>CM068581.1:51897170-52512170 GCA_035048485.1 Pteria penguin
TGACCATATCTGTGAACTCTTGGTCACTTAACAACTATATAGGAGTGTATATATCTCAACAACATTAAAAGATAGACTGCACAGACAGAAGAGTTCATATCTTTATACCTCAACTACAAAAAACAATGTGGCATCTTTCTTGTTTTCATCTGGATTGCCAATAGAGTAATAACTCAAGTCTGGTTACAGTTATTTTTCTAAGAACTGGCATTGTTCTCTTTTGTACTGGGCTGGAAGCAAAATGAAGAAATTAATCAAAACACCTTTTTCCTATTTATTTTATATTGCATCCCATGCCAAACATATGATAATTTGCCTGGAAAAGTTGCATCATTTTACTACGACATCACTATGCTAGCATAAACATAATGAAAATCCTGGCCAAAAAATAACAAAAGGCCCTTCACATCATGTTTAATTTGTAAAATGTCTTTTAAGTTAAATCTGTAACGCTATGTGCTATTCATAGATTGATCTTTATTTGATTATTGTGTTTAAAAGTTGAATATTTTTTCAAAATATATGTCATGCTGGGAATATTTCACTCATATGGGGCAACCAAAAAGGATGTTTAATTTGATACCCATTATTATTACATTCCTTGAGGTAAAATCATGCTGCATTTGAAATGCTAATTTTCATAACTACAATAGAAGAAACCATTGCTGAGCTGCATAGAGCTTTCGTACAAGTCTGAAAGAATCCTTTTTCATTTTTAAACAAATAAGAAACCCCAAATGAAATTTTATCACTCAGAAAAGCAACTTTAATTTACAAATAAGATGAAATCAACAAGAGGTCAAGTAGCCCTTTATCACTCACCTAAACACTTTTGACAAAAATATAATTAATGTATCTGGATGGAGCAGCCTTTAAAATGCACCCAAATTATAATTTCAAAATTGAATAAAAAACAAGAAGACTTCCTCATACATTTAGTTTTTCATACATCATGTACACAGACCACCTGAAGAAGTTTCTCAAAGTATGGTACCCTTATGAACCTTTTTTGCCTCAATCTAGATCACCCTTAAGAGAATCTGGCCAAAATACAACCACACTTACAGGACCATGAGCATTTCATTCCTATCTTCTTTCAACAAATCCTAGATTGCTTCCTACATGTAGACTAGCAATCTTTCAACCAAGATATGAGTCAGTGCTACATAATCAATGAGCCACTTGGTCTGAGACACTTGAAAGCTCACTAAGAAATCATGCAATCATTATCACATAAGATGTTTTAAGAGGAAATTTCTTCAATACATGTTTCGTTGTAGACTCTACTGATCCAAATTTGTATGGAAATGAAGACATAAAACTACAGCTCATTATGGTTTAAAGTCAAATGATAATGACAGGATATCACATGAGCTCCACCAGTCTTGATCAGAGAAAGTAAAACCAGATTGAAATTCAAATATACATACCCATCTTTAAGGAAAAAAAATTCTCCAAATGCTTGATAAAAAAACTTGTATAGGTTTCCATCTGGACCTGTCTGCTTCGATGACTCTTCAACTGTCTTTATCTTGCATTTCTTAGATACCTTTCTTCTAACATGTCGACTGCTTGAATGCTGTAAAGTATCCTTCATGATTCCATCAAATTTCTTTTTCCATAATTCCTTGGTCCGAATTAAAAAATCTGTTACAGCTCTGACCCAACACATCATGCTGTAACAAGACAAGATTTTTATTTCCAATATTCTCTATTCAACATTCAATAGGCAAATGGATGACAACAACAAATTCAAAGAAAATTATAACTGTGCTATTTAGCGATCAGACCCCCACTTAAATTTCATTTTCACTACCATTTCCATACCTTTCAACTCGGCAAGGCTCAAAACTTTGATCCTGAATATAGGAAAGGTGAAAATATATCAAACACTTGATTTCAGATTGGAACAAACATTACAGTTTAAAATATATTTGATCCCCCAGAACTATTCAGTTTTTCTTTTTCAATTCAAGAAGCCAATCTGAAGAAATTTTTCAATGAAGATTACCCTATTTAACCTTTAGACCCCACTTCTGAACAGATGCTTCCAACAGAATTACATAACTTACAAAGGACAAGAGTACTTTAATACTTGTACCAAGTTTGATCATAAACCTATAGGCAGTTCTTAAGATTTGTTTGATAGGGTTTTAAGTTGTTCTCAGCAATTTTTTCAGTTATATTGCAAAAAGGAGGCAGGAGGTTACCAGCCTCTTTAACATAGTGATGCAATCAGGGAATCAAACCTACGCACTTATCCACCACACCAAGCCTGCTGCTGCTAGCTGTTCTTGGTAGGAATGTCTAAATTTTGGAAAAAAATTGACGACAGCTCTGAAGATATTTGTTTCTGCTGTGGGAAAAGTGACATAACCAGTAACTGAGTCCAAGAAACCCTCAAGCTGCAACTGAAGATTGGGATTTTTTACCTATATGCAAATCCTGGGACAAACATGATAAAAAACTGTAACCCTTTCAACAAATTAAATTTAATATTAAGAAGGATAGACAAAATATTCCTTCTACCCATGTAATAGTTAGAAAACATTTCCTGTATTTAGTACATTTTTTGTTTTTTACATATATCTGAAAAAAAAATCTGTAATAGTAAAATCTGACTTTTAATGACCTTTTTACCATAGCATTGTCTACAAGCCGAAGAAATTAAGATATATGACGTTATGTATACAATAAATTAAGAAAAGTGACTAAACTAATTAAAAATCTCTGAAACCTTTTCTTTTTATATAAATTCAAGTCTAAGAAGGGGTTTATGTTAAGACTGCAATTACAATTTACATGTATATACTAAGTCACATACTACATTCTGAATGCCAGGATTAATTTGTTTAGCCACGAGATAACAAGCCGAAAGAAAACTTACTTGAAGCAATTACTACTAGTGTAATAGTAACCAGATTTCATTCTTGTCAAATCTTTTTGCACTTCTGCAAGCATTTCATCTTCTGCATTATTAATTTGTGGTAATAGGTAATCTTCTAATTGATAAAAATCATCATCGTACTGCTTGTAATGCAGCATCTTCAACTTGTTTGAGTCATATGAAAAGCAAACATTTTCTTCAACAGTTTGCTGAACTCGTTCACAGTTCCAGTAAAATCTACGACATCACGATATTTGTCTTTAACTTTTTCCACAAACTTTGTCATCAGATCAGGTTTCTCATTATAGAAAATGTTTATCATATTCAGATCTTGTAAATGCCATTTGCTGGCTAAGGAATTTTCTCTTTTCTCCACATAAGGGATATTTTCACAATGATGACAATAATCAAAGTCCAGATCATCTTCTACAAGTGATTCTTCATCAGAGTAAAAGGAACTACTTGAAGAAACTGTAAATGCCTTACGTTTTATACAAGGTTTTGTTTCATCATTTGTCACCTTCTCAGATTCCTACAAAAATATATAGAATACAAGTATGAACTGAGATGCTGCATAAATACAAGATTAGACCTGAACATGAAAAGGCTTTTATATCAATTTCACAAAGTGCCGAAACACTATTTTTAAAGTGTCAATTTATATCTCCATGTATAACAAGCTACAGATATAAATATATTTCATTATATTCTAACTAACATTTGTTACACATCATGAGAATGTAATTCCAGTAAAGTTTCATCAAAATCATTACTAAAAAGCATGAGAACCAGTGCATACAAAATTGCACACACCTACAATGGATTCAAACTTTTTGAATAAAACTGACACATATGTGAAGAAAAAACTACCAAAGAATTTTTGTTTATGAAGGGGTCTGAATTTCATTTAAGAAGTAGTGTGTCATACACTATCATCAAGGACCCATACCTTCAAAGGCAAAAATTTAGAGGACACATTTGTGACAGGTCAATCTTTCACATATTTTATTAAAGAGATTTTATTATCATCTGACTATTTTATAAATCTTAAGGATCAGTATTTTAATTCTTTGTATTTATATGTTACAGCTTAAGATGAACTTTGATAACTCTAATATCTAAAACTGGAAAAAGCTTGAAAACATGTGGTGATCTTGCAGACCTGAAAATATTTTCATACTGTACATTTTTGTGTTAGACCATAATAAAAAAAATTCATAGATTCTCGTCCCCACCCACCCCAATTTTTCATGCCCACCCCGATTCTTTTTCTTTTTTAAATCACATTTTGAAAATTATGTAGCCAACCGGAAATATTCTGTATCTTGTCCGTTTCCATTATAGATATATTAGATTTTGTTTATATTTGTTGAATTTGTGATTTTGTGCTTTTGTTATATTGACAGGAAGTCAAATAAAACTATGAAGGCTTAAGAATGTTATTGTGTAGTGTTTGCGGGGTCAATTAAGTCATATTCCATTTTAGAGAAAATGAAAAATAAAGAAGCTGTGTTTGTGAAACCCTTATGCCCCCAGCAGCGTCCAAAAAGTTATTTTTAGTGTGAAGATCATTGTCAAGGTCAAAAGGTCATCAACCTTTGTGTCATTTGAAAGAGCTTCATTACTTAAGTATGCATGTCAGATATGAAGTCCTTATCCCTCAAGGTTCAAAAGTTATAGCCAAAGTTAAATTTGAAAACAGACAAACAAACAAAAAATAAACAGACAGGACAAAAACAATATGCCCCCGATCGATCAATCTGGGGGCATAAAAAGAAAATTTGCCCCCCTACCCCAAATGTTTGATAAGTCGAATCAGAATCTATTAATCTTTTTATTATGGCCTTATATACCTACTAAAACTTGTACTTGAACACCCCTGAGTAATTTCCAGCTCCCATCAAGTTACGTACAAGCCTTTTATTTCCCAATAATGTTGGTTGGATGATTGGGGTCTTACGTTGCATTCAAAAATTTTTTCAGTCATATTGTGACACGGTAGTGTGGTAACATAACGGTGCAATTGTAGTAGAATTAAACCAATAATAGTATTGTTGGTTGGTTGATTGATTGGTGTTTTACGTCACTTTCAACAATCTTTTCAGTTATATCACGACATGGCAGCAGGAAGTAAACAACCTCTTAAAGATAGTGGCACAATCTGGGAATCGAACCCAGATCGCTGACACTGCAAGCTGAGAGCTTAACCACTACACCAAGCCTGCCCCTATTTAATAGTATTGTATCTGCATTATACTTTACATATTGCCTTGAAGCAACAGCAGCAAAAAATAATTTATTAGCTTCAGCAATGGTCAAACATATCAGCATGTGTTCAAGTGTGACCCACTATTCTAATATTACATATACATGTGTCATTACAATCTTATCTAATCAGACATATACTGCATGAGGTCTTCGTGGAAACTGCTGACACACCATCCACATGTGATGACCATGTAAAAATCAAGATTGCAAATGAATCACGAAATTAACCCCAGCTCAATATACTAGCCAGAAAACAGAAGACCATGCCTACCAATAATTTTGCCAGTGTTTTTCTATTTACGACCTTTTGCAGGTGATATTCTACCATCCAGTCATGTTCTCTTATCAAATGACCTACTGTTTAGGAGAAGTAGCAGTAACGATGATAAATACAAGATGGGGGTCATGAGTCATTTCACATATCTGAGGGATCCAAATTTTACCTAAAACAAAGTGCAAGTCAAACATATCATTCAATAAAAATGCCATATCGATAAATTCTCATTCAAGGGGGACATCTGTTATTAACACAAGAGGACTGACCTTTGACCCATGGTATAAGCTCTTCTTATCTTTGACCATTAGAGACAAAAGGACCATATGACCTTGATCTTTGAAATAAGACCTTTCATGATCAGGGTCTAGATTATTAAGAGTGTTCAAGAGCTGTGTGAAACATGATTGAATTAATATATTTTCAAAAGATATAACCTCTGAGAGACGAATGAGAAGATGAACAAATAATGACCAATAAAACTGTATCATAAACAAAATGTACTCACTAAGGATGCATGGGACTAACAAACAAAAGATACACAGTGCTATGTTTTAACATCAACATATGGTGTAAAATGTAATGATTTTTTTCTATCATGGGTGGAGGCAGGTTCAGTGTAGTGGTTAAGGACTTGGCTTGCGATGTAGACAATCAGGGTTCAATTCCAATACTGCACCACTATGTTTAAGAGGTTGGTTACCTTCTGCTTCTGTGCTGCGATATAACTGAAAAATTGTTGAAATTGATATAAAACACTAATCAACTAACTTACTGTCATAGGTGCTCATTAAATTGACAACAAACATGTGTTATTCTACTACTGTCATAATTTTATAAAGATCTGGTGTTAAGTAACAGAGTAGAGACATTTAAATTTAATTTCATGAAATATTCATCATAATATAGTTACCAAACTGAGACTTACCATATCTGTTATAGCATCCCGGACATTAGTTTTTCTTCCTTTCTTTTTGCTTTCGTTTAACTGCCTATGTCTTGCAAAGCGCTCCTTAATGATAGCTTATAAAATGAAAAAAATTTTGTTCATTAACACTAATTTTTGGGATTAACAAGGCACTTCCTTGGAGCAAATTTCACCTCAGAATAAAAATTAGCAATCCCTGTTTCTAATTGGCATAGGTTAGGATGCTGCAACCTTGTTATATTTCTTTCTTTTAGAATATTCAAGTTTCAGACATGACTTTTAAAACAGAATATTAGAGAAACCAGTCCTTCAATTCTTATCAACCACATATTAAAGTCATACTATATCATAAAGTCAAGGCCAAATATCAATAGGACTTACTTCACATGGTGAAAGATCTTTCAATGGAAATGTCAAATGGGTAGTGCCTCTTCCGAAACACAGGACAACTATGAGCCATTGATGGGGCTTGAAATTTCCACCTATGCCCTATACTTACCTGAAACAAGGAGAGTTTTTTTTCATGAAAATGGTAAATGGGTAGTTTTTACTCTCACCAATAGGTTTTAAATGCAGAACCACAAGGTCCTTAGTTAAACAAAGTTAGGTTATTCTTTGCAAAACTGACATAGATATCTGGTAAAAGTTGGATTAGTCAGGAAAAATTTTCAATATTATTTCATTGAAATATGAGGCTTTACCAGACAAATGTCCTGTAAAACAGAAGTCAGTCAAAATGTATAAATAATAAAAGAATAAAGTATTCACTATGAACCCTTTCATTATTGTTACTGCCGTCATAATAAAAAATCGATTGTCTCTAATGTTATATTGCGGGAACAGTTATCATTTTGCCAACCAAAATGTTAGTCCCGCAGTAACGTCGAAAGGGTCTATATATCAAGCCAAGCATAATACCTGTTATTGACAAAACAAAATGTGACAGAATGGTACACAGGCAGGTTTTTTTATACTTCCCAAATTTAGCTTGTGGGATGATAATTAAAATTCAATGTTGTAACATAAAATTACCTAAATTTTGAAAATATGACACGTTTCCATAAATAGAAAGACAACCATGTACTGTTTGATATCTTAATCAGGGTTTTTAATCAGAATTATTTGAGGAGGTGATTTAGAAATTTGAGGTGTATCATTTTGAATGCTGTATGCACGAATGTGAGTAGTGAATTCAAGATCAGAGGAAATTCAAACTGACAATTTCTGTCATTTAGATGGTATTTCGCTGGGTGTTGGCTCTTATTGAAATCATTGTCTAATACACTGAGAGTAATGACAAATCCTCAGGCTATTGAAAACTGAATCCTGTTTTATTCCTATTTTTTTTTTTTTGTTTTACGTCACACCACAAATATTTCACGTATATGGTGATGGCATCTGCCTGATGCGGGGCATACAAATTTTGTCCTTTGCAACGGACCCACCCGAAGCAGTGAGGGACCTCCAACGTGCCACACATACCACGACACGGGACCTCGGCCCTCACCGTCCCGTCCGAAAGACAGGACACCGACATGACCAGAGCGTGAATCGAAACCCGGCCTCCTGATCAGGAGTCTGGCGCGATACCACTAGGCCAAGCCGGCTTGTGGATTCCTACATGGTACACCATCACTTCATAAATATTGTTTCACAGACTGATAAAATATGAGCATTATATACACAGTGTCAGTACATGTTTCTTCGATATTGATGAAGACTTTGTCTTTCTTACCTCCTTTGACGACAGTGCTTTCCTGTTTAACACATTGAAATGTATCCTCCTGATCTAAACTTACTAAAACAGCTTCAGAAGTTTCAATTTCTTCCATCATCACTGAATTTTCTTACTACACTTGACAAACGATAATCTGAAATCAAGACATATTCATTAATTTTCACCATCAAACGTCTACATAGGGAAAAGGGTCCTCAGTCAAGTCGCCCTATTGGTAGGTAGCCCTATATTGTCCAACTGTCTAACTCACCTAACCATCAGGTCAAGATGCCCTAAAGTTGTGATGTCAAGTATTTGTACTGGCTGATAATGAAAATTGCACTTACTGTAATGTACATGTAATACCTGATACAGCACATCATTATTTGATGAACTGCTGTAAACATGACCCCATTAGAGTGCATATTTTCTCAACTATAAGAGTACCAATTGATACTGATATATTCCTGAGAGGTTGCTCTATGCATGATGAAAGTGTTGAATGGAATATTTTCTCTGCAGGGCATAGGAGTACATCACCATTAAGCTAACGAAGCTGTTTGAAATGTTTTGAGTAAACATTTCATTCTAGACACTTCTCTCCACCCACATCTGCTTTCTCTCACTGCTTTTCTTACCTTTACATGTGTATGTCTCATTAATCAAAAATGTTGTATGTAAATTGAGTATATAATTGGTACAAACTGTAAACATATCCCTGTTGTCCATAATTCATCACTATAACCCATGTTTATTTAACTCTTTCACTCGTTATATCAGGTTGAAGATACATATAGTCTAACATGAAATATTTACTTTGTTGTTCATTATGATCAAGTTTAACTTATAACAATAAAACAATACATTGTAATCTGAAACACTGCAAATATTTTAACCGAATTATTTGTTCTATTTAAATGTTTGTTATCTGTAAAAATTTACCGGTAGTAGTCATTAGCATTAAACTCTCTTATATGAAAAATCAGTCCTCACCAATTATTGATCAAGGACTTTTTCGCATCAAAATGAAGTGAGCTGATGATGCCACATGCAGTACTGTGGTCTATGATTATTTAGTTGCTGCCAAATTAAATCATCCCACATCAGTCAAATTGTCCTACAATGTCAAGTCAAATCGCCCCATATTAAAACCAATATGTTTACACATAAATATATGTGTGTTATCTATGTATGTACATATTACTATATTGAAGACAATAAAGTTTATAAATTGATGTTTTTGTGTATGTCTTCGATATTGTTGAATGTTTACGTTCGGATGAGTGATAGAATAATATAATATTCTTATATAGTCATAAAGTATTAAGAATGAGTGAATTGATCTCTAATCTTTATTAATTCCAAAATAATTTCATTGAAGAAATAATTACTAATTACCGTATTTACTCGAATATAATATGCACCCAAGTATAATACGCACCCCCAACAATGACCTCGAAAATCATGAAAAAACGTCTAACTCTGTGTATAATATAATACATTGTAGAACATCAGAATTATATCCAGCTGAATTATGCAAAATGTATTTAACCACATTAATCGAGGTGTTTTGACAAAAGGACATATTTATATATGAAACATTATAATTATATATTAATATAGACCACATTAAACAGGTTATATGGGGAGACTTAATTAATTGTCTTGACATTGTGGGGCAACTTGAACGATGAAGGATGACTTAACTTTGAGGCAACTTAATTTTGGTTTGACTAATTAACTTGACTTCAGCAGCACTCCGGGCCTTCATTTTAATCAGGAAAAAGAAGTTTTAGATTTTCAAGATCATTTCCATACAGTGCTGAAATTGCACTGCAACATCACAAAGATGCCCCTCTCATAGTATAGTCCGAGATTCTCTGCCCTTCTTCCACTTTTGATATCGGCGGTTTGTAGGAGAGGGTAAGAGAGACTTTGTTCATCAAAAGTTGGAATCTTCTTCTTCCAATACGAAGTGTACTCAAAAGTTGAGCGTTATACTTCAGGAATTTCAGCGATACCAGCCAGTATCGCGATGTACAAGCCTCTGGCGACAAATAAACGCTTGCCCAGTGAACTTGCAACCTTTAATCCAATAAATGAACATTTAACTTACTCGATCACAACAATATCTTTTCCAAATAAAATCTATAACTTCTACTCGCTGCTGTTTTATCTGAACACACACAGCGATTCTCCATTTCGTCATTTGTGTACAGAGTATGACGTCAGATCTCGCCGAACGCGGCTTTGCTCATTCGTGATGAGGTTGCATCGTGCATTCTTTACGAAAATGTGTCAGCTGCCGAAGTGTCACAAATGCAAAGATCTGATGTCACGCGTCATACTGTAGACACAAATGGCGAAATGAGAATATCGTCATGTTTGCAGATAAAACTGCATGCAGCTAGCACAGTTAAGTTATAAACCTTATTTGGAAAAGATATAGCTATGATCAGGTAAGTAAAATGTTCATTTATTGGATTATAGGCTGCATGTTCGCTGTGCAAACACTTATTAGTCACCAGAGGCTTGTACATCGCGATACCGGCGATATCGCTAAAATTCCAACTTTTGATGAATAAAGTCTCTCTGACCCTATCCCACAAACCGCCAATATCAAAACTGGGAGAAGGGCAGAGTATCTCGGACTGCTCATAGTACACATATGTGGTACTTCACTTAAATGGAAGAAAAATACAAGCAGAAATTTCTGTTTGAGAAAATGGGGGGGGGGGGGGGGGGGGGGGGGGGGGAGGTTGAGGGGCATATGCGAAATCCTGTGTTATGATAGTGTGCCATATCACACTGGATAACGTAATTATTATATTATTATAATTTCTCTTGAGCACATTATTGTTGTGACACTTGAAACACTAATTTTGACTAATTATTTACATGATGTTCTAGTTGCAACTTAACGAAGTTGATGTTGAAATTAAAAACCGGAAACGACAATATTGAATGTGGGTGATCTCGCACCAAAACAATATCGCACTAAAAGATCTCGCACACAAATACGATTTCACAATCTTGCACAAATACCATAAGAAATCACATAGAAACTATCTATATATATTTATAATAATAAATAGTCACAATACCTTATTTTAAGTTATTTCATCCAGGGACGTATATAACATACGTCCCTGTTTCCACCAAGAAGCTGTATGACCCGAACCTTAAGAAAAATGATAAATTACTGTGTATCAGTCTTACATATACAAAATGGCAAAACCATCGTCAAATTACCTCCCCGAAAGAAACATTCCTTCTTCAAATCGCGTTCTTTGTAAACAATTGCTTAATTGTCGGAGTCAGGAATATATATGAGGAGGGGCGCTCCGAAAAATGTTTGCATGTTGCAACTCTCTGCAAATCGTCTTATCACTAATTCTAAGACAAAAAATTTTTGATTCACAAAACTGATCTGAAAAAAATGTATAGTACGAAATTAGCTGTATGGTGTCACATGACGATGACACAATAATGTACCACAGTGGACATTCACGACCGCTTGAAATTCAGAGGTGAGACTAGGTGCCCAGGAGGAGTAAGTGTCTCTTGTTTGGCTAGCCAAACCCGCCTTTAATGCCCTTACAGACGAAACAAATATAATTCAGCACTGCATAGATCTATACATGAACGCGAACACTGTGTAGAACGTGCCACTGCCACTTAACATCAGGAAAAGGGTACTAACAACACCGCGGGAAACTTTTTTACGAACTCCACACTGCAAAGGAAATAAGTGTGACGTTAGGTATAAAACTCAAAGTAATAGCGTCGAAGCTTATTTTTCTGTGACTAGGAAATAGTGCAATATGAAAATACTAATATTAATATAGGTCAAGCTATCTATGAGGACATGTATATGTATACCAATTTGGTGTTGAATTTTGCATTCCTGTTCTTTATCTGTACATAATTTCCTTTCCCTTTTTATTTATTTATATAATTATTAATTATTATTAATTTTTTTTTTGTAGAATTTATTTCTTTGACTGACCCGCTTTCGCTGAGATATTCCCTTCATGTTCTGTTTACTTATTGTACACATGACTCCATGAGTACGTCCATGCAAATTTATCTCCTAGTTTATGTACACATCCAAAATATTGTTCCGAACTCCACAACTCGAAGTCGAAGAAACACGACAATGAATATGTAAATATGAACAATCACAAACCTCTATCAAAACAGAGGTGGGATCAAGTGCCATGGAGGAGTAAGCATCCCCTGCCGACCATTCACACCCGTCGTGATGCCATAAGTATAAGCGAAATAGTATTATTCGCTGTCACAGAATTAGGAAATGGCACAGGCATATCATAGGTATATGTCACAAGCAGTAAGAATACTACTGTATAGTATAGGTATTACAGATGGTTTAGTTACTGTGAAATAAGGAAGTCAACATGTAAGACAACGATACATCATATGAGCAAATAAGGTCTTTATAACGACCGAAAAATTTGCGGAATGTTGACATAAGTCGTGATATCTCATATCCTTGTTTGAGTAACTTTTCTCCTAGTATTTGGTTCGATAAATGAAAGAGAAATACTCAGATGACGCTCGCGCATATCGAATCAATTGGGATACATAAACACCGTACGCAGGTGATAAAGGAATGTTGCTACTAGTATATGGAAATTTAACAATGGGGAGACTAAAGCCATCACGTTTGTCATAAATTGAAGTAGTAAGTTTACCATCTCGGTCGACATCAATAAGTAGATTTAAATATGAAGCACATGAATTGGATATTGTAGTGCCCTTAATTTCAAGTTCTTTGGATATATTGTATGTACGTATGTATCAAAGTTTTTGTTATTTATAGATAGTACATCATCAATATATCTGAATGTAAAATTAAAGGACAAGGCCAATTGCTTCTTATTTTGACTTATAAGATTTTGTATGAAGTCAATTTCGTACGACGAAAGGAACAAATAGGCTAGGAAAGCACAGTTAGTCCCCATAGGGATTCCGATGGTTTGTTCGAAGACCTGTATTTAAATTCGACATTGCAATTTCTAAAACGTAATAACAACATCTATGATATTAGAAATGTGGACATTATGCTCCTTTCCGTGGATTTGCCAAAAAACGAAATTTCTTTTTAACATTCTCCTGTTGCTTTGTTTGCATGTTGTATATATGCCCGCGCCTATGCAGATAGAGTGTCCTGGTGTATAGTTTTGTCCCATGATTCCTTGTGATGTGTTTAATGTTGTTGTAATTATTTACAATAGTTTATTGTTTTATTCGCATGCCTGTAGACTACAGGTGTTGACATTTTCTGAAGCTAAATATCTTCTACGATACTAGAAAACAGGCATAAAACTTTTTTCCCGAAATTTATGCTTAATATTTTTTTCTTTTCTTTTTGCGAATGATTCAATCGATGTAGTTACCCAGCTTACGGGCTACGTACTTCCCACAAACTCAGCACATAAAAGAAAACACACTGGAATGAATGTTTAAATATTCCTCCACAGAGAGAATAAGCCTAAGGATCAACAGTTTTTTATAAGTTAAATTTTCGTAAAATATAAAGACGAGAAGTACTTTGAAATAAGTTTAATAGAAAATATATATCATCGTCATCATCACCACGAGCCAACAGTGCTCTACGCACCTGTTCGAAAGCAAGCAAATGTCCTGATCTGTAGGAGTGCTAGGAATCAGATTCAGAATCTTCTCTCATCTGAACGGCCTTTGTACTTCCAATAACTCTGGATTCTTTTCCAACAAACAATATACTTAAAATATTTAATATATAATTAAAATACTGGACTTGCAAGGAATTATGTAAAGCACTAGATTTTCTCATGAATAATATTTTTGTGCAATTTGATGGCAAGATATATCAACATATAGTTGGGATTCCTATGGGTACTAACTGCGCGCTTATGATAGCAGATTTATTTCTTTATTGTTATGAGAGGGATTTTATGGTTTCTATTCAAAAATCAAAACGTTTTGACCTCATTGACAAATTTAATAATACTTGCAGATATCTGGATGACATTTTGGTTATCGACAACCCTGAATTCGAACAATTCATATCAGAAATATATCCACCAGAGCTCACATTGAATAAAGCTAATACTTGAGATAAATCTACACCTTTCTTAGATTTAAACATCAAAATTATCAACCACCTAATATATACTAATATTTATGATAAACGTGAGGATTTTGGATTTCTTATTGTAAATTTCCCTCACATGGATGGCGATGTCCCTCGACTCCCATCATATGGTATCTATATATCTCAATTAGTTCGATTTGTCATAGGCTGCACCGATGTTTTGCACTTTCATAAACGAAATTTACAAATTCCTACTAAACTTTTAACTCAGGGTTACAGATATCACAAGCTAAGAAAAACATTCGGCAAATTCTTCAGATCTTATTCAGAACTTCTATCTAAATTTGGAAATATTTCTTTTCAACAGTATGTGTCCAATGGAATTTCCCATCCTAATTTTTACGGTGATCTCGTGTATAAACTAAGGAAAGTAAAAGGCTCCGATAACGTTATTTTATCATGTAATAAAATAGTCAAACGTCTCCTAAATAGACAATATGATATTGAGATCACCAAAAAGGTCTTGTATTTGGCCCCTCTACAGCCTTATGCAGACTTTTACTTGAACGTTGCACGCTGACTAACAGGGCGGTGGGGACTATATGACGGGCCTTGTCCATACCTCTTTCAGAGGAGACATGGTCCTGAACCTCGTCCCCTCTGCTGTTAGTAGGGACTCCTACAGATCTAGGGCCTTAGCTCGCTTTCAGACTGGCAGAGCACGGTTTATCATGTTGATGTCGCATTTATTTTTATACCATTATGTGTTTTACAACACCTTACGTGTTTATATTTTTATGACCTCTCAATATGCGATACCTATTGACCCTTATTCTTTACATGGAGGATTATTTATAAATTTTTAAATGTACGTCCTTTGATTGTTCTGCTGTTACGGTGAGTGGGAAGGTGGGCCCGTAAACCGGTTAACCACACCATTTGTTTGGCTTTTGTCAAATTAAATGACCGTCCTAAGTCGGTATCGTAATTGCACTACAATCAAATATTTAGTAATGTGTTATATGTTCTAGTATATTATTTATATTCATGTATTGTATAGCTCCATGGTGACTTCTGCGACATAACTGAGCCAGTAACTCCTCTTTTTTCTTTGATAACGCCCATCATGGAGTCCAAATCACCTGTTAGTTTGAGCGCAACGCCAGGAAAAACTCTGCATAAAGCTGTAAAAGTCCCATTACCCTGCCTCTTGTAAGAATGCAGCGATTTCATAGGTCAGTTTAGATCAAATACTGTCCTATATAACCCACCCAATAAAGAATCTGTGTCAGGTTGATTTACATCGCGTCTCTGACGTCATGTCTATGATTTCAATGCTGTTCAAATCGCTGTCTTTTTAATTATTTGAAATAAGTATTAGTAGATCATTGGTGGGATAAATCCGTTATGGAGTCATCTGCAGGGGTGATAACGAGTGCATAAACTTGTATTAAGCGAAAGCTGAGCCAAATATATGTTTATAAACCCGGTATCACCCCTGCAGATGACTTCAGAACTAATAAAGCTTGACTTAAGGTCTTTGCGATGATCTCAGGGTTATTTATTATCGATATTGAAGGGGTTTATCAGTTTTTTAGGAATAAGAGTTAAATACTGGAATTTTTACCTTCCTTAATACACCATCAACGCTGAAACTGGAATTGGGTATTTTTCTCGACAAATACTGATGTAAATTAAATTTCCCGAAACATGCAATTAACAGACAGCTGTAGATGTTTCTAGAAGTCTTCCATAGTTTATGGTATCCGTATCTAGAGTTGACAGTTTGAAAGTAAAAGGTAGATTATTAGGAAGCAAAGTCGTCATTTTTATTATCATCAATGCTAGTAGTATGTATATTGTTGTCAATAACTTTAATGTGTATATCCAAGAAAGTCGTTCCCTTATTAGATTTATTGGCTTTGTTTAACCGAAGTTCAAGTGGATAGATATCATTAATGTATCTTTCAAATCCCGGATGAATATCAATTGTTAATATATCATTTAATATATAGGCGTATGTCAAATGTTAAGAATTTTGAAGTTAATCATTGAAATTCCTTTCATTACGACACAGAAGTGATCTACTATAAAGGGAGGGCAGTTGGTACCATTGGAAACCAAAATATTGGTTGACCAATTTTGCCGTTGAAATGCAAATAAATATTGTCAATCAGAAAGGCGATGCCATTGCATAACTACAAGATCAAGATTTTATGAAATCATAAAGTTTGTGGGAAAAATCCAGTTATCCGAAGTACAAGTATAGAGGAATGTCTTTGACTCTCATTATTTGTCCAAATTTGCTATAAAGTCTCAATAATATTTGACAGAAACCGAACGAGAAAATCATTCAAATTTTATTTCAAACTCTAATTCTAAATTGAAATGAATAAACAAACATGATATGAACGTAATATTGTATAGTTTAACATCAACATAGCTTTACATGAGGACCAATATATAACTAATATCTCAATACACACTATCTGATGTGATTCTCATCTGAACAGCTTAATAAACTAGATTAACATACGTAATGCCTTTGACCAGAGGTTATCTAAATAAACTCTATAAATTTTGTAAAAATCCATTATAACCAATAAGGAGGAATTTTATTTATTTTTTCCCCTGTTATTTACAAGATACATGAAAAAGGATCATGTTTACCTCTTTTTCATGTGTTTTAAGCTCAGTAAAACAATTTCGAAAATTTATCATGAAAAAGTAAGAAGATCATTTGAATAACAAAAAGGACGGATTAATTATCGATACACAGCTGGTTTCATTTCAGTCATATAAATTGTCAATAATGCTATAGGTACTAACAAATTGTTCCAAGCATACAGAATACATAACGGTTCTCTGTAATGTACAATAATTCAAAACAAGGTAATAAATAAGGATATAAAAACGAATATTTCAAGTAAAATATTTCAAGCTTTCTTTGTGACCTGCTATACATGTCAATGATATGACGCAAGACATTCTCTCATTTGATTGCGGTAGTTTTAATGGATTTCTATATTGAATACATGTATATCATATAAATAGCAAACCATATAAAATGTATCTAATATGAGATAAATGAATAAAAATTAGAACACCTCGGGGAATAAGAAAACTTCATACTGCTAAAAATAATTGCATGGGTGCCCACAAAAAGATAGTACTTGAGATGTATATTATCTTAAATGGAAAAGAAAATAGGCCTAGATTTAGAAAATGTTATATATTGTCATCAGCAATGTGAACTTTGTTTCCAACCACGTAAGTATCGTATATGTACGGAACCAACAAAGACTTAGACGTTTAGTCTCGAACTATGTAAAATTGTGTTTGTATTTATACTATAGGCTTTGTCAGAGGTAATCTATAGAATTATTTTTGGCATTAGAAAAAATAATAACATTAGGAAATATAATTCACAGTTACAAAGATTTCACATCAAAAAGGAAGAAAAAGGAAGAAATATATTTCACATTTTACGAAAGTACTAGACTGGTGCAACTTTTATCTTTCTGTCAGTCAAATCGGTAAATATATAGTATGAAAATATTTCAAACATATTTCTTTACGCACGACAGGAAATATGATTTCAATAAAGCTGACAACTAAAGCTCAATGTTTATGATTTCAGTGAAGTTGAAAATTAAAGCCCATCGTGTATTTTCTCATTTTATATATTTGTACTTTGGATAATTGCCTCTTCGGTTTTGAGAACTGCTGAAAAGATAAGTTGTCGACATGCATTAACAGTGACTAAATGGATACATGTATATATCCTCTAATCCTTAATACAATGGTCGAAAAAAATTACTTCACATATATCCAATAAAGTGAATGCTGAAAATATCTATATAATACTTCTTCCGGTATAACAAAATTAAATTCACGCCTACAAAGACCTTGGCAAGCCTCTGGTTTTACTTGATTTTGAGACCCCTCAGTAGTAACTGATGTATCTTTCATAACAGCCTATAAAAGAGTCATATAATATCTTCTACTCCTTAATATAATGGTCGAAAAAATTACTTTACATATATCCAATAAAATTAATGTTGTAAATAAATATAATACTTGTACCTGTATAAAAAATTTAAAATTCACGCCTACAAAGATATCACCTCTAAAACGAAGATAATGAAACGATGTATTATAATAAATGAAACTTTAAAAAACACTAGACAAGTTAGTGCAAGTTTTGGCTTTCTCTTGATCAAATGAATAAATATACAACCGAAAAATATTTCAAAGATAGTTTTAACTACGACAGCAAATTTAAATTCAGTTAAGCTGAAAAATTAAAGTTTAATGTTTATTTTCTCTTCCTATATAATGGCCGTAAAATATCATAAGTACGTATGTTCGCCTTTTGTTATTTCTTGATCTTTGTAAGCCTTAATAATTTCCCTGATCTGAACACACACACATCTGTGCGAGTGTGTTTGTTTGGATCACATAAATTATTAAAGTGCTCCAGTTTACGATTTGTGAAATACAATTACGTACTTTAATAGTATCCTTAATATTACCTTACAAAATAATATATAGCTATATTACACTATGTAGTGTTTGAAATTTGTTGTAGCGCAGAAAATTATGAAAAATCAGGCCACACTTCACTTACACAATTGAATTATAATCCAAAATCTTATTTGTCACTGAATTTCGTAAGAAAGTATACATAACAGTAAATGAGAGATAATACAAATTGGCAAACAGAAACCCCCACGCGCATATTAAAATCACTTCGTTTACATTTTACATTTCATTAAATAACACAAAGACACGAAAACATTTAACAAGAACATATATACACGAGAAGTTCAAACGATTTGTTGGCAAGAGTAAACATATAATGTAAGTTCATTTTGGGAATTTCTGACAACAATAAGGATGAAAAAAGATAAGAAACGAAAGCATACTAATAGTAACTAACGATACACACTTATTTTAAATTTTTCTGAACAAGGATTTAGAAAATAATATGTACATAATCAAGTTACAGTTCCCAATATATTTTATTCTCGTTAATAATTTATTGAATTTCTACATCGACCAGACCGAGTTTCCTATTTATGTATAAATGAACCAATTATACTTTCTTTTGTTTGTCTTCTGTCGCAGTAAACTAACACGAGGAAAAGGCAAAAACAGCAGTGAACAACTAAGCTGTATTTCAACCACTTTCAAATATACAGAAACATGTATCACAAAATAATGTACGGTGAATCAATATTATACGATCCGTGTATCATCGAAATCCCTCTATGTACGTTTCTGGATATGGAGGTCTCAAAAACGTACACATTTACTCACTTCATTGTGATATAATGTACTGCAGCTTTACATACACTGTTATATTGTCTAAAACATGATACACATAGACTAGGATAAAGCACTTACAATTATTAGTCTCATTGGAATGTATGTTAAGACCTATCTAACAGTATGATCTATTCTTATATGGATTTTTTTTCGGAAATTGCATCTTTGGAAAAAATATAACATACACGTACAGGTTTCTTTAAAATCTCACCAGTAAAAGAGCTACATTATAATGTAAACCTAAGTGCATAGCTTTAATCTAGGGAAAATTGGAACAGGAAGATCACGTGGTAAATATATGTAACAATTTTATATTGATAATCACATCCAATCATTCTCGATAAATCTGTCTTTTGAAGAAACTTAATGATTATAAATGTTTCATAAGTATAAACTTAAAGTTTGATTTCAAGGACTTCACTTTGTGACGGGTTTCTGGAATTCGATATCACTGTCGCTGTCGTCATTCATGGAAATGAGCGTCTGTCCATTGGAACCGGTATGTATGAGACGTTTCATTGCAATTTTTTCTTCTTTATATCCATTGAAACGTTTATGGAAACATGCTACAAGACCGCCAATAGCTAGTACGATAAGGAACACTATACCACAGTGCCATGCGAAAAACATTGTGGCAATCATCAATTCGTCGTGATCATCTCCTTTCCATTTTTCAGCATTCGGATTGGGATTGTAGAGAATAAAGCCCACTTGCCAAAACCATGTACCTTGCAGGAAAAAACAATACGCTCTGCTCAACGCAGCTAGTAAATTGTTTCTGTATTTCATCTCTAGGCAAACAGCTATTATATTCAAAACTATAACGTATATTAACAATGTATGGATCAAGACATCTAATTCATTTCTTCCATGAAGGTGGAAATGGAAGAGCAACCCCTCAACTCCAATGGCTAGAAGGACAATTACATAGTCTACATCTTTTGGCAGAGGTGCACGGAAATGAACTAATAGATCCATACAACCAGAGAGCCCAAAGAAAAAGAACATGGTGGCATGTTGGCCGTTACCTATAACAACAAACTTTCCATCACTCATGGCGGTAAAAATTTCTAATGAAAAGCCAACTCCAACAAAAAATAATTTGACCATGGGCTCTAATGGCCATTCCTTCAATTTTCCACAAAGACATGTACATGGGTAAGTAGGCGTTGATTTAAAACGGGTGTTACGTCGAACTGATATGAAATATCTGTTAAACATTTGAATGGTCCACCATACTGCAAACAGTATGAAGAAAGATCCTGGCAAGGCATGGCCGTTGAAAGTCCCCATACTGTGCCACTATTCTAGGCTTTTAATCCGTCTGTAATAATAAAAGAAAACATGAATTAGATATAATTAAATACATATATAAACCATTAACGTAATTTTGTATATAGATGTGTATGAAAGAAAAGAAAGGACTCAAAAAGAATGACAAATGAACACAGATATTTGGGTTGAAAAATAATAACATAATTTCATAAAAGACACACAACGGTTTAGTTGTAACGCAGTCGCGGCACTGATTAAGGACGCCATTTGAAGTGACAATAGCCACGTAACGTAAATCTGGTGTAATAAAGATACATATACAAGCTATTTACATGCATTCTGTATATGAAATTCAGAGGTGAGGCCAGGTGCCCGGGAGGAGTAAGCGTCTCCTATTTGGCTAGCCATACCCGCCGTGAATGCCCTTACATACAGACGAAACAAATATAATTCAGCACTGTATATCTACATGAATGTGAACAAACACTGTGTAGAAAGTGTCAAAACCACATAACTCAAGGTAAAAAGGAATAATAACTCTTAAGTCAAACCCTACTAGTACTACTGTCATACTCCACGAAGCCACCTGGTGCAACACACGTTTATATATCAAGAATAATCGACATATAATACAGCTAGAAAGAGTTCACTTCAATGTAACATAACAGAGTCTACTGACCATAAGAATGTTAAGAGTGCACATGAAAGTTAAAAAATAATCATTCGGTCACACTGACCACTACAGGTACACAGCTTTCGGTAGATCAATGGGTGGTGTTCCTTAGATAACGATCCATAGGTAGCGCAGTACGCCGCTTCTTTACATACAACATATCTCAATGTATCATTTCGTTACCTGACCAAATATTTTCAATTATAGACCAAATGAATTATCTTTAAAGAGATATGAATTGTAGATTCGTATTGTGATTTTGTTTTTCTTTTCATTCGTGCACTATCTCTACTTGAGAGATACTTGATCTCTACTTGAGAAGTTGTGTTCAAAATTCCAGAATTTCTCGAAGCTTGTCGTGCTTAAGAATAGAATTTCGACAAGAAGTATATAAATATTTCATTACATGGAGATAAATAGATCAACAGGCCACATGATTTGAAAACTCATACAACTGTATACACTAAGAGATCCATGCGTTAGGCAAGACAACAGTGGACTTCTACTTTTCAAATCTTATACACATGTACATCGCATTATTTTTCATAATTAGGTCTCATTTATACCGGTGGCCGATCCAGGCGAGATGCGGAATGGCACCCCCCGGGCAATGACCCAAAATTGTACCACAAACCCTGTATTGCGAGCACATTTAAGTAAAAATGTACCCTCGACATTCCGCTGGATCCGTCACTGTAAATCCCTGTCTGATATATATATACATTCAACACTATTTTTCTGAAATATGTCAATGCAAGGTTTCCGGGCGGGGCCAGATATTGCAACGGGGTTTTCACTTGAACAAACCTAACACTGTTGTCCAATTGTTGTAT
This sequence comes from Pteria penguin, assembly GCA_035048485.1. Classification (NCBI taxonomy): domain Eukaryota; kingdom Metazoa; phylum Mollusca; class Bivalvia; order Pterioida; family Pteriidae; genus Pteria; species Pteria penguin. The sequence continues at coordinate 51,919,457 of CM068581.1, forward strand.
ACGAAATGTAAAGCTGTAACTACCCCCTCGGAAGAAAAGAAAGAAGACATCTGACTATATCTGAATATAAGAATAATCACACAAAAGGCTTTCACAAAACTATTCGATTGTAATGCAGTTATGACCCTCCATATAAAAACAAGGGTCAACATGCTACTGAATCAGAGAGGTCATAAAAAGATGAACACGCATAGCCATGGAATTAATATACATATCTAAAATATAAAGAGACGTCTACATAGCCAACTGTGCTCTGCCCGTCTTCCAAAAGAGAGCTTATGTTCCTAATCTGTAAAAGTCCCGACTAACAGTGAGGGTGAATACAGTTCAGGAACTTACCTACGCTGAAAAGGTTTAAAAAGAGACTCAAAGTCCAACCGCCTTGATAGTCAGAGTGCAGCGCTTAAGGATAAGTATACATAAGATTATTGAGGAGCCCAATATAATACACATGGTCTTTCCGATGATCTCAGGATCATACTTACATGTCAAAAGTGTTTAACTTATTTAAATCCTATGAGATAGTTATCAGAATATTGGTATATATGTATATGCTCTGGTAATCCGGAAACGTTTTTTCCCATTCAATTTTTCTGGATTCACTGATTTCCGGACTGGACTACCGGATCCTTCACACTTGTATTTATCCGGAGTCTTACTGTACGAGGATCGTGTGTTTATATCGTAGTCAGGAGTGTATGCATTTTATGCATAGACAAAGATAGTGTCGTATATATTTGTTTATGTATTCAACACAGTTCAAAACATATTTTCTTTTATTAAACACTAACACTTTATCTTCGAAACTATTAAAAATGCCGTTTGATATGTCTAAATAAGTGGACCCCTATCCTATTTTGTTCAAAGCTGCCAATGAAACACCTCGTGCGTAACTATTCCTACATTTATCTAAATAATAATATAATATCGGAAAACGCGATCAGTATAAATGATTAAAATCTAATTTTGTGCCGAAGTATTGTGATAAAGAGGGTCCGGGCTTTATTCCCACTGCCAGTTCGTCGATGCCCTGTTGTCCGGATGAGACAGCAAAAGTAGTCTCAGAGATCAAGTGTCTCAACAAACTACTGCTCGTAGAAGGCCACACAATGCTTCGATAAGTCCATCATGATCATAAATCGAAATGCAACGCATCAAGTACATACCGCCACCTGATAATGACTTAAACTTCGCGGAACGAAAATAGAAACAAGCAAGTAAATAAATTCAATTTTGCTTTAGGCAGAGGCATATATACATACATGTGTATATATGCTTCTGCTGTAGGATCTCTGACATCTAATTAAACTTACCACATCAGATTGATCAGTGCACATGTAGTTGTGAAATCGGCAAGTTGATTGATCTCTTATTATAAGAGCTTTTATTCCCCTATCGAAAGAGCAATCATCAATGACGGCCAAAATGAAATTTGATTATACATCCAAGCTGTTTATAGTAAGTTAGTACATGGCTCGCTACTTTTCTCAATGGAAAATCGACGTCAATAAATGACTCGGTGGATACCCGGTGAAAGCTATACACGTCAGCGCATATTAAGAAAAAGTAAGTTCACTGACCGAATGAAAACTGGTTTTCTTCTCTATTCTTCCATATCCATACTTCGCGAGACCGGACAGAGAATATTTATTTACAGTATAATGACATGTGGCATATTCTCATTCGAAAAAATATCACAACAATATGAAAATGCAGATTACAAATCGTCAAGTACATTAGAATATATATATATATATAGTATAAGACTCGTCTAAAAATGGACATGACCGCCCAGGAAAAACCGCAGAAAAAGCCAAAGATATTCTAAATGCCAAAGATACCGCGGAAACCTGTGTCTGTGGCATTTTCATTTCGCACCATTGTCAAGCCATCTAGACCAACTCAAGCGACAGACCTCACTTTACTCCAATTACTTATCCCAAACGAAAACTGAAAAAATAAGAATTCTAAACAATCAAAATCACATTCAAAACTTAGCACTAAATCCTATAAATATAAATATACATGTATTTCCTAAAGACTTGCTTGTGTTCAGTAAGGCACTCGGGCCTAGAATAAAATCCTATCAACAGAATGACTTATCACATGACCACTATACTCCTATTACATTGGATAATACGAATCTTTCAGAAAAAAAAAACAACTTTAAGAAATATCGTAATTTCACTTATTGACATAAGTCAGGAAAAAAATATGACAGAATGCATACACTTAGGTGTATAGAAACGCAAATTTATTATAATCTTGTGCAATACGGAAAGCACATTTTTTTCGCAATGACATTTCCTTTTTTTAATTTTTAATCAAAATTACAACCGGGAATTTCAACTCTTCATACATTATCTGTCGACGACTGAACATTCATATATAAAAGAATTTTTAAAAATAAAAAAATCAGTGACTGGGTATGTCGACCATGTACCTCATATCGTAGATCGACGGACCTCAATGCGGAAAATTGTGAGTTCAAATCACAGTTTGGTCGTACATGTACCTTATCTTTTCTAGCCTATTACATTTAACAAAAAGTGGTTGTCGGATCGTACAGCATTTGTCCTAAAAGCAAAATGTTCGAGTCGTCAATCTTGCTGTTGAAACAGTTTTAGTTGGCAAATCCATAAAATCATCATCGTCGCTAACGATGTCTTTTAAGGACGTACCCGGCTCACAAAAATTTTCATATGTCTGCACTAAAAGTGTTCTTCGAATCAAATGAAACTGATGACAAGAATCAGTCAATCAAGGGGGTTGAAAAAAAACCTCCAAATTTTCATTTGGTAACCACATCAGACGTCACTATGAGCCTCTATGATAGGCAATAAGAAGAAACTGGTTTAGTTTTGAAGCAAGTCCATCCTAAAACGGAATAAGTAGGATATGACCTTAAATCTAAATGGACAGGCATAGTTCAGACGGTAGCTGGGTGGGTTTTTTTCATGGCATTGCATTCGAATCCCACCAGCACATCCATGCCTTGTCTTTCGTATGTCACAATTAGAGTTGTCAGAAGACAACATAGCTTGCCGGTGCATGTTATAATCGGCGGGGGTCAGACATTAGCTTCTCGGACGTGTCCCGGCGAGGAAATAAAAACTTGGAAAGTATTAGCACGTAAAAGATTCCGCACTGTGTTGAAAGCACACAATGGATGTGTATTAATTTCTGTGCTATTCATGTAACAGAGGTGAAATAATCTTGTTGTGGCCAACTCATAAACTAAACAAATCTGAATTTAAATCCATTTTCAATTGTCGGGGCGAACGTAAAATAACATGAAACAGTGAGTTAAGCTATTGTATTGATATTTTCACATCATACCAGTTCAATAATTTACCTATGGTGATTCGATAATTTGATCATTGCCAAGCGGTCCTTCTTCAATAAATCGTAGGGGACATCTCAGAGTTAAGGAAAACCAGCGTATCTCGTGGTACTAGGAAAGCGTGTACCAACCTTACTTAGAACATATTTGTTAGTAATATATAATTAATGTCTATTACTGGTTTTACCATTGAGCTTACCATATTAATTGCCGCATTCTTTATTCAAACGTTCCAATTTATGTAAGAAACGGAGCTAATTGATACTGTATTACTGTGAAACTCGGTACACACTAATTGCATAGTTTCTCCAGAGGTCCGGTTCACAAACAATAAGGTGATATAGGAGGAAATTCTAATCTTAAAAGTCGGTTATCCGGACATTTGACCACCGCCGGCATTCGAAACATTTGGGATACAACATCGCACTTTATCAAAGAGGGCAATGTATTTTCCTGAAGCAATTTTGGCAAAAAAGGAATGATTACAATATTCTGTAAAAGCAAAAATAAAAAAGCAAAATTTGAATACATGTTATACACATTTCCAGTCATGTTTTATGAGCAAAATCCTGTAGAACTGATACAAAAGAGCTGAAGTTTGCATTGTCGCTTACATTAAACCTCAACTTTATTCCAAACCTCTTATCGAGAAACCCCGGGTATCTACATAGACCAATATAGACAGTGACGTCACGCTGATTTCGAGAATCTGCAACAATATTGAACAATGACAGTAAAAAAAGTCTTAATCCGATCAATAATCACTTCCGGATTTGTAAAACGCATTCAAACCATGGGCACCCGGATTCTATCCCCACATATCGCGTTCCCATCTCTGGTACCCCTGAAGTCACGTGCCTTCCACCCAAGACCGAAGGTTTATTGGACTACAACTTTTGTCTTCAGGTCAGATCCCCTTTCCATATGCCGGTATAAGGACGGGGATTCAGGTATAAGCGGATGAAGAGCAAATTGTAAAGAACAAACCTATGGAAAAAAGAGCCACACGAAACAAACAATGTGTACATCATACAAAATGCCTGTCATACCTGGAATTGGGTACACCTTTGTAGAAAGCGAGCTCTTACTGAAAGATGAAAATGACCATGCCCAAATCTTTGAATTCCGAACACCACTAGTGTAAAGACTTTCGACATTGTGCATTTTCCAAAGAGAACAATACTACACTAAATACATACCTTGATATCACGTGATCACATCCAATTACAGGTATAAATGCAACAAACTCGCCTATAGGGAAGTCAACTACAGTCATCAACGATCGATCTAAATAAATTGATGCAGGTAACTGTTTCCAAGCATTATAGTTCTCAACTTGTAAGGCATAATCAAGACCCGTTGTACTATAGCATATATCACAATTTTGTTTCCTTCATGAAATCTAAGGTAAAATCGATACGAAACCTCGTGCTGCATGAAATAATGTTTAGCAATGATGCCATGGAATCAAACCGAGAAGTACTAATACCAAATAAATTTGAAGGAAGCATATACAAAAACTGGCATTAGTGAAATCTTTTCTTTTTACATATCTGTACAAAAATGGGTCACACATCATGAAGAAGCTTAATATTGATATACAAACCCAAGATCTATACCCGTAGACAAATGCGTTTTCTTCATCAACAAATATTTACGTATCAACTGCGTTTCTCTTATGAGAACAAATACTTTCCCATGACAACGCATGCATTTACTGCATTTATACGTCTGTGCAACGCAAAAAGTTAAAATACAATTCTTAAAGGTAGCTCAAACTGCATTTACAAACAATATAGACCTATTCTAATCGTTAAACCGAACATGATCGTGTATGGTAGATTTTTCGTTTAACAGAATTCGGAGTTTGTGAAACTGAATCGTCGTTACTTTTTTATCAGGCATATTAAATATCACTTACCTTTATATAATTTGTAATACGCAAGATCGTGATTACAGATTAACCGTTTGACTCGTGCTTTTATACACACCATTTCTTTGTTCTCCAGATAGGCAGAAAATCTGCCCACGTTTATAACAATAGATTTTGTAGGTAAATAAAATACAAGACATGGACGGAATGAGTATTTGCGATCTTACGTATTGTGGATATGATGAACGGAGTGGCGATCAGATATTCGATAGTGTCGTGCCATAGATTTTGAATACAAGGAAGTCTGATTTTAAATCGTATGTTGTTTTTGTTGTTGTTAATGATGATGATTTCGTTACTTTCTAAAAGTTCCCCGCGGAGGGGTTGACTTCAGTATCATCATACTCTTTTCCCTGGTGTTATTTGGCAATGGCACTTTCTATACAGTATTTGTTTACATTCATGCATATCTATACAGTGCTGAATAATATTTGTTTCGTCTACATGTAAAGGCAATCACGGCGGGTGTGGCTAGCCAAACAGGAGACGCTCACTCTTCCCGGGCATCTTTTTTCTCACTTCTGAATTTCAGGGTTCCGAGAATGTCCACTGTGGTTCATTGTTGTTAGTGCCATAGTCGTGGTCACCAGTTACTTTCGTTTTACATCAACATTACATCTATTCCCTTTGCAGTATGAAACTCGTAAAAAAGTTCCCTACGGAGGGTTTGACTTCGGTGTTATTATACCCTTTTTCCTGGTGTTATGTGGCAGTGGCACTTTCTACACTGCGTTTGTTCACATTCATGTATATATATATATATATATATATATATATATATATATATATATATATATATATATATATATATATATATATATATATATATATTTTTTTTTTGCTGAATTATATTTGTTTCGTTTGTATGTAAGGGCATTCACGGCGGGTGTGATTAGTCAAACATGAGACGCTCACTCCTCTCGGGCACCTGATCTCACCTCTGAATTTCAGGGTCCGTGCATGTCCACTGTGGTGCATTGTTGTTAGTGCCATAGTCATGTGACACCAGTTATTGTCGTATTTTCTAAAGGACAATAATATTTGTAAACGTGGGTTAATTGCAACAAAATTTCAAATTTAACTATAAGACCTCATCCGTACATACACACTAAGTTACACTAAGTTGAACTTGTATATTGCAAACTACTTCAATATCTCAATTTACAGTTGGAAAATTTCTGGAATACAAATTTTCACCAAAGGGAATTGTAAAATGGGGTCAAGAACCAAACAAAACATAATTAATTATGAGGTCAAAGGGAACGTCAAGATCGCAAAATTCTTGTACGGTTGAAATGCTTTGATCAAAATTTATCTTTACATGTGTAGAATGACATGAAGCTACCTTCACTGGCACTGTTTTATTAAGAATTGGCTAAATACAAACTGGGATGGATGAAAGGATAGATGGATGAAAAAAATGATAAGATGGATGAAGAAGGTGGATGAATGAACGGATGGACGGATTGGTGAATGGATGAAAAAGGGTTAGAAAAAATCACTCCCCCATTCCGAAATGGCAATATTTTCTGGGGTGAACAAATCATTTAATATATTTTTGGGATACTTTTCAAACCGGTTTTCTGATTAATGGGGAAATTCTGTTGATTTTTCGGTATGTACCTACATTGCCACGACTACTTTTTATGGACACTTTTGTTTATTATCAACATGTGAAATGTCTCAGGTCAACAGGATAGTATTAGTACATTAAAAGGAAAGTCTGTTAGACTAAACGTGCACGTTGTTTTCATCAATAAAATGAATCTTTCTTCATTTGATGCAAGTATCAACTAGAGATGTAACGATACTGCTTCACACGACACGTATCACAAAGCTTGAACAATGATACGATACGTATCATGATACATGAACAACAATATGATACGTATCACGATACCCGAACAACGATACGATACGTACATGTATCAAGATACTCAAACAACGATACGATACGGATCGCGATACTCGAACAACAATACGATACGTATCACAACGTTCGATACGATACGTATCACGATACTCAAACAACGATACGATATGTATCACGATACTAGAACAACGATACGATGTGTATCATGATACACTTGTTCAATCAAGAACCAGGTTTATGATTATCATCATAATAATTATCATTATCATCCATAAATAGTTTTGGGGTAAACATATATATTAACAATTTAGGCTAGAATTGAGTTACATATGGCACAAAATATAAAAGAAATAGTTCGATAATCTATTAAGATTTCTTTTTGTTCTGTATAATAATTCTGTTTGATGCATTTATATGTATCCTAAAAGTTGTTACTGATTTTTATTAAGAAAGGGATTGTAGTATTGATGGCTTATCGTTTGAGCATTTTCTTGTACATCTTCAGAATGTCAAGGTCTGAGCTTATTCCTGCACATCTTCAGAATGTCAAGGTCTGAGCTTCTTCCTGCACATCTTCAGAATGTCAAGGTCTGAGCTTCTTCTTGTACATCTTCACAATGTCTTGGTCTGAGCTTCTTCTTGTACATCTTCAGAATGTCAAGGTCTGAGCTTCTTCCTGCACATCTTCACAATGTCAAGGTCTGAGCTTCTTTCTGCACATCTTCACAATGTCAAGGTCTGAACTTCTTCCTGCACATCTTCACAATGTCAAGGTCTGAGCTTCTTCCTGCACATCTTCACAATGTCAAGGTCTGAGCTTCTTCTTGTACATCTTCACAATGTCAAGGTCTGAGCTTCTTTCTGCACATCTTCACAATGTCAAGGTCTGAGCTTCTTCCTGCACATCTTCACAATGTCAAGATCTGAGCTTCTTCCTGCACATCTTCACAATGTCAAGGTCTGAGCTTCTTCCTGCACATCTTCACAATGTCAAGGTCTGAGCTTCTTCTTGTACATCTTCACAATGTCAAGGTCTGAGCTTCTTCCTGCACATCTTCACAATGTCAAGGTCTGAGCTTCTTCCTGCACATCTTCACAATGTCAAGGTCTGAGCTTCTTCTTGTACATCTTCACAATGTCAAGGTCTGAGCTTCTTCTTGTACATTTTCACAATGTCAAGATCTGAGCTTCTTCTTGAGATTACACAGTGCTACACTATAGCGTAGCGCAATCTCAAACCTTGACGTTATGAGAATGCTTCCTGTATCGTGTATCGTATCATGTCCTATGTATCGCGATATCCTTATTACAGTATATCAGTCATCCCTAGTATCAACATAAAATCTGGACAAAAAAATAAATCTGTATCAACGCGCTACATTCCTTGATGCAGTTTTCTATCCACATTTTCTGTTGATACCTGCATCAAGCGATAAAAATATAAGACTCATTTCTTAAATCGTATCACCTTCTCAACAGGGCAATACATTTAAACTATAAAGTAAATGCAATTTCTAATTCATTTCCACGACTACGTTTACAAGTATACATCTGGGGCCAGTTGTTCGAAACTTTAACCACTGGTTAAACTAACCTGTGGTTACATTTCATCTGATTATATCATTGAATTGAGAAGGCTTTAAGTCATAGTCTGTGTACTGACTTGTAGAATATTAAACAAGCTTTGTAAAGTAATTTAGATTTTTATACAGAAATCACATAAATTAGATTAATTGTCTCTCAAATTTTAAACAATGGTTAGCTTAACCAGTGGTTAAAGTTTTGAACAAATGGCCCCTGATATGTAGTGGGAAGACAGACATGATTCATTATTATTATCTTAACTTTCATCTTTGTTCCTCTGGGCCCACACAAAGTAATGACAAGTTTATCAGTCAAGTAATAGCATCTGTACCTGCAAGGGAGCAAAATACCCATCACTCACTGACCTGTGTCATAATTTCATAGCTCTTAACCAACCATACACATCTATGTGTAAAGTTTTCTTAGGTTTTAATAACATGTCATTGGTTATGGTAGATTAATATGTTCTACCATTATCTATCTTTTCACATGTACATGTATTGAATTAAATCTGACCTTAAGATGCACCCTTTATGTAAATGTATGCAGAAGAATTAAAAGTCATTCTTGCCAAATATCAAAAGAGCAAAAGAGGTCATGTGTTGCTTTGCACTAAATTCTAGATCTGTTGTACTTTGAATAAGCATTCTCACTGGCCGATTTAGAGGTGGGAAGGAAGGGTTGCAAACCCCCCCCCCCTTTGGTCGGAAAATTTTAACCTCAAAAAGGTCATTTTCAACCATTTTTAGGGCTGCAACCCCCCCCTTTTCCAGACTGATAGTGCAAAACATTTATCATGAGAGAGACTGCAACACCCCCCTTCAAAAATTTCTAGATCCGCCAATGATTTTGCAGTAACTCCTGTTACCTTAGATTATTTCTACCTATTAATACTTACACAATCATATTGTCTAAATCTGTACTGCAAATTACACATGTAACTGACATTCATAATGATAATATCTTTTTTAACCAAGACATGGCATAACACTTTAGTCTTACCCTGATAACATGATAATCATAGTTACTACAAATTTACAGGATAAAGGACTTCTTTTTCTATACCTGTGCCTCAGCTCTCTAGGACAGAATGCCATTGATTATGGCACCATGACTTGTGAAATAGGTTCATAAAAATTATTTTGTAGGATCTTAAAATTCAACATAAAGTTCATGCAGTCTTCACAGAAACGTCTTTGAACCATTAGTCCACAACCAAATTTTATTAGCCCATTTTGTATGTTGTTAGAAAACTTTTACTAGCCCACCGAAAAACAAATTTTAGTCTTGGGTGTCGGACTTGTGAGTTTTCATGTACTCTTTATATGTAGTTTTGTTAATAATTTTAGTGTATAAAATCCAGGGGACTGTACATCATTTGGGTCTTTATCCACAGATTGAACCAAATGTAATGAATGACATAAATGATTCTTACTTACAATAGTATGTAATGATATTTACAAATGTATGTACATGTACAAGTTTGTGACAGATACTTGTGTATATCTTCTACAACTAAGGATATTACATTACATGTTGTATTAAAGACAATGAACAATAACCCTTTGTGTTTTTCACACTATAATTTCCATATTGTATAAATCATACAAATTAATTTTTCTGCTTAAGTATGGTTTATCATACCTGAAAATTTAGCAAATTGACCAATTAGAGTAAAAGAGTTTTGTAAAGAATATTTCATACCATCCAGAAGTAGGGCGGTATCGTCAGCAAATTGTAGAACTTTGTATTCATTGTTAAAGATGCTAATTCCCTTTATATCTGTATTTAACCTGAGCAAAAATGCTAAAATTTCCACACATACTAAAACAATATACTATGATATAGGATCCCCCTGCCTATCATAATTCATAAAATTTCAAGCAAATTGTAGTATTGTACCTGGTGTTAATAACTATATTTATCTGTTTTATATTCTGCTTATATGTTCCTATCAAAATTCATATTAAAAGGTACAAATATTGTTATATCCATCTCATAACCTTCATAATCAGGCCAAGTGGACCTTCAATGGTGAAACTATCTACTCGTGGTATAGAGTTAAACAACCCATTGTGGTAAGAGCCTTTTGCAAAACAACTTTTCATATTTCAAATGATCAGCATGGACCTTCAGTCCTCTAAATCCTATTAAGCCTTTACCATGTTTTTAAAACTATAAGTGCAATGTATCATAATACAGTGATCAAGTGACAAGTACAATTCATGTGAAATGCACATCATGCCCCAAAATTAAAATGTATACCTTTTCATACGGCATATTTCTCATTGTGTTGACATCATCTGATGATGAATCAATTGAAAAACGAATTTTTCTATAGTGTCATGAATATAACTAAAATCAAAGTCTTTTTAATTCCACACCCTTTTAAGAAAACTTGATAAGTTACAAAAACAATACAATGTGAACTGGAGTCTGTTTCATAAACAAGAATAACTTCCATCATATTACATCTTGCCATTTGGTTATATAAGTCTAATTATGTACATTCTAAAGCTAAACAAAATGTGTGTCTCATCTAATGGCATTAGGGTGTATGTAAGAACTGACTTACCAGTTTGTAACTCAACAAGAAACCGTCAAAAACGATATGACCGGGTTGCAAAGCATAACATTATAGCCTACCGGTAGAATCTTATCCAGAAACATGTCTCTTAAAGTTTGAAGATGTTTCCAGAGGTCTGAAGTTGGTATCATTAATCGTATGCAAAAAACCAAGCTTATCACAAAATCAGACTGTGTTCACTGAAGCGTAAACTCAAGGTCAAGGTCATCAAATTTTGTGTTGGTCAGGAAGAACTGATCAATGTCTACAAACTCAACCAAGTCTGAAGTTGATATCATTAATGGTATGCAAGAAATCAAGCTACATATAAATGCAAAATCAGACTGTGTTCATTGAAGCGTAAAAGTGAAGTCAAGGTCACCAAATTTTATGTCATTTGGAAAGAACAGATCAATGTCTACTAACTGACCAAGTTTGAAGTTTGTATCTTTAACAGTATGCTAGAGATCAAGCCAAACAAAAATTGTTGATGCCGGACAGACAGACAGACATACAAATGGACAGACAGACATCGCCAATTCATAGACTGGACTTGCTTTGCAATACGGTCAAAAATGCACAAGGGCAAGCTCAAGTTACAGACCTTTGTACTCACATTTTCTTTTAACTTCAATTACTTATACATTATATTTATTCTTCATGCAAGTACATGCAAGGAGCCCCAACATAGCACTACAAACTATTAAACTAGAACACATAGACATAAACTTTGAATGACGTAACAATAACTTTATGTCGTATAGACCCTTTCACTGTAATTACTGCGAGACTAACATTTTGGTTGGCAAAATGATAACTATTCCCACAAAATCAGACGTCAGAGACAATCAATGTTCTATTATGACATATATATAGCTCAAAAATTTTACGGGAAATGTTACCATTTGCCAACCAAAATGTCAATCCTGCAGTAAACAGTGAAAGGGTCTATACCATCCCAAATGGGAAATAATTCTGTGTAACAAAAGACCAAGGATGCAATTTCCTATTGTGGTTTACTATCTATCATCTACTAGCTGTCAGTAGATAGATAAACCACAAAATGGTCATAATTACTTTGCAAATTCAAATTGACAGATCGTCAAATGTGTAAGAGTGCACTTTTTGCACATTTCTTCATTACGATGTCATAAATAAATGGCTTATCCAGAGGTGTGTTTATACATGTATGTCTCTGGCCTATCAAACCATATGTCCCTGATCAAATATACAATTACAATTTATCTATGACATCATAATGAAACTTTGTAATGGGCATAGTTAAAGATGGATAGATGGATCTAGTGATCTCTCAATTCTATGCAGGTATCTCTTTAAGGAAATCCTTTTACCCCAATCTCATCAAAGCTGGACCCTAAAATCTAACCCCCCCCCCCCCCTTTTATCTAGACCTACTTTTCATTGTTTGCAACAAAGAAGTATGTGCAAGAAGAAAACCAGGCAAAACATACTTCTTCTTTGCAACTACAATTCCTATGAACTTCCCTCATTCTCGAGATTTTGATTCATAGATGATACGAGACACTGAACACGTACTACAGTTGCTTGCGTGTAGATTATACAGTACTGCAGTATACCCTATATTGCCAGTATTGCATTAATCAATGAACCTGGCACATGCACGAAATTTGTATATCTGATTCTAGCCTTGTCAAATGCAACTGGTTTGCTTAAAAACCAAAACCTTTGACGTGTCAGTAATTTGTAGTACAAATGAAAAATGTACATGTACTGATTGACTGTACAGAGTAGTGCGTACCTACTATGATAACTAACTAACGTAGATGTCAGTGACATTTTGGCAACAAATGCATGTAAATTTTCATTTTGAATAGGAAACATTTAGATTTACTGCAAAATTCATAACAATAAATATATAATTTACAAGAACTTACACAATCTGTCCTCAATACGGGTATCAGCAGCAGAGGAATTTCGAAATTGTTTGGGTTAAAAATAGAACGAATGACGTAGTAAGGTTGTACGTGACCAATCGTGCTATAAGATGTTAGAAATGAGAACAATAACCTTCAAATAGGTTGGGATCTAGCACGGCAAAAGGGGGCGTGGTGGATGGTGAAAAGAAAAGTATTAAGGAGGGCGGGACATGTATACAGTATACACGTAATGCTCAGGCTTTCAACTGTACTGCACATGTACTTACTACTTCTGTACTAGTCTAGATTTAGTATACAGTACAGTTGGAACTGTACTGTAGTAGGGCAAATGTAGAAGTATGGGATGGGCAGTGCAGTGTTCAGCTGCCTATTACATTGATTACAAGGCCGTAGGAAGCATGTCAAAACAAAAGTGGGATGGGGGGGGGGGGGGGGGGGGGGGGTTGAATTTAGTTTAGTTTCATAAAGTGATGAAGAACTGGTGCATGATTAGCTCATAAAAAAGGAGAAATTAAAGGAGAAATCTGGGAGGGAGAGAGAAGGGGGACGTACGGTGCGTTCCGCCACGGACTTGTGTTGATTAACAAAGTGATTCAGCATTAGAAAACAAATTCAGAGACATATAGGGCTTATACTGCAGTACACATATATATGTCCCTGATCTATTACCAGTAGGCAGTAATGGATTCCATTTTGCTCCAGTCCAGGTATGATTTGGCAGGATAACATTTTTCTAATGTTACAGCACACCTTTCAACAGCGGTACTTTTATTAAAATTGAGATGTATAATGTACCCGTATCATCATCATCCCAGTCAGAAAACGTCGAGATCTAACTCCTTGTTGCCGAAGGAACAGACGGATGGGGTCACCTTTAAATAAAGCTGAGTTATAGAAAAAGGCGGAACCCCTTTTCGTTAACCAGTGATTTGTTTTCGGTTACGGTGTTTTGTTTTCAAGACACGCCGTAATTTAGCCTTTTTAAAAAATCACTAGTTCATCTGTTCATGAAAATTTTACCAGCAAAAGGGATATTTTTGAATAGTATAGAAAATCCTCATCTTACCATTTACGTTGAATAAAAGTAATTTTACCAGAAGATGGGTCCTTTTTTGAAAATGAGAGAATCCACTCTTCAAATCTTAGGAAATATTCCACCAAAACAAATTTGTAGCGGTAAGAATTCATGTGTAGCCTATGATTTTCTTAAATGAGCCGGTGTAGCTCAATCGATTAGATGAGAGAGAGAGAGAGAGAGGGGGGGGGGGGAGGGGGCCATTGACGGATTTAGATGGGGTTGCAACCCACTTCTAGTCGGAAAAGTCGGGAAATTTAACCAAAAAAAGAGGTGATTTTCGAAAATTTCTATGACTGAAATACTCTCCCGCTCTATTTCCAGACCGAATAGTGCATGGGAGACTATAAACTCCCACCCCCCTCTTTTTTTTTAATTTTAGTTTCGCCTATGAGAGAGAGAGAGAGATGTAAGGAAGTGCACTTAACTCTTAGTGTTAGATGGTGGCCGTCATGATTCTTGATGAATAAGTAGCTGTGCGATTTCAAATTTTATTGAAGGGATATTTTAAATACACAAAATTTAAAATCAAGCAATCCCAATGATAATGATCGTGTAGTGGTTTTGTAGATCGAAAGTATTGATTTATCCTTTTTGGTAAGACGAGTTCATAGCCGAAATATAATGGTCTGGGCAAAAAGTTGTAAAGAGATTTCTGAATTGATGTTTCAAATGTACATCAGTATCCACTTAAATCTGATGATCCGGGTATATCCTGGTACATGTACAATAACAGGATAATGATAATCCGGTATTAGTACTCGTAAGATCTTGCATATATATATAGGATCAATGGCGATCCTGATTGATTGTATCCGTGAACTTTTAGATTGATAGTGATAAACAGGACATTTGTGTACTCTATATTGAAGTATAATAATAATGAGCACTTTCAATTAAAGTATCATATTGACAACGTTAATCATCATATTTATGATTATAGATAAACAATAAGATAAACTGTCCTTAGAATTTAAAGATAAAGTTCATATATATCTCCTAATGTTAATATCTCAAGATGTTCATATCTCAAGATGTTCAGAGAGAGAGAGAGAGAGAGAGAGAGAGAGAGAGAGAGAGAGAGAGAGAGAGAGAGAGAGAGAGAGAGAGAGAGAGAGAGAGTGTGTGTGTGTGTGTGTGTAATGAGAATCTGTTTTCTTCGTGTTATACACGACCACAAACTTTTCACACTATTTTATAATAAACAGCTATACCATTTAAATTGCTTAGCTAATTAAATGCACTGTTCTGGTTAAAAAATTTATTTAAATGTTCAGATTTATTTAGCGTTAAGGTGTTGTGTTACTCTGAATAATCGCCTCCGCCTTCAGTTAGAACTGTGTCCTAGTCTTGCAGATCTTTTAGGCTAGTTAAGCCAATGCATTTATACTATTTTTTTTATTGTTCTTATTCGTTCTAAGGTATGTCTTTATTCAGGGCAATCACACAGTGTTCTAAAAGGGAAATTATTCTGTTAGTATCTTATACAGTGGCGGATTCAGAAGGGGATGAGAGAAGGAGGCGGAGAGGAGAAATTTACCCCAGTCTCCACACCCCCCTCCCCCAAAAACCTCATAAAATAGCAAAAAAAAAAAAAAAAACAAACAAACAAACAAACAAAGCACAGAACCTCCCAGAAAACAAAAGCAACCCCCTCTTCACCAAAAAAAAAAAACAACAACAACAACAACAACAAAAGAAAACGAAAAAAAAAAAAAACCAAAACCCCAGAAAAAAGAGATAATAAAAAGAAAAACAAATAAAAACATAAAACAAGAAGAGAGAGAGAGAGAGAGAGAGAGAGAGAGAGAGAGAGAGAGAGAGAGAATCATCTGTCAATGTATATGCGACAAACTAGTATGAATCCGATAATCGTAAATCTACTCGACTTCTTGGGGTCATTTTGGCTAAGTTTGTTTCATGTTTCACGTCATTTGCTGATTATCTAATATGTATTCAGTTCATCAAACACCCACAATTCATGGGCGGAATCACAATCTTTTTTTTTTTTCATAAAAAAAAAGAGGGGGATGTGTTCTAGAGCAGACGGGGCAGAGGTCGAGCCTATAATTTTCGGAAAATTATATGGGGGGGGGGGATACATAATTCCAGGGATCCAGACCCACTGAAATCACCGCCACTAGATCCGCGCATGCAATTGACAAATTTCGTCGCAACCGTTTGGATTAAAACGACGCCCTCTCATTAGTTCTGACATTCCAAGTGTGATATGAAATGTTGCAAAAATAATGAAATTTAACTGAAATATTCATAATGACTATAACAGTTCATTTATTGCAATATTTCATAGAACAAAAGTCATGATATATTAAAACATTAAACATTAATGTGCATTAATTTTCCGTTATGTAAATTGTTTTGCCCATCAAGCGCACTGTTTGACATATGTAATTTGTGCGGGAATTCCGATAATGTTTTACTTTTGGGAACATTTGTATGATATTTAAAGTCAATAACTTACCGGTAGGTTCGTTTTCCTTTTAAAAGAGAGGTAACTCCAATAATGCTTTAGCTCACGATAGCTGAAAGCTCAAGAGATCTTTTCTGATCACCCGTTGTCCGTCCGTCTGGCTGTCTGTCCGTCCGTTTTATCTGTAAACTGTTAACATTTTCGACGTCTTTAGAACCGCTTGAATGATTTTGATGAAATTTGGTGTACATGAAGTACTAAAGGTCCTTTACCAAGTTTATTCATTTCGTTCAAATCCGTTCACAGATGGCGTCACCATAGTTGAAAATATGTTTCAGAGGGTATCCTACTTTGAAATCTTTTTCTCCAGAACCACTGTGTTTATTATAAAACTAAGGGTATTTGAGTGATTTAGAAGGATATATGTTTTGAAGTTTGTTCATTTCGATAAAATCACATAAATAATGTTCGACGATTTTTTTTCTTTCTTTTACATTATTTCGAACTTTAACATTTTTATTCAAAATAACATGATTATATATTCTCATCAATATTTTACAGACGGTTGACGTTTGATGCACTGAAATACTTATTTTAATCAGAATGTAGTAGAGGAATCTTTTTGAAAGAATTTGACAAAATGTTAATTTTTGGATTTTTTATGATTTTTAAGACTTCAAAAAGGTAGAGTAAGAAGTATTTTTTTTCACATTTTTAATCTTTACTTTGCACAGACTCAGTGGATTGTGATGAAACTTAGTATACATGAAGTACTTTAAAAGTCATCTACCAAGTGTGCTCAATTCGTCCAAATCTGTTGACAGGTGGCACCACTATGGCTAAAAATAGGTTTCAGTGGGTACCCTCTATGAAAATATTCTATTCAAGAGCCATTGTCTAGATGATAAAACTAATGGCATCTGCATGATAAAGAAGAATGACTGTATGTTTCAAGTGTTTTTCATTTCGTTGAAATAGGATTAATAATTTATGACTTTTATTTAACATCTTTTTGGACTTTCACATTTTCATGCAAATTAAATGTCATGTTTTCATCAACATTTCCCTTTGGTTGACGTTTGATGCACGGAAAAGTTTATTTAGCTAGAATATAGTAAAAGTATATTTTCTTGAAATAATTTTGGCAAAATTTTAATATTTGGATTTTTCATGAATTTTTCAACATTGCTAAAAAGTTGAGTGGGGATATTTTCATGTACATGTACATTGTTTTCTGTGTCTCAGATGAGCGATATAGACCCATTTGGATCTCATTGAAATTTTGGGGGATTTTTTTTGGGGGGGGGGGGGGTTGAAGGGACTTCTGCAAATAAAGGATTGAATAATTCACATGATCAGATTGTTGTATAGAAAATATCATTGAAACACACTACGTTCATTTAAGTACTGTAGGACATATCTTACATCATATATCAGGAATGGCACAACTCACTCGGTACCGTGTTTGACTCATGGTAAAATTGTCACTTGACGTTGTCACTCGGTCGTGGCATGGCCAGTCTTTAGGATGTGATATACACCGAGGTCCGATCACGGCAGATATAGTCTATGAAATGAACGCTCGATGTTTCGGATAGGTCACTTGGGTAGGTGGAGATTTCTATACAATGCATTAAACAGGTATGTTTACTAATACACTTCTGTAGGAAGCATTTCAATAGTTCGCAAGGGGGGACTTTTTTTTTTTAATTTTGTTTATACAAAACAGAACCCGTCCTGGTCCATTGATACCCGAGGGCCTGTTATGGATATAGATTCGCAAAAGTACCACTGGATAACCGACGTCCAAAGTCCAGTTAAATAATTGCGAATCGAAAATATAATAAGACCGGGTGTCCGGAGTGATCGTCTCCTGCTAGCATACTATACCTATTTCAAATATTCCATAGAATCCTCTCGTGTACGATGGTAATGTCATTTGTGTAATTTGTATAATCAGTAAAGGGAGGTCAGTGTACATGATTGTATTGTGTTTCAGGACATCATATAAATTTCTGGAAAAGAAACTTTATGCTGTCCGTGTAATGTATTGCCCGTAAAATTCTTAAGTGACAATTTTGTACATTCAGTTCATAGCCCTTTGTGAGTAGTTTATTTGTAAGTCGATTGCCATTAGAACAAAATACTTATAAGAGGAGCACTCTCAGGCATAGCATATTAAACTACAAGTCGTGTACTTTCTCATATGACATGACCTATTACATTAAACCAAATGCCCCGAGACCTAAATGTTATTCAAGAAATTTATTGTCTGATATTCTTGTATTTCGGTCCTATTTGATAACCATGCTACGGTACGTAATTTTACTCATAATTCTAAAACATTCAGAAATTTGTATCAATACAAATACATTGACAGCTATTAAGACGTATGCATATTTTCAATAATTTTTACTTCGACTTGAATGTTGTTATATCAATGTTCTGATGTTTTGCATTTGTGGCACAATTCGTACTGTTGGTTTACATTCATGTCATCTTTATCCATCGAACATTCATATAGTATTGTGGTTATCCCAACAGGAGATGCTTGCATCTCCTGAGCACCTGACCTCACTCCAGGACACCTGGCCTCACCTCCTGGGGACTTGGCCTCACCTCCTATTCCAAATTTCATATTCAGAACTACAATCGAGAGATGTTATTTTCACAACTCTTGCAACTTACGAGTAACTTGCTTATGTTATTGTACTTAAACCTTTCATAAATATTCTATTTCTTAATTTATCCCTTTTCCATATTCTTGTATGAATAAAACATACACAACAAATCATGGTATTTCTTTCAATATGTAATTATTTCCTTTCTTTAAACAAATAGTAAGAATATTTTAATTTTAGATAACTCCACCTTGGCAATTTAGAAATTAATATTTATTTTTTGAAATTCATCAATTACGGGCCTAAGCATCACTGAAGAGACGTATGTTGTCGAAATGTGCATATGGTGCACTAAATTTACAGACGCATACATGTTCTAATATTTATTATGTATGAATATTGAAATATACTTGCTACTATGACATAAATTGAATGAAATTAAATACGGCTCTATTCGTTACATAAATACATCTAGGATTAACATAGAAATCTCCAGACAGCACTAAGACAAGAGATGGATTAATGACATTGCCAGAGCATAAATCTTTTAAATAACTTCAAATGAAGTAATGCTCCGTCCATTAGCAAAATATTGGAGGAACCATTAAATACCATCTCAGAGAAGAGAGAAAATGTCTATAAACAGTAAATTCCACTGAAGTACAAACATATAAGCCTTGTCATTATCAATCTTAGATGGGCATCTAAGCTATGTAACGTTATAAGAATTAACTAGGAGTACCTCCAGGGATATGCCTTCAGACCTATCACCATTTTACCCCTCACAACGAGAAGGAACCTAATTATTCCATTTACAATTTTTTTTTTTTGCCAAGAGAAATTGCCGTGGTATAGGTTGGACCAGCCATTGTCACTTTGTAATGGCATTACCATTGAAACGTTTTTGACGTTTATGTGACACTGACAATCCACATGGGGCGTCGTTTTGTATATTTATGTGCTTTACTAGAATGAACAACATTAGGGTTCATTTTATATTACTACAAAGCAGTTTCTACATATGTGATTTTTCCCTTTCATTTGCGGTTTGAACGTTATTTAGAATGACAAATGACAAATGTCAAAAAACAAAAAAAAAATTAAATAGTGTTGATAGCTTTATAAAGTATCGAATTTTTTACATATAAACATTATCATATAGACATGAAATAAGAACCTAAATTGCAAGCCAAAAATAATGTCTTCTGGCTGTGGTATTTACAGTGATGTGATTTTTAAAGAGATATTATATCCAACAAATATCTACTATAGAGCCTCTTTTATTGTTAATCAGTGTAGCTATCATTCCCAATTTGTGTATTGAGAGTTGCCTTTGGTATCACCACTATTACTGATCGCTCTTAATTGGAACTATTAAAGCTCCTAGACATGAATAATGGTACTCCTGGAGGAATGGAAATTTGGTGTAACATTATACTTTGAATGTGTAAGAGTCTTGGCGGTAATAAATAAATAAATATATACATTTATATATATATATATATATATATATATATATATATATATATATATATATATATATATATATATATATATATATATATATATATATATATATATAAGAACTACATAGATGAGTAAACGTCGGTGTTGTATCTGTTCTACTATCATAATATGTTAATAGATTCATTCACTACACAGATAAACACATGTGTCTTCCTCAGGCATGTTTCAATAATTCCCAAGCGATATAGAATCCTTATCAAACACGGCCGTTTAGTGTGAAGGTTAGCGACCCAGTATTTATATATATATCTATTTATAGACGACAGCTCAAAAACAGGCATTTCTAAACAGTAAATCTTTAATATCACATTGTATTTTGGAAAAATCAAAGAGAAATTTTCCACAAATATTTCTATGATAATTCCCTACCTACACTGAAAAGGAGGATGGGATATATATCATGATTTTCGGAGAACTTTACGAAAAACATGCGATTACACCTAATACCGGCTTTTTAAGCAAATCGTTTTTTCGTCGATATATACGTGAAAATAGGGTATGTGTGATTCAAAGGCGATATCTTTCTTATTTTAGATATATATAGTGATAAACTATACATTTTTAAAAAGTGGAAAGACAGCTCTTTTCAGTGGTATGTATTTCACTGATCAATTTTTACTCTGAAGACTGCAACAATGGTCTAAAGTCGTGGTTGGGTTTAAGTGTAACTGAAAAATTCCACCTAAATCAGAGGTACACTTAAGCCCGGTATTTTGAGCCTCAAAATTCCACTTAAAACTACATTTTCACATATATATACATATATATATATATATATATATATATATATATATATATATATATATATATATATATATATATTATATATATATATATATATATATATATATATATATATATATATATATATATATATATATATATATATATATATATATATATATATATTAGATTGTCAAAGACTTTCATGTTATTATTATTGTTGAATGTCTGATGGAAATACGTGTTACGTCACCAAAGCGTTGAGCTTGACGTATCATGGTTTTCTAGGCAGCATTACTTCATAAATGTCACTGAATGATTAGACTGTGTTTTTGCCTTAATTTTGAGCGATGTTTTGCTAACCGTTCAACGTTATTTAAATCAGCTTTTTACACAGTGATGCGTTACGCTACAGGCATTGAACGCATTCTTTTACTATAAGGAAAAATGGTAGATTTGATTTAGGTAAGTTAATGACAAAATGAAACGCTAGTTATATACAAACTTGATATCTGGATTTCGGTTTTCCTTTTTAAATAATTTTGAAAGAGTGAAGTTGGAAGAATGTATATTTGAATCACTATATACTCCCACCTACGTAAGGCGGAAATATAAAATCCAAATCGATTTCGATGTTGGTATATAGTGTTTTATACTATAATTATTTCTCATCTGCTTGATATTATCATACATACTACCATTAAAACTAGAAATAAAGATTATGAATATGCCATTTATATATATATATATTTTTTCAAATAAAGTGATGATTCAACGAATATTGTGTAATAGTCATCAGCGACAATATATTATAGCGATGCAGTCTTCCGCATTGTACCGTGCATGTACCGTGGACATTGGATTTGGGCGTGACACTGTCCCTGTATATCGGCCATATTGACCGCGTATATAGGTGGCCATTTACCTGTGTCCGCGCCGTCAGACGGTCAAACGTGGACCCCAAATATGTCCCGGTAAATGGGTATGATAGTGCTAAAAAGGCAGCGACCTTATGATGATGCGTATTGTGTTTGTTCAGTGAAGCATGAAAAATAACGAAATTAGACTTAAAGATATCTTGATTAATAATCATTTAACATCTTTTTAAATCTCCTCTGCTTGATTACACAATGAACGTTTGAAATGTATCTTAAAATATTCTGCTATTCTAAATATTTTTAAAACTAGAACGCATTTTTTATATAAAAATTGAAAATATAGTGCGCACCTGGAGCACGGACGTATATAATATTTTAGATATATATACGTCCCTGTTTGGACGTATAACTACGTTATATACGTTCTTTATACCCGTATATCTACTTATCGTAAAAGTGCATCAATGGTATTTGAATGAAATCGGTAAAGACAAGCTGATTGGTCATTGTACAGATACGTGTATAAGTGTGATACTGAAAACTGAAGACATCTGACAAAGCTGTATGACAAAAGTCACCAAGGACATGCACACAAAAAATGATTTATTATTTCGAGAGTGTGCCGAGTTTCTTTGTAATACCTATTTCGGACTCTTGATTAAAGAAGGTAACGATCCGAATTGAAGAGCGCAATTACTACTTGTGGGTTCAGTACAGTCAAGCCGACTTTAAAATCAAATAAATTCATATTACATCAGAGACATATATATATATATATATATATATATATATATATATATATATATATATATATATATATATATATATATATATATATATATATATATATATATATATATATATATGTATGTATATATATATATATATATATATATATGTATGTATATATGTCTCTGATTACATGTGATATGATATTCATTATTGATTGCTCTGAAAAACATATTCAGATTTTGAAATATTACATGCGATTACGATGAAATACACGATTGATCAATTCTGGTAGATATGGACATTGATCTTCATTCTATTTTATTCATTATTATTTTCTTTGGTCTATTTTCTTCTTTTTTTTATGTATTCTTTTTTCTTCCTGGTGAAGTACAGACAGACTTTTGAAAAATATTTATAATCTCAGAACAAAAAACAAAACATGTGCACTGGAGTCGCAAGGGAAACTAGAGTGTCGGTCGTTTTCTTACCTAAACAGTAAGGAAAAGTATCTTTCAGAACCCCAACCCTTTCATTATCGTATCTTCTTACATACTCCTGCCAGATATAGGGCCGTATGTATCTTATGATTTCATCGGGTACGATCGTCTAATTCCGTGTATTAATTAGTGTCATAAGTCAAACCCTTATTCGCTACCAGGGTGAAGTAAAACAATAGACTTCACACAACACGCGTGCTCCAGTCGTAAGGTTACCTGGACTAAGTGCCGTTTGACTTAAAACAGAGAGGAAAAGCCCCCCCCTTTTTTTTATTGTTTTTTCTCGTTACATATTCTTTCCCAAGACGATCGTATCTATTTTTGTATTAATTTCACGGATACGATCATGCAATTATCTATAAAAGATGATGACCCGACTGAACACTGAGTCTTGCATGTTTTACATTAATACATACACAAATATATATTTTGGTTGTATTGAAAAACGATATCTCGTGCACAGCAGAGAGAGAGAGAGAGAGAGAGAGAGAAAGAGAGAGAGAGGGGCGGGGGGGGGGCGTGTCGTTACTTTAACTCGGTCGTTAGGTGGCGTCGATCTTTCACTTAAATTTATTGCCCTGTAGGCTTACAGCACAATGCTTAGACTTGCAATAGGGAAATCACCCATTGTATTGGCGAATAAGATATTTGACTGAAACATCGTACAATTCTTCATTATCAACAGGTACAAATGAAAGGAAGGCAAGGGGGGGGGGGGGTTATTCAGTTTTGGGTTTTCTCTCTTTGCCGGAGTTATGGTTCTTAGATTTTTCTGTTGAGGGGGGTAATATATCACAAGAAATCTGATAATGATTAATTTTCAAATATAAAATAGTAATGCTAGTACACAATTTATTAATACACATCCACATATAACGATAGAATACATGTATATGCATTGGTATGTACATGTATGACAGTCTTCAGACTAGAGATTTTCACACCTCTGTGACTCAAATTAAAAAAGTTGTTTCACACATGTATCACAAAGACAATTTGTGATAAAATGCTATACAAACAACTCTTGTTAGAACTGTGACTTTGATCTCTTTGTTTGTGTTACTATTTCTTTAACTCATTATTTGACATTCTCATTATTCGAAATTTTCAGACTTCTTAAGTGACGTGTTAATTGATTTAATTGATATGTTTTACTTTGATCGGTGCCATCACTAATCTTTTCACATATGGACATTGTTCAAGGGCAACTGAAAAAATACCCGTGAAGTTTTCATTGTTGTAAATCATTATATATACTCTATTTGTATTTTGTATAGTTAGTTAGTACCTAGGCTTCGGACTCTACGGGTGTAATTTTGGATCACCAGGATTCACCCACCGACCTAGTCATTAAAGTGCTACGTTTTAAAGTTTATAACATCTTACTTTTTCATTGTCGCCGGAAATACACACATTACTTATTTTCCCCGGTGATAATTTGGTGGAGAATTCCTAAGGGTAACGCATACCCGGGGCTATTGCATATATTTTGTAATAGTTAGATCCCAGTACCCTCATCGTCAAGCGTCTTTCCCATCAGAAGAATAAGGACATCATCAAACATGCAGAACTTAACGACAAGAACTCAGCTTACAAGAAGAGGTACGTCAAATTTGTGTAGACAAACAGAAAAATCTTGGACCTTCCCAGGATTAAGAAAAAACATGTGCACTTACAGGAACTTTCCGAGGTGTTACAGGTGCGGATATTGTTTTAACCGGAATCACCTGTTGTCGTGTCCTGCGACGCGAAAAGCATGTTTTAAGTGTGGAAAGCTTGGACATTTTGCAAGGCTGTGTTTCGGTGTATCTTGGGATTCACAGTGTGTGTCGTCAATGACATATCGTCAGTCATGTGACTCCATGCGAACCTCAGTTCCGCATGTGAAGCATCACTGTTGTTTAGGGAGAAATCACCAAAAACAAAGTGAATCTGTTGCGACAATTTCGCAAATGGACATCGGGAGACAGACAAAGTCAAATAAAAAGTTCAAGTCCGCCGTTAAACGAAAAAGGGATACAGCGCGTATGACAGAATTCAAAATGAAGAAACAAATTCAATGTTTATTTCCGTTTTCCGAATTGACACCCAAAGAATTCAAGGAAACAATACAACATGATATACAAAACAAGACCCAAATACAAAGTCTACAAAAACGGAATGTGACTCTTCAACGGAATACAGTGAAACTAAGGGCGCAAATTGAAGAGCTTAAGACCATCCGTACAAACAACAAGGACAATTCTACGCAGACAAGTAGTACTTACGGAACGAGCTTTATGGACTACAAAAATGAGGTAGCATTCTTAAGAAAAAGGTGTTCCGAACTCAACAAAACTGTAATGGATATCAATAGAGACTTAGATGCAAAACATTCGAAAATAGTGTATTTGGAACAAAAATTAAAAGAAACACAATCAAGACAACAAAACCGGAAGCTAAAACCATCAAAATTCAAGGACAATGGCATTCTACCTACAACCCCGTATCGCCTGATTAACGGAAGAATGGTACCACAAATTCAACCCCGACCACAGGGACCGATACCCCAACTATAACTTTGAGACGGGGACGTCTCATTTTCCGAACCAGGAGGGAATTATCACAAAGACAATTTGTGATAAAATGCTATACAAACAACTCTTGTTAGAACTGTGACTTTGATCTCTTTGTTTGTGTTACTATTTCTTTAACTCATTATTTGACATTCTCATTATTCGAAATTTTCAGACTTCTTAAGTGACGTGTTAATTGATTTAATTGATATGTTTTACTTTGATCGGTGCCATCACTAATCTTTTCACATATGGACATTGTTCAATGGCAACTGAAAAAATACCCGTGAAGTTTTCATTGTTGTAAATCATTATATATACTCTATTTGTATTTTGTATAGTTAGTTAGTACCTAGGCTTCGGACTCTACGGGTGTAATTTTGGATCACCAGGATTCACCCACCGACCTAGTCATTAAAGTGCTACGTTTTAAAGTTTATAACATCTTACTTTTTCATTGTCGCCGGAAATACACACATTACTTATTTTCCCCGGTGATACATGAATGATTAGACGTTTTCCACAACAGGGGAACACCTTAGATGCTTTCAACTAAGGGTGATTTAAAAACATTGCGATTTGTATTATTTACTTATTTTTTCTTTAATCAAAAACTCTTTAAATTAAACATCGTGTTTTCTAATTTTTAGCAAAACACCCGAGTCTGGCGCCATAAACTGAGAAAATCGTTTCAATTATTTCAGTTTAATTTATTCCATTATCACAAGGACTTATAAACAATTTGTTTATCAAACATTCAAATAAATTGTCATACAGAATGGGTTTATTCTATTTATAGATAGAATAAAACTAACAAAAATCCAAATCCCAGTTAAAAATTCATTGCTGAACAAACAAATATGACTCAAGTATTTTCTCAATTTATGGCGCCGGACCCTGGATTTTCGTAAAGGATGTAAAAAATCTCATGTAAACAGACACTGCTGTACTCCTACATTCCCTCACTTGAATGACCTACCTAGTTATAAATTAATTGCACTAAACGGCAATAAACGACGGCTGATTAATGACTGCCCATTGAAATGTGATAGCCGCACTTACAGCAAGTATTTTGGTGACAAAAAAGTTAATCGTAAATGTCCGATACCTGCTTTGAACAAGTGAAACTATCGTTAATGTTCTTTGATTAACATGACATAATACCGGCAAGAAAGATATTCGGGCACATGGTCACAAAAAATTAAAATAAAAAAAAAAATAAATCTTAAAATAACTGACACCATTTCCACGGCAATATTGTTGTATTCACTCGTTTTTCAAAACTACGCTCTATTAACAGCCGGTTTATAGGTTATCGGGGCCGTAATGCGTCTGTCTTTCAGGAGGTTTAGCGGAAGCATATATATATATATAAAAGCACAGGTAAGCGATAATGATACTAAAACAATTTAAAAATTGCCAAATTTTCGAAGCAATCTGCTTCTTCTTCAGGACACACACAAAAACACTTACATAAATATAAAGACACGAAAAGAAAGATAGAAAATATATACAAAGCACTAGTCTAATAAAAACTGGTTTCTTCAATTGGCTACATATTGAGCGTTTCTTTATGCGCTATCTCAGGAGGTTTAGTGCATAGAGAAACGCTCAATATGTAGCCAATTTTTTAATTGTTTTAGTATCGTTATCGCTTACTTGTGCTTTTATATTGACCCCTTTTTCTCGAGCGATTTGCATTAACCTTCATTGAGGTTGATCCGATACTTATGAATAGTGAATGTTGTTACAATTTCCTTTTTTGTGCTTATATATATATATATATATATATATATATATATATATATATATATATATATATATATATATATATATATATATATATATATATATATATATATATATAAATAATCTGGAAGTTTCACGGTCGTATTTTTAAAGACAAGATGACAACACGTTACGTCTGACGGTTTGTAAAATACAGGCACATCTATGTAATGTCCCTTACGTCCACTGTGGGACAATTTTAATTAAAAGGTGTGAAAAGCTCGTCCGTTTTGTCCACCAGAGGAGACGTACAGGTAAAAGGTGTGAAAACCTTGTCCGCTCTGACCTCGAGAGGACAAGTACAGGTAGATGACAAATTGTATTATTAGCATTAACGTGGACAGAAAACTGGCCTCCCGTGGTGTCCACGGAGGACAGACGTGGACTGCACACCGAGGCAACGAGGATTTTCCAACTTCCACGGTACATGTACGGTAGAAAACTGATAATGTTTGGAGAAATTGCCTAAATGAATTATTGTATCGATCACAAATGATCATTGTTAATTGATAAAACTTAAAAAATAAACTTATTTCACATTTCAGATTTTTCCATTATATATCATTACAATTCTATAGTATTCGCGAATGCGCATTTAAAAAAAAACTTCTATTCTTGTGTTTTAATGATTAAACAAAAAGTTATCCAAATCGGTCGCATCGTAAGATATATTTCTAACTGAAATCGCAAGAAACTCTACAGGTAGGCCAAGGCTAAGCACAGCCGTAATCAAAATAGGTATATGTCATAAGCAGTAAGAATACTACTATATATTATAGGCAATACAGATGGTTTAGTTACTGTGAAATAAGAAAGTCAACAAGTCACACAGAGCCACATCACATGAGCAAATAAGGTCTTTATAACGACTGTAAAATTTGCGGAATGTTGACATAAGTCGTGATATCTCATATCCTTGTTTGAGTAACCTTTCTCCTAGTAGTTGACTTCGATAAATGAAAGAGTAATACTCAGATGACGCTCGCGCATATCGAATCAATTGGGATACATAAACACGGTACGCAGGTGGTAAAAGAAGGTTGCTACTAGTATATGGAAAGTTAACAATGGGGAAATTAAAGTCATCAAGTTTGTCATAAATTGAAGTAGTAAGTTTACCATTTCGTTCGATATCAATGAGCAGATCTAAATATGAAGCATATGAAGATACATGTAAAAGATTTTTTTAAAAATGTATATTGGAAGATATGCTAAAACACAGCTACAGAATGAGGCAAATACTCCTTAGTTATCTCAAGAAGATATTTAAGTACATGTTTGTGTCAGTAGAGAAACACTGGAAACTAGATACAAGATACCCTCGGATACGTTCATTTCAGCAGCAGCTGTATCAACTTAGTTGTGGTAATAACTATAGGAATATGCAAGATGGTCTAGAAGAAAAGAAGTTAGAACAAATCTTAGCAACATCAACCTATATGACACCAACCACCAAGGATATGCACATAAAACATGATAATGGTCAAATAGACACAGAAAACGACATTACAAAAGATTCGATTGTACTGAAGTTACGATACCGGCTAAGGATTGTCAATTAAAATAACAATCATTATTTAATTGGTGTGGTTAACCGGTTTACGGGCCCACCTTACCATTCATTGCATAACAACACAACCAAAGGAACTTGACAAGTAACTTAAAGAAATACCTTGGGGTTAATTCAGTCTCAAAGTTCTAAAATAATCGGACAATATCGTGTATGGTTCAACATCAAAGACTGAGAGGATACCAAGTGCCCAGATGTGATATTCTCCTTCTTGCCTATAGAATCCGTTGCAAATGTCTTTTAGAAACCTGTCATATCCGGTAAATTTGTGTTGTCGAATCGGGTATATATATTGTATTAATAGAGGCATTTACAGCAAGTGTTATATGTCACACGGTTTGAATGTCGATTTTAGCACGTCTCCAACTGAAACGTGCGTAGCGATTTAAAGGTGATGGCATATAGATCCAAATTCAAAACGAATCAAGTGTGATACTCTGGTTTTCACGCATTGCAAAATAACATGCACGTGTGGGTTGTAGTTTAGAATGATCTGCCTAGATTTGTCATTTTTTTTTTATTAATGAATCACGGTAGATATATATTGAAGGGACTTTTATTGGAATAATTCTATCCTACATTGTATAATTGGGCATGGTGAAAAACTAAATTTGTATTTAATTGTCATGAAAAAAAATTACCACAACGATATAATGCAATCATTAAACGAAATAGATGAAACACTCCTTTTATATATATATATATATATATATATATATATATATATATATATATATATATATATATATATATATATATATATAATATATATATATATATATATATATATATATATATATATATATATATATATATATATATAATATATAATGTGGTCGAGATTCCAATTAAAATGATCTGCAAATGAACAATTTGACAGTATTTTAGTCTAGTTTGGTAAAATTACGATTATTGTATATATTTTTATTCATTAAATTCATATTGTATTGATTATAATTTGTAGCAAATGGAATTGATCACGTTATCTCAAATTTACTGTGAAACAAAATCGTATTTTTCATGCTTACTTGTGTCCTTAAGTTCTTTGGCTTTTATTTTCCCGGCAATTTGGCAATGAGTTTGCTCTTCAAATAATCATACTTTTGACATAGACCTTGAGCATCACTGAAGAAACACAAGTTATCGAAATGCGCATATGGTGCCGCAAATTAATACAAGTATATGCATGTATGTTCTGATATTTATTTTAATAAAACAATAGTGAAAACTACATTCAATATTCCTTTCCTCTCGTGAACATGGTTGTTGATCTGTAATAACGTATATGATGATGATAATTGATCATATCAATTATGTAGTAAGAGTTTCAAAAGGATTCTTTTGTGTATTCAATAAAATAATCTGGTTAAAGAACTATACTCAAAACTTTCTCGACATCAAATGTGAATCAATTACAGTTCATTTTATTTACAGCATGCGCATCTGGTGCACAAAATTAAAAGGTATATATTTTCTATATTTATATAAAGTTATAAAGCATATATAACTATCGCTGATAATGCAGTATTAGTTACCCAAGATGTCATAAGTTCAGTTTTCAGTGCTTCTCTAATGATCCAATATATGTTCTTGGAATTTCCGGTAATTACATTTTATGAATAAATCTAAATTTAGGAAGTATCTCCCTCATGCATGTCATTAGTTGTCCTTGGCTCTTACATTAAGTTCAATCTAATAATAGGTTTGCTTTCCAAGTATTTTTAATGTGTACTTCCACATTTTTGGCCCAGTATATTACTGAAGAAACAATTAATTAGTCGTCGAATTGCGTGTAGTACTAAATTAATACACATATACATGGTTTTTATCAATATGAGATACGAAAATAATCGCTACAATGTGTACAACAAGCAGGTAAGACTAGGTGCGAAGAGTAATAAATTTATGTAGACGTCTCCTGCTCCGCTACGCATACCCACCATGAATGTCCTAAAATACAAATGACTCATCACGAGTCATACAATAGAATACATGTACATGAAAATTAAATTTTTTATGAAGGTGTATACAGATAATCGATAGATTTTTAAAGTGCATATCAGTGGCGGATTAAGAGGGGAGCCCCCCCCCCCCCTTTTGGCCACATATTTACTAGTGAAAATCCAAGTTTTGCACCAAAATGACTGAGTAGTTTGGCTGATACACATATCTCCTCTTTTCGGAAATCTTGGATCCGCCACTGCATATTTTTGTTACATGATTAATCTGTGTTCCTTGTACATTTAATAATAATTCCTGTACCAAATTTGTTATAAATCACATTCATTTTGTTGCCATGACAACAAAATCGAGGTATTAAATCCACTACCGTTTCATTGGATGATGCAATTATTTCATCTTCTCTATAACAAGTAGTGCTATCAATGTTTGTCTTCTCCTGAAAATATAAAGAAATATGCATTTACATTATAGTAACACGTAGTATTTTCTATAAAACGTCGACGCACTACTGGAGTGGAGATGATAATAAGAAAAAAAATCAATATGTATTTTTAGTATGTTTAAACAGACGAACCTGGAAATAGTGTAATTCTATGGAGTTGCATTATATATTTCAAAATAAGAAATATGGATTTGTGAATGCTTGTGCTCGTACATGTAACTGCGGCACCGACTACAGGCTGGAGATTTCATGAACCCCTTGATAGTATTGCTATAACTAGGTGCCCGGGAACTATAAGCATATCCTGTATGGCAAGTCACACCTGTCATTACTCATAAAAAAAGAGGACAATATTTCATTACTACGCGAACAAAATGAATTCTATTCAAATCTCGAAACGTTTCAACCTTATAGATAAG
Source organism: Pteria penguin (assembly GCA_035048485.1). Lineage (NCBI taxonomy): Eukaryota > Metazoa > Mollusca > Bivalvia > Pterioida > Pteriidae > Pteria > Pteria penguin. The sequence goes on from CM068581.1 coordinate 51,951,895, forward strand.
TTTAATGACACATCTAGATAATAGTAAAATATATTCGGAAAAACATTACAAAAATATTCAAAAAAACAAACACATCAAATATTGAAATTGTTAACGAAAGCATTAAGACATCTGACTTAGCTGTATGACAAAAATCACAGACAAAAAGCAACACCAGTATCTTTACAAATATATATATGAAACGTGATGACTTAGGATTTCCTATTGTAAAATTTCCTCTATATAAATGGTGATATCCCTGTGTTCCCATCATATGGTATTCTCATTAGTCAATTGGTTAAATTTGTTGGATCCTGCACTAACGTTTGAGAGTTTCATGTATAAACACTTTCAAATCACTAATGATTATGATTGTGTTTATGGATATAAACTCCGAAAAAATTTAGGTAAATTTTACAGACATTTTGTCTAAATTTGGAAACGTGACTCTTCAACAATGCATCCAGAAGAGATTCTCATCCCAGTTTCTATGGTAACCTAGTATGAAAACTAAGGATGATCAAATGTTCCGATAATTTCATATCAGAAGGTTCCAAAATAATCAAACTGATTCGATATAGTCTTGTGTTGGACCTTATAGAGACTACTACTTGAGCGCTGCACTCCGACTAATAGTGCCGTGAAGACTCTATAACAGGTCTTGTCCAAACCTTTTCAGAGGCGACAAGGTCCTGAACCTCGTTCCATCTGACTGTTCGTCGAGACTGCGCTCGTTTACGCAAGGGCAGTGTACGGCTGACTAATGTTCATGTCGCTTAGCATATTTTTGATACTAGCATATTGTTTCATAAACAGTGTTGTGTCAAAATCTTTATGACCACTTTTCTTAAGAAACATATTGATCCTTGGTCTCTGTATGGAGATTTATTTATAAAAGTTAAACTAGTGTCCCTGGATTGCGTTGCTTATACGATGAATGAGATGGTAGGCGCCCGTAAACCGGTTAACCACAACACCAACTGAGTTGCGTTTCTTTTGCATTAATGTCACACTTATTCCCTTTGCAGTGTGGAGCTCGTAGAAAAGTTCCCCACGGAGGGTTTGACTTAAGTATTAATACACATTTTTCCTAATGCTGTGTGGCGATGACACATTCATTTATATACACTTTGCTGAGTTATATATGCTTCTTCTGTATGTAATGGCATTCATGGCGGTGTGGCTAGCCATTCAGGGGAAGCTTACTCCTCCCGTGCACCTGGTCTCACCTATGAATTTCTGGGATCCATGAATGTCCGCTGTTGTACATTGTTCTTAGTGCTATAGTTACTTGACACCAATTACTTTCGTATTTTGCTTGAAGTGGCCGTCCTAATTCGGTACTGTAATACAATCAAATATTTTTGTAATGTCGTTTTCTGTGTTAATTTGACTATTATCATGTTTTATGTGCATGTCCTTGGTGATTTATATGATGCAGTTTAGTCAGAAGTCTTCTTTTTTCTCATTTCTAGTGTATATTGACAATTCAAAAATTGCATCATACTAGAAACTCATTTATGGTCCACAATTTGATCTAGCTAGCATGCATCAGACGAAACAATAACATTATTGTCTTATTTGGTTCGCATTTTCGGTCAACTGATGACATGTTTACCCCCACACTATTGAATTTGTGTATCCAATGTAAAAACGGGAGAACAATTCAATTCTTTGAGACTTAATGTACATTACATAACAATCCTAGTAAATTCATCAATAAATCAAATTGGAACGTATTTGTCGAGAAACATCTATTTCCTTTCCTTTCCTTTCCTGTACTGTATTAATTCATATATCATTTGTTATAAGGAAAGTATAAAGAGGCAGTAAAAGAGAACTGTTATATAAATTCGATGATTACCAGAGTGTTATATGTGGTAAATAATCTATAGTATTCAATACTACAATTTACATGTTAATTGCATGTACATACTGTTTTTCTTATTTTATTTTATCTACTAAATGTACAAAGACACGCTGATCAATCAATAGTAATTACTATTATTAAAACCTGACATTGTTATAGTAATAACGACCCGTCGTATGTGTTAGTGTATGAGAGTTTCATTTCTATTTCAGTTTCAGTTGAAACAATACAGATGTCTATTTATTATCTTATCTAAACTCCTTGCGTCGTACGTATTGATATAGTCAAAGTAGTAATTAGGGAGGAGGATAACGAAGAAGAAGAAGAAGAAGAAGAAGAAGAAGAAGAAGAAGAAGAAGAAGAAGAAGACAAAGAAATGAAGAAAAGACAGGAGAAGATATTGGAGGAGGACGACCAGGGCAACCAAAGTGAGAAAAAATGCCTTACTATTGACGTGTTTTATGTGAAAAGGATGATCTGTATCAGATGAAATTATAAATTTTCCTTGTAGATTTATGAAAATATCTTTCTATACATATTATTATAATATTTAAAGATTTATATGTAAACAAAAAGATACATACATATTTAAAAACGCTCAAAAACGTTGATCATTTCTCAAGATTGGTATTAACTCACCATGCATTTGAATATGAATCCTAGTGCTTCATAAACTGGAACAAGTGTCACAACGTCCTTTGAGTCACAACATTTTAAAGCAGAACATGTCATTGTTGGGTAGACAACATAGCCAAGTGTGCCGTTACAACATTGACCATCGTTGGACCATTTTATTCTACAGCCTGTAAACTATAAGATCAAATGTTATTATGTATCGTATTACGTATTGAGGCGCTGATTAATGACGGGTGTGTATGGTCACATAGGAGACGTTCAATTCTCTCGGACACCTGCTGGTTTTATTACAGATATTCAGTAATTATGAATGCCTGTATTTGTGCATTGTTGCGAGTGTTTATAATTCTTGTGTGAATTTCTTTTGACATAAAATTATACAGTTGAAAAAATTTGAATTGAAGCATTGTTTTAGCATATTAATTATTACTAAGTCGCCAATCTCATACAATGGAAAATTCAACAGTACGTCATAATGACGTCATTTTATGTATTTCTGGTCTTTTTGCTTATTTTATCATAATCATTAATGCCTCAAGATTGACTAAGGAGTATCTCCCTCATGCATAGCTCTGTCCTTAGATAGATTCTTTAGTTCACTTTTCGGTCATTTTGGTTTCAACACTGCTCTTCAAATATTTATATATTTTGAGAATTCCAATCATTTGGCCACGAGCATCACTGAAGAGACATAAGTTGTCGAAATGCGCATATGATGCAATAAATTATAAGGTATATATGTTCTATATTTATTGAACTATATATAACAGACAGTGATAAGAACACCCTCAAGTCAGCAAGCAAAACCAATCAAAAACTAACACAAATAAGATAGGGAATATTATATAAACACTGACGTCTGGAGAGACAGAGATGGGAATAGTGCACTATAGGAATAATTATCTCAAATTTGCATTGAAATTGTAATTTCGCAGTAGTTCATACTTTATGATGAGTATATACGACATCTAACATTCTATCAAAATATGTCAACACATGAGAATCTGCATTGTCACACAAGGTCATTGGAGCGAATATAAATTGGCAAAAAGTGGAGTTCTGCATATGTGTTAAATGTATCATTACTATTTAATAAAATTGTCTATATATCAAAATGTAATTTCAAAGGCCATGAAGGAACAAGTCAAGTAATAAGAATGCATAGTTTGTACACATGGGAATACCGACAGTATGTTGGAAAACTTTAGATGAGATCTTGTTCATTAGGAATTCTAGCATCTTCCTTAGATCCACCTCGGTGTAGTTTTTTTTATCGAAATATCCGTGAAAAGAATTGCTACCTTTTCATCTTTAAACAAGCAGTTGTGTATAATTTTTTGGTTATTAATTTATTCTTTGGAAGTGCAGAAATGCTTTGATGCTATAAAATGTATCCAAGTAAAAAAAAATGATGTCAAATAATGCAATAGTTCTTTGAACTTTTTAATATCCACATATATTTCCTACCATTCTAGATCTAGAGTAAACTGTTGCGAATTACCTTAGTAGTTTCATTCTGTTATTGATGTCGTTGTTGTGAGAAATGATAAAAGGTTTAATTAAAAACTTGCTAGTTCTTACTATATATCTTTGTTTAGATTTGTATGTAACTTGGAAATCCAATATTGGTATGGATGTTCAAAATTGGTTTCATAAATATGTATGGCCAAACAACCATCGACCTGTTACACTGTCTGTCGAGCAACAATTAAATCAATGAAAACAATTCATATGGATTGTAAGATAAGTTATATGCTTCTGGCGTTTTAGATAAATACTTTAAGATTGACCTACGAACGGACATTTTAGCCTTTAACATTAGCTGAGAGGAGAGGCTATCACCAACCTGGTTTCATGGGCTTTCTCCGGGTACTCCACTTTACTCCCACGCAAATGACACCCTTACGCCATCGAGCAAGATTCTTAATCGTTGTAAAATAAATAAAGTTTAAAATTAAAAAAAAACAACATTAGTTTATTCCTCATTTTTCTTCAGAAAAAAATTGACCAACATACTTCTTTGTGTTCAGAGAAAATGAATTTACTTACCACACTCTCTATGAAGCAAATATAAGTAATAACATAAGTAAGTCCGTTTTTCATTGTTGAATGTAATCTCATCACTATATTTTCTGTAAATAGTCAGTCACACTTCATAAGCGGACGTATATTTGTTTAAGAGATTCGAATATATCGTAGAACACCACATGTATCCAAGAACTCGACTAGTAGATTACAATAGATGGTCTCAAGATACATGAGGGTTCAAAATGAATTAGTGAACGAGAAAAGCTTAAAGAAAGTAATATTATATGGTTTGAGTGTGTGATTGTTTTATTGAATTTGTAGTTCTTGCTGCGCTGCGAAAATGGTAGAACTAATGAAGAAAAGTCACGGACGTTCACCATAAAGTTTTCATCATTAAACATGGCGCGGGTTCGTCACTCGTTGAAAGCATTTATATTCAATTATATAGTGCCAGAACGACAGCGGTGTTCAGAAATCTCCCACCAAAGATTTTTTTCTATCTCAAACGATTCCTTAATTGCTTTGGGCTTTCTGCTTAACAGTAGCACCAAGGATTTGATATTATATCCACTATAACCGTCTATTGGGAAATTCATAGAAAACGCTGATTGAATTTTGATAATTGTCTGAATCATTCAACTGCAAGATTGACATTTATTCAGTTATATTCAGTTGGTGAGACGAGAACAAACTTAATTTATTAGGATGTTTTATATGGAGAAAATTCATAAAAATAAATTTGCAAACAACTATTTGATGATATATTATTGATAACGTATTAACCGATTGTGACAGTTTGTTTTTGTGTAGGTATGCTCAGTTTTTTCATAATAGACACATTTAATACTTGGTTCTTTTTTATGCTGAATGTGCTTATACATCAAAAGAGATTAAGTTCTAATTAAATCTAAAAACAAACAAACTAAGAAGAAATAGATAAATAAAAGATAAATTAATAAAAAACCAAAACAACCCCCCCAAATCAAAACAAAACAAAAACAAACTAACTAACTTACAAACTGCGCTTGGCGACATTTATATCTATGAAAGAGAATGTACACATTATTACAAATATTCAATACATCATCACAATTCCGAGAAAATAATATCTGTCAGATAAAATTTCAAAATTGCTTTGGTTTATTGATGGTGTTGTCGAGGAACGTCATAATTGCATTTCATTCCAGTTTTATCTTCAGTTTTTCATATTCACTGTTTTCTATTTAGACCATTTAAAAAAACCTAATACATTATAGGGGAATGGGGTTTTTCCGTCTATACGATGTATGTCAACGTACTTTTACTATTTTGTCACTAATCATTAGTAAGCCAAGTACATGTAATTATGAATATTAAAGGTCTAAATATAATCAGGACATTAATGATACATTAGCACTCAATATATTTACTTCAATAAAACAAAAAAAAAACAACAACAACAACAACAACAACAACCGTAAGTGAACAAAGTTACCGAGACTTGGAAGATGCCACCGTTGGTGGATTGTTAGTTCCCGAGGATACTTACAAACCCAGCTCTCAAGTGCTCTGTATTGATCGAAATCAATTCTTCAGATATACTGTGACAAAAATTTTGCAAATTCTCCTAAAAGCATCGTAAACTATCATTCGTTAGTTCGTGAAGTATATAACAACAGCGGGTTTGAATTTTCTTTCCATTATAGAGTTCTATTGCTGACATAGAATAACTTTCAGTGTTCGACAAATAGTTAATGTAAAACTCTCCCTTTAATAAACAAGCTTACACTCAGTGTTGCATGCAACACTCGTCCCCTGCCACAACCTGTGTCCTCGAAGTGACTAATACTTTATTAGCAACATGTAACAGTTATGTGAACTTGGATCTTTTGCATGATTTAATAACAAATAACATTGAATTCTGCGAAGTTCATATTAAGTTTTAGTGACACTGACAGCAAAATATAGCCTCGTTTTATGCATATCTGGCATCACGATTGAACTATTTCTATTGTTAGTAACTGTGACTCTTAAAGTTGACCTTTTTAACCTAAAATCTATCCCACCTTAGATCGATACATAAGCTAGCATTGTATGAAATTTAAAAGAAATCAATTATTCTTATTCTATTCTTAGTAACAGTGATCCTTAAAATTGACCTTTTGACCCCGAAAATCATTCTCACTCTACACTTTTACATAACACTATAGTCCCTACCAGTTACATAAGCTAGCCTTATATGAAATTTAAAAGAAATCAATCATTCTTAACACAAGTTTTTATCATCTGGCAAATGAAATGCCGTGATAAATGTCTATTTTTAGTAACAGTTATTTTTAGAATTGACCTTTGACCCCAAAATCAATCCCATAGTAGATCTCTATATAAGCTAACATTGTATAAAGGACCCAGGAGTTGGTGATTATCAATAGTCATTAAAAACTAAAAGCTTGAAACAAACTGATTTCCGTACATTGATTTGTGTAACATACTTCCATACGATAACGAATAATTCCTTGTAGTTTCACTTCAGCATTATTCGACTTACAAATCTTAAATCGATGTTAAGGTGATAGATCTTAAATCCGCCACGTTGTCAATAATTTATGAAACCGAAATCAACAAAGAAAAACCAACAATCTTATTAGCAACATGCGTGAACCCGCAAAAGGTAGTGTGCACAATATGTATAAATACAAAAAATGATGTTACTGATGGAGAATACGGAATAACAGTGATTTGAATCATTGCTTAATTAATTACCCTGCTAAAGTCATCTCAACAAACAATGCTAATTTGAAAGTTTGGGTTTGTATCAGTGTTTATACAATAAAAACATACCTGTATCAAATATACCCTACATACACTAATGATTATTCAGTTTCCTGTTTTGAAAGAATTACTTTGTGGTTAACATGAATAAATAACCTTCATTGGCGGATGGCAGTATTTAAGATGAGCTTGAATTTTGTTAATTCTGATTCATTATATTTACAATGATTTAATTCGTGGAACGTAAATGTATGGGTACAAACAACTACAAATTCATGAAAATTGGATCCCAACGAATAAAATTATTTCACAACAGTTATATTTGTAAGACATTAGATCAACGGCAAGAAATAATCATTCCTGTTCTTCACTTTATCAATGAGGAGCTCACATCACCAGTTAAACGTATACATAAATATACAATTCAACAACAATTTGAAACATTCAGAATTTTATATATTAAATGAAAAAACTTTTTGTCTATAATACCTCTCTATCTCAATGAATACGAATATTGAATCAAGATGATTTTTCATTTGCTTTTCTATCCCAGCCAATTAATTTCAACTTCATTGTAACGACTTCTTTCAATTTAGTAATTATTGAAATACCTAACTGAATGAGGGCAATGTTAATCAGACATGAAAAAGTCATAAAACATACTGATTGTTTTAATCTACGGAGAATGTTAAGTTGTCAAACTGCTGCCTCACATCTAACGGAAGGGTTACTTGTTAATTTTGAAACAAATCGATTGTTACACAAAGCATCTTCATGTTCTCTACGCAATCTCTGGCAATATCGTTTACGTCAAGTTATTGGACTGGTTTTTATAGTTGTTGCACGAAATATTATCAGTAACTTGCAGACGTAATTTCAGATTCTATGGAAACAAAAGGAGAATTATATTTTTGCCTTTTGAAAGAAATTCATGTGAACGAAAGGAAGATCTTGTAACAAAATGCCAGACATTTTCAATTTCATTAGACTTCGGGTAAAATGCATAACAGGGAATTCGTGTTTATCTTGAATATCTCATCAAAGTAACATTCGATAATCATTCTTTTTACTTACCGTATTTAACCTTTTTTTGGCTTTTATTGTTTTAGCCCTTTCACGACTCAGGAATTTCGAGTTCATCAGGTATGTAATCCACATTGATTTATTTTCATTGTTCAACAGAACCTTAGAAGACGGATGATTTCGAGATTTATTATGAATATTGTAACGTCTTCTGTTCAATCTTCTTATAAGGACTATACCAAAGGAAAAATAAATATTGAAGCCATGTAAACAACGACGAAATACCGTAGGGTTAAATATATCTTGAATTTCATGGAATAAAAGGACAATATCGAGTATAGTGTCATATTCAGACCAAGGAGAATCCCAATTTAAAATAGTGTCCCCTGCTTGCAAACAACAACATTCGCAAAAATCCTGCATCAACTGCTCATTGATTGATTGATTGATTGATAAAATATTGATTTACGTCGCTCCACGATTACTTCACGTATATGGTGACAGCATCTGCTTGATGTATTGCTTTGCAACGGACCCATCCCAAGCAGTGAGGGATCTTTTACGTGTCACGCCTACCGTGACACGGGAGCTCGGTTTTTACTGTCTCATCCGAAAGACAGAATACCGATGCGCCCAGGGAGGGAGTCAAACCCCGGACCTATCGGTCACGAGCGGAGCACCTTATCCAGTGAGCCACACCGGCTTGCAACAAGTAAATTCATATACATGAAGAAGACAAGGACACTAAGTCACATTGTCTTCTTTACGGCATGAAATGCTGTTGAACTGAAATTCCGGTGTCGGAAATGCACGTGAACAAATATCTGTATTTTTTAAAAATCTTGTTATATAATCTATAACGAAGGGAAAAACGCATATTAATGCCATGTAAACAACGAAGAAGTACCGAAAGGTTATTCATATCTTGATGCCCATGAAATGAAAGGAAAATAGCGTGTATAGTGTCATATTCAGACAAATGCGAATTCAGACAAATGTTAGGTGATTTTATATTATGTATTTGAATGTTTCAATATAGATGTATAACAAAATTTGTTCAATTAATCAATTCAACAGTAACCCCCACCCACCCCAATAAATATGTGAAAGTGAAATCGGATATACCGTCATTACCTCGTATGCCCTCTCATGCAGATTCATCTCTGCATTGAGTTCATTAAAATATTTATAACCACTTCTTGTAGGAATGATATCCCATTTGTCCAACAAGATGAACCTTAAATGGTCGAAAGAAGCGGGATATTTGGACGTCCCAGTACTCTTATGTCGTGCATGTCCCACAGCTGTTTGAATGGAAACAAATCTGAATTATAAGGAGTGGGTCGAGTGTGATGAAATATCATGACACACTCTGGATACATAAAGCCAGTAGTTATTTTGCTCGAAAGTTAAGCAATGTTTAGAACACAATGGATTTCCTACTAACCTAATGATTTCATACTTATACCCAACGAATGGGATATATCTTTCCCCAGACCATATTCAAGTTACCCCAAACCCATACCTTTCAAGAACGCAAGCGTCGTCTAAGCGCTCCCCACAAGGATGATATACATGATGCTGACCATAGGAGCGAAAAAGGGTGAGCCGTGACTCATTTCATTTGTGAAAAAGACCCGTCTCCATTGTTATATTGAAAATTGTCTCGGACCATGTACCGATAAATGAGCCATACGATGCGCGCGACGTCTACGAATGAGAGAAAAACTATAAACAGATTAAACTTATGCAATTGGTTTCTCAGTGTGTGTGAGTGGATGTAGGCTTTATATCTGCCTACCGTATATGAAGCGGTTTCAGCAGCAGGAACCTGATTACAACGGTGTTTAGGACGAATAACCCTCTTTGGACTTGGCGTTGTTACATGCGGACGGTCGGCACATCATTCTAGTATCTCTCAGACGACGGAAAAGTCGCTCTATTCGGTGGAAACATTCATAAAATCTTCAAAGCAATCTGTTGTGTTTGACACTGCATTATTTATACAATCGCCCTACTCCGCTGAAATTCCATCAGTCGGTGCAAAATTACAAGAGAATCAAGTTAACTTTAATTAGCGGAAAGCGATGTGTTTACCTCAAAAGCATCAAGTTGTATGACACGATGATTTCAAAAAGTTGCTATTATTGTTATTTGCTTTTTCACTTTCTCATATGATACCTATTGCTATTTATTGCTATTTAGGCGCCGATTTTAATGCAATCTGACCAATGACCATTTCCGGCAAGTCACTAGTCTGCCTCTTACAATGTTTTCGTAATTTTACGCCACGAACTTAATAGGTGAATATTTTGTCATACTGCGTTTCTTTTTCTCTTTAGTATGTATTACATTATGACAAAGCATTATTGTAAGACGATTTTAGTAGAAAATACATCTGTGCACGTTGTGTGATTACAATGAATATACATATACTCTCGTCAAATATTTGTACATTCCACTGAACTGTATAGAAGCCCTCCAATTAAATCAGAAATAAAGATTTTAATTGAGAGTAAGATACTCTCTCTCTCTCTCTCTCTCTCTCTCTCTCTCTCTCTCTCTCTCTCTCTCTCTCATATTTATTTCCCCATGTCATGGTTCTATTTCACTTAGCAGATACTTTCTTGACAAAATTATCAATACAGTACGTAAATGAAGGTAAAATCTGATACATTTGATGTGTATCGTGATGTTTCAGGAAACCAAACACTAGAATACTCTTAGGGCAGTGATTCTAAATTGGAAAATAAGCCAATCAATTTTTTATAATGTTTCAAGACATACAAACTATACAAGGATCCTAGTTATACTCTTATTGAGCCAGAGGCATTCTTTCCGTTAGACATCACGCTTTCCGTTATCGTATGGATTTCCCAACCAATTAATCACCAGCAATTGTATTGATATGGGTGATTATCACGCAGTCCTATCACTGTCTCATCTATTGTTTGACTTCTCTGGTAATTTCTAGATATTACCCCTATCTCTCTACAAATACAAGTGACAGCCAGTTGTCATTAGAATCGTGAGAGATTTCAATAACGTCTAGATGATTGACGCAATACTCAATGACCGATAGAAAGACTAAAACAACGGCATGTGCTATTGTAGACATTTAACTTTTGCTTGATAATTCTACTCATCAGACGAATATTGTGTTTCGGTAACGCAACTGCATTATAATCGAATATTTTATGATGTCTATTTATGTGCTTCCTCTTTTTATAATCTGCATGTTTGTAGCGATTTTTCTCATACAACTGAGTTAAGCCTTCTTTCTTTTCTTTTACATTGTGTGTTTCTAATGTTGACATTGAATATGTTGGGTACTATTTATTCATTTCTACCTTTTAAGTATTATTATACCATTTATCTTGATGTTATATGGCTTTGGCACTTTGTACACAGTATTTGTTCACATTCATGTATATACAATGCTGAATTATATTTGTTTCGTCTGTATGTAAAGGCATTCACGGCGGATGTGGTTAGAAAAACAGGAGACGCTCACTCCTCCTGGGTATCTGGTCTTATCTCTTAATCTCAGGGGTCCATGATTGTCCACTGTAATGCATTGTTGTTAGTGGCATTGTCATGTAATACCAGTGACCAAATTGATTAAAACCATATCTTTATTCCGATTCTCTATTTGTCCCATTACGGATAAAGATAAAGATCTGGCGAAACTCCGTGAGGGGTAGAGTTCTGGTGAACTCCGATTTCCAGCCAATGAGTGGATCGGCTACAAATTTTTAGGAAATGAAATTTACATCCACAGCGTACGTGACCCAAAAGGTAGTTTTTGAACATTATGTGTTACATAATTCATCTTTGGATATTGATAACGCCATAGACAATAATGAAATATTGAAATTAAGTCAAAGTAAAAACAAGAGAGAGAGAGAGAGAGAGAGAGAGAGAGAGAGAGAGAGAGAGAACAAAAAAGGAGAGAAAATTAATACAATTTTATTATTTAATTTCAAGTGTTTTATACATATTATTTCTCCATCTCACGTATAAAGTCTTCAATTGTTTACATATATGCATTTGTTTTTTCTATTGTCGACCTCTATCGAGTGCAATACAATAAAGATACCTTTCCATCCACAACAACAACAACAACAACAATAATAATAGTAATAATAATAATAATGATAATAATAATAATAATAATAATAATAATAATAATAATAATAATAATAATAATAAAAATGATAATAAAAATAATAATAATAATAATAATAATAATAATAATAATAATAATAATAATAATAATAATAATAATAATTGTACATGATTCAATTTATGATAAATATCCCATACCAATAAACCATATTCAATATTCGATGTTGAGTAAAACATACTGCTGAAATATAATTAATAATAATCACATGTTTAATGAGAAAACACTTTCTCGTCTTTGTAATTCCCTTGTGTTATACGCTTCTTCAAAATATGCTATAATCGTAGGCTGCTTGAGTGGAAGCTTCAAATGATATATTGTAAAACATTAAAAGAAAATGTGCATTAAAAAGAACCTTCTTACAATCAAAGACTGAAAAAAAACCCCACATTATTAGTGAATACGAGGTATCATTTAAAAAGTTCACAGTCCCATGTACTTTACAATATCGAGGATTAGAAAAACTGTCATTATTTTTCAATATAATCTCCTTTCATATCAATGCGCTTTCTCCGTCTCCGTCCCTCCAAAATAAAATGCTTTTGGAGAATATGGAAGATGATGAAGAACCTCGGAGCTGCATTCTGTCCCAACAGTCATTGCAATTTGGCTTTTCCCCTCTTTTTCACAATCTCCTGAAGCTGCCTCTTTAACTCATTTGCATAATATGCAACATTTATCGTGTAACCATCCTCAAGTTAATCAATTGTCTTCTTCCATTACGAAGTGTACTCATAAATGAGTGTCATATCTACCGATTGTCCCAAAAGACTTTCCAAGTGAAGAAACTCTCTTGAAGTATTAGAAGCAGGTGAGCCGGTGTGAATCCATTTTATGCATTGTTTCTTAGATTCAGGGTCAAAATGGTAGACTCACAAAATCGTCGGAATGATCCTCATAGTGAGACATAAGATGCAAAGAAACATTATACCTATTTCTCTTTTGATCTGCCTTCAATATCCTAAGGACTCATCTAGCCGAGACCTTAGACATGCCGAAGATGTCTTTTAAAATTGATTGATCAGCCCCATAACTTATGTCAATTTCTCTAGCTATATCTCGGAGGTTTTGCCTTCTGTCACACATGTCAAGAGTGTGCATAATATCAATGTGTACGTCTTCTTGGGACGTCCATATCGTCCATCATCTTCAGTGCCCTCCCCCTCCCTTCTAAATTTGGCAGCCTATTCACAAAGGTTTACATGTAGTCCTCATAAATTTCCTTCCCTTCTTACATCGGTTCTTAATCTCTGTTCTTACTGCAGTTTTCTCCATTTGACGGTTTGACTAACATTCCACTTTTGACAGCAAATTCCGTTCATAATCAAGGCCTGTGAAATACTACTCTCTCCACGAAAAACGTCTAATATAATTAAATGATGGTTTCATCTCGGGTTTTGTGTTTATTTATTGTATAAAAGTATATTGGGCCGAAAACATTTTAAATCGTGCCTCAATATAATTATTTAATGGTATAAAATCCGATTCCGTATTATGAAAGAAGAGTTATTACGTCCGGGTCTGGTTCGTGAAGGAACCCATCACTGTGGTCTGTTTGAGGTTGTATGAAGCCAGTTTATCCTGATCATCTTTCTAATAAGGCATTCAACAAATACGATTCACTGCACTGCATTCAAAAATTACCCTGAGTTCAGTACCAAATTTTTTTGGATTTTTTTTTTTTTTTTTTTTTTTTTTTTTTTTTGGTTTTCGTTTTGAGATATTTTTTGCAGGGGAGGGGGAGGGGTTATGTGTATTTTCTTTTTTATGTTTTATTTTGAGGGTTGAGGGGCTGGGGGGGGGGTTGTTAGGGAAGGGGGTGTGTTGGGGGGGGGGGGGGTGTTTCGTTGAGGGGTTTCTATGATTCTATAATTGTTTGCGTGCTTGGTGAGTTTTTTTTATGTTTTTTAAAGTTTTCATTTATTTATTTTTTGTTTGTTTTTGTAAGTATGTTGAATCATGAAACTCAAATGCAAAGTTATTCATCATTTATTCAGTATTTTACATTTTATAACAATGCCTGTATCGTCAGTATTGAAACGGACGTCAAACTTGAAGCCGGGACAACATGTTCTGGCTCCATACATAATGGAAGTATCATTGGTAGAAGCCACTACTTGGTCCTTATAACACGGGTTTTCCTGCACCTCTTTACTCGATCGATTCTGTCAAATAAAACATAGCATCAATGGAAGGAATAGAAATGTTTGCATTATTTACTTGTTTTCTCATTGTTTTACAATTTTATTTCTAAATCAGAATTTGATACTCAGGTATCGGTTTTCAAAATGGCCTCCTTAACAAAAGCAGTGAACTGTAATTATTGATGATTTGGTGGAATCCCCATAGCAATCACTTACAGAAACAATACCACTCGAATAAACACATTATCCTGACTTTATCAACCCTAAAAATGACACGTCCATAAATAGACCCTACTTAAAGTTCCCTGTGTCTCTAGAGATTTTAGTCTATCCTTCTTTCTGCTGGTGTAATGATAAATATCACAAAAAGACTGGTTTATGGCCATTTCAAAATGACGTTCTATGATTGTTTAGAAATATAGAATAATTATGTTAGATATTTAAAAATACATACATCGCTGATAAATACGAGTAAATACCACTCATAAGATCATATGTAATATATCTTATTTTCTTGTCTTTGAAAGATGAGATAACATCACATTCGCTATATCATACATGATGTGTGTAGACCTGATAGTCATAAATAATCATATTTAGTTTCGACAAAATCACTCTGATTCATATATGTATGTATGATTTAATATGATATGATATATGATATGATATCATATGATTTGATTTGATGTGATATGATATGATTTGATTTGATTTGATATAATATGATATACTATGAAATGATTTGATATGATATGATATATTATTTGACATGATATGATATGTACATATTTAAAATCCCCCAAAAGGCACATCATAGTTAATTACTGTTAAAAAATATAATTAATATTGCCATTGCATGCATATATATATATATATATATATATATATATATATATATATATATATATATATATATATATATATATATATATATATATAGAGAGAGAGAGAGAGAGAGAGAGAGAGAGAGAGAGAGAGAGAGAGAGAGAGAGAGAGTTGTCTGGGACAAACAAAAAAGAATGTCTACTAGGATGTGTTCGATTTGTTTATAATGTAAGTACCACATATACGCCAATTTGACAAAGTAACATGATAACGATATGATAACTAAATGTAAAAACACTGATGATATGATTCGTTTACTTGATCTATAATATATCAAATGCGATATCGACTTTATTTCTCTTTTCTCTCTATTTGTTTTCTGAAACCGGTTAATAATTTCTTTGAGAAATATGTTCTTGCAAGTCAAGTTGTAACGATGGAGGAAAATTGGTTGCGCTTCGCTATTTGTTTTTTCATTGATAAATGATGTATGATTATTTTGTATCATTATTTATTTATGTGTCACTTTATGACACTCCTGAGATGGCATTTTATGCTTTCACATTGGTATTTTATTCGTCCACATAGTTTCGTAAATTCTCGTGGGTCATATCATAATTTCTATTGCAATTTTGAAGATACTCGTTTTAAAAACTGTCCTAATTCAATGGTCTCGTAAAATATTGGGATCATATTGTGAACCTTTTTTGTCCTATTTTACAAGGCATCTTTTCTTAAGTCTGCCCAAATAGGTTCAAGTAAAATACACGGGTCTGTTCATAGTGCTTCCCTTTTTAACGTTAAATGGATTATTTTTACAATTTTAAGGATGTTTTAAGAATTGAATCTTAGAAAATCCCATGCCACAGTATATATATTCGGCATCAGAAGTTTATTTTTCAACTGATAAAGCCATTCTTTGATTTTTTTCATAGAAACACATATTTCATTGTCTACAAATAAAGGATTCAATCAGCTATGTATAAGATATTGTGAAAAACCCATTACACTATCACTTAGTGAGCATTATTGATAAAGAACAGATTTTATTACTTGCATGTTTGTCATTGATATGAACGTAAGAGGAGTTCGTTGAGTAAAGGGCTAGAAAAGGCACTTGGACATGGTTAATTAATTTCGCTTAAATCTAAATAATTAATAAATGTTATTAATTTTTGAAAGTTAGAAAATCATTTTTAAAAAAAACTGAAGAATGTTTTACTCATGCTGATCTCATATTCTTTTGCTCAACAATCAATTGATTTGGATTTTATTGAGTTTTATTCTATCGATGTATAGAAATAAACCATTCTACATGACAATTTCTTTGAACGTTTCATAATGGAATAAATTAAAATGAAATTATTGACTTCGGTATTTTCTCAGTTTACGGCTCCGGGCCATGTTCTTAAACAGTTTGTTGGTTGGTACATTAGGTCATTTTGGGTCATACATATAAATGAGACTTCGAAAGTTCCTGCCTTGAACATCACAGAAGAAATGTTTTTTGTCAAAATGCGCATTCGGTGAACTAAATTGATATCTGTATATATGTTCTTACAGTTGATATTTATATTTTAGTTTGTTATTTAGGCTGAAGATAAGTTTATTGCTCATGACATCATGTAACTGCAATTACGTAAAATGTCAGAACAATAGGATACCTGTTAAAGTGAATAAGAAAAGGTATGTACCAATATTAATTTGTTTTACATAAGACCCACATTCAACAATTACGTTTCTTTAATAATGTTCAAAGCTATTGTTGTTGAAGATCCTATATTTGTATAGCATAATATTTACTAAACTGGCCCAAAGCGAGGAGCAGGAGACCAACATTTGTTCTAACTAGCCTTGTTATAGCAAAGAGACCATGCTTCAGACGTATTAATGCCGCTTATCTATATACTAGTCATGAACTTCATGTATAAAACAGATATATTTCTTTTCATCACAATAAATGAAATAAACTGAACTGTCTAAAAGTCTAAATGACAATACATCTGAGATGTCGAGGCATTGATGCCACCCTTATCATAAAAAAATAACCTCAAGTGCATGGGAAAATTCAATTACTTACAGAAAACAGATTGTATCTCGAATTTGTCTAGTATATTGCAGTGACCAGGTCTTGTATCGTCTACTGCTTTATATGTGGCGTAAACCAAAATCATTCCATCTTACTATACTGGCCAAGGACCTGTCCCCGACTAAGACCATTTACCGGCTACTACGTTGTTAGGGATATTCAAAACGTGAATTGACGAAATTTTCACATGTTACTGTAAATATCAGTCAATTATGTTTTTTAAAAAATCTCATAAATTTACGTTTCAAAAGCCGAAATAATGAAGTAGCCGGTAAGTGGTCATAACTTGTCCTCTGCCAGTAGTTTAGAAATGCCACTTTTCAAAAATATAATAATACATTTTCCATTCTGAGTTAAAACTACCGAGGCAGTACTGCAGTATTTGCTATATTGTTTTTATTATGCTACTTGAGAGATATTTGACATAATGACACATGAATGTGAGTATGACAAGAACATTATACTTTTAAATATACGTACAATACATCTAAATCCATACCCAAAGGCATGATTCACTGGTAAAACTGCAACAACGAACGACTGATTGCAGCATTCTAAGGACGCACATGGCATCATGGGAGTATCAGCATATCCCAGAGTTCCATTACAACATTTTGTGTTAGTGTCTTGTTTCCGATCCCCTGAAATCTGATGTTACATTGTTGTGTAAGACATTGATTTGGGATTTTGATGTTTGACGAATTCGTAATTGAATATATTTCTATCGCCATTGCCTACCATGAAATACCGTTATAACATCTCCAATAGGTTGTTTTATCAATAATCAGACAGAATCAGTAGAAGTTTATTGATTCGTATAAAATTCAAAAGCAGCTACATGATTCTTCATTACTCCGTCTATAAAAAAAATGAATTAAAGACATGTTCTGTCTATTGTAGATTAAATGTCAGATCATATTCGTATAAATCATGTACATGATGAAATCACGCAAAATGTATCCGACATCAAATAAAACTTGAAAAATGACAATGGGAAGGTGGATCCGCAGACCGGCTAATTAAGCCAGTTGAGTGACTAATGCTTCTAATTGACATAAGCCGATACTTCAGCTGCATTAAATTAACAAACATTTGTTATTTTCATTCCTATATTTTATTTTTGGAAATTTTTATAAATTTTTTTCTGAAACAACTTTAATTAACGAAATACAGACTTTTCTGCAGAAAACTACAAAAATAACTGTGGAATGTCATTGATACATTCAAAATCACGTTCCACATTGAACATTCAGAGAACCATTAATGATTATAACAACAGATTCTAAATTGGTGCGTCAAAGGTTGATAACTTTACTAGTGTATTTTGAATTCATGTAAGTTTGGCATGTAACTTTGTTTTCGCATTATTTGCGCCGCAACACTTTTCGTGCTGTTAATCTTAAGCTTTCAAACAAAGGGCTTTAAAGCGAAACTTTCTTTTAATATCACTATTCGAGAATACGGAAGGGAAAGAAATAGAATGGTCAGAAAATGAATCTAGCAATTTTCCAGTCGATCTAACAATACAATGTATTCCGAAAAGGGACGAAAAGGACTTTCATCTTGCTCTATGTACAATGATGCATTTCCCCTGCTTTTTGGGGTAAGGGGTATACCTCCATTCGCGAAAAAAAAAAAAACCAAACCCCACTTAAATTACATTTAATCCTTAAATCAAAAGGATATTCAACCAGGTACTATATTTTAGTCCAGTGAATCATTAATAATCGTACTAAACCTTGGAAAATTTTAAAATGTGCGAAGGTACTTTATAATCGTTTTTACAAAACACTAGTGGCATAGTTGATAGACATTTCTGCTGATGAGAAATATATACCCGAAAAAGGCGTACAGTAGATGACATGAGAATCAGAATATAACCCTTCTTATTTAACGGTTTAACAATTTATAATTTTTTTATATAATTTAAGCCTGTGTGGATGAAGTGCTTGGCTCCTGACCGAGAGGTTCCCGGTTCGACTCCTGCTGTGGACACACAGTAAAAACCGTGGTCCCATGTCACGATGATTGTGGCACGTTAAAGACCCTCACTGTTTCGGGAGGGTTTGTTGCAAAGGTATAAAATTCTATGTAATGTATCAAGCAGACACAGTCACCATATACGTAAAATAAATGTGAAGTTATGTAAAACAACAATCAACAGATCTTAAAATCTACCTTTTATACTAATATTTGTAAACCAAAAAAATGTACATTATATTAATAAATCTTTTTTCTATGAAAAATTCATTTTACGTAATGAGTCACAGCAATTAAACCTTTATTATATTCTGTAATATGAATGTAAATATCACCTTTTCTGCATTAAACCCTTCCGAACACTTACCATTTGTAAAATCATGAAAAACATTAAACATCCCAAATCAATGTCCTTTCTCATTTCAATTCAACGTTGTGGCGCACGTCACATTCGTATAGAACATCCATAAATACCTCTGTCAGTCAACGATGATAAAAAGTAGTTCAATCTCGTGATTTAATTCTCTAAGATATATTTATTATCCGTTTGAAGTCCTGGTTTTAAACATTATATAATCGCTTCACAATACCAAAATCTCCAAAATCAATTTCATTTTCAATTGAAGTATGTTTTCTAGACTACAGAAGCCGAGCACTGCTAATGTCATCAATAGTTCGTAGATGTGCCTGATTATCTTTCCATTAAAAGATGAAAGGAATTGTCTCTGATTTTAGAAGACACCGCTGAGAATGCGGGAAACAGGAATCAGGGACTAAAGAACGTTTCCTGGTAACCGTGCTGATCCTGCGGTGAATCTGATTCGTAAATATCCACTAAAAGGTATTTGACGCTGAAAAACTCCATTTATGATCCCAAGTAATTACGAAATTAGGAGCTGTTTCGGTCCTGATTTCCCGTCCATTGGATGTATTTGCGATCGAATTAAATGATGTGCACAGGGTTTACCACTAAAGTTAAGTATGTCGTAAAATTATTGACGAAATGCAGTAATAAGATTCCCAAGGGGAGACAGAACACTTTGTAAAGTTATAATGATTATCCGCGATGAGTTAGTATGACACACTGTGGATAGCAATATTGAATGAGCTGTCAATAGATTTCGTTTCCACGCTAATACAAGATAACACTATTTCACGTGATGTTTATATCATAAAGCTCATTTCAATTACTGTCGTTTTGGTGTAGATTGTTTTAAAACATAAGTTATTCAAGATATTGAATTTATTTACCTAATTATCCATCTTCAATACTTGTTTGAGATGCAAGGATCAGTGTAAACGGCATACCACTGGGGAAGATACTTTTAAACCATTTTTTGCAAGATACAGGTGCGCGCATTTGTCGTATAACCGGTCTCCGTATGTATCACTGCTACAAAAAGTGACTTACTGCATTGCCTAATGGGAGGTATTTATTTTCTTGAAGCTGAAAAATATAAGAGAGAATTCATTCTATGTATACATTTCTAGTCTTCATTTAGTATCATGACATAAGACAAGAAGATTTGACTCAACTACCACAACCACACAACCGACAGGAAATGGCTATTCCTACTGAATGCTTGATCTGATCTTTCAATATCCGTGTTTTCTCTTTTTATATCTCTATCTAACACTAACGTTTAAGCCCTTTCCTAGTGGCTTTCAAAAGTATTTCCGGGAACTGGAAATGAACTATGAATTAGCACAAACATTAGTTTCTATTCTAATGGATCAGTCCTAAGCTTTCCACCTTTCCAATTTTGCAGTAGCCACATGGACTAAAGAAAAGGTAAATAAGAGTAAACTTCTTTTATCACATCAGATACGGAAATCAAGTGTGGAAACAATCTTACTAGGTGTAATTCTTGATTTTCTACTAACGTTTCACTATAACATAACAGATTTTTGGAAAACAGCTCAAGACAACTGGCTGTCTTAGAATAAATTGAAAATATTTTAACCAAACAAGATTGCATGGATCACTTAAAATTCTTTACTACTATTCAATTTTAATTATTGCCTCGTATTTTGAGATATTTACAAATGTTGATAATTTCTGATCATTTATTGCGGTATTACGTAGTCGTATTACGTAGGTTAAAAATATGACAAAAGTACCATCAATGAAATTACTTTAAAGAAGTGGAAGTAATCATGTTAAGTTATTTTCCTCCACTAATCTTTCTATATAGAAATCAATGTTCGATTAAAAATCAAAAGCATATGTACATTTTAATCGAATGCTAACAAATGGGGAAGGAAAGGATTTAACTCTCCTCATTGGATTTTTCTGCAAGATGTAGAGAATATGCATATGTTCCACAAGTTTGTCATGTATCGTGAATTATATTGAAAGTACGAATCGTTATCTCTATGCATGAAGTCATCATACTCTGAACAATGCCTTACGTATCTGATCTGACATGGTCACTTAACGACTTCTAACATGTGGAGGCAGGAATGATATGTGGTTATAATATTCGTTATACAAGAAAGGAAACATAAAGTAGATATGTTACAATCATTGAAATAAGTAGCAACGACTGGTCGTTAAATGTTGATGTAAATTTATGATTGGAAATGAACAACGCATCCATAAAGTCGCCATGATATGACGTCATCGACGACAGAATTAATTGATCTTTACAAGAAGCATGCAATAGTAAGGTCTAATACTTGTTTAAGATGCATGTACAAAAAAGCATTCCATACCGTTCCTACCATAAAAGATATTTTATTGCTTTCGTTGTACAATGCCGAAAAAATGGTTTCATGGATCAACATGCATTTGTCGTGTTAATATTTGATAACGTAATTCCATTAGTGCTGATATCTATGCAATGAATGCCATCAGGATCTGTTTAATGCAGTACATTATAGTTATATCCCAGAGGGACACTTCCTTCAATACATAATTACATCCTAATGTTTTACACCGTAATCATCCTTCACATGTATTCTATGCGAACATGTACATTACAGGAAGTGGTTAATAGTATTAGAAAGTCATCAAGACAGAGATTAGCTCGAGGATCCACATTCCTTTATTATCAATTATTTAGATAACGCATATGAAGTGCAATAAAACAAGTTAAACTTATCGTTTATTTTCCCACTCAAACAAATGTAGGGGGTTTTTTTTGCAAGGAAAAGCATATGTACATTTTAATCGAGGTGTTGAGAAGACAATGTATTTTGGATAGAAAATGTTTGTTTGTTTGTTTTATTTATTTATTTATTTTTTTGTTTTGTTTTGTTTTGTTTCTTTTTATTTTGTTTCTTTTTCTTTTTTCTTTTTTTTGGGGGGGGGGGGGGGGGGGGGGGTTTTGGGGGTTTGGGGATGGAGGAGGGAAGGGGGTGGTTTTTTATGTTTGTTCGTCTGCTTGTTTCGTTGTTGTTGTTGTTGTTTTTTTTTTTTTTTTGTCGTTTTGGGGTTTTTATGCCTTTTGTAGAATCAGATTGTCACGTGATTACAGAAATTTTTATATAACATGCAGATGTTATCTGAATAGAGTACAATTACTTTCCTCCTTAACATCCTATGATAAGAGTATTGAGACGCGAAGAGTGTCTGGGTATAACAAATTCAATACACCATTAGGTTTGAAATGCTTTTGTAATAGACATACATACATGTTCAGCAATAAAGAAGCAAATCCTTAACGTTCTCCAGAGAGCCTCTACTAAAACGGACAATTTGCAAAGTAACCCTTGTGGTAAATACACTAGAATTATACCGGTCACAAAGGCGCACTGATCATTCAATATGACGCACAAACAAAGCAGATCGATTCCTACCATGTACGTATGAATTCTGACAGTTTATAGATATTGATGTCACATTGTACCAGAAAAGTAAGTCAAACTGTAGACAACGACATTTATTTGAAGCACATCTTGTCGTTTGTATTTAATCTGCCTGATAATAGCGGTTATTATCTAATAATCGGGCAAAAGATGGATGTATAGAGGCACCTCGTTCATCATTCAAGGTGATAATGACCTTCCCAAGGATCGCTTTGTTGATCTAAATATGCCATTATACCGAGTATTTGACAAAATAAATTTGATATACTTTCACGAAATATTCGAGCACATCATTTTTCTATATAAATTTGACACTTCGTGCTTCCTTTCCTTTTTTTTTTTTTTTTTTTCTTGTAAAACTGAACGGCCAAAATAAAAATTTCTTTGGTTTGGTTCACAATAATTTGACTGAAAAAAGAATTCATTTTTATTTATGTATTGTCATTTGTTTGTTAAACTGGTGTGGCCAAGTGGATGAGGAGCTATGCTTGTGAACAAGAGGTCCGGGTTCGATTCCTGCCCGGGCACACCGTGTTCTGTCTTTCGGATGAGACAATAAAAACCGAGATCCAGTGTCACGGTAGGCGTGGCACGTAAAAGATCCTTCATTGCTTCAAGTGGGTCCGTTGCAAAGGTCTAAATTTCTATGCTATGTATCAGGCAGATGCCGTCACCATATACGTGAAGTAATCGCGGAGTGACATAAAATAATATTCATTATGTCAATCATTTGTTTGTTTTGTTTCATCTAATAAAAATAGGACACCGCTAAAGTGGTACATGATACGCCCGCACTTCCTTATCCTAGGTGTCATACAAACTAGAACTAAAAATTGTATACCTCTTTAATTTCGCTGTCTTAAAATTTTGCGAATTTTTAATTTTCCATATTTCGCTGTCCTTAATTTTCGCGGTTTTAGGACTGTTTAACACAATACTAGTAACACAAGTATTAACATATTATCTATGTAATAAGATAGGTCGTCTAGGTAATGAGTTAAAATAAGGTAATGACTGACATTGTGATGATGTAGAGATAAAAACATCTCATGAATTTCAAACACTTTTACTGCAAGTCAAATTGGCTTCATAACACGTAAAACATCAACAAAACATTACTAGTAAATACTTAGTAAAATGAAATGACTATACAAAGAAAATTGCTTTAACTTGGTGTTTAACAATTAAAGTAGCACATGAACATGGATCGGGTGGAAACAACGGAAACAACTTCGGAATCCGGATAATATATTTAATTTAAATTATTTTTTAACCTTTAAATTTCGCGATTTTTAAATCGCTCGCTAAATTCAAGAAAACAAAGGGTGCGCGAATATTTAGGGTTTACAATATCTAATCCAAATGTGGTAAATTTAGATTAACTTTGGTACTGCAAAATAGTTTAGTTTTCTTCTTAAAATTCTTTGTATCTTTATCGATCCTCTTCGCGCGTCTATCATTTCCCATGTAGACACACACACCCTCCTTTAATAAATACACCAACTACAGTTGTATTAAATTTTGAAATTTTATGTTCAATAAGCACATCTTCAAAATGTGATCTTTCTTTGTGACAAGTTTCATCAAAATCCACCAAAACATTTAGGATGTGTTGAGAAGACAATGTATTTTGGATAGAAAAACTAACAAACTTAGACTACCAAGTTTCACCCCCCCCCCCCAAAAAAAAAACAACCAACCAACAAACAAACCCCACCAAAAACAAACAAACAAGGGTTTAGGAGAAGTTGCAAAGACAAGATGGTTTGGACAGACGGATGACAGCAGTATAGCATAATACTATAACC
The DNA here is from genome assembly GCA_035048485.1 of Pteria penguin. Classification (NCBI taxonomy): domain Eukaryota; kingdom Metazoa; phylum Mollusca; class Bivalvia; order Pterioida; family Pteriidae; genus Pteria; species Pteria penguin. The sequence continues at coordinate 51,977,024 of CM068581.1, forward strand.
AAGATGATTTTGGTTATACAATGTCGTAGGTTCTGGAACTGATTGTGACAATGATTGTCACGGAACTAGGAACGAGGATGACGATGATTGTCACGGAACTAGGAACGAAGATGACGATGCATAGAGAGACTGCGGTGCCGTGGTTCCTGTAGGACGTTCTTGAATAAATTCCAAAACAAGTAAAGTATATATTTTCTAGATTTATTTTGGCGAGTTGGATATTGTCAGTATGACGCTGGCTCCAAAATTAAATTGTACAATGTATGATCAAGAGTTTTATAACAAATAGTAACAGTAACAAGTGTACAAGGGGTGTTTGTTTAAGAGATTATGATAAATGATAATTGCGTAATAGATAAGGTATTGTATTGATTAACACGTTTCTTACTTTTTGAGTCACCGTGTCAATCAAATATACAAAGAAGTAATTGCTGCCAAACACAAAATAGATTTGAGACAATAGACGGAAATAATGGAATTACAGCACTTGCACAGAAATAAGTTTATCACAAAGAATACTGAAATTAGAGTATTACAATAAAAGTGAAATTATGTCACATTTTTTTTTGGGGGGGGGGGAATAATACGTCCACACGCGGGCGTTTAAAATGATCATGTTCCCTGTATGAATGTTCTCTGTGTGTGCCCTTCATGGTACGTTGTTATTACCCCCACGGGGCCACGACACCAGCCACCTCGTATATTGACATTATATCCATAAATTCAGTATCCATTTTGAGATGACTTTTAAGGCAAATGTGTAGCGGGAGCACGTGGTGCGGATTAATACAACCCCTCTGCCGTTTTGAGTGACATCATGCATGTATGGTTGTCACTGTGAAGCTGATTTCATGAGACTGATTAGACGTCACCTCACGATTATTTCACGAATATGGTCACAGGTGGCGGCACGTTTCCAGCACCTTTCTTAATAAATTTTGATGTTTACATCGGACCCATCTTGTAATCAGAGAGAGAGAGAGAGAGAGAGAGAGAGAGAGAGAGAGAGAGAGAGAGAGCTCTATTCATGCAGTAGCATAGAACGTCGGTTTAACTGCGTCTTAAGAATGACAGAAACCAGCTGGACAGGCGGGATTCGAACCCATAACCTTTCCGGTCGTACGTCGAACACATTAAAGAATGAGCCATACCTGTTCGTTGTAATATGCCATATGAAAATAATTAATAAATCTGAAGACAGCATAAAATAGGACCACTGATATGTTAAACAGTGACTATGGCAAAACAGAGTCACTGCAAATCACACCCCTGCCCAGAGTCACTGCAAATTACACACCTGTCCCGATGACGGATTCAAGCAAAGCATTTAAGCCATACAACTGAGTATTTCACATATAACCCTTTGCCGCAATTCCTGAACGGAAAGTCAAAAATTCATATTCTTCTGTTCATCAATGAATTAATAACTGGGATTTGGATTTTATTTAGTTTTATTCTACTGATAAGTAGAATTAAACCATTCTAAATTAAAATTTATCTGAACGTTTGATAATGAAATAAATTAAAATGTAATTTTTGACTTAAGTATATTCTCAGTTTATGGCGCCGGGCCCGGAAGTAACTCCGATAAAATGCATGCTTATGAAACCTATCTTTATTGGGTTAAAAAAAAAAGATAGAAAAACTAACAACAAATAAAAAAAATTGATAATACAAAATAATAATATTGATAAACAATGACCGAAGTGGGAAAATGTAATGCTTGAAAGAAAGATAAATGCTAAAATGCAAACTGAGAAGGTTGTTGTAGTTTTAAGTTGTATCAGGGACGTATATAACACAATGTGTTATATACGTCCCTGGTTGTATTTAGTATAATAGTCACCAAGTAATATCAAATCTGATTTAGTGTTTTCGATCAATAATTATGTCTACATAGAAAATATTAGATTTCACTGAAGTCGAGATTGAAGTCACAGTTCTGTAATATATGTTCGTGAGCGATCAAGTAACACATTGCTTTAATATCGATCTGAAATGTCCGGCAGTATTCCCCTGTTCAAATAGCATTTGATTCAGTGATTTTTCCAAATGGAATTTAAAATTAATGAATCGTTCTTAACAATATCATGTATATTAGTATTATTTATTAAACTTTTATATTTACTTGTGGTTAACATTATGTTGCCATTTATTGAAGGGGGAAAACACACACGGTGTAAAATTCTTGTCACATTCTGTACACTGATGTGTAGTATATGCAGTCAATCAATAAATGCAGTTTAGATATTCGTAAATATAGTGGTTTCGTCTTTTAAAAGACCTGCCATGCTTAAAAGATCCAAAATTTTATAACTTGAACAACCAGTTTCATTGACCACAACTCAAAATAAAGTCAATGACAAGTATAAATGAAAATTTGAATTACATAAATTCACAGAAATGCTAAGTTGAACAACTGATCCCTGAACGACACATTCCGGATCAGATTCATCGAATCCGAATAATGAATAATACATCAGTTGTAAACATCCGGTGTTGATTTTTCATTGGTTATTTGGAAATTATAATTCTCTAGTACTAGCCTACTGCAAATCATGTGATCTGCGTTATCTATAGTGAATACTTTAATGATGCACAAAAAATATATATGTAAGCGTTAAAAGGTAAATGTTAACAGGTATGTTTTGTTGTTGGGTTGCAACCGGTTGGTCGCTTTTCTCTTGTTTCCCTCACTTCTTATCACAGGGAATCGAAAATAATTTTCTAATAAATGAGATATACCCATTATATAAGATGGAATGAAAGCATGTTCAGTCGTAAATGAATACATTTAGAAATGCTTTCATTTATCATATTTCATTTCTGTGTGTACATCTTTTCCTATTAGTGGGTGTTATCCCCCTTGTATTCTCAAAGTCGGTGTGACGTTACTGTCTGTATTGATCTGTGTAGATACCCAAGGAGTCTGGCCATGACACCTGGGGTAAAACTTGTATTGATACAACTTTAATTTCTTCTGTATCGATTTTAAAGGGTAATTTTCATATAAAATACGATCAGAAATGTGTAAAACATGTATTCAAAATTTACTTGCTTGAATGATACGATATTTTAATTATTCTGTTTTTCCAAAAGTCCTCTTAGAATACACATTGCCCTCTATGATAAAGTCTGATGCTTTATCCCAAATGTTCCAAATGCTTAATATCAAATACCCGGATGTCCGACTTTGAAAATTATTTTGATGAAAATTTTCCCCTAGGCCACTAATACATGTATGTACTGGTATATTTTTATTTTTTTTTTTTTAGGAAAAATAACATTAAGCGCTACAATAAACTACAAGTAAGCAATAAATACCATTATATTTTACTATCCCTTTGCAACAGGAGGGGATTTAGTAATGTGGCCATTCGTGTGTGGTTAGGTGAGTGGGTGCAAGCGAATGTGTGTGAATTTGTGACAAATTGTCAAAAGTCAAGGTCAACATTGGTAAACTGTCTGTGATTTTCCTGCTGTGAAGGGGATTCCACACTTGGCGTTGCTGACTTGTTCAAATAGTACAAATCAAAATTTTCTGTAACAAAAAATCAGATAAATTTACAGTAGGATGATTGTTTAATAAATTTTTTTTGGAGAATAACAATTATTATGTGAATGATAGATTGTTAACAAATGCATAACTATTAATGTGAGTTACATGTACTTCCCTTTTCTTTCCATCATGGAGGTATAATGACTGAACATCTGTGCATGAATCTGAACAAAATTACACATTTGTAAAGGATTTCTAAAAACTAGGGATGCCTTTTAAATTTTTGTAATTCTTATGCAATATCTAAACCATTGAATGATGTTGAAATGTTTCCAAAGGAATGTAAATGTAGACAACTTTCTCAAATGAAAATGTATGTGAAATTGGTATAAACATGAAGCAAAAACTCCAGGTACGCTTTAGAGATGGTGGACAAGGGAAGTAACTCCAATCAAAGTACTTGCATTCAAAAACTATATATACAACTGCAGAGAGTAGGTGTTATTATGATGATTTGAATATTGCAATATTTTGCATATGCACCATACTGTCAGTAACTTGCAGGGATCATTCTGGAATATGAAAGTAATGAGATAATTATCCCATCAAATAGATTTTATTGGGATTTTGTAAAATTTCATGGGATATTTATACTCATCCTTTTTGTATTTTGTATTAAATTCAAGGAATAATAAAATGCACAATTATAAACTCCTGAATGTTTAATAGCATTACTGTAAAAGTGTTTTAACTAATGAAAAACAAAGTAACAAATCAAGATATCCATTAACAATGTCTTCTATTTCCTGAAAATCAGTCTGCTTTTTTATTTCCATTTGGTTTGGAAATTCAGCTCTTTTTTGGTGGATTTTGGTTCCTTAAGTGTTGATTCACAATCATCTTCCTGGCTAATATCTTTATAAATGATGTTACTATTCATTTCAGATTCAGTTTCATTCCTATTTGAATTGCCAATGAATTAAAAAATTTTAAGTTGCCTCTTACTGGGCTCCAGGAGTTTTCTTTTGGGAGGCATAATTGTGGCTACGGACGCTTTTAAATCATAGTTAACATGATGCTCAATTACCAATAGCTATTCTAAAACGATCTTTCAAATACCAGAATGATCGTGATTCGTAACACAGCTAAAGACAGTTCGAACAAAATATTTATTCATTACAAATCTCATGAATAATATCGATGGGATTTTTGGCGCAGTCTGAAAGTTTTAATGGGATTTTGACGAAAATAATGCGCTAATATCGCGATATCGCGGCCCAGAATGATCCCTGAACTTGGTTCAATCAGTTTGTGGAAAAAAAGATAACAATCAAAGTTCAACTAATATTAGAATTAATGACTCATCTCTAAAATCGCAAAGCTGCATATTTCCCATCAAAGTGATATATCCATTACTCACTTTGAGTTAAGAGATGTTCAGTATTTCTTTAACTTGATAAATATATTTCTGTACATGTAATGGTGACTGTCATACATGTGCCAACAACATCCCTTTCCTGAGTGTTTTCACCTAGATGAGTCCCAAACTCACCAAAAATGGGTTTGGGATTCACCATGATTTGTATTTTCTTTAACATTTGTAACGAAGATAAGTCCCAAGACTCTAATGGGACTCATGATTTCCAAAACTCTAGTGAGAACCCTGTAGTTTATACTGCAATACCATGTACAATTACTTTACTGAGCTACAAGAAACTGTTACATTTGTAGTTTACTTTGACTCAATTTTTATCTCCTCTTATGTTTTAGCAGGACTGAAAAATGTTACAAGAAATGTGAATTCAACACAATGACAGCAAAGTATACACGCTTACCCACAATGGATCCCTTGGAAGAAGTGAAGATTGATTTTGGATCAGGTTATCATTACAACACAAGTAATGACTTGGCAGGCAAAGGGAATTTTGGTTCTGCTTTTAAGTTTACTAAGGCTTCCATTGTGTGTGAAAGAGACAAGGAAAAGGATATCAGATTCCAGAAAGGTATGACCAAAACATGATATAGTTTTTTTCTTCTGTTTAATGACTCTTATTTTTTTTGTAAGTCGATGATCCTAAAACATTTTCTGGCATTTTAGAAAAATACATAAATAAATGAATGATTTTTATAATCTGATATTTTTCTGAATCTGTCTGAACAAGTCTCTCCATTAATGACTCAATTTTGTTTAAGAACTGTAACTATTCTTTATTTTCAAATGAAATTAAAGAAAAAAACCCATAACTATATGACAAGGGCATAATGGTTTATAGAAAAAATAACCCATTTTCAAAAATACGTGAATGAAAAATTGTGTTATAACTTGTCTTCTACTATTTGTTGAAAATGAAATAAAACTTTTCCTGTCTACATTTTTTACTTTCCTATTTCTTATTTTTCATTTAGGAGTACAGAAAGCTATACTGTATTTTCTTTTGGCAAATGAATAACTTATATTAACTATGAAAATTAATATTCTTCTCCATCTGTGTCTTTATTAGGTTGTCACCATTTTTTAATCTAAGCGCTCATTGTTCACCTTTAAATTGTAAGTAATGGAGATTTATGTTTGGCTTGTATGTATAACAAATAAAGAACTCAAATGATGTATATTGACCTGGTGAGTTTTACCCTGAGCTACAAAGAAAGAAACCCCAAAAGCTGAAGACAAAGACATAGTATTGCACATTGTGTGACCTGTTTCTGTTGTGATATTCCTGACATTGAAGGATATCCAAATGATTAAACTGTAAAGATGTGCGATTTTTTTTTAGCAAGATGCAATTTTTAGACAATTGCATATCAATCTCTCATTGATTCAAGGTCTTCTGATTTGATATCGGCACATTTTTTCAGTGTGTAAGTTTCTTCTGTTATGAACAGTTTAGTTTTTTTATTCATCAATCACAGAGCACTTCTGTGAGCTAAATTGAATCTTTATATGGTGCTTTTCAGGTATTTAGTAGACTTTGCACAAAACAAGGCATGAAACTTACGCCAAAACACTATATTCTATGACTGAATATCATAGATGATTGATTTATTTTGTTTTTTTTTTCAGTGAAACAACCCCTTGTCAGTAAGATGTGTCATTACGTAGTTACAGCCCTTTGCTTAGTATTCATCATACTAACATTTCCTATATCAGGATGGTTTTGCTTCAAGGTATTATTAAGTTGTAGTAATTGATTCATTGCAAAATATCAAACTGCAGTTTCAAACTTATCTTTGGTAATAAGGAAGAACATGTTCCTTTTTCTCAGATCAAAGTATTGTTGTATTCAATCGTTGATGTGAACATAATGACTTTAAGGTATATAAAATGGAATCATGGTGTCATTATTAAGGAAAGACACAAAATATGTGAAGAATTTTACTCAAAGCATTTATTTCTATGAATAATGATGCAGTTTTCAGTCCTTTTTTCATGGTATACCTCCATCCAACGAAAAAAACTTAGGATTCATTCCTTAGATATTGAGAAAAAACTTTCACTTATCCTCTTTCCCCCATCCCCCAATATTTCGTCAATAATTTGTTACTACCGGTATATCACACATTCTAACATTGATCAATATAATCCAGAACCCTTTTAATTTCAGATTTGAAATTTTTTTTTAAGATTTGAGGAGGAATCTTTTTTGTTTTTTTACAAATGTCTTTATATAACATCATAAACCCATTGTTAGAGAATTTATATAAATGTATAATATACCATTCTTGGATGATCCTTTGATCAATATTTTATTAATGTATGTATTTTATTAATTTCATTTCAGGTGATAGCACCCAATGAAAAAGCTGTAATTTTTAGGCTTGGAAAATATATCGCAACAAAGGGAGCAGGTAATTTAAAATAATTTTTGCAGAGGCAGATTAGATTATACAGGCAATTTGTGTTTAATAGATTTATGAATGACTGATTCTGTGTAGTAAAGAATGTATACCAACAATGATATATGAGTGATAAATTTGGTTGTAACCTCTTTCAGGTGTTACATTTGTGATTCCAATCATTGACACGTGTAGAAAGGTAGACACCAGAGTAAAGGCATTTAGTGTGCCCCCACAACAGGTTAGTAGAAGAAAGGCTAGAAATATGTAATCTCTGTTAATGGTAACTTGAGAGACCCCCATTTCTTTATCTGTGGCCTGTTTAATAGTAGATGGAAATGCCTTCAAAAAGTCTGTGACAGTTTTATACTGCCAGTTTGTTTGTTTTTTTGGTTTTTTTTATTGGGATACCTTGAATATCATATGGTTTTTGAAAAGTGTGAAAGAATCTTCTTAGGGATAGGAATTGTGATCTCATCACACCTGAGTGCACATGACCTTACATTGTTGTCAATACATTATATTGTTTGCCTATTTGTTAAATGAACTCATTGTGGCTTAGTAGATAAGGTGCTCGGCTCATGATTGAGAGGTCCCAGGTTTGACTCCCGCCCTGGGCGCACTGGTGTTCTGTCTTTTGGATGAGACATTAAAAACCGAGGTCCCTTGTCACGGTAGAAGTGGGTCCTTTGCAAATGTCTAAATTTTCATGCAATGCATTAGGCCGATGCTGTCGCCATATACTAAAATAATTGTGGAGGGATGTGAAATTAATATTCAATTAATCATTGTTAAATGCACTTATCTTCACATCATTAGTTGGCAAAATGATTAAGGTCACCCTCACAAGATTGAAAGATTTTATTGGATTCATTTCTGCTAAATATTCTAATCTTTGAAGTAGTAGTAATAGTGAACTGGTGTTTAGTTCAAGCATTTTAGGTGTTTGGCTTGTGGCTGATTGGTCCCAGATTCGAATTTGTCGTTGGCTCATTGGTATCTTGTCTTTTGGAGAAAATTCTAAAAATTGACATGGTACACATGGCATGTAAGAGATCCTTCACATCTGAATTGGTGGCATTTAGGTCTAAATTTCTGCACATAGCATCAGTCAGATGTCGTCACCATATAAGTGCAATATTTTTGATGTGATGTAAAACAAAGATCAAGCAAAAGTAGTAGTACTTGTCGTAGTAGTAGTAGTAGTAGTGGTAGTAGTAGTAGTTACATTTTCAACTCCTCAAAATCATGCAGTGATCTTTCCCTTTTCTGATATATATATATAAAAGCTGATGCATCTCAATTAGTATTATTCTAGGCTCAAGACCGAGGGGTCCAGGATTTGAATACCATGTTGGTGTCATGTTTTTTAGATATTATATTGTAAAAAATGAGTTCTTGGATAATGGTAGGCATTTGCATACTAGAGATTTCACGGCTTCAGACGGGTTCATTATATAAGTGTGAATTTCTGTGCATACATCAAGCAGATACCTTGTCCATTAAAATGAAAAAATCTAGTTATGACCAACAACGGAGATTTGGAATCAAACTATGTGGAAATGTTTATATATAACATCAAACATCTAAAACATCAAAGCTAATATCATAACAATGGAACCACTTGAAAATAAAAATTCTTAAAATATAAAATTTCACAAACAAAAATACTCTGACAGATTTGAAAAATCGTTTTGTTTTTCACATCATTTGAATGTTTTTGTTTATTAAAATCTTGTTCGAAATATATATTCACACAAATACTACTTACATAACTAAAATGAATATCTATCCTGTTTTAATATTAGATTATAACTATGGATAAAGGTGTGGTGGAGGTAGGAGCTGATGTACAGTATAAAGTCACGGATGTGGAGAGGTCAATCATATGTGTTCAGGACACCAATCATTCGATCAGACTTTTAGTTGAGGCATCACTTAAAAACCAGTTTGTCAGAAAAACTGTCGAAGAGCTACAAAGAGATTCAGTATATATAGCTGCTATTGCTCAGGTGAAAAGAGCTGTCATATGTTTTATGTAATAATTTTCTTGCTCACGATGACTTTCATTGAAGCTTTTATAGTCCTATGTTAAAGATCAGTTTAATCTGAAATATCAGAATCGAACATATATACATGTATATATACACAACACATTATTATGTATTTCTTAATATCTTTTTATTGTTTCTTTTAGTTCTGCTTTGAGTTTAGCATTTTTTTTTATGTGAGTTTTGTCTATCAGGGTGTTTATAATCATTGTGCTTTGAGGTATGGGCTCATTGCCTAAAAATTTTTACTTTATTTGATGTTTTACTGCCGATTGTCATTTCTTGTGCTTTTTTGTATGCATGTACATATAACTTGGGTCTGAAACCATGACATAAAGAAGAATGGCCAGATTTGAAAAATATTTTGCATACTTACCTTCAAACTACACATGTATAATGTTTTTACATGGAAAATTCATTGAAACTTTATTTTGAAACTAGAACATTTGAAGAGAAGAAATTCAGAGTGTAAAACATTGATAATATGCACTTTTTGCAGAACTCTACTTGATTTTTGTTTTACATAGAAGCATTATAGTACAGAAATATCAAATCCAAGCTAGTGTCTAATATTTCAGACTAGAATTCTTTATGAAGGTGGATAACTCTTGTTGTTTGGGCAATACTTCATCTCAACAACTCATGAAACAAACAATAGAAATAATGCATTCTTCCAATGTTTGCACTAAGAATGCTATGGGGGATTTGTTTGTGAAGTAAATTATTAAATACAATGACTTAGTACATGATTTACATTTTGGTCAGATAATGTCACTTAAGGACTGCACTCGATTGGTACATGTAATACAATTAGAGATGAATAATTGAATGAATATTTCAAATTTTATGTTTAACATTCTTCTTCATAGTTTCTTAGTTAAAAAGGTTACATGAAGTCAGGTTCTGTAATGATATGACTGTAGTGTGTACCACTAATACATTGTAATGGGAATAGCAATTTGGACACATGTTTTAGGTCCCATGACTAGCCTAGTATGTCTACTGGATGTACTCAAAATGAAAATTTTAAATAACCTAGAAAATCTGGTATTTATGAATACAAAGGAAGTTGAATTTAGGCATTTCAGCAAACGATCATTGTAATATTTAAAAATTGTTACTAAATAAATAACTAAAAAATCTTTAAGTATCCAATTTGTTTTCTGACCTAAAAATGTATTTTTATACCTGTAGGATGGCAGTAATAAATCTGCGAGGGAGTGGGGAATACAGGTCATTAAAGTAGACATGTAAGTAATTTGACTTTCAAACAACATTGATAAATGATCAAGCAAGTTTTGAATAATACTAGATCAACATATAGAAGAGAAACTCTTTGCAATGTTTATCCTAGTGACTAAGAGTCTTTCACACTGTGTTGCACTTGAATGACATCGAGCATGTTTAAAAATGTTCCTTGTTATATTTCAGTCCAATAATAAAGGTCATTCAGTCTCCAGAAACATCCAATCCTCTTGGAAATTTACCTTCAGGCATGCCCCAAGCTTTCCAGCAAATGATGGCAGCCATGATGGCTAATATGGCAAAGAATGGCAAGTTCTGAAACTAACACTACAGTAGGAAATAAGGCCAAAAGAAAAAATATACACGTTTCCTGTAACCTGACCGACCTTAATTTTTGGCCCTGACCTTCAACTTTTTGATTGCACTTCCATTAGAAAATTATTCCAGTATTAAATATTTTCCTTAAAATGTAGTTTTTGATATCCAGGGGATAATTGTTTGGGTGAAAAATAAGTAATTGTCACTTGTGAGTGGTCCAAGTGCACTCTAGTTGCCATCAAATATTGATTCAGTAATAATTGAAATGAAAAAAGGAAAAAAAAACATACTGACCTACCGACCCTAAATTCATCATCATACAGGAAACATGCATATTTTTTGTTTGGCCTAAATAGATCATTGTTTAGTATTTATGAAGATTAGTACAAAAACAGAAGTACAGTATATTTGAAATATTTCTATTGTGTTTTCAGGTTCACATATAATGTTGTGGTGATAATTAACCAAAGAGATTTATATTTGCTACCTTCCATATTCTTACTGATATGCATTAATATTTTGATATAGGAAACTTCAACAAAGAAGAGATCTCTATATTGTAAACACTATGTCGATTCTTAATTTTTTGAATTTGGTTACGGCAACTCAAAATGCATCTTTGATTTAAGAAATTTCTCAAGTCTAGAGGAAAACATACAAAAGTGTCATAAAAATTTCAGTCAAACTTCTGTTAACTTGATGGGCAGACTTTATGTGATGCACTTGACTTGCTGCTTAGACAGCTAAGAACTCAGTTTCCAGATAGCATTAACTACTATCTTAAAAGGGAACAATGATTTCTTGCTCCCTTTTCACTATATAGTGTGAAAATTGTTTATTGAAACATATGAAAAACAATCTTTTTAATGCCCTCCTTCAAAGAAGGAGGGGTAAATTGTTTTGCTGCTGTTGGTTGGTCGGTCGGTCGGTCGATTCATTTACAGTTACCGCTCATTATCTCTGGAACAATAAAGATATTGAATTGATATTTGGTATACAGATACATCTCGAGGATATCTAGGTCAAGTTCAAACTTGGTTATTGTTCAATAATATTTGTCATAGTTATCCCCCTTGGACTTAGAAAATTTCTTAAAATTAGCATTTTCCGCACATTATCTCTGGAACCAATGAAAATATAGAATTTGTATTTGATATACTGATCCATCTAAAGGATATTTAGTTCAAGTTCAAATTTCCCCCTTGGACTGAGAAAATTTCTTAAAATTAGCAGTTTCCACTTATTATCTCAGGAACAGCTAGATATATTGAATTGATATAATTATGGTATACAGATACATCTTAAGGATATCTAGGTCAAGTTAATAAATTATAATAAGAATACTTGTCTGGCATATTTCTTTTGATTTTGTTTTGTGTCAGTTAATACTGATGTCTAAATTAAATGAAGACAAGTGACATATCTGTTAATCATTAGACACAAACTTTTGAATGAAAAAATTTTGTTTCTGGGTGATTATGATGAGTAGATGACCTCTAATGTGCTCATATGAGTTACACCCACATTACAAAAATAACCAGAGAGGCATATGCTATTTTGGAGTTGCTTTTGTTCAATTAAAGCTTGAAATTAGACTCACTAAGTTTGAACTGTTTATGATTTAAAGATATCCTCAATATATCTGTCACTTGCTTTCAGGAGGAGGAGGGGGAGGTTCTACAGAAGCCGAGGCTGCCTCCCCAGTTGTAGATGATTTGGTGTCAATCCCTATGGAGGAGGGAGCTGTTGGAGGAGAAGACTCCCTTCCGAGCCCCCATGAGGTGATGAAGCTGGCAAACTCCCTCATGACGGAGAGTATGGTCAGGAGCATTGGAGCTGTGTATGCATTCCAGCTCTCGGGTCACAATGGGGGAATGTTCTACCTAGATGCCAAAAATGGTGAGCAAAATCGAATCGTTATATCACTATTGATGAAAATGTGAAATTATGACTTTAAGCATATAAAATAATTAAACAGAGAAGTGAGAGAAATGGGTCAGTGTTTGTAATAAGAAATATCATCGGCTAACTTTATTACTAAAACCCATTTGCTCCAACATTAAGGGTTAGATCTCTTTTATCAATGCAGGTTTAGTACATATAGATACCTTACCCTATCATTTTCTGATTTTGAATTATTGCTGTCTTTAACATGTTTAATGGTAAAAGATAGAAACAGATATCATGGCTGCACTTCAATGTAAAACAACGTATCTTTTTTACACCCCAGGATTGAATCTTCCTTTGAGACCATTTGAAAACATAGCTTATATATATATGCATCCTAATTGAAACATCATGAGTAATTTGATTATTGAATCAGTATCACTCACTCTTGTAAAGATCTGAGAAACTGAACTTAACTATCGTCTATTGGATGTTTACTTGTGCAAAATTGACAAGACCTAACAAAACAGACACTGCGTAAACTATATCCTTAGAATGTAACAAAACGTCAAGGAATCATTTTATCAACTTAGTACATTCTAAAGGGCTTTTATTCAGTCCCAAATTGCATTGAATGGCACTTTTATGTGGCTGTCATCAATTTCTCAGTTATATCGCAGCATGGAAGCAAGAGGTAACCAGCCTCTTAAACATGGTGATGCAATCTGGAAATCAAACCCAATCATCAACACCGCAAGCCATGCACTTAACCACACAACCACACCAACAAGCCTGCACCATCATAAATTGCAAAATCTAAAACTTATTTTGATACATAGAAAAGAAGGTCAAGAGTAAACAAGTTATAACAAAAACGATTTTTAAAACCAAGACAATTATAATGAATCATATTTTCTGCAAACTTATAGTTCATCCCGACTTTCTTTTTCAGGATCTGGCAGTGCTGGGGAAGGACTTCCACCTGAGGGTGACCCTGATGTAACATTGTCCTTATCTGTAGAAGATATGCAAGACATGTTTGTAGGCAACACAAAACCCCTGCAGGCCTACATGAGTGGCAGATTGAAAGTATCTGGAGATTTATCTGCTGCATTAAGACTTGAAGAATTTATTAAGAGAGTCATGGAAAAAATAAAATCGGAAACATAAGTGCCATTTTTGTTTGAGTGAGACAGGACTATTTCTGTCTGATAAGCTATTGCAAAATCCTCAAGATACAGCACACCAAGAGCACTGCAAACTTTGTTTTCTTTGGAAGTTTTGATTTGTGTACTTTTTGTTATTTATTTTAGTAGAAATTTTTATGTATATGCCGATTTAGGGATAGCCAGTCTCTAAAATCATGTTCATTTCATGGCCAGAGTTAGTGAACAAATGTATGCAATAGTACCCTCTGGATGCAAGTAGATTTCTTTTGGATGTTTGATTTTTTACCACCACCAAATGCTATCTCCACCATACTAAATCAAATTAAGTTCATAATAATCAGAGTGTCGCTCTTCAACGATGAAAAGGGTATGGTTTTTGATTGGGGTACAGTAACATACTGTAACTAACTGCAGCCTCACTTTGTTAAGTCCGATTTTGATTCATGCTTGATGAAATGCCAAATGACAGTGATTTTATGCAGGTATTCTAGTTCCCCCAATACTAAATACCAGACAGACCAAAATACTATGGCCAAGATAATCCTGGTGTTGTATTAAATAACATCAAGGAAACAAGCATTATCATTAAAATGATGCAGTGTATGTTTGAACTTGTTTGACGTTTAAAAATAAATTAACTTTATTTTGTCTTTACCATCTTCTTTTTATTTAAATTATAAGGAAGGTAAAGTTTTTAACCATTATACTGACTTGAAGTCTATATAACAGTATCAAAATAAGAAATTTTCTTTAAATATTCCCTTTTGTTTTGTTGTGATGTTTATATACAAGAACAAGCACACCGAGTATTGCTGAAGCAATACATGTCCCCCACTAGTCCCCATGAAATTTACGAAGTCCAAGGGCTGTAACTCTTCCAAAAACATAGTGTAATCAAAGATTACCAAGCTCACCTAATGAGTTTTTGACAATAATGTTATTTCTTTACATGCTCCATTCGAGTAAGCATAGAGAATTTATTACCTCGACAAGGTTTAATGGAGTGACAGACATGTTCACTGGAGCGGATAATATAGGTCAAACACAACATCTGAAACTAGATTTCTTTTTAATTCGACATGTAGATGCACCTTTTGTGACATCCTATGTCTTACATTAACAAAGTGAAACTTAACATTACTGCAAGTATCTACTAAACATGCTCAATCAACCGGAAAATATCTGAAGCTATATTCATCTTCAAAACACACAGATTCATCAATGGTATAAGACTGTTCCAGTGAGGAATGAAACTTTACCTCACTTATGCATCTACTAACCATGCTCAATCCATTGGAAAATGTGGATCAGGCACAGCATCTGAAACTTAATTCTTCCTTAACACCTATAAATGCATCACTGGTGCAAATGAAACTTCTTAACATTGTGAAAGCCGACACAGATGTGGGAGAGGTCGATAGCATAAGTTCCCTCTCATTTCATGAGGCAAGCTAAAAATAGGTCAATCACGACCAAACTCCAATTTGATCTGTAATTCACCGATACAAAGCCACATACCAAATTTCAAATCAATGACCTCAAATGTCGCCAAACGAAAAAGTCCAGAGAACCGAAAACCAGGGTCTCAGACGGAATGGAAACCAATAGTCTTAAGCGGTAAAACCATCGATTGATTATTGTTTTACTTCACGCCACGATTATTATAGTTTTTACTGCCTTATCCGAAAGACAGAACACAGGTGTGCCCAGTCAAACAAGACTTATGTACTTGATAGTAGTACAATAGCATACCATACATTGTATTTTATTCCAAAGTTTAAGATCAGGTGTTTGAATTGTATTTATAACATTACACAATATTTTCGTCATCAATTCTTGCATATAATGTTTCTACCAAGAACATTTGCTGCACTTGATATACGAAAGTAACAATTAAGGATTCTTTTTACGAGTTGACTTTTCTGAGTCAGTTTGTAGAAATGTCTGTCCTTTAAGCACTACAATTTACACATTCATGTCCAAGTTCACTTTAATTTCATACCGATGATTGTATACAGAAAATATGAAACAAGAGGCCCAAGTGGGCCTATATCGCTCACCTGAGTACCTAGATGATCAGTCATGCATGAAGGAAGAATTCATTTATTTTTGCATTAATGTGACTAAGTCAACACAAATGTTGAAAATATGTCAAATTTTATTTCAGACTAGAATAAAAATCAAAGGACTCAAAAGTCCTGAGAGTCGGCTTTGCTAATTTTAAGTATGTAATCATTTTACCATTTTAGTGGCGGATTCATAATTTCAGGAAAATGGGACGGGGGGGGGGGGGGGGGGGGGGGGGCAAAAATTAGGTCTTTGTTGCAACTACATCGTCATTATACCTATGTACAAAATGCTAATAAAATTTGCTCTCTTCATACTATCTTACGGCAAAGAGTTTGCAATTGCTTGTATCCGAAATGAACGTGCAATCAACAACTTCATGGCAACAAGTTTTACTGCATTGTTGTCACGAGTCGAAGCTGAGCCAAGGAACGACATTCCTCCAAGTGGGACATTAAATAACCATCTTATTCACGATTCTCATAATGTTTTAACATCATTTATATTTAGAAACATACATCATTTATCTAAATATTTATATTGCATTTTCATTATCAGAGGAAATGCGGGAAGATCGATCTTTAAATTTGTCATAAATTATATGTGAAAAAGAACTGAAGTTCCAGAACATGTTGGGGAAAACTTTAATTGAAATATCTCGATAAAAACAAGCGATACAAGATCAAGACAAATGCTTTGTCCGGAGAATTACACAGTCGAGTACATCCAACGGCGTCGGTGGTAAACACATCGTAAAGTAGTCACAACTACATATTATTACGCGAAATTTGAAAACATTATTGCAACTCCTTTTTCGAGTTATTGAAACTAGTTTGTGTTTAGCTTAAATTAACTGAGCTAAAGGTACATTGTGTTGATCAAGAATTTTTAAGACAACATCAGTAATTTTCGGCACTTTATTTTTCAGCGGCGTAGTAAGCTCTATATCGGTAGTGAAAGTTATAACCCCTGAAAAGAAAGTGATTGCAATGAGTGCGGCTTCACCGAAGCCGACTCAAAAACCACTTTTTTGCACATCCATTCAGGTGATTTTGATATTAAGCATTTCCTTTGTCTCTGCAAGAAGTCTTTCAGGGCAACAAGTTAGTCATTTTCTTTAGGTGGGGCCTTTTATTGACTGATTTCAAGTCTGGGTCATGAACAACAATTGTTTCAAATATTGTCCAGATCTAACTTAAAATTGCCTAATTTCATATGTTGAGTGTTGAGAAACATCTAAAAACTTATTTAGATGTGTAAAGAAATGAAAAAAAAATTTTTGACCACAGCTGGATTTGAACTGCTACTCTCCATATTTCAATTACCAGGTGGTATATGTACCATTGTGAGAACTGCTTTTTAGACATGGTGGCATTATCTGTTAACCAATTTGGATGAAATTTACCAAATTGATAGAGGACCTTTAGTACTTCATGTATTCCATGTTTCATTAAAATCTTTCATGTGGTATAACAGCAGAAGTGAAAAATGTGATTGTATTGTTCCTATACACCCTCATTTGGAAGTCTTAAAAAATTCATAGAAAATCCAAAAATTGAGATATTGACAAAATTCTTTCAAAGTAACAATCCTTACCATAATTATGATCACAATAGTCCATAAGAAATCATCATTATCAATTAACTAGGAAATATGACACTTTTTTTTTCGGCATTGAATCACCAAGTCCAAAGAAATGTCGGAAAAAAAATTCTAAAATTTGATTTTGGAAGGGAACCAAAATGACAATACGTCTTCACTCATCCCTCTAGATCATTTCTATGCATTCTGTTTGTCTCTGTATACAGCCCGTACGAAAAAGAATATTGTTAAAGGAGGGAACTCTTTTGTGACCTACTTTTGACTATGGTGGCGCCACCTGTAAAGAGGTCTGGACGAAAAACAACAGAATTTGAAGAGGATCATAAGTGACTTATTTCTACAAAGATTTATTAAAATCCTTCAAACAGTTTTGTAGAAAAAGTTGAAAATGTGAAAAATGGCCACCAACCCCCCTTTTTTTTTTTGGAAGTCTTAAACGTAAAATTCCTAATTGCATATGTTGAGTGTTGAGAAACATCTAAAAACTTATTTAGATGTGTAAAAAAAAAAAATTTTTTTGACCACAGCTGGATTTGAACCACTACTCTCCATATTTCAATTACAAAGTGGTATACATGTATGTACCATTGTGAGACCTACTTTTTAGACATGGTGGCATTATCTGTTAACCAATTTGGATGAAATTTACCAAATTGATAGAGGACTTTTAGTACTTCATGTATTCCATGTTTCATTAAAATCTTTCATGTGGTTATGTAAAAAAAGTTGAAAATGTGAAAAATGGCCAACCCCCCCCCCCCCCCCCTTTTTTTTTGGAAGTCTTAAAAAATTCATAAAAAATCCAAAAATTGAGATAATTACAAAATTCTTTCACAATAATATTCCTTACCACAATTATGATCAAAATAGTCAATAAGAAATCATCAATATCAATTAACTGAAAAACATGACACTTTTCTTCATTGAAATGACTAAGTCCAGAAACACGTCAAAAAAGCGTAAATTTCTATTTGACGGATCTTAACCCCGAACACAATTTTCAATAACCCATCTTTATAGATTGTTGAAATGCAATTAGTTTCCCCATTTATGTACTGGTTCTGGAGAAGAATATGTTTGAAGAGGGGTACCCTTTTGGGCACTTTTGGTCCCGCCCTGGATCCACCCCTGAGGGAATCTGGATCCCGAACACAATTTTAGTAGGGGACCTTGAGTACATCATTTACACAAAGTTTGATCCAAATCTGCAATGCAGTTCCAGAGAAGAAGTCGAAAATGTGAAAAAGTTAACGACGGACGACGACAACGACGACGACGGACGGCGCACTATGACTATAGCTCACTTAAGCCTTTGGCTCAGGTGAGCTAAAAACGAGGCTTACAGAAACCTATACTTCATCATATATAATGTTGTTAATTACCACAAATTTTTCACGTATAAAAGTGACAACATCTACCTGATGCCGGGCATACAAATTTTGATCTTTGCAACGGACCCACCCGAAGCAGTGAGGGATCTTTAACGAGCATGCATACCACAACACGGGTCTTCGGTTTTTATTGTCTCATCCAGAAGACATGACACCGGCATGACCAGAGTGGGACTCGAACCCCGGCCTCCCGTTCAGGAGTCCGACGCGATACCACTAGGCCACGCCAGCTTGAAATGAGTACTGGTAAACATACAATATGTAGAAAGTCACTCTATCAATTCATATATATGGAAGATTTTGCCTACAGGAAAAACTGAATAACACTAAAGTTTGGTATCATTTATTATGTTCACATGGTTATCATTAGTTTTAACAGGAATATATATGATTTAATGAACTCTAAACAATGAGTTTTGAGAATTTTCACAAATGAAGAAGATTTGACTACCAGTACAATTATGATATTATATCAACAAAGTCATATATATATATTTAACTATATGATAAAGGAAAAAATTCATTTTTGTGTTATAATGTAAAATCTGCTACCATACCTGAAATTTATACAAAGATGAAAAACAAGTAAACAACACTTTTTGACAGTGTAGATCTTCAACTAGAAATAATATTTGAAACATTACAGAATTTATACAGTATGTGAAATAAGTTCATCTTATGTACAATATACCCTATTTCCTACATGACTAGCATATGAAACTGTCAACAGGAACAAGGTTTAGTGAGAGCAGGAGCTATGGCTACAGTAAAATCATTAAATTCAGATTAGCATGAGGTTTTGGTGAATACCATTCCATCCCAAGTAAAAGCTGCTAATTAATAATTCATTTTACACATTTGTGAATTCTTTCAGCTTTTCGAAAAAGTAACTTGAAATTATGCTAAATACAAAGACATGACTGAAGACTTTTCTTTAAACTCTATCCTTTTGTTAAAACATTAATGAGATATTGTAGCATTGATTGTAGTTCTGGCTTTACAAGAATCAATTTTTCCTAAATTACTGTACATGAAGTGCTGATGCTAGTTTTGTAGGATATGAAGAACACCAGAATAATACATGTATATACTGGAGTGATGGTAAGAAAAAACAAATTTGAAACACTGAATCCCCCTCCACTGCCTACCTTAAAGTTTTTGAAAAGTAGGTCAAAGGTCAGTCAAGGCCACAAAATAATAATTTTGATTTCTACTAGAATTGTATTTTCACAAGGAATATACATATTAAATACCAAAGCTGTATCTCCCACCATTCACGTGTTAATTTTTTGTCAGCCTAACCAGAAACCAAAAACCTGAATCACTGATTCATTTTGAAAAAAGGAAAAAAAAAATCAACAATAAATAAATAAAAAAAAATCATAATAATAAAATAGCCCTTTCATGATTGCACCTGCAATCACTGACTTACATTGATTAGTAACTACTGTGTAACAAATTCATAATTTTCGTATCTAAACATAAACAATAAAGAAATGTGTAACCTTTGGTAGACAAATGTTTCTATGTAGATGTTACAATTAAATCACTTCAAATAGAAAAGACACAATAACGATGATGTGAATGTCATGATCAAATATAATTCTATTCACTTGGAACAAAACCCCTATTTTGTCCCAATGATGTCCGATGCATAAATGCTTGTTGATTTTTAACAGCACAACCCATCTTAATTCACATGAAAGCATGAAAAATACATGAACAGGCGATTAATCTAAAAGTTTCATTTTCCCTCACAAAGAAACAAATGGTATATGCTCCAAAATTTTCAATAAACATTCATAAATCTTGCAAGCAAGAACAAAATCACGCTGAAATCAGACACCATTTAAATTCTTGGTTCCTCAAAAAATGTGAACACTTTACAAACTGTCTGAAATATGAATAAATTTAAAGTGTGTGTTGAATTTCTATAATTCTGTAAAAACACAAATGCTTTACAATTCTAATAAATAATATCAAAGTCATTTCAGACCATAACCTAGAACTGTCTCCAATTCAGGACTAATCCCCCCTGCAAGCAGCATTTGAAAACAAAGACCCAAAACTGAGTAATTCTACCTCAGTCTGTAGGTTGCTGATAAAGAATTTTACCAAGTTTCAGTGCAGTATCTCCAAAAAGACGTCCAGAAATTGCAGAAAATTTATATATCTATAGAGACAGGCAACCTAATCCGGTATAACTCCCCATCCCAACTTTGTTGTTGGGGGAATATGATTGGCAGTAATGATCACATCACTTAGTGTTTATCTTGGACCGAACTGTCCAAGGCAGAGGTCCATGATCCACACCATCGCTAGTGACTTGATGGCAGAATGAGGGTGTGTGCATGCTGCTCTTCCCTGTAGTGATGAGGTTTTAAAGCATTATGGATCCATTCATCATTAACTTCCATACTTTTCCTGAAAAGAAATAAAAACAATTCAAAGCCTCAAGTATTTATGTATGTTTAATGTTACATGTGTATTATTGGCAAAGTTGAAAAAAGTCCAGTATCAGAAATGAAAATCAGAAGAAGAAATTAAAGACATTAAGGTTTCCAATCTATTCAAAAAAGTAAATTTTGCTTATGAGAGTTTATAGAATTATTAATCATTATTATTTAGGTTCCCTGTGTGTTCAAATGAATTGATCATAACATAATAACAAAAGAGATTAGTACAACAATGCTCAAAGTGCTGAAAGATCAAAAATGAGATACACGTGAACACCAAAATAATGAGACTATCAAATGAATGACAACAGTTGTCAGAAAGCAACAGAGCTCGCCAGTGGCAACCAGATTTAAATAGCTTTCTTTATAAGTTTTCTGTAAATAGGTCAATCTTCAAGGTCAAGGTCAAAACGTAAAAAATTTTGATACATAATACAAAGTCTTGTCAAAAGGAATACACACGAAATATTTACCAGTAAGCCTTATCACTTTCTGTTTATTAGTTACCGGTATGACTAAGGTTAAAATTGTTTAAAAGAAGGTCATACTTCAAGGTCAAGATAACAAAGTAAAAACTTTTGATACCCAATGAAAGATTTTAGCATAAGGAATACATATGTGAAATATTAAAGCCCTGTCTCTACTGGTTCTAAAATTATGATCCAGGTTAAAGTTTTCTGTAAGTTTGTCATTCTTCAAGGTCAAGGTCAAAACGTAAAACATTTTGATACGTAATAAAAGGTCTTGTCACAAAGAATACACATATGAAATATTTAAGTCCTACCTCTTACTGTTTGTAAGTTATGACCAAGGTTAAAGCTTTTTAAAGTAGGTAAAACTTCAGGGTCAAGGTCACACAGTCAAGAAGTTTGGTACCCAATAAAAAGTCTTTGCAGAAGGAATACATATGTGAAATATTAAAATCCTGTCTCTAATGGTCCTAAAGTTATGATACAGGTTAAAGCTTTTGTCTACAGAAGACCACATCTACAAGCACGAGGACGTCAGAAGGAAGACCATAGCTCTCTGGACATCCGTCCCTAAGGCAATAGAGTTCACAAGTTCTTTTTACACTAATGTTTTCAACATATAATCTTGATGTTTAACAAAGATCAAAAGGACAAATACAACTGGATCACATTACTACATGTGTACATTTTTTTTGCTGTGAGTGTGTGGCATGGTGGTTATCATGTTGCAATTGTATTCTTATGATCACTGGTTCAAATCTCATCATGGCCACTGGATTTTCATGTTTTGTGTCTTTGGACAAGGCACTTTATCAACACTGTCTTACCCTATACAGCTTTGAATAGGTATAGTTTCACATGCAATGGACAGGTGTGCTGCCAAAAGTAATTTGAAGTCACTTTCTGTTACCATTAAAGAACTTTGGTCCAACACCATAAACTGAGAAAATGTTTGAGTTAATGTATTTAAACATTTATCTTATTTTGATTTATACTACTGTCAGTTAGTCAAATAAATTACTATGCATGAAAGCTTACATATTGTTATGAATAACTCAATGAAATCAAAATCCCTATTATTTATTCAATGGTATACACTATACAGAAGAATGAGAGAAGATGACTTGAGTTTTTTCTCAGTTTATGACACCAGACTTCTGCTGTAAGCCAAAGCCCATCAAACCAGCGTGGCTTCGCATATAACTTAACTTTAAACAAGAATTTTGACATACAATACCTTTAATTACATTGAATGTACTTCAAAGCATTTTCAATACAGTATGATGTTAAAATCATACTCCTAAATCTAGAATGGTCAAATCTGCTTTACAGACCACCTGTATTAAGCAATCACCTGTCTAAAACAACCTCCTTTCTTCATTCCTTACTACTCATTGTCTATACAAAATTAACTTTAATTAAGAGATCACCTCCCCCGAAGTGACCACATTTTTCATTTCCTTTTGGTGATTCCTTAAACAGTTTTGACTCTAGCAGTAACTTATAAGTCATGTATAATTTTTATTTTATTAACTAATGAAATTCAGGCCCTTCATTGCAGAATGTGAATATATTTTGTCCCTGCAAATTGTTAGTTGTTACAAACAAAATGTTTAGTCAATTCTGCAAGATGTACCTTTTTACATATCTTGCTGTAGGGTTTAGATTTTAGAATTATTTCGAATGGAACACATAAGACAAAAAACAAAAGAAAAAAAAACTTCCCTATTATCATTATTTGAAGTTTACATGTGGCCTCATCCTGAAAGTTTTTGGACACATTCACCAATATTTCACTACTAATCTTTATATGAAATAAGATGAAGAGAGTAAAAAATCAATACAAAATAAAATACAACATATACAGTCGAACTTTGAAAAACAGAAGTGAAAGGGACCTTCAAATTCACTCAAGAGTTCGACAGGTAAGAGTTTTTAAAGTTTCTGTATCTTATTAAAATGAATAGAAACTTTTTGGAAATTATGATCTTTTGTAGAGAACTTCAAGTTTTCAATGGTCACGTAAATGAAGTTTGACTGTAAATGTTGTTCTTGATTTTCTGTATTTGATACAAGGAAGCATTGATAATTTTTGCTCCGATAAAAAGAAATTGTAACTTCTATGAAATGCGAATAGGGTCTGAATATTCTAAAAGACGATACACTTCTACAAAAGTAAGGATAGCTACCATATATCCATACACAAGTGGGCTTTAGTTCTGCAATAGTAACATTAATGTGGGTGTACAAAAAGGTGATATACTATAAATGACAAATATAAAGGATCACAATTTTTTTCTATGAACATCTTCATAATATATACATGTACCTCAAAAACAGTTTTTGATACATAACAATTTAACAGATATACAGAATTACATTTTTTCAAGGCATATATGTACATGTATCATCAGAAGAGCAATCTATATGGATATTAAAAATTTTATGAAAAATGAATATCAAGAAAAAGTATTTTAAAAGATGATAAGATTTTATACAAGTAAACATTGATGCAAAAGAATAAGATATAATTGTCAATTTTCAATTTAACCACTGGAATATTTTCAAAATATTTCATTGTATTTCACTATGGACATTATTTATTTCAGCAACAATTGCATAATTAAGTTTTAAGTAAATGACAGCGTACCAGATTGAAACCCTGTATTGTTAAAGTGCTATTAGAATGCTGGGGGGATTTTGCATTTTTATAAAATCCTAATTGAAATAGTTTAAAATTCACAAAAAATTGCCACTCCTTCTGCTTCAGTATTTCTCTATGCAATATCTAAAAATACCCATTTGGCTGATTTTATGAGAAGACCCGAGAAAAATAAAGGCTTTCGGTTCCACATGTTGCACAACTTTTAACGTCATTTTACTGTGGTGTCACAGTTCCAGCATTAATGTCATAATTAAAACCCAGGGAAAAGTAGCATATGCACAACTTCTGATGTCATGTATTACAAAGATTAATGACTGAAAAAATCCATCAAACTGTTTATGGATTATTGTATATATTCCTTCATCGAAGTCACGCAGAAGCATAATTTTTTTTGTCAGCGACACATGTAATATATAGAAACATGTACAAACAATATATAGAAAAATAGTGAACATTCTTATAGCACTTTAAACTATATACAAAGCGTAACACTCAAAGAGATTTAGATAATAATAATACATTGTATATTTGTATATGAACTAAGTTAAAGTTGTACAACAAAGACCACATTTTTTTGTTGTCTGCAATCAAAGACGACCCCAACCATATCTTACGATAAACACAAATACCACTAAAAGTAGGTGAAAAAGCATGCACAATGATATATAAACCACACTAATTTAATGGTTAAACATGTTTACCATGTGTTAGTAAATCTATAAGTTGTCATTTCCTCTGTAAAATTCAGAGATAGAATAATGATTTCTCAATCATAATCCTTTGATTTGAATACTTTTAAGTAAAGGCAACTTCGAAGTGTCACAAAGAAATTAATACTTAAGATTTGAAATCTCAACAAATTTTTCACAAATAATACATCTTTTTCTTCTGATTCAAAGCACAAAGGAAAGGAAACAATGTATTCTAGCACTATGTATTTGAAATGAACGAAACCGTACTAATGTAAAATCAAGAACCACACAATGACCTATAAAACTTCTAACTCTCAAACAAATATGTAATCAATGAATAATATTAAAATTCAATTCAAGGATCTTTTATATTTACCTGTAATGAACTCATAACACCATTTGCCAATGTGGATAACTTCCCGGCTACTTTTGTTACTCCTTGTCTCACGCCATCTTTTATATCCTGTTTAAGTTAATAGTTACACCAATGACCATAGTTCTGAGGAAAAGTTTTTATGAATATAGGTCCTACTTTATTCTACCTTGTTTTATCTTAAAAAAAATTCTTTAAAAACGCATACACTCTGTACTTAGATTTTACTCATGTAAATGTTTACTGCTCCCTGTGCCAGCAGCAAGCCTAATCTTTCAATTTTTTAGATTTTGTTTTTAATTATGGAGTATTATACATAAAAGTATACAAGTACCAGACGGAAAACATTTTACAAACTGCAAAAAATAACTTCTTAAAATTTACACATATACAAAGAAATATGTTTAAAATTTTTGTCTGTATATGTTCATTGATAATTGCCTAGAACATTTACCTGCAGATCTGGGGCATTATTTCCGTAACTTGATTTCTTGGCATGTGGGTCACCAAATAAATCTGCACTTGAAATACTGGAACTTCCATCAAATCTTGATAATTTTTGTTGCATTTCAAACTGTGGGAAAGAAACTAAAGCTCTGAAGTACAGCATTTCGTTTTAAAATAAGTGTGCTTATAAAAATAAGCTATTCATAATCACTGAGATTTTGAATATATGGTGTCAATATTTTTGGAATAATTGAGGAATAATAAACAACAGGTATATGTCCATGTATCTGTTAAGCATTTTAACATATCAGATGATCTCATTGTATCATTTTCAATTTCTGGCAGTTTTTGAACTTCAAAACTTTGAAATAATTGGAATCTTTATCACCATTTTTTTTGTAGCAACTGCTCCTACTATTTTTTTATGAGTTATGAATAAATACCTCAATTTTACCATATTAAAGACTATATTAATAGGCTAATAAAAATATGGTAGCTGAGGCTGTTGAGATGATGAATCATTCCCAGAATACTCTTATACATTAAAGCAAATACAATGTAATCAATTAGAGTTCTATTGTGTTGTTTACAGGTACTTACATCTGATTGGTTATTTCCATAGAACTGATCTGATGATATTGACTTTGCATTTCCAAATTTCTTCTGAGCATCAGTACTAGATGAATCAAAATCATAAGCTTTACGACTTCTACCTGACCTATTAAAATAACAAAGAAAGGAGACCAATCAGTATTCTACTGAGTATATATATAAACAAAAATTCAAGTTAAGATGTGTTCACAATAAATCACTAAATCATGAAATAATTAAAGTACTTGCTAGAATGTAAAAATAATACAATATAAATGAAATTCATGACAAATTTCCTATTCAAAGAAATATCAAGTAAAGTTTTGTATTGCCTACAGCATTAGAAATTTCATGTATCTTCATCCTTGTTAATGTAAACAAATACACATCTTCATGTTATTTGTTCACTACCAAAAAATGTTATTCAGTAAAACAAAGAAAAAATAAAATTTTTTTAAGAGAACTTGTACTCTGGAACTTATTAAATCCACTTGAAATCTCAGTCTCAGTAAATGGTATTTCACCCAGTAAAACATCAACATCTCTTTCCTTGTAATTAAAATGAGTGGAGAATTGCCTGATCTACTGGTAGCGTACCAGTTACCGCCCAAGACCAGTTACTGGCTACTACGTTATTTCGGCTTTTGAAACGTGAATTTATGAGATTTTTTCATGTGCCTGTCTGCAATACATAGTATACTAAATATTACACAAGAAAATTTTGTCAATTCATGTTTTGAATACCCTTAATAATGTAGTAGCCGGTAACTGGTCTTAGTCGGGGACTGGTCCTTCACCAGTATGGACAGTGTTTAGTCAGCAATAACAATAGACCTTTTTCCTGTGGATCTTATATTTCATTCCATGCCAGACACACGATAATTTGACATAAAAATTTGCGTCATTTAACTCTGATGTCACTATGCTAGCATTAACGCATATTGAAAATCCCGGCAAAAAGTAGCATGTCTGGCATAAGACCCCTTACATCATGTAAAATGGGAAAAAAACACCTATTCATAAATGCATAGATTATAAGATAGTTTTTACACAAGCTGTTGAGTTATGACCCCTGCAGTGCCAGATAATGGCAGGTAATTAGGTTTGGGGTTAAACTTTTATTATTGATAAATGAAGCTTAATTATCTGAAGACATCTATATTTATTGCATCTTTTTAAGGGTGTTATAAACTTAAATTTACTGATTCAGCTTATAGCTGTAGATTTTTTCTAAATCAGTCCATATTCAAAACAAAAGTAATAAATCTGTTCTGAATTTTATGGCTTTGTTAATGTGATCTTTAATTATCTTTTTAAATAATAATAATTCTCTCTGAAATAAAGTGAGAGGAGCATAGCTCCATCTTCTTGATAATTTTTAATTGAAAAACCCCAAGATTTTCAATACTGCTGTAGCATATAAAACCTCAAAAGCATAAACTTGTGTTTATGTTTTACAACATATAATTTAATATTAATTTTTATATGTATATAAAGAGCACAATTACATGTAGGTGAATGTGTTGCAGAAATGGCATTGATAAACTCAAATCTACAGTACAGTCCAAGTGTTTTGTACTTTTTTCACCCACCACTGTGGGCCACATTCAGATGCAATTTCAAGAATTATGCAATACACAGTGTATTTCACCAAGGCACAGATACAAATTACACTTGGATTCCCACTGTGATTTAGGGGTGTTCTCCCCACTAAGTTTTTTTGCAATTTCTCCAAAACACCTTGTCTGTACTGTATGTAAAATGATAATAGATATATTAATGGTGTTAATATAATCAAGTGTGTATGCTTCTGAAGCCACAGACTATACATATACACTAGTATGTGTGACAGTAAAAACCACAAAGTGTAGGATGAAGTACATGTAGAAAGAGAACAAATATATGCAGTCAAAGACATCCAAAATCAAATATATTTCTCTACTGATCTATATGAAAATACGTCCATGTTGAAAAACCATAAATAATTACCCCTCATCTACATCACCTTCATCTTCCATACATAGACTGAATGCACAGAATGAGCAAAACAAAAATGGTAATAAAATACAATTTCTCATAAATTACTTTCAAGATTTTTAACAGAATGTTCGAGAACAGTAACAATATACATGTACGTAAGGATAATTAAAATACCGATCTTTTGGGACTTGTCACCTACATAGATGGTTAAAATGCAGATAAAGCATAAATAGACAGACGACAGACAAAGATATCTTTAAGAGTTGGGTTGCTTCCCAGTTCACATCACACATCAACATTAAATGTTTACTAATTGTATCCAAGATATTAATTAATTAAGCAATTCCTCTATGTGTATAAGGTGAGTGTGTTTCATATACGAGGATATAGTTTTGGTGAATTAGATGTTTAAAGAAAGTGTCATCATCATCATCTACAGTGTAATTATAACTACTAGCGAAAATAGAAGAAATATACATACTCCACTTTCCTATAAAAACATAACAGCGTTAATACATGCAATCAATCCGAATACAACGTCGATGATTACTTGTTACTATAGATGAGTTAAAAAAAATAATTTTGATAAAATTCCTTTAAAAAATTAAATAAAACTCTAAATGCGAGGAAAAAAAATACATGATATTATTAATGTGCTTATGAAAATATAAAGTAAGAAGTGAGGACAAATCTTCCTTACTTAAACATACAACCACTGAGATACATACAAGATTTCTGAATGATTTTAACAATGTGTATCAAATCATTTCATACCTTTCATCATCTCTGGATTTGGAAGATATATTTTCTGAAAAGTTTAGCTGTTTGGATTCGAAGCGGTCTATGTCCCAGCTTCCTGATTTATTGCTACTGCCCCAGCCACCAAAAGAGTCTTTATCATCACCATATTTACTATCAAATCTGAAAATTTAAAATTGTTAAAATCAAAATAGTAACATGTTGTTTGTTGAAATTCTTTCAACAAAATTCTTCATACGAGTAAATGGAA
Source organism: Pteria penguin (assembly GCA_035048485.1). Lineage (NCBI taxonomy): Eukaryota > Metazoa > Mollusca > Bivalvia > Pterioida > Pteriidae > Pteria > Pteria penguin. The sequence continues at coordinate 52,006,770 of CM068581.1, forward strand.
ATGTCCCCATCTAGGAAGTTTGGGCATAGTACTACAACATGAATATCCCTCTATTTATAGTTAATAGTAACCATTAACAAATAACTACACTTGAAATACTCATACATAAAAATGCAGCTTCAAAATTTCAATAAAATCCATGCTGCAACATTGTAGCAGAGTAAACTAGCAACAACAATCATTGTACTGGACTATTTTGGATATGCATGTAGATTTTTTTGTAAGAAAATAGTAATTAATGTTAGTTTATATACAGATCAAATTGCCAACTGTGCAATTATCAATACACTATTTGTAACATTACTGCAGACATTTCAGTTCTTTAAAAACTAGATAAAACTTCAAGGTTCATTTCTCAATTAAGAACTGTTAGACACCTTTTTTTCTAAGAGGATTTGATTTTAAAGTAAAGGAACACAAACACTCTGTATTGCAAATTTTCGGCCACACGTTCTTCATCAAGCAATTTTTCAGATGACAAATACAAAGCTAAGTAAAATCCAAGTTTACGTTTCAAAGATACATAAACTTAATTTGATTTGATTTTACTTTTTGTCTACTTTCAGGAATATAACTCCAAGCGAAAATAAATTCCTTACTACCTTTAATTTGGCAATGATTTACAATATTCTGGTACTAATCATTTACTGGTCGAAAGTAATTTGCATGCAAAGAACAAAGCCATAAAATATGTAATATACCCACAGTAGTTATTTGTTAGTTTAAAAAAAAAACAGATTTATTTTCAAGGTCATATGGTGCTGGCTGGAAAATCTTACCCAACTGCAGATATCCAAGGTTTCTTTAAAGAATTTGCAAAAATATAGGATAGGGACACTGAAAGATGGACTGACAAATGAATTAGAATTATATCCCCAAGTTTTTCACAACAGTGGGACACAGAAGGGATGAAGGAATGAAGAGGGAAGCTGATGCTTCATTTCATATCTCAATTAAATATTTACTAAAATTTCAATGAACTGTTTATAGCTTTCAGCATTTTTATACAAAGCTTGGTTATTTACTGCTTTGTGTCATTTCAAACATTCTACTGCAACCAAAACAGTGCAGAAAATGTTAGTCTGTGCAAGTAATATACTTCCAATCATTGACTATGAAATATTTCCTCATTTTAAACACTTGTTAAAGACTAGTCATGGTATATACTTTACAGTTGAAAACAAAAGCAATAGCACCAAGTCTCTTTCACAGTTCCACAAGACATATCAGCAGTTAGCTGGTCTAGTGACTCCCTTTAATTCACGACAGTATAAACAAAGGCCCCATGTCACAGGCTGATAGCTGACAAGGGCATATAAAGGTTGCTCACAGCTCCACAAGGCATATCAGTGGTAAGATGGACTGGTGACATCCCTGTTTCCTGTCTTTGGGATGAGACAATATAAACCAAGACCCCATGTCACAGGCTGATAGCAGATAAGTGCATATAAAGATCTTTCACAGCTCCACAAGGCATATCAGTCGTAAGCTGGATTGGTGACTTCCCTGTATCCTGTCTTTGGGATGAGACCATATTAACCAAGGCCCCATGTCACAGATTGATAGCAGACCAGGGTCCGGCGCCATAAACTGAGAATATACTTAAGTCAAAAATTTCATTTTAATTTATTCCATTATCAAACATTCAAATAAATTTTAATGCAGAATGGTTTAATTCTATTTATCAGTAGAATAAAACTAAATAAAATCGAAATCCCAGTTACTAATTCATTGATGAACAGAAGAATATGAATTTTTGACTTGAGTACATTCTCAGTTTATGGCGCCGGGCCCAGGGCATATAAAGATCCCTCACTGATTTAGATGAGTCCACCACACTGTTAAAACTTTCTATGCAATGCACCAAATAGATGATGTCAGTATATAAGTGAAATAATCTTGAAAATTATGAAATGTAGGTCAAAGGTCAAAGTCACAAGATCAATGACCTTGGTGTAATTTGAAAGAGTTTTATTAGTGGAGTATGCATGCCAAATATGAATTCTCTATCTCTCATGGTTCAAAAGTTATAGTGAAGGTTAAAGTTGACAACAGACAGCTAAACAAACAAAGAAACAAAAAGACAAACAAGCAGACAGATAGGACAAAAGTAAAAGGCCCCTGATTTATCAAACCGTGAGGGAAAAAAAAGAATAAAAAAAAAAATCCAGCATATCTGTAGGTCAACCAGATGTACATTTTTATATTAACTTTCAGTCATATGTGAAATCAGACTTCTCAATCTAATTTTTGTTATGTTAAATAGATACTTGACAAATACGACAGTTCAATATCTGATTTCAGCCAAGTTTCAGTATTTTCATTTTCAAGGGATAATTTCACATGCATAAAAGTAATTATCACAAATACACATTACATTATGGTACACAAGTCAAACCTTTTGAAAGCTATAATAATACCAGAACTTTTTTGATTTATCTCAATGGTCATCACAAGCAAGTGAATCATGACAAACAGGATTAAAAGAACTCAATTTATTTTTCTTTGTAATTACAAATAATTTAAACAAGGTAAAAGACATAACTCAAGACATAATAAAAGGACCTTAACAAACAATAAATATAATTCTAAACTATTGACTTAAAAATAAGTACTTAAATAAACCAAACACCGAAACCAAATCTTACTAACTAATAGAAATATGATGACCGAATTCACAAGAATCCAGATTGGTTAATTACTGCCAACATCTCATACTTGTACATTTTATTCAAAGCACGTAAGATTCACTTGCTTATGTGTAATTCATAACATTCCATCTTAATGGTATACTAGATCATACATTACAATACACTGACAAAACAGACTGCATTAAACTAGCGATATATCTATGATGAATACATTGTGAATACTTTAACATACTTGATACTCACTTGTATCAAGTATGCCAATAGCATGCAAAGTGAGGAAGTGGAATACAAGCAAAGCTGAAGCAGTTTTTAAAAGGAGACACCATGTGAGAATATAGGATACAGATCAAACTCAAGTAACAGAATTCAGTTATATATTTGAATATATACAAGGAGTTGTCAACAGCATGCAAAATGGTTTCAAAGCAAAGATGAGGCAGTTATTAAGAGAAAGCACTACGAGAATTTCAAATTCAGATGATAAAATTCAAGCAGCAGAAAATGAAATACATAGAAATCTACAATAGATAGCATACATGTACATGTACTAAGAAAGGAATAGACTAAAGGAAAATAATTCACTTTCAGACTGTATAACAAATTTCATGATAAAAATATTTCATTCAACATAAGGTACTTATCCTTTGATTTATCTTGTCTTCTATTCAGAATGCTAAATTACTCTCTAAATTAGCTCTTGTATCAATTAAATGACCTTCCTCTAGTCCAAATCTTGGTAAGAAAATTGAATTTTGTCCACATATATATTTGTAAAAACATAAATCAACAGAAAACTCTACTTAGTTTTGAATACAGTTTTGTTAGATATCTAAAGAGACACAGAAAGGAAATTATATGTAATTCAATTTTGATTTTATGCAACACAAATAAAGCACAAAAGGGTATATCTTTTGTTGTTCAAAACAATGCAAAAAGCTGATCACATGCTTTTCAATACTTGTATTCTAGATACAAGCCAGACTAATAAAACTGAAATATTTTTCATCAAAAATTACACAGAATAATTAGTGTGAGCTTAAGATTTTTATGAAGTTAATACTGATAGAGAAAGATGAATTAATACTGGCCTGCATTTTAATGGAACAAATGTCTATTTTAACAAAACCAGTTAAAAATCATTGATCTCGAAAAATGCCAAATAAATCAGTGACCATTTTTCGTAATAATGTTATAAAACAGAGGAGTATGAGATCACAGATACATTATTAACAGAAATTTTCTCATTAAACATTCATCATCCAGGCTAGGTAAGGAGTATAATCAAATATTTGGATAAGCTTTGCAGGATTGAGGTTTAATATGAACTAAAATAATACTTTGAGGATGATGAAGAGGAGAAGCCCATGTTGTCCAATTCCTCATCAAAGAAATTACGATTACGAGAGATTTTATTGTCATCATATCGACTAGATCTCGAAGGTTGCTCCTGTTCAATGGTCTGCATGTCTGTCATTGCGGAATGGCTTATACCTCTGTAGAATATATATTACATTTTATAAATTTATAGGAAGAAAAAAAGCCTTTTTCTAGCAATGATAATAGATAATGATTTATTTCAGGGACATAGCCAACACTCTATAACTGAACTGAAAGTCCATGGTTTCAAGCAGTTTGAGTTAAGCAGAGTTTAAATTAAAGATATACTTGAATATTTATACATGTATGTTAAAATTAGGATATGGAATTCTTCATCTCTTTGAGCTTATGAGAACTTCAAGTTATTGGTGTTTAAATTAACAAGAGTCAATTATATCAGAAATGTAAACATTAAAATAGCACCCCTTTATGCAGTATTTTACATTAAGCCATTTTCTTCAGTATACAGGAGAATAATCAATTTAGCTTTTTATATATTAGTATACAAATGAGAAATATTATATAAATATTGACTGGAGTTGAGGGCAATATGTGATATGTTAGACCTGATGACAAAATGTTGCCTGAGGCCAAAGGCAACATTTTGTTTGAGGGTCCAACATATCATATATTGCAAGAGGCCCCAGTCAATAATTGTTTTGTTATACCTTCGGCTTTGGACAGCATATCACATATATATTGCACAACGCTTCAGTCAGGCCCCAGTCAATAATTGTTTTGTTAAACTTCAATATTATGATAATTGTTAATAACATTTATTTTTTCATATTAGAATAACAGCAAATAAATTGAAATTAAACATGATATGAATTACCATAATAATCAAGAATTACAAAAAACTATTGTCTGCTTTTACTTGATATATTACAAGCTAAACAGTTAAACTCTGTAAAGAAAACGAAAAAATCATTTGTTTTTTATTTCACTGTCCTTTGAATTAAGTAATTCTTCAATCTCATTTTCACTGTCCTCCTGAAATCTGGCAGATGTTGACGCCATCTTTGTTTTGATAGATTTAAAAGCGAGATAAGTAATTACATCATCGGTCCAATATTTTTTACTGTTGGCCCTAGGGCCAACATTTAGAAATATTGGACCAGTAATCACTATGAATTATAAAGGGATATTGTGTTAAGGGTATAACAAGGAATATTATTTACTGGTCAAATGAATAGCGTTTTGAATTTCAATTTTTTTATTTGTATGAAATTCAATCTATCAAATATATTCCAAACAGATGTGTTTATTAACAATGGGATTTGCTGTCATTTGCTGCAGTCCTACTGGGTATCTAAAGGGCAGGAGATAAAATGTTTTCCCGCAAAATGATGTCAAGAACAATACATTACTATGACGTCATAACCAATCACTCTCATAACCATTAAATTCCTCATAATAAAGGTTTCAGCAGCAAAACCCTTACTGGTAGCACCTACTGAGATTTAGTAAAGGTCAAAATGATATAGTCACCAACTTTGATTCAACTAATATGGCATTACCATGAAAAGCATGCATGCTAAAAGATGGTCTTTTTTACTTATACATGTAGTTCCGAAGTTGAAACCAACATTATAGCAAATGACAAATAAACCAAAAACAATGGCATCAAAATCCAGATATCATTGATTCTTAAAATTGCCCGACACTATTGAGTCTTTTCATTAAACAGAAATATTTCCTATTTGGGACAGTATCTGACGTAGAACAATTATGATGACAGGAATTTTATATGAAAACATCACTTGTGGACTATCATTTCCCTGACTTTTAGATCAGTTTCCACAGAATTTAATAACGGCATAATTGTTTTTTACGTCAGATATCATCCTAAATGTTGGTTAACTCTGTGTAACATAAAGACCAAATATAATAATCAATGACATATTATCTGGTTTGTACTAACTTTTGCCCTCCAAATCCACCCATTCCCAAACGCTCAAGTTGTGCAGCTTTTTTTGGATCTGATGCTTTTAACTTTTCTTCTTGCTTCTGCCTTTCTATACTCATATCCTTGTAAGCCAGTCGCATAGAGGCCCTGAAATTTATGAACAGTAATCATCATAAAAAAATGTATGTTTTCATGGCAAATTGAAATGCATCCTCTTGCTAAAAAGCTTCTGGCATACACTACAAAATACAATATTACACTATGTTGTATAATTTTTACACAAAACACTGTGGATTTAATCCTGAGGTAAATTTAGATATTTCACAAAACAAAGTGTGAACTAACACAGGTAAATTTACATCAAAATTTTCAGTGTGTTTTGTGTAATTTTCCCAGTGTTTTTATCATTCTCAAATACATGAACTGCACTGTAACAGAAAAATGAGTTTTACTTACCATATATACTCGCTTATAAGACCGACTCGCTTATAAGACGACCCCCCTACTGTTGGACAAAAATTCTAGTACTTTAGCATTGACCCGCTTATAAGACGAGGTAAAAAATTGCTCTCAGACACGATGTACGATGTACGTATTGACATTTTTGGGGCAGTGCCAACTGTCTCAATCTCGTTCACTGTTTAATGTGCGGTTTGACAATGCACAAGTTTTTCCATAATTACTGTGTAATATTAATAAATAACAAGATCTTTATTTGTTTTACATTAATTTATTACATATCTTATTTCAATCACGGACTTATAAACAGGGTAGACATGTATGTAAGCATTTAGCAACGATAAACATAATTAATAGTCCATCTGAAAGTTCTCAAACACTGAATACAAAACGTCTTTTATTCACGCTCGGCTGCACAGTTATTTTGCTTTTCAGCGAACTCAACCACTTTAAGTTTAAATGCTGCATCATAACAGTTACGTTTACATTTACCGGAAGCACTCATCTTGTAATCGAATGTCATTGACTGATAACCAGAATGATGTATCTCGACATTTTATAGAAAAATCATGACATTGAGCACCAAATTAAAATAATTAAATGCGTATGATGTGCCTTATGCTTATGTTCTCTTCATTATCTTATAATTGCTATCTTTTTAAAGTCAAATAATTTAGTCTCCCTAGCTTACCTACTCCTCATTATTTGATAATTAACTGTCGAATGGGCTTGGCATAATTATTGCTAAATAAACAACAATGCAATCAATCGCCAATTACTGATTTTTTTCTCGTCAATCTCGGCAAATTAATACCCGATAGTTACCTGTCAATCACCCCTTATCAAGATCAATTGAACTCGGGAACTTTAAACCTAGATTACCGATGTCCCGCGTTTACCGCAGTTCACGTGTACAAGAAGTGTGATAAATACGCCTAGTGACACGTGTTTTCTGATAGATATTAATGACTTTTATCTTATATCTCGCTTATAAGACGACCCCCCTACTTCACAAAAGAAATTTAACTCCCAAAAACTCATCTTATAAGCGAGTATATACGGTAGTTGTAATTCTTGCTTCTTTCATCAACTCAACAAAGCTTGAAAAAATGTGGTGGTTATCTCTATTATTTAAAGAAATTTTTAGTAGTTATCTCTATTATTTAAAGAAATTTTTAGTAAAGTTTTATTCATATTACAAGAAACTCATATAATTCAATTATCAATAAAGTAAATATAAACCTACATCTGTTTTTCCTGTTCTTCTTTAGTTTTAGCCTCCTTGATTGCCATGTTTGATGCCAATTCTTCTCTTTCCTTATCAAGTTGTTGAACACGATTTTCAATCTCATTGAAATTTGTTTTTACCTTTTGAGCACCAAGACCTCCTTTCTGTAACAAAATACAAATAAACTTCATTAACGCAAACATAAAAATGCTACTACATTTATTTGCTTTGAAAGTCTTTGAATCCTCAAATGCAAATCTTCTTCTAACTTAATACTTTACCCCTTTCCTTCCAGCTGGTTTTTTGGCACCAATAACAGCTTTTCTAGGTTCAGCTTGTGCTGCAGCTTGTGTGGGTGACATACTGAGGGCTGCTTCTACACTTGGTCCTTCTGAAGGATCTGTTAATATACATGTACACAAATCAGTTGACATACACAAACAATTTATTTTCTAATGTATATTGGCAATATGTACTGCTATGAGAAACATGTTTTCCCTAAAACATGTAAATTTCTAAACTGTGCTATGCTTAACCAGCAATACAGAGATAAATACATTGTTCAATGAAGCATCCCCTTTCAAACTGTACATGGATCTATTGCTTGTACAATTCAAGATGAAGTGTACACACACTCAAATAAATGAATTACCATAAACATAAAACAAAAATCAAATCTAGTAGCATGTACTTTAACAAAAGGCATTTCATGTATTAATAAATTCAATAAATTGAAATCTAAAGCCAAATTTTCAATAAATCTTAAATTAAACCTTCAACTTTTTTTAACTTTCAGATTAATTTTAGGAAGAAATAAATTTTAAATGAATAGGTAATTAAAATCTGAAAGAATTTTCACAGTAGTATTACTTACACATTCATAACTGAATCTAACTAAGGAATGATCAATTGACAGATTATTGTTTTACATCAGTCCACGATTATTTCACATATACATGTATGGTGATGGCATCTGTTTTACTTCTATAGTACCTCCATAGAAAAATAAACATTTAATGTTATTCCGTATCATTTAATCCTTTACTCAATTGAAACCAAAAGTTTGATGAAACTTGAAATAGTTATTGAAAACAAATAGAAAAAAAACCCCAAGATTTTGAATTTGGTGCGTTGATAACAAACGATGGGTGTGGAGTATTTGTCATGTGACTTGTTTTTACTTCTTTTGACACATAGAAAAAAAACTTTGATAATGCAGTTAAATAGGTTGTTATACAACAGTTGCCTCAAAAGTTATTGATGAGTAAAATCAATTCTCCTTCAAACATTCAGTCCCTGCAAGTTATATTGATGTCTTAATAAGCATTGCAACATCATTGAAATTCTAATACACATTTTCGTGTATTTCCCTCTATATTAGCATCCTGTTGATTTAAATTTTTGAAACTTTCTAAACGCTCATTAAATTATTTACCGAATTCTTCTTTTTTCAAACTGCCATTTTTTATAGGCTGAGGTTGTGATACTGAACCTCCCAATTTTTGATTGTCTGACAGAGCCTGGGAAACTGGTACATCAGAAGCATGCTCCTTGAAGAAATCCACATCCTCCTTTGCTGTTGGAGATGTTGGGTCATGATGGCTTTCTATATGCAGCTGAAAAAAACATAACATTACATGATTAGTACTGATATTGTATATATTTATGAAATTGTATTTCAAATGATTTGCAAGACACAAAAATAAATACATGTACTGCTTACTTCAACTTATTTATTTATTCAAGACTTCCAAGCAAAGCTGAACATTAAATATGGTTCCCATTATGTACATGTTTTTAAATAACAATTCTAAAAAAACATATATTTAGTACAGACATCACGATAATTCGATTCTGATATTTTTTTTATCATTCTTACTTAGCATATGACCAGGTTTTGTTTAATAAGAGTTTATATCATTTTTGGCTACATAGTGGCAGTTTAAAATTTATACTATTTTTTTTCACCTTAGAATTTGTTTTCATACATGTAAGCATAATCTGAATTTATTGGCTAGTACCTTGTTTCAAAAACTAAAGCCAAATTAGTATAAGGTTAAATGTATTTGTGTTCTAATATTTATTCTTCCAACCCTACATTGAGCATACTGTTGACAACATCACTTATGCTACAGTTTGATATATGGCATGAAATACAGTATTTTACCTATGTAGATGCAAAAAGATATTTGTAGATTATGTTATACTGCACACAAAAGATTACTTTTCAAAAGAAGAAATCTTTCATACTCATTAATTCTATTATTCCCAGTATGACTTACATGTATAAACATGCTTTTCTACTCTAAAACTAAAAGCAATCCTTAAAACTCACTTACAATCTATGTTACTGCTGTTCATATATGTTATGCAGCAAGCATTAGAAACAAATATGAAAATTTAAAATAGAATGGAGAATTCTACTCTTATAGAAAGTATTGTTAGAGAACGATAAAGTTCGCCAGAATGGTAAATAATAACATATACAAAAATATATATTTGAAATATGAAAACTCTACCCCTTATGTTATGGTTCATAGATAAAGCCCAGGTTTAAGGTTTTGAAAAGTACATGTAGGTCATATTCCAAGGTAAAGAGTCAAGTCGTTCAGTCAGAAGCCATGGTACCAAATCAAAGCTCCAATCCTGAAGAATCTCTATGTGAAATATGAAAACCCTACTCTATTCGGCTCAAAACACATAGCCCACGATAACCGTTTTGAAAGTACAAGTCAGACCAAATTCTAAGGGCAAAGTCACTAGATCAAGAACCATGGAACCAAATGAAAGCCCTGATCCTGAGAAATCTTTGTCAAAGTTTGTGCAGTGTGAAAATCCCATCTCTTACAGTTCAAAGGATATAACCAATGTTAAGGTTTTTGATTTATTAATTGACTGAATATTGTTTTACGTCACTCCACGATCATTTCACGTATATGGTGAAGGCATCTGCCTGATGCACTGCATTGTTTTAAAAATTTCCACATTTTAAAAATTTGAAAAAGAAAAAATCCTTTGATCTTCAAAATAATGTATAGCATACATATAATCTATAATAAATAAAAGTTGAAGAGTTTTCAGGAATAACAATCATAAAGCAGTAGAACAAAAAAACCTGCATTGCATATGATAAAATGCAGAGTGTATCTATAAATACTGTGATGAAATAATAATTAGTATGATAGAATGTACAATGTACAGTATTAGATGAACCCAATATATGACTTCAAAAAGTGCATAAAAATGCTGAAGCTGAAAGAACAATGATTTGAACCACAAAAGAAGAGATCCAGTCATTAAGACAGAAGATGAAGTACAATATTACACACTTAATATATATTTATTTTATAGTAACTGTTATCTAAATGATATGAAAATTACACAAAACAAAATATTTCTCCTTCCAATACGAAGTGTACTCAAAAGTTGAGCATTGTACTTCATTTCAAAATACTTATCAAAGTTTTAAAGTCTTGATATAACATATTCTTTTTCACGAAATAAAAATAAAAAAATGCTGTAATACTACTACATTTATTAAGACTGCTTATATATCCTAAATGACAACATAACATTCAAGTAGGCATTTCTAAAACCAATTTCTATTAAGGCCAATCAAACTTTTCTTATTATTTCATTACGATATTTACTGCACTTATTTTATCTTTTTTTTTTTTTTGCACTCTTGACAACCTATATATCATGTTTTAAGCAATGAATTCAATGGAATAAGAGATGAGCTGGATCCACAAAAATCTCAGAAAAGCCAGATAAAATGTAATAATATAATATTGATCAATATCTGAAATTGTAACTTAATGAGAATTTTTACACATTTTATCTGGCTTAACCTCAGAATGGGATCTGACCTTATCTCCTCTGGAGTCTCCCAGGTGGAGCTGTAGGAGAAACAAAACATGCATAAACAATGGAGGCTTCAGACAAAGTACAATGTGCTTCATTTTTATGCAAACTATACATCTTTGTCATGTGCATGATGTATACTTCTCTGATCAAAAAATATATTACCATTTTTTCATGACCATTTACATTAATTTCAGCCAAAGCATTTCTTTCTAAAAGTGAAAGATTTTGTTTTATGTTCTTCACATAAGCCTCACAAATATAATAACAGAAACTACATATCTTTGCATTTTCTGCAATTAAATGTCCTCTTTTCTCTCTATAAATGTGAGGATTTAAGAACAGCTAATATATACATGCACAACCAACCCATTATATAATTTACCTTTGTGCCATGGAGTTTCATGGCATTAGTAGCCAAAGCATGTAATTTGTCTTTGTAAAGAGTGGCAGCTCTGCTATGATATTTCTGCTGGGCATCTGTAGTGGTACAACCATGTTGACGGAAAAATGCAGTCTGCAATTACCATTGAAGTACAAAATTACTGCACTATGATGATGATAAGCACCTTTGTTTAAAAAAAACCCTCCTACTACTAAATTAATTGTCAAAATTCCTAATTTCTACACTGTAAGATCTAATAAAGATCTTTTCATCTGATCATCACTTTCAACTTTAATCATACTTTCATGAATATATATATATATATATATATATATATATATATATATATATATATATATATATATATATAAAAATATATATATATTTATATATATATTATGACAAACAGCGTTCCATAAGGTTAATGGGTAATCAATAGTTCGTATAGTATTACCATCATACATTACATGTAATTCAAACAAATATTGCTTTTTCTTAATTAACAAAACTATTTTTCAACACTTTGCTACATTTTCATCTTAGACTAAATCTATTAATTCTTGTGTATTAACTTCAATAAACGTAACTTTCATAAATTCCTAACTGACATAAGGTTTACATGTACAATACATGTACTTACAGCATTTGCATTGCCTCCTACTTGCATGGCTCGCAGTTGGAGCCATGTCCAGCTTGTGTCTAGCTGGGTAGATCTTATAAAAGTGACATGTACACCAAGAGACCTATGTACTGCTGAACAGTCAATACACAGGAAAACTCCATAGGTCACACTGCCCCATGTAGGATTATTACTTCCACAATCAAAGCATTGCTGAAACAGAATTTTATACGTGAACATGTATTTAAATAATATCTCAAATTAACAGAATCAAACAAATAATCTGAATTTTTTTTACTGGGTTCAAGATTTCCTTACTAATTATTACATGTACATGTATTAGTATGTGTACTATTAAAGCATGTACAGTATATGTACTTATGCTTGTAAAGTCTAAGGTTCCATGGTACATGGATTGATTCAGGACAGAGGAGGGGTATAAAACATTTTCAATCACAGCCACTGGCTTTCTGTTTTTCTCCCTGGTAAATGTACATGTATATGCTTTATACATGTAAGCATGTTTTATTTTAATTTTCATGATTAGTCTTATGATATTGATAACTTGATGGTCACAATTCATGATACTTCAAACTATCATCGGATACCAATGCTCGGTTTTGTTCTTAAATGTACTTCAAAACCAGACGAGGGTCTCTAAAAATGAAACCATGAGCGATGTCCAAAAAATATTTTTTGTAGTTTGTACTGTCTGTCAAATGGCTCTTCAAAATCTTTTGAGGTTGAACTTTAGTTATTCAGTATTTCAATTTCATACACAATTTAAATCATATGTTGTGAGCTAAACCCAGTAGAATTTATACATAAGAGATTAAAGTTGTGATTAATTTTATTGAAATGTATTCAAATTCCATTTGTTTGAAAAACAAAACATTTTGATTATTCCATTTAACCAATATTACTCCAGGAAGATGCATTGCTCTCAATGATAATGTCTGATGCTTTACCCCATATATTGGTTATGGGAATATTTGCACCAAAACGTTTTTGTCCGTACGTTTTCGCACTAGTGGGAGATTTCGCTCCACCTTATACTTATGTGATACAGTGCCCGCCACTTAATTGAATGTCGCATTATTGAATATTTCGTTTTATTGAATAAGATGCTGAAATCCAAAACCATTTTCTATCAAATCTATTGAAAATCCGCCACGTATTACTCTAGAATAAAGAAGCAACTTCGTTTATTTGAATAGCGCGATTATCCTACCAAGCATACCTTTGTTAAAACTTCACCGTATCACGCCCAAGGTCATGTTGTTTACTACGGTGCAAGCGACCTATCAATTAGAGATAAATGGTTTCACACCTGTCCAGGTAAAAGTTGTTGACCAAATCACACGTTAAATGTCGAATAGGCCGTAGCGGTAGGGATGAAAGGATTAATTAATTACCAACTGCCGAAGCCATATCGTGCGCAAGATCACCGATAACATCGACAAGATGACGCTATTAGCCAACGGCATGGCGTGAAGACTGACCCTACTACATGTACATGTCCACTTACTCAGTAAAGCCTGGCGCACCGTCAAGCCCACAACTATCGCCAACTGCTTCCGAAAGGCTTGCTTTGTCTCGTCAGACAACGATGCAACCAAAACTGACAATGTCCGGTCGCCAGAGGAGTTGATAGCTAAACGCTTGATGCCTTCATCACAAACGATGGCAACCTGGAGAGCTAAGCTGCCCGGACTGAGGAGAAAATATGCGCCAGTTTCCCTGAAGACGTAACCCGACCATGCGACCCAAGTAATGCACGGCGAACGTAAAGATGCAATAGCCATACGTACTTTGACGATTCCTTGAGGAAAAGTAAAGCGATGACTTCAGCCTGTTCTATCAGATTGAAAATTGAAATTTTACTTGCTTGAATATGCCTTTTAATTTGCCTTTGTTAAAATAAATTGTTGAACCCGTCTTGTGTCTTTGATCGCCGTGGCCACGCGACTGAGATACAATTACATGTGTTTCAATAGACAGCGGATTTATCTTTACGGTCAGGCGAGCAGGTGTAATGTAACTATTTAATAACATTTGGTCAATGTACTTAAAAACACAGTTGCAAAATTATCGAAAATGTAGTCTATTGACTTTCATGTAGCTCAAGCAAACAAGAAGAGTATCTAAGAGAGTATCTAAGAGAGGTAACTCTAGTGTATCTATATATAGATACATGTACAATGATTCCATTACAGATACCGCGAAAGTTATAACGTATGCAATTATTGCACAATCAGTCGATCTTCTGGTCTTTGAAACTGCATTCGTTCGTCACGCCGTGTAATTGAATATTCGTTTATTTGAATAATAAAGTCCTGACAAATAGCTTATTCAATTAAGCGGCTTGCACTGTATAATGATATTAATATACCATATATACATGTATATATGAAATATACTGTAAATTCTACTAAGTTGCATTATGAAATTATCTTCTTGTTCATCATAGAAACTCAAATTCCCAAAAAGGGAGCACATGACGTTGATTATCAAAATAAAAACCTATTGATTAGATAACCAGCAACAAAAAAAACAAAAAAAAAACAAAAAAAAAACCAAAAAAAAAACATAAAAAAAAAAGAAAACGGCCACGGACAGTGAGAGGGATTTACCTGACGTAAAATATATTTATATGCTGTATGATTGATTGATTGATTTTTGTTTTACATCACACCATGAATGTTTCACGTATATGGTGACGGCATCTGCCTGATGCGGGGCATTCAAATTTTGACCTTTGCAATGGACCCACCCGAAGCAGTGAGGGATCTTTAACGTGCCATGCATACCACGACACAGGGCCTCGGTTTTTGCTGTCTTATCTGAAAGACAGAACACCGGCATGACCAGAGCGGGACTCGAACCCTGACCTTCCGATCAGGAGTCCGACGCGATACCACTAGGCCACGCCGGCTTATATGCTGTATGACATTTGATTAATAAACTATACTATAAAACTTCTTTCATGATTTGCTTTAAATTATCTATTTTATATTAATGGAGATTTCAGTAAAATAGCATAAACAGTTTTCACACATTGATTTTGCACCTGGCAGTTAATTGGATGACTACCCAAGCTGATTCATAATGAAAAGAAATGTACTGCAACAAATTACGGGGTTAGTGATAAGAATTCAAGTGTCATAAACACCGCTCACTATATATACATGTATGGAGATTTTAAGGATTTATATCATCATTTTATTCTAATCTTTAACAAGTCACACGACCGATTTTTATTGTGTTTTTACAATTTTATTAAGAGGGAGATTTTATCCTTTTTTAAAATTGTAAATAATGCATTTCTTGCAATTCCAATGTTTCTTCCCTTATTATAGTAATGAATTTTAGAATATCTGCGATGCATTTTTTTTAATGTTTTTAAAAATGGATTTATATTGATTTGTTATCTGTTTACCAACTTTAATCAATGAATGGACTTCCTTTACTATAGTAATGAAATTTAGAATAACTGCGATATATATATATTTTTACTGTTTTTCATAATGAATGGATTTATATATATGTATGTATCTAATTTTATCAAATTCTTGTTTGCATGATGTACATATAAATAAATAAGCTATTTGTGAAATGACAGGTAATAATTTACATGACAAATAAATATAATTGCTTTACAAACAACCAATTTTTATAAGTGAAGCGAAATCTCACGAGTACGAAATCTCTCAGGTGTGAAAACATTTTGGTGCGAAAACTTCCGACACCCATATATTTTGAGTGCCTGTTATCAAATATGCAGATCATGACAGATGTCTGATAAAAAATTGAAAATAAAGATGTGCCATTTGGATATCCCTACATAAAAATTTTTATTTTCAGTAATCATATCTGCTGAATCATTGAAACTGATAACTGCAAACAGATTGTCACACTTCTCAGTAATTGTCTCTCACATTAGAGGTTGTTTCCAACATGATAAAGACATAATGCATGATTGATGATTATTTCCATTAATGCCTAGTGTTGGACAGAAATAATTCGGTACTATAGAAATTTATCAATTGAATTCGTAACTTGTAGGTACAATTTTTTGCAAATAAATGCCAATAGAGAACATTAGAGTCACTTTCACGATATTGAAAACTAGATTTTCGTGTCAAGACCACAAATACCGGTACGTCAACGTGTCCTTCTAGGCCAGATGCATCAAAACAAACAGCCTTCTAAAACTTATGGGTTTCATTAAAGAAATAAATCAAATGAAATGACCATGTTTCAATGTACCGATGACCAGTGGATAATAACTTATTTACTTAACTTACTTTATTAGTTGGAATCGATCGCAATCTCTTGAAAATAGTATTTATGTCGGTCTTTGATGGTCCATCTGCCATTTTGGTGACGTTAGATTCGGTCAGCTGACAAAACTGAAAAGAAGACTAAAATATGTATCCCGAATCCGAATCATTCATATATGTAAAAAAAAAAAAAACAAAAAAACAAAAAAAAAAAACAAAACAAAACAAAAACAAAAAAAAAAGAGTTGATTTTGGACGAGTCCATACTATTGCAAATGGTAACCGAATGAATTACTGACCATTAAAATGCCATTGGTACCAACATTTATGGATAAAAGTAGTTCAGTGTCATTTAATGATTTTTATCTAGCTGATAGTGAAACGATGCATTTTGATATGAATGTCACTAGATTTATAGAAAATGTCTAATAGAGAGAAAACATTGAGGGAGGGGGTAACGCACTAAAAGTCCCGAACAAATTTGAATACAGCATTCTTCACCGTGATAAATCTATCTACTCTTCATGTACTCTTACAAAAGTAAATTGACTGATTTGTGATTGATGGATCAGGGAAAAATAGGGTGGATGGAAAAGTTTGAGTGACATTTGTCGCAGAATATTGACTGTTATCGTACAATAATTTGTTGTGTAGTTTTATTATACGACAATATCTTGGATTCCACTATATTACATAATTGAAAAACATTAGATAAGTCATTGTGTTTCAACTTCATAGAAGGTTTACTGATTTCGGAAACGGAATTCTCCTTTTAGCGGCACACAAAGCGCTGCACTGACTGTTTCTTGATCGCTGATTGGTTGTAATTGGTAAAGTAACCAGTACTAACAACATGGACGCAATTTCTGCCAAGATTTTTAGTTATGGCCAGTGTATATCACTTCTGGATGCGTAAGTAACCATGGCATGACATGTTTTTCGTAAAAGTAAAGATTTATCTATGTTTCAATCAGATTGGTAGTGGTTTGTGTTTGATTTAGAATTCTTTTACATTGCGTACTGATTCACTAAGTACTGACACTGAGGGTAATGTCAGTACTGGAAGTACGCCACTAATCAATACTGTCACAGGAACCAAAAATTCTGTCCGTTGATCATAAACACAGCATTTAAATAGCCTCCTCTCCCCCAGTAGCCGAGGACAAAAATCTCGGGTTCCTCTGGTACTGTCAATATAAGTCAGTACTGTCTACTGAGTTCATATTTATCATCTTATCATTATGTCTTACAGTTCACCCGTCTGACCTGATTTTGTCTGGCATCCATTTGTCCATCTGTAAAGTTTGTACATTTTCCAGTTTTCAGAAACCACATAAGCCCACAGGGATTTTGAAGAAATTTTGCATATATAGAATAGAATAATGTTCCAATTAGGGATCTTGACTTCAGCATCAGATACAGCTTGCATGATAAGTGGTACAGCATTACAGGTGGATACAACAAGTGACATATTTGATTTTGACATTAACAGATAAGATAAGATATATTATATAGATTGATAGATGTTCATATATATAAATGAGAAAGCAGAAGACATCTGACAAAGCTGTATGACACAAATAACCAATTACATGCACAAAACAAAATGATAATAGTAGAATATTATATAGACTGCAACTAACACTAATGGAATTACCTAAGCTATTTAAAGAATGATCTTCACAAAATACAGTGCAAATTATCTTTATAGTATTACTATAACTATAAGCTTAAGTAGAAATAGAGTGCATATGCAACACAATATTAAGTCATATAATTATTATCTTATTCAAATTAAAATAGCTGATGAAGACATCTGCAAAACAACATACATAATTATATAAAAATTGATATATGAAATAGTACATAAGTTATGTTTTTAAGTCAAAGCTAAGTGTATTAATTAAGATCACTACGAGATGCTGATAAAAGAAGTCAATAATAGTACATTTAATTGTATGTAACAAAATAAAATATGACTTCCTATATGTGTAATGATGCAGAGCATGCAGGTTATAATCATATTATTCTAAAAATACTCATAGTGCCTTTGTTATATTTGTATCTGCAGTGTTCATTTATAACCAGAGGAGTTAATTTATTATTCAATGATGAGGGTTTTTTTGGACGTTTTATTTATTTCAAAGAAAATAATTTTTCTCATTATGTGCATTACATTTAAAAAGACAGTGTATTTCGTGTTCCACTTATTTGATGAACACCAAGAGCAGTTTCTCTCATTTCACAGAATAATCTTCTATCAAACACAGATTCAATTAGTAGCTATGCGCTAAACTACAAAATGAGTCAACTTCCTTCTTTATTGAAATCTGATGTAGACACTTGTATGTAAGTTTTTGTATTTAATGAATCTTCGTTAGCTGAAGATGTTGTATTTTTACATTTTTGTATATGACTAGTGTTAAATTTGGATCATTCTGGATATCAAATTTCCATTATTTGAATTAAATACAAAAGCATTTGGTGTCAAATGACTATGGCACTAACAACAAAGTACCACTGTGGACATTCATGGACCCCTCAAATTCATAGATGAGACCAGGTGACCGGGAGGATTGAGTGTCTCCTGCTTGGCTGGCTAGCCATAACAACCATGAATGCCCTTAAATACAGATGTAACAAATATAATTCAGTACTGTCTATATACATGAATGGGAACAAACACTGTAGAAAATGCCATTGCCACATAACATCTGGAGAAAAGGTATAATAACACTTAAGTCAAATCCTCTGCAGAGAACATTTTTATGAGCTCCACATTGCAAAGGGAATAAGTGCGACATTAATGTAAAATATGAAAATAACTGGTGTCACTAACAACAATGTACCACAGTGGACATTCACAGGCCCCTGAAATCCAGAGAGTAAACCAGGTGCCTGGGAGGAGTGAATGTCTCCTGTTTGACTAGCCATACCTGCTGTGAATGCCCTTACATACAGACAAAACAAATATGATTCAGCACTGTATATATACATGAATGTGAACAAACAGGAGTTAATTACTTGCTCAAGTCATACACTAGGTATAATGTATAGTATCAAGCTATGCAATTAGGGTCAATCCCTTCCTACAATATTTGTCCCAGGGTAATTTATGTAAGACTTGGATAGGAAAAATCTTTTTAAAATGTCCTTTTCAAGAACAGTAATAAATAAACTAATTTCCAATAATATATGTCTATGATATATCACTTTTATTCAAAGAAAAGCCCTGCCAACAGTTTTGGAAAAATACTAAGGACTACAAAAAATCCCTATTTGCTACATATTACATGTATATATATATATAGCTTTTTAATAAGTATTAAGTTTCCAAAATAGAAGGCATTTTTAAAATGTTTTGTCTATGATCCATATATATATATATATATATATATATATATATTGTAAACCATGAATTGAATGTCGGAATAATTATTGATTACATATAAAATGATTACTAGTATTTAATACCAATATATTAACCTTTTGTACATGTATAAGTAATTTAGAAATTGTGCCCAGAACAGTTAAATTTTTTCTTTTATTTATTGATCCTTTTGAAATGATTTTATTAATTCAGGTGAGCGTTGTGGCTCTTGGACTGCTGATTTTTGTTCTTCTTCCATTATTGCTTGACATTGTCTATGATATCACTAAATCCAGATTACGAAGGTGGTAAACAGAGTCAGAGAAGAAGGAATTAAGAGAACAGTGTTGTAGGGTCAGGAAAAGAAATTAATTAGTGGTATGAGATGGGAGAACGTGAATGAAAGGAGAAGGGAATGAGAGAGGAAAGGAGAGGGATTCATGAGGCCCATAAAGAGTTCTACAGATAGGAAGTATTGGCCAATATGAGGGTTAACTTTGATTTATTAATTTATTTTTTAAAATGAAGTTGATACTATTTTCATTATTTTGCAGATCAGTACAAACAGTTGTAAACAATTTGTCGTCCTGTATTCAACAACTTGAGAATTTGCCAGGAAATCTGAAAGACAAATGTCTATATCTCATGTCAAAAAGAGGCAACATAACAGACTTAAACATTGAAAAGGTTTGAGTAATTGACTTTATCCATCAATATCAGCTGGTCTAAGAGTCAAATGTGATGGATGGGATTTTTTAACACAGTGTGAGATTCTGAAGACCATTAGTTTTCACAATAGAAAGACAAAATTAAAATGTATAAAGTGTCATCTTCTACATTCTAAGTTTTACTTTCTAATTTCATTTCTGTAGATCTATCTGTCATTAAGAAGATGTAAAGAAAGTGATTTTGCAACATTTCCTATTTCATATGGGGATCATGGGTGGTTGTTGAAAATAATGCTGTTATATTAATGTTTGGCCCTTTAGTTTTGTCTTACTTAGTAAAAAGTTTATGTGGAAACATTTTTATAAAATATACAACTATGTGCTAATAGGAATTAGAGTTCTGGAGCCTTAACCCTAATTTATTTGTAAATCTCTATAAATCTTCTCACTTTCATGAAACATTAACATTATTTCTGTTATGGAAAAGAGTTATCTTTCTTTACTTTTTCTGAATACTTGACTAAAATGAAACTTTATGTGCATATGTGAAACACACGCTCTAAAAGGAGATAGGTGTAGGAGGTCAGAAGATTTTATCCTGTCCTCTTCTGAATTTGGGTCCACTACAGGTTTTCTGTATAAAAAAATCTCCAGAATGACATTAATGTCAGTATATAGACCAGGAGTATAGTCTTTCAAAGGCTCACAGCACGCTTTTAGAAATAATTCTGTAAATATATTAATGTAATTGTCTGAAGTATTACTTTACTTTAAAAGAAATAGGAATGTCTGTAATTAATTTCTACATATGGCAGTTATAATTAATATTTGTTTTGACTATGTGTATAATGCTCACACTACCATTTATAAGTAAATGGAATTTAGTGATGATCCACTGAAAAGCAGCAACAAATATTGGTTAATTCATACCAATCATTATAAGGTTTTAACCTTTTAAGTATGATTTGATTTCCTTTTAATGTAAGAGCTGAAAATGGTAAATCCAAGGGCAGGGTGAGGTGCCATGCAGCATAATTATATGCTAAATTGTTGAAATAATAGCTTTGCCAGTAATGTGACTGGTAACCCTAAGCCAAATTACTGACAGGCCCAAGTTAATCATTCGGTTAATATCTCTAGCCTCCAAATGCACACAATTATACAAATCCCCCCCCCCCCTTCCAAAAAACAATTTACTAAATTCAACCTTAAATGGAAGTTTACTAAAGCTTATCATTATTACAGGTAATTCATGAGAATTTGAAAGTTTTAGACCTAAGTGAATCAGAGATTTCTGATGTTGGATTGACACATCTTACTAAATGTCCCAAACTGATGAAAATTGATCTCAACTCTGCCAAAGAATCAAGAACGTCCATCAGCTCACAAGGTAAAATTGGATTTTTTCATTATACAAAGTTATTTCCCATATGAGCAGGTATCTGACATCAAACCATTGTCAGATGTCAACCATTTCCATGGAAACTGTTGTGAAAATATGGGAGATGATATAGAAATTGTAAGACATCGCAATGGTTTAATGTCAGATACCTGCTCATATGGGAAATAACAAAAAGACTGAATTACATAAATAATTTATTTATTTTAACCATTTTGTGGAAAAAAAAACATTCCATAGTAAATTTTTTTATATTTTCATTTATATTCAATTTTATAGAACTTATTTTGATAAATTTAATTTGAAATACATGTACGTGAATATTTATTTCCAAAATTTTCATTGTTATTTTTTGTTATCATTTCTCAAAACATATCCATCAGGTTTGTACCATGAATGTTATATTATTATCAGTGATGATCGATGATACAAGGGGGAAGTTCCAAATTCAATTTCATTCAAGGTTTATGTTTAAATAGTAATATATTTTATTTATGATCTCTTGTTTTTCTACCTTGAGATCTTGAAGCTGGACCACCCCTTTACTAACATTGCAGATCCACTCCTGATTAGACTTCAAGATTTACATGTCCATCAATATGGGAAAATAATAGATATTAGAGCATATATATACGTGATAATTTTGTGCACTAGATGCACTCATCATTGAGTTTCTGCTCATTTTCCCCTTGAGGTTTGATGGATTAAATTTATATTGAGTATACAGGTGTCAAGGGAAGATGCAGGTCCAGTTTGAATATGGGTGTGATCCGGTAATTTTTGACAGAGTTATTGCCTTTGAACATAGGAAATTTTTTAAAAATGACAGTTTCCACTCATTTTCTCTTTGACTGTGAGTCTGATGGATTAAATTGATATTGGGTATATAGATGTATCAATGGAAAATGCAGATTGAATATGGGTGTGTTCCAGTAATTTTGGACAGAGTTATTGCCCTTGAACATAAAAATTTCTTAAAAATGAGAGTTTCCACTCATTTTATCAGTGAACGTTTGATGGATTACCGGTAAATTAATATTAGGTATATATATGTATCAAGGGAAAATGCAGGTCAAATTTGAATAAGGGTTTGTTCCAGTAATTTTTGACAGAGTTATTGCCCTTGGACATTAAAAAGTTTTGAAAATATTAGTTCTCTGGCAATAATATTTCACTAGCTTAGCTGCCATCTTGGGCATTTGTGTCACACCAACACATTAAAAGTCAGGTCAAATGATATAATTTATGCTGTATTATGCATAATGAATTTTGCAACTCTGGGGGGCAACTGTATTGACAGACACACCCTTCTTGTTTATTACCGGTATTATTATTATTTTTTTATTATTATTTTAATTTATTTTTTTATTTATTTAACTTTTTTTTATTTGACTCATGAAAAATATAAATACCATGAATTTGTACAGGTATACATGTTCACCAAACTATTCTGTTTTATATCTGCTTTACAGTAGTTGGAGTATATAGGGATGTGATGTCCCATATCTGTGCGTTTGTGTTTGCTTATAGCTATCTTAATTGTATCCATCCATTACAATTATTACAGATTTAGATTATCTTATTAGATTATTTATACTGAGTTGAGAAAATACCACAGTCACAGGATAGGTTATTGATATTGGTTATGATTTGTTTCTGTAGGAATTATTATGCTATCCCAGTCATGTCCATGCCTACAGACCGTATATCTACGCAGATGTCTGAATATCACAGATGAAGCAGTTATGGCATTGTCAAGACATTGTCCCAATCTTAGATACCTGAACGTGGGTGGATGCAATCTTCTGACTGATTTATCTCTCCAGGCCTTGGCACAGAATTGCAAATTTTTGAAATGTGTCAACATTTCAAATACTAAGGTGAAGTTATAATCAATACTGAAACGTAGTTTTGTATTAAAACTAAGTTTGAAAAGCACATAAAGACCGAAGTTAATCAAGAGACATATTCTTATCAAACTTTACCTGTCATCCACCCAATGGTTTTACAGTGTTTACTCTTTATATGTAACAATAGGTTATGAATAGTTAGAATAGGGCAAAAAAAACTTTAATGGTTCTATTGAGCAATATTTACTTTAGGTTTTCATTTAATACCTAATATTTTCCATTTAACTTCGAATGATAAATGTATAAATAATAAGATTATTATACATGTGCACATTATGAGCATATAGTTTTTGGTGTATTTTTTTCTTAAAAAACCCTTTAACATTAGTCATAACTAATAACAAGTAACAGATTTGGAGAGTGATATTTCTTATATGTTTTTCTTGTGACAACACCTGTTTGATGACATCAAAGCCAAAGGCTCAAGTGAATAATTGTAAGAACTTCTCATCTGACCTTTGTCCATCTGACTTGAACTTTTAAAACTTTCAACTTCTTCAGAACCATTGACAGGAATTTGCTGAAACTTGGTAGGGATCAAGTATTTAAGGTCTCCTACAAGTGTTATGGTTTTTTTTTTTTTTTTTGGCAAAATCCAACTAGAGATTGGTTTGAGGTAAGGCAACACATGCCCCAGAGGGTACACTCCTCTGACAAACTTCTTTCTAGAGGGATGCCTTAAGGAGTATTGTTGGTTTTGGTTCGAATCCATAATCATATTTTTGTCATTCTTTTTACATCATTTTGGACATTGTCATTTTTACACATTTTTGTGTCATTTTCTTGATTTATTAAAACATAGCAACAGTAAATCATTATTTGCCAATTTTCATTAACAATATTTATTTATTTATATCTCAAAATTTAGACTTCGCAATTTTTATCATTTTTTTTCTATTCTGGATATAGGTGATACTGGCATGCTGTAGGGTAACAGTTCAACTCCCATTGCATGTAAAATATTCATTTTACACCAAAACAAATTTTCAAATATTTTGCAGCATTCAGTATGTAGATAAGTCATAATAGAAGAAAAAAGAATAAGAAACCAATTTCTGACTGTCATTTTTACACATTTTTGTGTCATTTACTTGTCTTATTCAATGTTAAGAAGCATTTGAGTATGCATATACTGTATTTTATGAGAATCTTTGTATTTCAAAGAATTATATATCATGTCAAATTGTAAATTTTTCTTTTAATTTTCATGAATTCCTTGTGATCATTTATTTGGGCCACCAATGGCCTTGACCTTTCAAACTAACCTTGAGTGAGCTTTGTCTGAAAACTTATATCCTGAGTGACAGTTGTGTGAAGAATGAACAAAGGTCACGCAAGGTCAGTTTGAAAGGTTAAAAGTCACTCAGAATAAACTAAAATACCAGAAAAAAAGGCTTGTGTTTCATAATTATTCAAGAAGAAATGATCATACTTCATACAAATGTTCATAATCACTCGGGATGTGGTATTAATTCAGAGAAAGGAGAAAGGTCACTACAAACATTTCCGTCAATGGTCACATATAATCAGATCAATTTTTAAAGGTCAAGGTCAGTGGCAACTAGAACTTTAAATGCTTAAAAAATGGTAAAGATATTGGCACATTTTCACCAGCGTATGAACATATGTTCAGACTTCATATGAGGGATGCATGCAACCCCAATTTTCATGCTCCCTGATGAATTTTGGAGCATTAGGGATTTCCTGTCTAACAGAGTCAATCATTGGTTATTGATGCAGTTTGGGAAGCATCCATCAGTTTTACTAATTTTCTTGTTTCAAGCAGTCAATTGTGAATGAGCAATTGTGTTCAGAAAGGCAATATAAGGCTCACTTGGACCTCTTGTTTACTTTGAGCTTAACATTTGAGCTATTGTAGAACACTGTTACAGGATTAGTAGCATCATTTTAGGGCTATCAGTGTTTCATAAACAACATGTAATCACACATTTTCACTCTCTGACGTTACTATCCAAGATTCATAAACATCACTATGAAAAAATGGGACACATTTGTACTGCAACTTGTTCATTGTAATGTTTTATGTACTGTTATAATGAATCAGAGGTCAGACATAATATGCTTCTGTGCAAATCATTATTAAGGTAATGCATTAATTATATCCATAGGTAACAGATCAAGGTGTGATAAGTTTGGCAAGTGGACCATGTGCAGAAACCTTAAAGGTATTATCCAAATTTAGTTCCTGATGAAGGTATTTAAAGATAGTCATTAGCGCATTCTTAAAACAATCGAAAATTAAGAAATTAGTGCATAGTTTCTATAAAAAGATATTTTTCAACTCTAAATTAAAGTTATCTACAGAATTCTAATACAATAAATGTATATTTCATTATTGATGCCAACATTTATATAATAAAAGCATGTTAATGTACTTACTAAGATGTTCATGTAAAATTACATTACAATGCTAGTATTTTGTAATGAAAACAATCAGTCCTTTAGTGAGCTTATAATTGTTATAAATTTGTTTGTTGGTGTATTTCTTCCAGGAGCTACACATCAATGGTTGTGTGTCTCTCACAGATGAAGCGGTTGAAGCAGTGTTACAATTTTGTCCTCAGATTTCCATCTTACTTTTTCATGGTTGTCCTCAAATTACAGGTGTGTTTATGATTACTTTTTTTTTTTAATTATTTTTTATCCCTGAAATAAATAATTATTGCTAAGATAAAGTGTGCTGAATATTTTATTTATCCCCACCTTACAGAGGTATGGGTATAGAATCATCAGCATGTCTATCCGTTCGTGTTTTTTGTGTCCTACATCATATTCATCCTTCCGATATTTTTTGCATGGAGCTCAGTTTAAATAAATAGTACTTGTTATGCTGAAATGAAACTTCATTAGTAGGTACAACTTTCATCAGCATTATACAGTCAGGACTTGAATGTTTTGTCTGACCATGACATTAATACCAGCAACTCAAACCTAGAACCTTTTAGGTCATGAAACAATTAACAAGCTATGCTGGCTCTAAAGTATTGTAAAGATGAAGTAATTATACTGTAATACTTTTTTCACAACTACTACTATGAATAATACTTAATGTTCATTTTATGTATTTATAACTGTAATTAAAGTATGTATATATTTTTGCTTTAATTTCTTTATTTTTTTATACAGAAAATTCCAGGCAAGCATTAGAAGATTTGACCATTCAGAGAAATTCCCCCATGAAGCAAGTGACATGGACCATTTACTGATCCATTCCATTTATGATCTGTATTCATTATTTCTGAGAACTGTTGAAGAATAATGAATATGCAAAATTTATTTCATGTTTGTTATTCAAAATTTGTTAATAATGTCTATAAAATGATATGATTAATTGACTTTATCTTCATTAATCTCCTCCCCATACAATTTTGTCTTACACTCGTAGTTCTATCCATTACATATACCTCTGTATTTCTCTAACAGTTGAAATCCCCTGTTAATCAGTTTGAAAATTTTCTGACTTAAGAACTCCCCCTCCCCCTTTTCTTTTTCGATCGGCAATAAATATAAAGTATGTTTATGGTCAGAGGACCTCAGCCCACACAATGATGTCACTTGAGTACTGGAATGGAATAGGACGAAATTTGGTTTAGTGAGGCATGGTCATCATTGTCCCCTTGCAACAGCGTTGCATAGGAGATATAGTAACAGTACCTTGAGTGTGTAGATGTGTGTGTGCATGCATATGTGCATGTGTCTGTAACAAATTATAGCTTGTAGACACTCTAGAAGTCACAGTTATGGCCCTATTGAGTTCATACTTCACATATTTTAAGTATGATGAGAGAAAGATTTCTATTCATTTTGGGGTTAAAAAGTCAAAGGTTAAGGTCACTTGAGGTCATCATAGAAAAACCTTACAAACACTCAAGATCTCACAGTCCTATTGGGTTCAGACTTCACATATAGCTAAGGGTAAGGAAAAGGAGATCCCTATTGATTTTGGGGTCAATGATAAAGATCAATTTAGTAACATGGATTTTGCTGCCGTGCGAGATGATGCCATGCTTGACGTTACTCCTGTTACATTTTGACACATCAATTCACCCTTCCACAAATTGCACTTTTTCATTGTGATATCGTCATCTGAGGTCCGACAAAACTCCGACAAATAACGCATTTGTTTATGACGTCATATATAGAACAATTGAAAATTGTCCGAATGTCACGTTCATTTACGAACCTTGGAAGGGTGAATAGGGTGTACAGTTGTTTGTGGTTAATGCCATACCAGGATTATATCACCAGCTAGTAGACAGTGTTTTAGGATACTCGAGTACCTCACCGGTGACTACAATAATGTTCTCCAACCTGAATCGTTACTATTTTGAGGTTTTCAGTTGTTGGTGTTACTGAAAATGTTAAAATAGCTACTATGCGGGTTGTAGTTCGAGTACCCTGAAACATAACCACCACCATTCAGAGGACACACTAGCAGACCTCTGTAATTGTCCAAATAAGGGAATGAACCTAAACTAATTACAGAGAAATTTATACTGATGTGAATTATAGTGTTGCACCTTAAACCGAATAAGCCATGAAACCTTAGATGATTAAATCTTAATGAGACATATAAATACCAAATATTGGTAGACCAACGAAAAATTATCTTTAATGAATTTTCTCCACTGTAAATGTTTGTTGATATCACAATGGCCCTTAACGGCTGAGTTTGAAAAAAGAAGACGAACACTGCCTACAACTGCGAACTACACACACAGGCAATGTATTATATGAAGAGCGTCTTTAATTTTCAAATCCACTTATATTGTCTCGATCCCTTTCCTCAAAGGTAAGAAATGAATGCGGCCGCTTGAACCAGCATTTCCTACAAGAGGAAAATAAAGCACCAGCATGTAAAATAGTGTCTACCCTTTTGATATCTGTCATTAAAATTGCATTCAAGCATGGTTAAAGGCGCTTTAGATAAATGGGAATGAGACGGATAGAGGGATCTGCATAGATAAAGGCACTCTTCAAGTAACGTAGTGCATGTGCTATACCCTTCCCTTGTATCACAATTAGTTGGTGGAAAACTAATCAGGCAACCAGTTATTACTGGCATAAAAAATGAAATAATCGTGTAGGACCATATATAACATTATTTAATTGTCAAATATACTTTGATCATATTTTATAAGCATCGATATCAAAGTTATGGAAAGATGTTGGTATAGAGGGTATTAGTACATATAGGTCATAACATAAGTTTTGGGGGGTTTTATTATACTTTAAAGTTACAAATTTTAATTACAATAAACCTTTTTCCTATTGATCTTATACACCGATCCACTTTTTAGCATAGAAAGCAATGTTTGGCGGACTTTTGATTGTTATACTTATGACGTCATAGTCAAATGTCCAACTTGTCCAACCTTGTGTGACGTCATCATAGAAGTATTTTGTGCTAAAATGCTTAACATTCGACGAAAGTGGATCGGTGTATTCCAGAAACACGATAATTTCCCGTGAAAATTTGCGTCATTTTATTCTGACGTCATGATGCTAGCATACACGTCATAATGAAAATCCCGGCAAAAAGTAGCAAGTCTGGCATAAACCCCCTTACATCATGTATAATTGGAAAAATCATTTATTGTAAATGTATATGTCTGTTTGCTCACAGTTTATGATTGATAAAAACTAATAAGTTAATCTAAGGGAAATAAGTTATTAAAAATAAATAATTAACGTACCAAATAAAATAAATCGGCAATATTGATAACGCGAAGGGCGAAGTTGATTGGTATTTTACGTCGCTTTCAACAATTTTTCAGTTTTACGACATGGACGCAGGAGGTAACCAACCTCTTAAAATATAGTGGCACAACCCGGAAATCGAACCCGGGTCGTCGGCGCCGCAAGCCATGCGCTTAACCACTACACCAAGCCTGCCCCTCGAAGCACGAAGTGATTTTTAAACGTTTCAATGTAATTCATCTTCATTGAAATAAAACGTCTTCATCCCTAGGAGCCTGTGCTTGAGGTAGTAAACGTATTAGCTCATCATTATGGATATTTTCCTCTTGCCTACAATGGAACACAGACTGAGTGAAGTGAACAAGCTCCCGTCGAAAGACCCTACTCATTAGTGTATAAACAAAGATACTCAATGTGGCGTTTAGAATCTGTAACAAAGCAACAACATTGATATTTGGAATATCAGTCATGAAGAAGAAGAACTCTCTGTGTTTTTGATCATTTTGAGCAAGTCTGAATGAATCAATAGCTATGGGAATAAGTGCTCCTGTGAATAACATTAGCAGTACAAATAGACCGAGCGTTTTTCTGAAGTAGTCATCATGTCTTGCAAACTGTCTAGCTAGTCTTAATAAAGAGATTATCATTCCAACACACAGAATACAGAAAATGGAAACTGGTATGAGCCCACGGAATACTCCGAATATCCAAAAGAAAGTCTCTTGGTAGAATCTTAAATGTTTGACAATTGGTGTTTTCTCGAGCCAGTACCCGGAACAGTTGTATGTCATCTCATATTGAGGATCAATGTCTTCACATTCAGTTACAGTGTAATACAAATAGTTGAGCCCGGAAACGACGATGACTACGATGAATTCTATACACATTGCTAATTTTGCGCTTTTCAATGTACATGTTATTCGTCCGCATACGTTTATAAAGCGAAAAGACGACAATACAATGACCGTCCACGTTGACCACGTCAGAGAGACTATGAATATGTGATAAGACACCAAAACCACATAAGCCCCTAGTCTCGAATGATGATATGCACTCGTAGGTCCAGTCATAAGAAAAATATACACCGCGAACACAAAGTAAGAGGAAACAGCAAATAAATCAGCCACGGACAGTACCTTTAAAATGAGATTGATCGCCGATGGATGTCGCTGCCGTGACCAGATCACGATGTTAATGATGTTGGTTACTATTCCAAAACAGCAAACGCTAACAGCAATGTATGCATGGTAACATATGTATTCCTCATTTGTGCACATATCTAATTCCACTTCTGTGTGTGTGTATGAACTTCCCTCTTTCACCCTTTAGATAAACACTACTTATGTGTATTGCTATAATATTCATAGGACTCGTGTCATGTACTCATGACATTCATTCTAGCACTTTTGTTTTTAATTGATTGGACATTTGGAACGTTATATACTATCCAACTACAGATGCCCAGTTATGTACGGGAAATTAAGAAAGGGAAGTAAATTGTTACAAACGATACATCCAATTTTCCAAAATTATACTATGTTTACTGTTTTAAGTTACAGAATTAGATACGTTAACTGAATATTGCTGTTTATACTTCCTGGTTTTTTTTCAAATTTTGAAAGTGACGTAACGCTTGGTTTTCTGTAATCGTAACAATATCAAAGTCTGCGTTTTTGGAAAGCACACTCATAAAATGATTTCTTACACCGAGGCATAAATATCTATTTGCACTGGGCGAACCGGAAGTCATTATTCACGTGACATCATTTGAAGTCATGGTATGTTCAGATCGCAGGCCGTTGATGTATGATATTACCAATGAATGAATATATATGACGTCATGCTTGTACTTATTCTATCTATCTATCTATCTAGATAGATAGATAGATAGATAGATAGATAGATAGATAGATAGATAGATAGATAGATAGGTACATGTAGATAGATAGATAGATAGATAGAATAAGAACAGGCATAACGTCATGTATGCTTATTTATTGGTAATATCATACGTCGACGGCCTGTGGTTCAGACAAAAAGGACTGCATTGGCTTCATTGTTCATTGTTTGGTAAAAAGAAAATAATGAATACCATATACTAATAATTTTGTTGTGAGTGTCAATGTACTATACCATATATGTATCGCAACGAAATGGTAGCGAATTCTAAAACAGTATCACGACTTTGCAACACCGGATTCAATGATGAGCTGCTTACTACCTGAACATGTATAAATAATTCCTTCATTACGTTAAAATCTATGTTTGGATTGTATGTTGACGATATCATTCTTTTAAGGAAGAATCTGTAGAAAATTATGTAATGTTATCTTTTTAACATAATATTACCATGTCATGATTTTAAAATATTGGCATCTTTAATTTTGAAACGTACGTTCGAGGCGAGTCTTCTTTGAAAGATGAGTCAAATCTCTTACTTTACTTTAAATAAAATATTAAGTGAGAATCCCTTATCTATATAGCCGTGCGATACACTCCTTAAGAAATCTTAATCTCTGTTCACTGAATAGCGTAATTTCACAACCGAGGAAAGTTGTTGATGCATACCGGTAGGTGCAGTCATAAGGTGTTTGACTCGTGACGGACTGGTCTGGGTTCAAGTCCTAATGGTTGCTTGTACGCGTTCTGGCTTTGAAATGAAACAGTATAAACCGAGATCCTGCGTTACGATTACAGTGGCACCCAAAAGATCCCTCACCGCTACCGGTGGCAATAGGTCGGCAAATGCTGTCATCATGCAATGAAATGACCTAGGTGTGGCATAAAAACAAGATCGAGCGGGAACATATTTAAGGTCTTCGGGTGGACGCTAAATTCCAGTATACTCGGGAGGTCTAATGGAGTAACCAATCGCTTCAGAAAACTTTTTTCCGACTAGTTTTCTGTTTCACCAAATACCAACCCTAATGGCCGTTAATACATCCGATCTGAGCGAGATCAATCTCTTACATTTCGATTGTTTTTATTAATAAATAGAAAAATCATCGCCTTTTCAACGATACTAGTTTATTAGTGCACTTCATTTCATTAGAAATCTCATTTTGAGAATATTTTTTACGCTCCTGCTTAACTATCAAGGGACAGATCTTACAATAAAGCAATACATGCTTACACTTCCAGGTAAGTAAATCTCAACTTTGAATATAAAATAATTCTTGTTTTGATCCGAATTTAGCTATAAATATTCGTTCATTTTAGAACATTTGTAGTGCTAACAGTAATTTGTTTTACAGGGCCGTTGTTATATAGTAGTTTTTTCCCCTAGCCATTCCCCCCCCCCGGAAAAATGGCTATATAGTAGTTTTTCCCCCCTCTTATAGCCATTTTCCCCCGGGGAAAACTACTATATAGTGGATTTTCCCCCCAATGAGAAATTCCGGATTTTCTTTTCACACATACATGTAAGTAAATCCAGCTTGTTACCTTGTTAAAAATAAATAGATTTCTATCTATAATAGAGATATCTCAATTTTTTATACGGAGATATATCCAATTAATTTAGAGATACATGTATCTCATTTTCTTAAGTAGAAATGTCTTCAATTTTAATCTCTTTTCCAAATACAAATGCATTTATTTAGAACAAAGATTTATATACTAGACTTTCATTCAAGATATCTTTATTTAATCCGAGAAATATCTATATGTACAAATGGGAAAAACAAGCTCGTTTTATACCCCTGGAATGAAGTTCAGGGGATCTAGTTTTTGGCCTGTCTGTGACTCTTCGCCTCTGGCAAAAACCTTGACTATATCGTTTGCACCAAGAGGTACATGGCTTTGAAACTCCACATATAGTTTTCTTGTGATGACCTTTTATTTGGGACCATGAGTTTTAACTAGTGACTTTGACCTTGGTGCTCTACGTTTTCAAAAACTTAAACTATGGCTGTATCTTTTGTACCAAAAGGAGAAGGGGTTTTGAACTTCATATATAGATTACTTGTGATAAGATCTTTAATTTGGGACCATGACTTTTGACCTAATGACCTTGATCTTGAAATGTGACCTACTTTTCAAAAACTTTAACCTTGACTATATCTCCTAAACAAAAGGGTGTAGAGCTTTGAAACTTAGCATATAGATACTTTTAGATGAAACCTTTCATACTTTGCGTAAGGGACAAGGAAATCGCATTCTTGTGATCATGATTTACAACATCTGCGACTAGACAAGCCTTGTCGTAGATTACAAATCGTGGACACCTGGGTGGAATTCCCTTCTGTTATTTTCATGTTCATCATGTACTCTGTACATGATGAGCGATATATATATATATATATATATATATATATATATATATATATATATATATATATATATATATATATATATATATATATATATATAATGAATCAGTCTTATTTTATTTAGGAATTGAATGTTCAAGGAATTCTTGCACGTTCAATTCTTATATTTGTCATTGGAACATTTTGATTGATAAATTCCTATCACGAAAAGTTTTCTGGGATCGAATCTTGAACCACAGCCTGACGTCATGATTGACATCTATACGCAAGTAAACGACAAGTTTTACAATGAAATAATAGAAGAAAATAGCATACTGTGGTAAATATATAAAAAGAAAGACTTGTAAATAAATACATAAAACAAAAAATAAATACACACACATACACGCACAAACAGAACACTTAACAGTATATAGAAACCCATTAACCATAATACCATCGGTTTGACCCACAGTCTATTACCATAGTACCTTTGTATTTCAAATGTTATCTGACTAATACAGAACGAACGTGTATAATTTCCAAACCGTTACGTAAGGGGGAAAACTACTATGGGGGAAAGACTACTATATAGTAGTTTTTCCGCCATGGGGGAAAACTACTATATAGCCATTTTTCCTGGGGGAAACTACTATGGGGGAAAAACTACTATATAACACCGGCGAAGAAAGGTTTTGTTTTTTACTTTATATTAATTATTAAATAAGTAACATGCCCTTAGGGCTGGCAAAAAAAAACAAAAAAAATTTAACCCCCCCCCCCCCAAAAAAAAACCCGAAAAAAAGCAAAAAAAACCCCCAAACAAACAAAAACAAAAACAAACAAACAAAAAAAAATCCCAAAAAACAAAAAACCAAAAAAAAAACAAACAAACAAAAAAAAAACAAAAAAAAAAAAACAAACAAAAAACCAAAAAAAAAAAAAAAAGCAAAAAACCAAAAAACAAAAAAAAAAAAAAAAAACCCCAGAACAAAATGGACTCCTTATTTTTTTTAATTAGAATTACAATTTTCAGAATTTAATGTCTACAAATAAAAAAAAAGTGTCCGTAATAAAACTAGTTTCTATTCTATGGGATATATACTAATGAATGCTATCTAAAATCTCACATTCTCTTTTTTAAATTGATAACAATCTATGAGAGGCGAGATCGCTCTCTGAGACAAAAACCCATAAATTGCAGTAGCAAAGACAATACATGTTTTACAAAGAGGTAATTTATCTTTGAACGTTTCTTTCAGATTTAGATTCATTGATCCCGAGACTCTGTACCTGCAAACTACTTTCATCTTAATTCTGGTAATCGCCAGCATTATCAAAATCTTAGTCTTCCTCCACTAATACGATTACGACTTCATATCTTTGATTATATGTCAGCCATTCTATCTTCCGATTAAGCATAGAATTTCAAATATGTTCTAAACTTAATTAAGACAAAGATGTATAAGGATATTTATACGTTATAGAGAGTTTGTATATCCAAGCAAAGGGAAAATATGATTCAATATATATTTTTTATTGTAAATATCATTAGATATGTGTAATAAATATCGTGAAATTTTAAATCCAATAATGTTGGAAATCGAGAATATCATGTTAACTTACTCGATTAAAGCTATAACATAAAGACATGCCGACTGACAGGGGATGCTTAACCTTTCATGGAACTTGATCCACAGGTAATTCTTCTCGGTGTTCGCCACTGATGCTCATTTTCGTCTTGTACTATTATACATGTACACCTTCATTCTATAACAATTTGGTATCTTAGCATTTAATCTAAAGTCAATCATTCAAATAATACATCTACTTGGACAACAGCTTGTGCATTCTTAATCTCATCTTCATCAATGCTGGATTCTTCCTCATCTTGAAGTCTGGTAAATCCAATATGGTGGCATAAACAAAGAAATGCATTTCCTAATTCACGACGATATCCTTTACTCATAGGTATATATATTAAGATGTCAACAGAACAATTGATAAGTTGCATCAGGTCCATTAAATTGGCAAAAGGAAAGTCGTCCATGAAGAAAAAGAACTGAGTGTGTTTCCTATCCAGTCCGACCAGATCAAAACAGTATAACGTTTCCGCTACAGATATGCCAGTGAACATCAACAAAATAACAAATAGTCCCACTGTTTTCCTGTAAAATCCTTCACTGCTTACATTAGAATGAGCTAACCTCACAAGCATTACGAACATGCAGATGCATAGGAAAAGAAATAAAAATCCAGGAAGGAGTCCATTAAATATCCCGAATAGCCAGAAAAACGTCTTATGGTAAAATGTATTGTTCACTACAATATCGGTTTTAGTCAGCCAATACCCAGTGCAGTTCTTCATCAGGGTAAAATTTAGATTAATTTCGTCACATGGTGCAACTCTGTAATATAAAAAGCTCAGAACTGGAAGAACACATATCACTATGACGACACTAATAAAGGCTATTTGAAAACGTTTCTTCACTTGAAGATTCGTAACAGTTCCCTTTAGCAATCGTAATATTGCTAGTGTGATGACAGTCCAATTCGACCACGAAAGGGAAGCAAGGAAGATATGGAAGGATACTAGAATTACATACATACCAATTTGCCCATGGTGATAAGTACTGTGTGGTCCAGTTATGAAGAAGGTGTAAACCACAAAAACCAAATATGACGTAAGTACGAGTAAATCAGTAGCGCACAGAACTCGAAGCGTAATGTTTACCGAGGATCGAACTTGTTGTCGAGACCAAATTATAACATTGATGACATTTGTTAAAATTCCGAAACAACACACTGCAACGGCTATGTATCCATGGTAATAATTATATATTTTGCTCTCATAGTCTTCATTTCTCGATCTTATATCCAAGTAGTACATCTTTCAAAACATTTTTATCATGTAAAGGTTTGATGAGTTGTCTATAAATAGATCTACTTCCTACTTTCACTGTAGTGGGATTTCCCCCTTCTTATCTCTAAACACGTGATTATGAGAATGACAAAGATAATCTCTAACTACCTCTATTTTGGATATCTCTGTTTTGAATGCATAGTGCAAATGGATGCATATCGATGAATGAGAAATACTTGTCCGTCCTGGTACATTTTCATTTTTTTTACGTGCCATAAATACACAATAATGCAAAATGACCCGTCAGAACGGATTTATCTATGATAACGATAGATATTTTTAAATTGTTGCACGGTCAATTATGGCAGGCTGCAACACCCCCACCCCCTCGTTTCTGGCGGGTCTGTAGTGACATCTATACTATACAAATACATAATCTTAAGTCAGTTTGTATTTATATTCTCAATTAATATTAAATTAATAAAAAGAAAAATAAGACATTTCTTATTTATGTATATATAATCAATCTACAAAATCACAAAATTCTAAGTATTTCCTGCTACATGCAGATTCTAATGTGGAATGACCTACTCTCTGTTTACTAGAAATCACCTTGAGCCCATGGTAGGCTTTCTACGTCGGTCGGTTTTGCAGATGCGTCGGACGAATGCACAGTATACGATTACTACAAAACAATTTATATGTTGTATTCCTGACCTCATATTTCAAATTAAGGAATAGGTATTTATTTATTTATTTATTGGCTTTAATTATAACGTAACAAGAAAAGGGACATGCCTAGGCGGAAAAAAATATTTTGATACATTATGCACCATGAACGTTGTGTGAAAAGAAAGGGAAACCATCTGACTTAGCTGAATGACAAACGTTTCCACGGACATATAGAGGAATCAAGAATAAGCACTCAAAAAGACATAATTAAAATCACTGATTGTACATCATGCAGTTGTCGTTCCGACTCACGACGGTCAATTGAAGTGACACTTGACACGCAATGAGCGTGGTGAATCAGTTTACAGGTCAACCATACCAAATCAATGTAAGCAGATGCATCACAAAATATCATACATGTACACGTGATAAAATTTTACTAATACACACTGTACACATTTCTACTTGTTAGATAAGGCGAAATTAAGGACATTATATTCATATGATTTATTCTTTTCAGTCTGATGAAAAAATAAGCACATTCCAAACAAAAGAAATATATTACTGGGTAGAGTTTTTTTTCCCCTGCAATCTCTGATAAAACAAAATATCATTGCCTGAATTATAAATTATATCAAAATGGTTGTTTGTTTTTTGTTTGTTTTTATTCATTTTATTAATTTGACTGCCGTATTTTCAATTCATTTTTCACTGTCACTTTTTACCATTGAACTGCATTTCCTAAGATGCAATGCATCATGACCTTACATCAATTATTTTATGAATAAAATATGCTACATAGTATATCTGATGAATCCCTTATGAAAATTCCGTACAACAACTTTTTATGCCCCGGATCAATAGACCCTGTCCTGTCTGTCTGTTTGTGTATTAGTCTGTCTGTTTGTTTGTCTGTTGTCAACTTTGACCTTGGCCATAACTTTTGAACCGGGAGAGATAGAGACTTCATATTTGACATGAGTACTCAACTAAAATGACACCAAAGTCCATGACCTTTTGACCTTGATAATAGTCTTCACGCTAAAAATAACTTTTTGGGCTTTGTTGCCGTCGTGGGCATTAGTGTTTCACAAACACAGCTTGTTAATATTATCATCAAGGAATCTAGATTTTAATGTAGAAAGTTTGAGACCAGAACGTGATATGCATATTGTCAATTACTTTCCTTTTTATATTTCTCTGAGAAGATACTTCGATGAAACCTTACTTTTGCAATTATTATGAGAAGTGACGGCTTTTCTATAAATCTATGCCTCAAGCATTACTCAAGCCTAATTCTATTGCAGAATTCCTCCTCGCTTATTGATTGATTCACAACAAATATACCTCGGTTCGTATAGCATTACAATGAATTACCACATTATATATATCGCTGTTAACAACAAAAAATAAATGAAAAAATGATGTAACGATTACGCACAAAAATATTACCTATCATCATTCTGGAGCTTTTTAAAAATTCTTTAGATATTATTGAAAGTTAATTCATAGAACAAAAAAGAAAAATATCGATCAACAATTTTCCGAAGCTTTGAAATGTCTTCTTGCTTCTTTATGTCGGAAAAGTTTGCTAATATCACCTATAAATACAGTCACATCACCTCAATGAGGTTTATCTTAATTAGAGAAGCTAAACCTTCTGGGATTTTCCCTGCCTATGTAAAAGTGAAAATTGATAAAACTTTAGTTCAGAAGATGGATTTCAGAATCTACTATGTCGGTATGGTAACATTCTGTGTTAAGAGTGTTCGGTATTGGAAATCGGTATGAGCAGCAAGAAGATAAATATACCAGCATTAATTAAGGCACCACATGTGCATTTCGACAAAAACCATTTTCACAGAACTTCAAGGCCGAAAGTCTGAATATCGGAACAATTTGAATGGAACAGACTGATGGCTATAAACGATTAACAGACACGTGTACAGATATAACGAGTGTTGCGCGCTTTAAAGGTCTTCTTAATTCCTAATCCTGATGGATTGACCAATATTACCTATGCCTATAATCACATCACTTAGATAATTGAAGTAAAGAAAACAATAGAGGTCAGACTCAGTAAAAGAACATTAGAATTGTCCTTGTTCTTTTCTTTCTTTTTTTCTTTCTTTCTTGTGTGTTCTTTGTCGAAATTAGTAACTGCAAGTTATTAGATATTATAAACGGGGAATTGTCAACTAACCAGATCTAATATAAGTATCTTGCGAATGAGTCTACAAATAAAACCTATAAAATGTTCTTAATTAAAACAATATGGTTAACAGTAATATGCGTTGCTGTTTAACTATTATATTATATATATTGTGATATATTATTTTCTCTATACTGTAATTCTATGCTCAGTTATAAGAATAAATGATTTGTTGTTGTTGTTGTTGTTGTTGTTGTTGTTGTTGTTGTTGTTGTTGTTGTTGATGATGATGATGATGATGATGATGATGATGATTATACGAAACAATACATTGTAGTGTTTGCTTCAATATTTCAAGAGACAATTAATCAATTTTGTCATTTTTAATTAAAGACATAAAATCTTAAGCAAGATTGAAATGTAGAATCCAAGCCAGTAATTAGCCATTCTCTTCTTCAGTAGTTGATCTAATTATTGCTTAATGTAATCAGTAGTGGAGATATCTTTAATTGATTTTCACTTTTGAGAAAAGTGCAACTCTGAACAATAACAACTCGTAAAAGCAACGACATGAACATTCGACGCAATAAAAGTCATGTTTAAGGAGAATTATTTGATTATACAGTATTACAAACTTACACATTCTGTGAAACTTATTGTTGTTATTATTATTATTATTATTATTATTATTATTATTATTATTATTATTATTATTATTATTATTATTATTATTACTATTATTATTATCAGAGTTTAAATGAAGTGTAAATACACACTTCTTCCAATATGAAGTGTACTCAAACTCAAAAGTTGAGCTTTATACTTCATGTGGCAGTCAAGATAAAAGCCTCACAGGGCACACTTGTTCTGATGTTGCGTGGATATGACAGTTTCTATGCAATGTAAGTCATAATTCAATCTATTTCTATATCATGTGTATGCTTTGATTGTCAAGGGTTTTTCTTGCGAATCAGGAGAAGCCTCTTACTTTCGGACAACAGATCACAACTCTAATTTCCAGGGGTCACTGAACGGTAGCCATGGTGATTGTCACGCCGATATCGTAGCTTAGTATTCTACATTTCTAAAAATAGAAACAAAAATGTTAAATAATTGACAAATTAGACGGAATAACAAATTCATGAACTAGATGATAGTGTCAGTTCTAAAGTAGTCAGAAAGTAGTCACAGTAGAAAACAAGAAAGTAATTACGTTGTAAAGAAGGTCACATACATTTTCGATTAAAGCCGGCGTGGCCTATTGGTATCGCGCCGGACTCCTCATTGGGAGGCCGGGGTTCGATTCCCGCTCTGGCCATGTCGGGGTCCTGTCTTTCGGATGAGACAGTAAAAACCGAGGCCCCGTGTCGTGGTATGCATGGCACGTTAAAAATCCTTCACTGCTTCAGGTGGGTCCGTTTCAAAGGTCAAAATTTGTATGCCCCGCATCAGGCAGATGCCGTCACCATATACGTGAAATATTCGTGGTGTGACGTAAAAAAATAATTTTCGATTACATGAATAAAGATTCTAGGACGAGCAAGACACATGAGGCAATGCAGTTCGTGAGATTTTCAGGTTTAAAGACTTGCTACGAAAACAGTATAAACACACTATCATAATAGTAACATTATCACAATACAATTCACCATTTCAATAGAAACCATATCAATAAACTATAGATAATGACTGAACAGATAAAACCATAAAACAGCTATTACATGTATATTATAATTTCAGTACAGTTCTGTTATATAACTTTCTCCGCGGAAAGTTATTATTTTAACACATATCTTAATATTTATTTTGTTTGTTTTCTTGTTGCTTTACGCCTCTCCAGGAATATAGCACTTATATAGTGACACCACCTCTCTGGTGTATTACATCATAAATTTGTTCTATGCTACTGACCCGTTTAAAGCAGTGGTCTTTTTAAAATGTTCCCCGCAGAGGGCTTGACTTACGTGTTATTATACCCTTTTTCCTGATGTGTGTGGCTGTGACACTTTCTATACGGTGTTTGTTCACATTTATGTATATATACAGTGCTGAATTATATTTGTTCCGTCTGTAT
Source organism: Pteria penguin (assembly GCA_035048485.1). Classification (NCBI taxonomy): domain Eukaryota; kingdom Metazoa; phylum Mollusca; class Bivalvia; order Pterioida; family Pteriidae; genus Pteria; species Pteria penguin. The sequence continues at coordinate 52,048,624 of CM068581.1, forward strand.
GTAAGGGCATTCACAACGGGTGTGGCTAGCCAAACAGGAGACGCTCACTCCTCGCACCTGAATTTCAGGTTTCCGTGAATGTCAACTGTGGTACATTGTTGTTAGTGCCATAGTCATGTGACACCCGTTACTTTCGTATTTTAAGTGCCAATATACAGTGTATATATCAACATGTGACCTTGGTTTATATTGCCTTATCTGAAGCACAGATAGAGAGACCAAAAAAAAAATGATAAATCGCCTTAAAACAGAACTGCAGGAATAGAATCCAGGTCCTCATCAGTGGACTAACGTGCCATGATATTTATACATATAATTTTTAAAACTAAAATTCGTGAAAGAGTGTTTCATCTCCTTATTTGTATCTACGTATTGAAAGCACCATCAATATATAAAAACCCACAAGATGTTATTTATTTTTATTTTTTAATACAAGGGTTAAAGAATTTAAGTTGCAATTAACACATGAAAAGCTATTTGTTATTATTAATATATATTGTCAACTATAGTGGACAGATCAAGGAATGCAAATACAAGATTATATTTGACCGCTGATATTGCCATTTACATGTGTTTCCGTCACATCTTTCCATTGTGTGTACTATTTCTGCTTTATTCATAATCATGAGCATATTTTATTATTAGCTATGATAATGTGATCAAATAACATTTTTTCATCAGAGATAACAAGGTATATATCAGTTGTACATATACGGAAGTTATATAGAAACTTATGAAAACCTGATGTTGAGACCAACACAATAGACAGGCCTCATATTTTACATGTTATAAGCGGCTCAAACCCGACATTTGGTACGGTTGGATGTTCTCTGTCTCTTTTTTGATTGTATATTCAAAATAGATGCAACACTTACATCAACACATTACACAATATAGCAAAAATGCTATTTAAATATAAATAACATTTACGAAACACATGAATACATGTATATGGGGTATAATGACCCACACTGATATTATAGTAATATGTAATATTGATTATGATATAATATGATAACACATCTATAAAAAGTCAACTTTATAAATTTATAAATAGCATCATGAAATGTTAAGTTATGAAGCAACAATTTATGATATAAAATATTCAAAATCATCAAACATTAATTCAATAACAGCTCATATTAAAACTTAACAGTTTACATGTATGTGAATGCATGTATGTGAATTAAACAATTGATAGATTAATGAACTGTTTCAGGATAGACCGATTTTAACATATGATAAGCAAGTTAAACAGTCAATTTATAAAGTACAAGAAAGCATTGAATAAATAAACATGGGATCAAATTGCACACAACAATAAAATCTTGGATTGAGTAACAAACAATACAGACCAAGTATATTATATGTTCAGAATGATTTATTTCCTTAATGCCTCCTCTGAAAATCATTATCTTCTGCATTTCTACATAAACGAAGTATTTCATCAACACACAAGCAATAATCACGTCTGAACACTAAATATAAAAATTTTATATCTATAATAAAATAACATCAAATGTAACAAATTAGCTTACGTTTTCAGATTGATCTCTTTAAATAACAGTCTTCAAAGATCAAGTTAACAGTTAACGACAGGCTGAATATATGTGCGAATATATGACTGAATAAAAGATCTTTATAGTTAGCAAATCATTACAATAAATATAGAACATATATACCTTTAAATTTTGTGCATCATATGCGCATGCATGATTTGAATAGATTATATCACCTAAATCTCTATCATTCAACAACATTTTTTTCACTTTTGTTTGAGACTTGTCCGCAACACATTACCTTGATGAATAAAGCTCACTTTGCCATCATATTGAGATACAATTTACCTTAGTTACAGCACAATTCAAAAAAGGTTTCATGATGATATGTTTCATGAAAAACCATGTATTGAATATCAATCACACAATGTTCCGCTAAATGCGCTTTATTTCATTCGTATCACTTCCACATTACATAATATTTCTGTAGCATCAGTAATTCCTCAAATCATAGGATGTTGTAGAAAATCAATTAGTATCTCCATGATCCTCTTCACAAATGCTGACATGTATATATCCCATACATTGGACTTTAAATACGAGTATGAAATTACCTTGCTTTTATTCCTTTTCACTAGAAAGCTATCGAACAGATATTCTAATTGGCTGTTTTTATCAGTAAGAAATTTCCTCGTAATCTCACTATGTTTGTTTTCACTCATTAGACATTAATGTTGAAATGTGCATACTTTGTACAGAATTATATTTGGAATTAATCAATGACTTTTTCCAGTTGCGAGTTTCCAATAACTTTGACGTAATGGAACAGAAATAGCAATAGACATTGATATTCCAACAATATTCACATAAAAGACTTTTTATACTTACAATTAAAACACCCGTAAATATATGTAGGGCCTAAAAGAACGGAAGAAGAGTACTAGAATTTACCGTAGTCTTTCGCATTTGTAAAGTTTATATTTGAAACCCAGTCTAGAATAATGGGATGGTGTGTTTAAATCTTCTCCGGTGTTTTAAGACTTCACAACAGCAAACGTCGTTACTTAAATGAACTAATCTTAGATCGGTGAGCGGTTTTTATTACAACGAATATGCAATTAGATATTACATACATTTGCATGTAAACTTATAAATTTGATTTTCACTATACTATGTCCTTAAGTGTGAATGGTAATGAAATGATTAAAATCCTTGCTGTATATTTGTTTTATCTACTCATTGCTAGTTAGATTCCAAAGTGAATATATCAAATAAAGGTTTATATATAAGTTACCAGATAGAAGCATGTCTAAAGACGGAAATTAATGTGAACACTTCTATCGTCTGGTCCTTAAGGAGCTAGTTACATCATTGGTGATCTGAAATGACATAAAACGTTTTAAAGAGGATCCCATGACAACTATACGATGGTTTCATGTTGTGAAATATTCAACGTTGAAGTCTTACTAATTAATATAAAGAACAACAAGGGACCTTCTAATTTTTAAATGAAATTTTGGAGTCACTTCATTAAATACAATATCAACAGCAAATTGTAGCATTGATTGTACTTCAGATAGTATTCTAGCATGCAAATAACCCATATCCCTTTCAAAGCCATGTGCCTTTCATCGGAAATTGTCTTGGAAATTTATATACTTTAAATTAAATAAAAGCTAAGTGTCCAATGCGCTTGGTATGGAGGATCTGGATAGTTGTATAATACCTAAATCTACTTTACAAATTTCCAGCAACTCATTGCACAACAGTTTAACATATTCTTGTGTTAAAGTATATCTTAATCTCTACGATAAGTATCTAGCAGTTGTAAATTGTGGAGTAGAAATTGAACCTCATTTAAAGAACAACACCACTTTACACAGCACGAGACAGCACATGTATGAGTACATGTGCAGGAAAGTACATCAGATTCCTTTCTAAGGTATTGGTGTACCCAAATGTTGTAAAAGATCAGCAATCAACCTATACCGCTCTCGTTGGAATCGAACGTGGACTGTCGCGATTGACCAACAGTACAGCCGAATCGACAGCGTCCACTGATGGTCTCATTGCTACAGCAGGGCACGTGCTCCTGGAGTGGATACCACTGTGCGACAGGTTTCCGGGGATTTTCCAGCATCTCAAACCAATGGTCCCGACCTATACCGACATACTGTGGCCCCACGGCACAACATCCCATTACTTCATTGCTGCCGATTCTAATGATATAAAAGAAGAAGTTTCAATACATATTTAAGCATTTAGTGTATCCAGATTCTGACGAGAACTGGATATTCTATATTTATATAGATTTAATAATACGTATCCATTTGAAAATCTAAAAAAATTCTACCTTCTTTGTAAAATGTTGCGTAAAATCAAAATGCTGCAAAAATGATGCTTTATATTACATTGCACTTCATCACTTTTTAAAAGATTTACCCAACGCCTAACTTAATTTACATAATTTAAAAGATGTGTTAAACATAAATACAAAAGACATGAATAGTTTTTTACATTTCAGAATCATTATCTAGAATGTAATTGAAGCATGCTAGAGCACCAAGACCTGATTCTTCCACACCAATTCGTCGAACATATAGTGATTAGCATTAGCATTAAAATCAATGTTATTCATTACACCTTTATGTTAGATTGATATATTCTATAATGACGTCAATGTTAAGTACAGAGATTCGACCACTAGTAAAGATGATCAAAGCTTACCAAGCATAGATATTTAAATGTAATGTATCGATTGTGCAGATGTATTAAGAATTGAGGGATCACCAAATTCAACTTTAACCACGCCCATTCATTCTGACGTAACGTTCGAATTCATGTTTGAAGGGCCATTTATTTATGGTGTCATAATGAAAAAGTTTGCCAAAAGGTGCCATGTCGGGCATTTGACGATAATTCAATTAGCCCAATGTTTTCGTTGAAGATATATCGATGTAAATTAAGCACCATGAATGTAATATTGAACCAACAAAACCATCCAATATACATTAGGAATTCAAATAGATTTTGTCTGTTTAAGGTTCATTGTAGGATGAAATATTTTAATATTCAATGTTTTAGTAGTTTTATATTCCAAATAACCCAAAATGTCAGTAACAAGTTCGAAAATGTGCGTACATTGATCAGAAAATTTATGTAAGTATTAATATCTGAAACTGAAAAGATGGTAAGAAAAGTAGTCTAATTATGACAAAATTAAAATCAATTAAGCTATCAATCTGGCAATGATCTGTATGATTTATTTATCTCTGTACACAAATGTCTTTTCAAAGCTTAGGTGTATGTTCTATTTCTTAATCCACAGACATTAAGAAACCATAGCTGCATTTGAAATGGCGATGTGTTAAGATGGCACTTTGCTGTCGTAAATCCTATTCATGGAACCAAATACTTACCATTACAAGCGATAAAATCTCATAATTGTCTCAGTAGGCAGAACAACAGAAAGCTAAGAGATGGAAATAAACTTGTATCGGTCTGAAAAGTGTTATTGTGTGTAATTACCTGTCATAGTCAATAACTTTAACGATAAGATATACGTCATCTACATTTTCTGGTGGTACATCGAACACCAAAGCTTCGTTATATACAGGGTTTAGTGTGCTCTTCTTCACAGATGTTTTCTTTTTCTTTATTCGTTTTCCTTGACACATCATAGAAATTTTCACATATGGATCTGTATCAGAAATTAGATCGATTTCGATTGTTTAAAATCATTTTAATTTTAGTCCCCTTTAATTGTCACACTATAAAACATATATGACTCACAATGTAAAATAAGAAACTTATTACATGTAGCTCTGTGTGTACATGTACCACATTGCACATTCATGGAACCCTGAACTCAGAGGAGAAACTAGGCACCCCGAATTACCACACCATGAATGTCCATAGCATATAGACGACACAAAAGAACCAATACTGTTTAGAAATTGGCTCATGTCCACAAAATTATACCATGTACATGTCGCATTTAAGTCTGAAATATAATTATAATTGACTGAGATATCAAGACATGATACGCTGGTAATGAATGTATCAAGAAGATTTGAGATGTCTGTTTCATACATATTTTATATGTATATACCTTACTTTTTATTTCATCTAATAATATTTTTAAAAAGCTTCTTTTTTTCTTTTACTTTTTTATTTATTTATTTATTTTTTTTTTTTGATTGTTGGCATATGTTTTACCCGAAGATCCTGTAATGTCCATGGCTTTCAGATTCCTTGCTTTTACTAAGGTCAAAGTCAGTCTGCCAGCCGTGGGAAGGTAGCACAGTGATAGCATCAACTCTCCCAAATCGAACTTTTCCTTCAAAAAGATTATAAAAAATTATTAATATCTTTATGTCTGGTTCCAAATTTCCTCTTTGATTAATAATATATAGAGTGATTTAATATTTATTTACATATTCAATTCATGTTTCAAGAAATCAATATTTTAGATATAAAATGAACCAAATTTCGTTCAATGCTAATGTTTTATTTATAAATTTGTATAACACCATTTGTATCAAAACGATAAACTACTGTTTTAGATGACAATGGATATGTGAATATATCATTGATTTTCATTCATATAATCCCACTAGTTGTTTCCCAAAGGAAATTAATTTCGGACATATTCATATTAGTCAGGAATATATCGTCAAATCATGTTTTGGCAATCCCAAACATTCTGTTACCTTTTTATTTTATGTATTATTGAATGATATTGAATATGAAATTAAACATATCTATTTGATAATAATAATATTGATTTTGACAAATGTCATTTTGGTGAATATAATCTGAGACCGAGGTAATTACAACTTCACATATTTTTATATAGATGAATTAATCTGCACCGTTAGAGTTTAAGCAGGAATACATGTACACTGCATTTTGAAATATGTAATACCCGTTTTACGAAATAATGAATGACATAGTTAATTCTTTCATTGCTGAACTATGTATGTAAGCAGGTGATACTTGTGGGAATTGATTGAGAGTATAGCTAGTCATCTGGAAACACTCCTGTCGGTTTGTGGAACTCACCTCTTCTTTCTATGCATCAACATATACCACCGTGGTATGCTGAGTACTTTGGGTGTCAGAGCGACTAAGACACTTTCATTATTTACATTATGCCATTTTCCTTCTTCGTATCGAGTGATCGACTTCATGCCTTCTCACAGACATTGTTTCTGTGAAGTCTAACGATTCACAACTAATTACATACCATCATTATCTGTTCTAAGTTTTGTTTCAAAGGGACTGATTAATTGAAATCTGCAATCTGAATTTCATCTCAAAAGCAGAAGAAATGACTTTGGTAATTACTTAAGTTTATGTAAAGCTTATAATACTATCAGTAGAAAGAAGAAGATTCCTTTGAAATTTATGGAATATATTTCATAGATATCTGTTTAAATGAACTGTTATGAAGAACACCATGAGTACAGGGACAGCAAGCTTTTTATGTAAATTATGCTTTTATGAGTAATACTATCTCTTTGTGAGATAGTTCATTTACACAGTCTGGGTATGATTTATAAAAGGGCAGTTTTAGGGGGGGGGGGCTGTTGTTTTGTTATTCAGTGTTTTTTTTTTTTTTTTTTTTTTTTGGTTTTTTTTTTTTTTTCGTTTTGTTTTGTTTTTTGGGGTTTTTAGGGGATTTTTTTTTTGGTTTTGGTTTTGTTTGTATGTTTTTTTTTTCTTTTTTGAAAAGTACTTCTTCCTCCACCCTTGTCTTATGCTAATAAGAGAATAATAACAATTATTATAGGTTGTGTTTACATGAAAACTACAGCCACCTGACACAATTGTCTTCCATAATGAACTTTATATCAAATATAACACAATATCAGCTAAGCACAATAATCAAATATTCATTACGAAGAAAACCAAGCATCACACATAATACAAGGCAACTTAATCATGACAACCACAACGAAAGCTGAAGAAAAGTGGGGGGGGGGAGGAGGGGGGGGGGGCTGGAGAGATGCCATTAGTAATAGCGCTAGCCCAATGACAAAGATTTCCAGTAAATACATTTGCCGGCAGTTGATGCACAATATGTATTTGTGTTATAAAAGACGTTTTACTATGGCGATGAGGGGTTTCTTGCTAGCTTGCATAACACAGATGATAGCTGTCAAATATTGCTACATCTTCAACATAACTTCTTCCGCATATATACTTACTGTAGAGAGATTCATATCTCATAAAAAGGAAGTTGGCGAAATCCATCATGTTTCATTTAAAGATGATTGCGCTAATATCTCACAGAACCTCACTTTCAATATTTTGCACAAGATTTTGATTGCGCTTTACTAATAGAAGAGTAAATGGGAACGATAAGAGAGAACAACCATCATCTGGCTTACATTCCCTTATATCATAAACCGGAACCAACTGAGACAAGACATTACAATGAAACAGACATTGAAACAAATCAAATGGAAATGCAATTTTCGCCTCTAGTTTCACCCTACAAATCAATTTGAATAAGATTCGCTTCTAATCGAACAATACAAATCTGATGTTCCTGATGTCTTCATAATAATCGTTAAAAGAAAAAAGTTTCTGACACCAAATAATTCAGCTAGAGCAATAGGTTGGTTTGAATCATTACCCGGGATTATACTATAGATATTGAGCTAACATTTCTACAGGACGTAAATGACGGGTGTTCCTAACAAAGAAGAGATGCCAACACTCCCCGGGCACTCGATCTCACTCTTTTGCCCTTTAGTTTCATGATAATCGGACTTCTGTGTTAGCTTTACCAATGATAGTATCATTCAATCTGCTAGTGGCACAATTTAAATTTGTTGATTTAAAACAAACTTTGCAATAATAACATACAAACAATTGAAAAAAATTGGAATTGACATTAACTTTACCATTTAACAAACGAATTCAAAAGGTTTCATACTGATAGTTGACCATACAAATCTTAACAGGTTGATAAAGCTAACGATACCATAAAACAAAGTTACTCCTACAAATGATACATTGACGAACAAATAAGAGGAATGCTCCGGATAATAATGCATAGTAGAAAGCAGATAGAGGAAAATCCAAGCACCAAATGACACAATAAGAACAAAGATCACTCTCCCTCTAGCATTTTATAAACTCACGGTTTATACGATTTTCATTAGTATAAGATAAATGAGGGCTAATACTCAGAAACATCTTTAGCGATTCATTGTTAAACTTGCGTTTGCGTGATTCATAACTTATCGCTTATTATGTTGCTTTTGTTCGTAAAAAGAAATCATGGCGATTCGAATGAAAGCTGTTACACATCACCAAATTTTGTCATTACTTTTGCAATAAAGGCAATGCTAGTTGCTGCCGAACTAAGCGAGTGGCATCCGGATGTCAGTGTTTTAATGTATTAATGACAGCATCAAGGACGTAGGTTGTCATTATAGCAAGTTTGCCTTTAATTCTTTACAACAGCTAATCTCTTGAAGGAAAGTTGGCATTTCAAGATTCGTACTGCACAGGGATCCTCAAAAACAGAAAACAGCATAAACATTAGAAACAAAACAACTTAGGTATTTCACATGTACCATAAAACAAATTAATATATATTGGTATACTACGACACCGAAAAATGTAGAATATGACATATCCTTCCAAATATACATTCCTCATTACTCGCTTTAGTGCGTTCATACTGAACTACGTATTGATCTATTATAATAGTACTGCAGCACTAGGCATAATAATCAAATGTTTATATTATCAACTATTAATAAAAAGTATTACATTTTACTGCTATACACATTGAACAATGATCCAGTTTGTTATATCACAAACTATTGCACCTTTAAAATAATTTGACCGAGAATGAATACGTTTTCTTTATATGCAAATATTACCACAATCAGTATGTAAGATACTGTGACTAGATCTTGATGTATTCTTAATTGGGATGAAGGATCTCTCTGTCTTTCATTCAATTTCTTGGAATCAACCGTCGTATTATATCCCATACCAAGCTTTACAAATGAATCGTTTCAACAGATGTAGCAAAAGATATCGTACTCAACACTAGCATGAGGTCAGTATAGCGCTAAAAGTATAATTCTGACGCTTATTGATCCATTAAAATATATTATGTACCTATATATGACAATGAATAATAATATACAATAAATATATTCAAACGATGGAAAATAAATTTTAAACATCTGGTATCGATAAAGCAGTGTATCTTGGGAATCAACTCTAGGCTGACTGAGTGGCCTTTGAATCACCTTCCATAGAAGAAGTACTATTTCAAGTCGATATCAGAAATGGTATGTAAACGGTATTTTTATGACTCCAGATGATAATCCGGGTTAATGTAGACAGTAAATAACGTATTTTCTTTGTTTCCAAAATATTAAAGAAATAAATATCGTTAAACGCCAGATAAAAATAGATAGGTGGAGAGTACTCAAAACTATCAAAAAGCGAGAGGTTATTTGCACTTGGATCGTACTGAATGTCCATACTGTCCAAATATGTTTTAACTTATAAAGGAAATTCGGAACTTTTCTCTTATTAAGCTTCTTTAAACATTTAGGAAATAGAATGGTAATGATAACCCTGTGGTTTTGTTTGTTTGTTCTGCTCCTTTAAATTTCTTGAAATGAATAAAATAGTGATAAAGTCCTGTCGATACGAGATTTACGAAATAGAATTGTAATATATAAGCCGTTTATTGATGTTATATTTCGTGTTAAGTAATCAGAGAACCTGTATGACGGAGAGTAGAAGAGGAATAATTGAAATACCGTCCTGTATTTATTGTAAACCAACAAATGCCAGCAACAAAGCTCCAACGGAAATGAATAGCTTTAAGCCATTGGCCTAGCTGTCGAAGTCGCAAAATAGGTTGCGCAGATTCTTTATCAACTAACCTGATGTGTGCTCAAAATGTCTCTGACGAAAAAGGTTTCTACAGCTAGGCTTCCCTCGGACAGTATTTCCTTTATAACTACTGCACCAATTAAGTCATGTCGAGAAAATCTGTCAAAGTCATAGATGTTGAATTGTAAGGTGCGTGACTGGAGTTCCTTATACGGAACGGAGAAACTAAAACTTTCATTAAATTCCGGAGAAAGTGTTTTCCGATGCACTTTTGTCTGATATTTATGCTTCCTATCAGGAAGTAAGTATATTTTTACATACGGGTCTGATGTTCCAGAGAAATCTTTTGCTGGAAGGTCTTCTGCGTTTATGACATTTACTATCAATATTTCTGATTCATGATCGTATTTCAGACTAAAGAACAATTTCCCACACAATAAATGCTCGCTTTTGACACTATCAAGAGAGGCTTGCTTATAAAGCTCAGGTTTGATAGCCCCGAGGCTTGGTTGTTCCTTGTGTCTCACACTTTGTACCTGAAACTCAATATTTGAAAGGTCGAGTTTGTGGGACAGCTGCCTTTTAAAAAGTTCATGGCGTTGTGACACGGTTGGTAACGTTGATTGTCGTAGATTTGTAAGTTTGAAAATCCCCCTTTTGAAGGTGTCATCTGAATCGATGTATTCTTTATTCAGTTCCGGCGTACTTTGACTAATCTTTAAACTCCGACTATTTTGGATTGAATTCGGCGAGTACTCTTCATCTGACGAGTCCTGCCAATAAAACTGATTCCGTTTCCTTCGACAGAAATGCCATGTGATGTAAACAAGTAAAGCGATGACTATGCCAACGGACGATATTATAAATGCCACCATATATCGAGTAGGAATATCTGAAAATATACAAAATCAATTCATGACTCCAGTAAAATAATACATTAACTTACATATTAATAACTGAGCATTTCATTTAGTGGTATTGTTAGTAATTATTCTATAGCTTTGATTAAACATTTATCTGGCTAGTTAAAAACTAGTCCGTCCTCAGTAATGTAATGAAAATGTATTAAAATTTGAAAGCAATAGAATAGTAATATATAAACAAAAATAAATGAGATATTGTCAAGACTGAACTAGATAATCTATCAAAGAAAAGCTAAAATGAAAATATATGAGAAATAAAATAAATTAGTTTTCAGTATATTATTATTTTTGTAAAAGATTACTTTAAAATGATCATACAAGTGCTATTGCACTTACATCAACGTGACATGGCTAATTCTTATTAACACCTTAACACCTCTCAACAGGATAAAGTTCTCGTTGTGGAATTTAAACTCTAATAAATCATGCATCCTGTCATTTCAGATTTATAAAAATATAATAAATTGTTTGACATGAATAGCAAAATTAGATACCATGTTGTCAGTTCTTAATAGGAGATGAAATCAGAGTATTTATTCGCAAAAGAAAGAAATGGGAAGGGACACCTACTTCATACACCTACAGGAACCTACTGACATTAATACGACGGAAATCTTTGATTGACGAAGAAACCCCCCAAAAATAAATAATTAAAGTGAACATTATTAACATACTCAAAGTGAACACATATCTATCAATGATGTGAGTATAAGATAAATAGAAGTCTTAATTTTGTACACTATAAGCATCACTAAAGAGATATAATTTTTCAAAATGCGCATACGGTGTACAAAATGTATACAATTATATGTTCTGATATTCATTATTACCACTGGGTCGATACTGGTGGACCGTTAGTACCCGAGGGTAGTCACAAACCAAGTTTTTAGTGCTTGTGTACTAACCAAAATATGTATTTTCAAATTGCAGTGACAAAATATTGTAAACTGTTATATTTTAAACATAAGAAGTATATCTCTTATACACAGACCTGTCCTTAAATTGATTCTTTGGCTCTGCTCTTGCTTTCATTTCTATTTGGTAATTAGCTTGTTCTTTAAATATTTAAAACATTTCGGATTTTCAGTCTCGGTCTAAAGTATCAGTTAAGAGACATAATGTGCCAAAATTCTCATATGCTCACTAAATTGATACACGTATATATGTTATGATATTTAATAAATAACAATCCCACAAGAATTGGTTTGATAAATTGATTCCGTGAAGCAAGTCTGTAAAATCTAGGATTAGGTTATAACATGGTGTCTATAGTACGAATTGTGAGAAAGCATTCCTCATATCTCAGATGATTGCTCTCATGGGAACGTCTTACTCGACCACGATCTACATAGATAGCCCGTACATATAATCAAATGTCTCATCTGCAATTCTTTTGACATACACGTTGAGGACTTATCGCCGTGCAAATCGATGGTCACCGAAACGATTTTACTTAACACTGTTTTGCTGTTGACGACATAGAAACCTGACCATATTAATTCTCTAAATTTGATCATACATTGCATCTATGGCAACATATCTGTTGTACATTGGTATATTCTTTAGTTTTCATGGAAGTAATTCGTAAAGCAATTGGTTTTCCTCGACGGTGGATTAGGTGTGGTAGTTCCGTTGCTATCTGGAATTAGTTTCATGCTTTCATGCGTAATATGGGCATTATATTTTGAAGCATTAATTCGTTATTAAGTAACCGGAGTCATCAGCGTGACATTTTATGTGGTATCGCCTCAACCTATCGGCCGAAAATTATTGAGAAGCATACAGGAAATTACTAGACGGATAACTCCTGCATTAAATTTGAAATCAATTGTCCATATTATACTCATACCTTTAAATTGATTTGGAAAATGTATTGCATATAAATTTAATTAGACAACGAAAGCAAAATTTTATGGGCACTTCTGTACAGCACGTGGGAATAAAGAGGTGTTGTCATTACATTTAAGGTTCAAGAAAATGTAGCTCCTAGTCTCCCAAAATAAATTCGAAACCGAGAATATATGAAATTACATATTTGCAGCCTGTGATATCAGTTTTATAGAAAATGTCATAAATGTTTATAACGTAAATTTCTTTTCTATAAATCTAATTAAGGTCGAATTTAGCTAAGAGTTGTAAAATCCTATAACAACAGAATATGAACATTTTTTTGTGAAAAGTGACGGTTTAATTGGAAGTATGAAACTCTCCTCGTATTCACGACACTGATTTTATGATTTGTTGATCCTTGTTCTCTATATGCAGGATTATCTATAAAATATTTAAATGTGTGCCCTTCAATTGTGCTGTTTTGTGGTGGGTGGGAAGGTAGGCGTTCGTAAACTGGTTATACACACCAATTGGGTGACGTTTGTTAGTTTTTTTTACCGGTATCGTCACTGCAGTACAATCGAATATTTTTGTTATGTTTTTTACCTTTGTTCTTTACTTGGAGGATTATTTATATATTTTTAAATGTACGTCCTTTGATTGTTCTGCTGTTACGGTGAGTGGGAAGGTGGGCCCGAAAACCGGTTAACCACACCATTTGTTTGACTATTGTCAAATTAAATGACCGTCCTAAGTCGGTATTGTAATTGCACTACAATCAAATATTTTTGTAATGTGTTATATGTGCTAGTATATTATTGATCTTCATGTAGTGTATAGCTCCATGTTGACTTCTGCCACATAACTGAGCCAGTAACTCCTCTTTTTTCTTTGTAATATTCTTAGTGTTTATTTTACTATAATAATGCTTTATGTGCATGTCTTTGGTGATCTGTGTCATGCAGCTTGGTCAGATATCTTCTGTCTCTGTTCAAAAACAAACAAACAAATATCATAGATACTAGAGGAAGACATCGTTGCAAGATATTATTTAAAAATGGTAGCTTGTACTCTTTTACGGTGGTATTCACACCGCATGCAAATGATAAATATTAGATCAAATATACGTGACTCAATTTTGTGCATCATATATAGCTTTCACAATAGCTGCTGGGGAATGTCAAAGACCAATAACTTCATTTACAGAATAAACGTCATGCAGACAATTAGACCATAATACCCCAATCATGTTCACGTGTAAATATGGGTTCAAAAAGACAGACTGGTATGTAAGGTGGCATCTGCAAGATTCAATTATGAAGATAGTTGTATGTATAAATATTCAAGTGACATGACAATGAGTAAAAACTGTGAAAAAGATATAATAATCGTTTGGGGCAAGGTTGTCGAAATATATATATATATAATAATTCTATGGAAAAGAAGATATGTTGGAAACTGTCGAAGATTTGGAAGAAAACCTACTACAATGGCTTGTGGAAAAGCTTATATTTAGTTAATTTGAGGTATGCACAGGAATGCACACGATGATTAAAAAATTTGAAGCGAGAAAAATCGATCACAAATGCGGGTAAAATTGTTGTTCTTTATATATAGTTCTTTTAAAAAAATTGTTTTTAAATACTTCAAATTTTACAAAAGGTAATTCATCTCAGTAAAATACAAAATATATAGTCATTCATTCTAAATATCCATGCAACAATATAATGTTTCGATACATTGCTTCTAATGGAATTATGCGGGGTAATTATTTCTTAAGTATGACTGTAGTAAAACTATACATTCTTTGTACTAGCGGAGGTCAGGTTGTTGTCAAAATGCGTTTCATAATTGATTATTGATAGTACATGGTTTTTTTTTTCATTCTTTTATTATATAAAAGATTTCGAAATCTAATGATGGCTTTTCTTGAAAACGAGTTTCGGATGCACTTCGGAGTAGAAAAAAACATGATTACAGCAAAATATTTGCTATTTCAAATTTTATGCTCATTTCGACAACCTGTTTCTTCTGTAGGTAGATGCCCGTACTCCGGTTAGCCGTACCAAGATAGTGACGTTTGTTACTTTAATTGACCGTCATAGGTCGGTATCGTAACTGCAGTACAATCACATATTTTTGTAATGTCGTTGTCATGTTGTATGTACATGTTCTTGGTAATTTGTGTCATACAGCTTGGTTACATGTTTTCTGTTTTCTCCTCAGTAATGATCAAGGCCTAAATTGTGGAAATCGAAAGCATAAATATTTGAAGAGAAAACTTATCAACAAATCGGCTTATACGTGAAAACCAAAGAAAATCATGAGTGTTGATTACTAGCCTGAAAAACTGGCATTCCATTTGCTATTGTTCTTTTATTCCTAAGCAGAAGAATTCATAAAATGCCTCAGTGTCGAGGAAATAACTGATAATCGCTTTTAATTTCACATTTATTTTTATATATCGACAATGTTTTATCCATTTATACAAAGCAGTCTAATAGATATTCAAATAATTTCTATTCTCAGAACATTGAAATAAAAAAAATTGCAAGAACCAGAATATCCTCATCGAAATTGGACATATCTCAACATTGGTTGAAAGACAAGTAAAAACCTAGGTTATATGACAAATGTGATTACTTCGATTTTCCTGTCTTCAATTGTCTTCCTTCAAGTGGAAAGATGATCATGAGATGCTTAATGGCCCTCAGTTTATGTGTCTGTTCGATACATAATTACTTACAACATGAGTACTTACCTCTAAAACATAATCACTACAAGAAGTCATACCTTTTAAATATTCTTATAGAACCACACCTCTTTCATAATACCGATGATAATTAAAGAAATATTATTGTTTTACTGAGAACCTGGAATAAGAATTCGAACTTTAAACAAAATTGTTAACCATCAACATATTTGATTTAAATATTATTGCCCAAATAATACAAAATAACAAACCCAGGTATAATAAATGATGATAGTTGATATATATTCCATATACACCCCACATATAGCTGAACTTTGAACATGAATTATGTTGTATAGTAGCGTCAAAATTACTTTCACTTTGACTGTGCTATCAGGTGCTACAAAATCAAGGTTCAGGCGGACACATTTGCATAGACTATACGAGGTTACATTATCTAATATATCACTTTATTTGTTTAATAATCTAATAATTTGTTAAACTTAAATACCTTATACTGATTATAACCTAAAGGAAAAAAGATTTTAATTTGCTATACGAAAGACAGCTGTCATAGTTGTTATGGACATGTATAGCAGAGTAGCATATGCACACAAAGTAGCACACACGTCACAAAAATATTTCACTGTTTTGACAGTTGCGATGCCGACTTCAGACTTATTGACAATCAATACTGACATGGTTTGTAAAACATATTTGAATGTGGTAACAATTTGTACAGGCAGATGCAGGTGCAATTTGTCGGCAAATTTATCGTCATACGTGTCCCCACTTCTGGTTTTTCAGAGGTCAGCGTCTGTATTTCTGATCTGCTTAGTAATTCATATAGTATCTATGCATAGCATATGTGCATTGCATAAACTTTTGTAATTTTGTAAATTTTGAGAGGCCATACCGAAACAAAAGTCACTCCATTCGGCGATTGGTCTCGTCTCTGAGTTTGAAGGTCCTTAATTATCCACTACGTTGTGAGTGCGACGATCTCTAGGCAGTATTTATTTCCGTATTTTATAAATGAAATGTCATGTAGGTCACTAGGCAATACTAAATGATGCCGATATATGAAGATGTAGTTTTCAAACTCAGTATTCATTAAACAGAACTACCTTGAACCAACTCTAATACTTATCAGATATTTAAATGGAGCATCAATTTACAGCTGACGCCCATTGACATTTGTGCTGGCACGTATAGCTCAGCATTTCCATGACCTACTAAATATAAGACAAAGCATAGCGGCTTCTTAAAGGCTATGCTTATAAAATAATGGAGATGAAAAGGATAAGTAAGGAGAAGAGGATTATCAGGTTCAAAGACTGTAGCAAAATACAACAGATACATTAAGTACATGTAACAAACTACATTCAATAATACATGAAATTAAGAGCATTATTTGAATGGTACAGTTCGACCAAGATAAAGCTGAATATGATTATCAACAAAGCAAGTCTAAGTTTTATCTTAACATAAGTGACAGGTAAAGAACTCGTGAAAATGTATGATACTGTACATTGATTTTTCAGTAGGTAGCCAGCTATGAATATAGATAAATAACATAAACAATATGTTGAATTATTTGTGCGATCTGCATGTTTTGACATTCATGTTAAGTTTAACTAGCCAAACAGGAGACGCTAGCTCCTCCCAGAACTTTTCTCAGTTAAGTCTAGAGATAAAACAATCCCGATCGTGGGATATTATTCTTAGAGCCATAGTGGTATTACATCAATTACTTTCATATTTTATATCATCCTGAAACAGATTTAATTCAATATTGAATTTTTTCCATTCACTCTCCGTGGCCGTGTTGTCATGCATACGATTAGCTAATGATTGGCTATTAAAGCTCTATTTTTGTGGAGCTCGGGTAGCTCAGTCGGTTAGATGGTCGGATGCATGACAGCTAGGTGATTCAGTACCATAGGTCGTGGGATCCAGTCTCCGTCGGGGAAAGAATATAAGTGAAATATAAGGTGCTTTGTAAACTGCAGTGGATTTGTGCTTTATATGTTTGTCTACTTTGTCTTTATTTCTACAGGTATTTCACCGGAGATCCAAGGTTCATTGTACGGTAACTTTCATGCTATCAGTGAGACAAATCACTCAACCATAACGCTATACTGCTCATTCGTGCGCTTTTCAAAATGTACTCGACCACGTGCTCTACATAGAGTCATTTTCTTCAGAAGTAACGTATACTGGTACCTAGTGCCTTTATTTATCCTGATTTCAAACTTTGCTTCATTAAACGCGTGAAATGCCGAGACTGTCTGAGCAACAGTGGTATGCTGTTCTTGGCCTTGTAGACGCCGGAGTTAATCAATGTATCATCGCAGGACGCTTCAGCGTCCATTTGTCTACAATCACGAGACTTGTACGGAAGTATTGGGCCACAGGAAGTGTTAAGGATCGTCCTCGAAGTGGTCAGCCACGCGTAACGACAAGACGTTTTCATAAGGCAACGCCATCTACCTGACAGGTTTGCGACAGGCGTAAGCATGTCAAAAGATGTGATAGGTCGTCACGGTAGGCAAATCCACCCCAGGACAGTACGCCGACGATTGAAAGAGCAAGGTTTGCTATGCCATCGCCCATTGAAAGCCTTGATCCTAACTCCTCGACACCGAAGAAATCGTCTGACCTGGTCCCTGAATCGACGTAATTGGCATGACGTAGTGTTCAGCGACGAATCAAGATTCGGAAGACAGCGCATTTATAGGAGACGCAATATGTATGTATTGGCGGTGGTGGCGTTATGGTTTGGGGAGCCATCAAGAAACATTTCAAGTTATCACTGGTTATTTTGAGGAACACTCTTACCGCGAGGCGCTACATCAATGACGTTTTACAGTCTGAGCCCCTTCCATTAATTCAACGTCATCAAACTGTCAACAATCCGTTGACGTTTCAACAAGACAACGCACGTGCGCACACGGCTAGAGTCACCTTAAACATTCTAAACATTCAGGGAATAATATAATGGATTTCCCAGAACGTTCACCCGACCTCAATCCAATAGAGCACATGTGGGACTTAGGGAGACGCTTACGTAAACGTCACCGTCAACCAAGAACTGTGGATGAGTTGGCACGTGCTCCAAGAAGAGTGGAATAATATTCCTATGAGAAAAATTCTAACTTTATGTCGATCCATGCGGCCCAGATTTCGTGCATGAGTTAAACCAATGAAATCAAATCATTTTTTAAAAGAAACGTGTGATAGTATCAATCGTATTGTCAAAAATAATTCAAATTTTCGAAATAAATCAAGTTTGATGCAATTATTTACCCTAGTTGTTGACTAAACTATAATGATATTAAATAGGCGTTTTTAAAGTCCTTGAGTATATTATGATATATCATACTACCGTTGGCACTTCTGAAATACCATTCTCTTATTCTGATTGTGCTGATATTTATGAGATTTCCTCAATAATATATAATGCCTATGCGAAATGCTACATTGTTGGTGATTTATGGCATTATCTTGTAAGATATGACAGAGAGCAATATTATATTGATTTGAATTAATGATGACAAAGAGTGCATAGACTTTAAATGGGTTCAGTTGAAGGACTATTCAGTATTGGTTTCCAAAATACTTCCAATTTATGAGAGGCCAAGAAATTCATGTATGAAATTAACTATTGGGCATGCAGTCAATAGCACACTTAAATGTCTGGAGTGCCTCGGGATTCAACAATACTTTAAAATAACAAAAACAACACTGAGATTAAATAATTAGAAGTACTCTGTTTCAATGTACGATACGAATGAAGCATTGGTATTTAAAAAATATAACCAGTTATGTTTCATTTATACATTTTGATACTACTGCAGAAAACATTAAAACATATTTCTATTTTTGGGCACTTCCCATTGAATTGAATACATAAATACCTCTTAAGTTAAATCTATTATTATACGCTATGATAATTTTCAGGCTTCATGGAAACGAGTGAAATTTTCTTCTGGATTAAATGAACGAAATGTAAATAAAGCATCACGATGTATAATTATATAACACGTGTATCAGTTTAGTGCACTAGATATATATCCATATGGCGACTCGGAAACATGCCCTATATGAGTTTTAGTATGAATAGACATTTATAAATATGAATCACGAATATGTCAAAATTAACATTTCTACATTCATACTTCTCCGTTTTATTACTATTGACACTCCCGAAGTACCCTCATGTTATTGTAATATTGCTGACTGATTCAGATTTTCCTAATAATATATGATCTCTAATTATAATTTTCATATTAATAAAACTTTATAGCATATTCTTACAATCTGTAGAAAAATCGATATCTCATTAATTTTCTTAAGGGCGATAAAAGCTACATACAATTTAATAGTGCTCAATCGAATATACATTATTTGTTGGATTCCAGACTACTAGGATTTTGTAAGAGATTAAGTCACTTGTTCCAGAAATGAACAATCGGTCCGTTATTCCAAGAACTGAATAATGAAATATAGTCTTAAGTGCCCTGTAATTGACACACAAATCCGCTCAGATTGAAAAATAAGAAGTATCCTTATACTTGAAGGTTAAATGTTAAATATGGAGTGCGAGAAAAGAATATAGTGTCTGAATACAGGCTTGTTATCAAAGGCATTTAAACAAAAGAGAGTGATATCATACGGACTGCAAGGTGAATGAGATCATCATTGTGGAGCAGATAAATGTGCACTGCGCCTTTATGAGGGTCTAGTATTAATAGTAGGTAAACAAAAGTGAATCGTATCAAATGGACTACAATATGAATGAAATGAATCTATGAGAAGAGCAAAAGTCATATTGTGCCTTTAAAGATGGCTAGTATCAAAAGAAGTTAAATAAAAGGAAATAATATAACATGAAATGCAATGTGAATGGAGTGTTATCTCATGAATGGTCGGCCCTAGTTGCATCGACGATATAATGATTTTACATTTAAATCGCTATTTCAAAGTTTATGGTTTTTTAAAATAAAAATGGATTCGTAATATGATGCATCGCTGATTATGTTGCAGCGACATATTGACGAGCCTCTTCCCTTCTGAATTCGACACATTGCTCATTTATTATTTACAGTTGTAGTCGCGGTTTGTTGCTGAAAATGAATATTTCTAGAAAGATTGTAAATTATAGATGACACGGCAACGGCGACATACAACATACTTGACAAATGCATGCATCAGATTGGCGTCTTCCAATAACTTCGCAGAGATTTGAAATGGATATATCAATAGACATATATATTTTTAATAGATCATACTTGAATTTATTGGAGCGTTTTTTGGAATTATCTTGAATGGAATTTTTGCTAGTAAGCACTTTCTATCTAATCTCGGCTAGGTTCAGGAGTGTGTGCTAAACTTCGTAAATTCTATTCTTGAGAGATAGTAATGTCTAGAATACGTTCGTTTTCTAGTAACATTCTGTTATTGCTGGAATCTATAAAAGTTTCGAAATATTCCCATAGCGTAAAGATACGATGTACGGCAGAGTCTTATTTGAAACTCATACATTTCATGTCACTTCTGTTTAGATTTTCTTTCTTTAAACAAAGTCAAAAGTCGTATTCAGACCATTATAAAATTGTTTTGTCGAAATATTTCTTGATGTTTATTATTGTCGTCTGCTAAAATGTGAAGTAAATGCTGAAATATAATGTACATTATAACAATATGTGATCTATAAGAAGGGTGATAGTCTTCCATTGTCAGGCTTATAACATATTTCCAAAAATTAATGAATTAAAATTATAGTTTAGTGAAAGTAAAACATAATAAATGGGTTTTTTCATAAGATTTATCGCATTAATCATTAGTATGATACTAATAAGAAAACTAAATATCGCATATCTGATGAAGAGAAGTTTTGTATATTAAATATTTAATCTAGATCGTTGTAAATAATCAGCAATGCTGATGTTTTATACACTAAGCGCATATGTGCGTCGTTTACACATAGGTCAAGTTCAATACGAACAACGGATTTATAGTTCAAAATAATATTCTATAAACATATGTTGCAGTTTTTGTTTATCAATATTTTTCAAAAGCAATTTATGATTTAGTGGATATTTTAATTACAAAATATTGATATTTTATACAACATCATCTTCGGTTTGACTTATGCTAGATACACGTGTACAAAGTATTACGTGTATCTAATGCGTGAAGTGATACAGTGCGTGAAGTATACAACGTTTACTTACGAGTTACAAACTCAAATTAATGATTAAGCAGGTTCTAAGTGGCTGAGTTGGAACTATAACTCCATTAACTCATGCAATACCCTGAGTTATTCTTATTCATGGTAATGTGACGGCAAATGTTTATTTTGCGATTAATCTAATAGTGAAAACATAATGTCTCCACCCAACCGTTTGAAATATCCACCACAAGCAATGTAAAAAAAAACTCACACACACGGCTCAGTAGTATCTAGAAAATACATATGTTTTTATGCATATTAGCAACAGTTTGTTTGTTGTTTACGGCAGGATTTGATATCAACATTGTAATACCTTTGCAAGTTTGTTTTAAATGACACATTTTATCATAAATGATTTTAACAATTGTGAAACACTTTAACGCTCATGCTGCAATCACCTTACACCGGGCACTTTCAATATTACACTTTAACACTTGTAAAACCTTAATGCCGACGTAGGAAATGACACTTAACCCAATATATATTAAGTATTGAAACACATACAGAACACAAATTAGATGCAAACTGAGTAAAATGTATCTTTGTTTTTAAAGTTAAAATGTAACATGTATAAGTAGATATATGCACTTTACCTTGATGCTTAGAACTGGCCATGGTGCAGACCCTGTTCTCCCTGTGTCACGTGCCACTGGCAAATTTATCACTTACTTTGCACATTACAATCACTAATTATGAAATAGCATCCATGCTTTCACCATTTTATGTCTCATAACGTATCACATGTGACCTATAGAGATGGGACGCTAAAATGTTAGCAAGATCGAGGCAGAGTTATAAAGTCTCCCCGGGGAAAAAGGTCGCATCTCGACTAGCCGGTCTATATTTTACGACACCAAAAAACAAGTCAATGTATACACATATGGTAAGATATGCTGAGGTAAAGGTGTTATAAATAGTGCAAATGCTAGCTACGGAGAAATGCCGATAATGAAGCCGTCTTGCTCCTCTCTTCATAGTATACTGGCATTTTCAGATCGATCAAATGACAATTACGTTGAAAGGTAGCATTATCAATCCGCCATGATCAATGGATGCGCTGCAGGCAGCCATCTTTATTTACGTTCATATCATCGATTTCAAAGAAGAGAACTACGAATATCGTTCTGTGTACTTGTTTGCAGGCTGTTTCATTTGTCTCTGTATCTGTTCTTGGTTTTGTAAATTTGTTTTCAATTATTTGCCGGATGATGCACGATATGAAAATTTTATTTCAATCACTGATTGCTTGATTGATATTAATGTTTGTCATAAAACTGCTATAAAATTGCTTTATGTCTCATCTCTACATTTAATATAATTACAAATAATTTGAAATGAACTGAAAGAGATAGTTCCATTATCCATGGTTTTTACCATAGAAGTCGAAGTTATTGAATTCTGAATTTATGCTGCTTACAATGATAAATAATACAGAAATTATATCGATTTGTTTTATCCGTATACCCCTTCAAACACAGATATATACTTATCCCTCATTGATGTTCAAACATTTCAATACCACTTGATAAAATATTGAATATTTGAGAAAATGGCGTTTTAATTCAACTTTACCTTATATATTTCCCTAGTGAAATTTGTCATACAGCTGTTTCAGATCTGTTAACCCTTTGTAAAACTGAACGATGAAGATGAATATATTTGAACTATTTAATGTACAAAAAAGCGATTTCTTTAGGTCAATACTTCAGCTTTCTCAATGTACTTCGAGGGACAAATCTTATCCTTCTGAAATCCAAAGTGAGGCCAAGTGTTAATTAGTGTCTCATATATCAGCTATCTGTACCGAAAATACCCTAAATTAATGTCTAAAGACAGACAAATTCTAAAAAATGCATGTAGACATGACATATACCTAGTTGCCTATAAGAATATGTTCGATAGCAACTGCTTAGCACGTATATTTCCATTCAATATATAGTGCATGAATTAATAAATCTCATTATTATTATTATTATTATTATTATTATTATTATTATTATTATTATTATTATTATCATTTTTATTACATGTATTATTATCATCATTATTATTATTATTATTATTATTATTATTATTATTATTATTATTATTATTATTATTATTATTATTATTATTATTATTATCTCTCCTGTTATTGTATTCTTTATTCTTTCATTTTTTCATGATATTTGGGTTTTTTGCAATTATATGATGACAGATCTATTTATATCATTTTTTCGGGTTAAATTTGAAAGTGTGGAATTCTTAAATGTTTGTTAGCAAAACTTATTTTTGAAATTGATCTACGCATAACCATTTCATACAGAGCTATGAATAAGGCTGGCACTTCCTTCAAACACCTATAAGACTTTTTCAAACTTCGATAAATCTGTGTAAAAATTTCAGCTGTGAATGATTATTATCACAAGTGACCTGAACTACAGGAACATACTTTGATCAGTTAAATTGCATAGCGGTCTTCTTTGACCCATCTTGACTACGAAACCTTAGATTTTAGATAACTCAAACATAGAAAAACGTTCGAAAAATTCTCTGGATCCTATTCAGACCTATTGTTGAAGTTCGGTACATTCCGACAGTTGTGTTAAGAGGATCGTCAGATCTCAGTTTTACGGTGATTTGGTTTATAAAATAGGAAAACTCAAAAGCCGAAATAATTTTAGGTGAGGAAAAACAAAATCCATAGAAGATTCTGTCCAAACTCTCTATCCACCTATATAATGGTGTCGCCATTCGTATCTAGCAAGTTTTGGCAGCTGTGGGTCATTTTGAATCTACAGATTGATATGGTAATTTGCTTTATAAGCATTGATTTTCAGTCTTTTTGCAAAAAGAGAACACAGAACACATCTGACCAAGGTGTATGACACAAATCACCAAAATGCAGTTGAAACAAGATCTAAGTCAAATAAGCAGAGGAAATGACATTACAAAATATTTGTTTATATACTTGACTAACGATACCGACAGAAGACGGTCAATTAAAGAAACAAACCCCACTCAATTGATGTGGATAACCGGTTTACGGGCACCCACTTTCCCAATCATCGCAAAAGCAGCAGAGGTCATAAACATTTTAACATAAAACGTTTTATGGAATGATATGTTCTGTCTATCTGTAAGCGAGCTCATATGTTTGATATGTAGGAATCCCGACTAACAGTCGGAGGAGACGAAGGTAAGGACCTTGTCTTCTCTGAAACGGTTTGGACAAGGTCCGTCATATAATCTCCATCGCCCTATTAGTCGGTTTGCAACGCTCAAGTAAAAGTCTGTATCAGGTTGTAGATGGGCACAATATAAGACCTAAGGTATTTACGATTAACTCGATGTTATACTGTTGATATAATCCGACGATATGAAATTATCGGAACCTTTGACCCTTCTTAGCTTGCACACTAGATCAGCGAAGAAACTGGGACGAGAATTTCCGCTGGATACATATTATTGAAAAGTCATATTTCCGAATTTAGATGAAATCTCTGAATGAGATCTGTAGCATTTACCAAAAGTTTTTCGAAGTTTATGATATCTATAACCATGAGTCAGAAGTGATATGAAAACCAAAACATTAGTGCAGTTTTTGACAAATCGAACCGATTGACTGATATAAAAACCATATGATAAGAGTCTAAGGACTGCACCTGTTAAATAAGGGAAATTTACAACAGGATATCCAAATCATCACGTTTTATCATATATGTTTTAATTGATAATGTTGTCAATAATTTCAATATCTAAGTCCAAAAACGGTTTTCTTACAATAAACACTGGTTTTGTTTAAATGAAATTTAGGTGGATATATATCAGTAATATTTTTGTCATACTCAGAGTTTTTCGATTACTAGAATATCATCGAGATATCTAAAGGTGTCATTGGACTTTACGAGGTTTGAATGCAATGCATGAAATACGTCTCATAACAATATGAAAATAAATCTGCTATTAGGGGAGCGCAGTTAGCTCCTATAGGAATCCCAATAATAAGTACTTGCTCATTCCTACTCTTTACATTTTATATCTTAGGGCCTTTAATTACCTTGTTGAACTTTCTTTTTCTGTCTTTCTGACTTGAAGTTTTATCTATAATAATTAATTTGGGCCCATAAACCGTAGGCACCATCATTGTAGACTCACCCCCCTCCCAACACACACCACCGCCACTTCTCATCAGCATTTTTTTCTGTGGTGTGTGTTGTCATATTGCTCATTCAGATCTAAACCCCCCCCCCCCCCCTTTAGTCTTTACTATAAGGAATTTCATACAATTGAATTAATAAACAATAATTAAATGTCGTGGAAAAATCAAACTCTACCTAGTTTTATTATCGAAAATTTTAATTTCGTAAAAAGTACGGATGATTTTACAACCAATTTATGTTGCAGTCATACATGAAACAGATTTAAACTATAGTTACTTAATTAAGATTTTAGTAAACAATATTTCTTATTTTTAAAATGAGAGCTAAGGCACAGGTACATTAAAACTGAATGGATCACTCAGCCCAACGGAATCGAATTGAAAACAATTGTCATGATTAGCTACAATGTGTATAAATAAAGCCCTAGCGTCTCTTTCTCTAAGAACTATCAATACAATATATATTAATTGCTTCATACACAGAAAATGATTGTATCTAATATTACAATATCGGAATAACTATCCATGTATTGGAAATGTGTTGTCATGATATCTACAAGGACAATCAAATTATTTCCAAATATGTCTATAATATTTTACCTCATGATTTAATAATACATTTTATGTATGGTTTACTAACGGCAATAAACGTCAATAAGTCTTATCATGTAATATTACAGAACCATAATACCCAGAGATCAGACATAGCAAGTCCTATAGAAAAAGAATATAGCCGGTGTTTAGCTATATGTATACTGTGTATGAACAATCACTGGTATTGGCCATACTATAATACAGGTTATAAAGTTAACAGGTTGATTTCTTTTTCCATGGAAGGTTTGACGTGTAATGTAGTATTATAACCCTGTTTTAATGTTGTGAGATCATGTTTTAATGCTTAAATATTCCACGCTATCTGTGGGTTTTATGTGCATTCCTGAATGAGACAATTTATTAAACAGGGAATCCATGAATATATACACTGACATGCCTTTACTTTTCTTAGTATGGCAAGGTTTCGGCAGTCTAAAAGATTGTAATTCAAGAGTCTGAAGAGACCTTTTCTTCTTTTATTCAAGTGTTATATCCATCGCTTCAAAGCAAAGGTTTTCAAAAATTTAATTTCAATGTAAGTCAAAATTGACAGGCAATGTCACAAAGTAATAAATTAGTTGCATCAAAGTAAAAGTCTCACCACAAGAAACACTAATGTGAAATATGAAGATTCATTTTTAAAACGTAGGTCAAACGTGAATGTGGTCACAAGATCATAAATTTTGATACTAATTGAAATGTATTACAACAAGAAATAAGTATGTGAAATATGAAATTATGATTGGTATGGTTGAATTGTTATGTCCAAAGTTAAAAATGTCTACAAACGAACAAACAGACAGACAGGACAAGGTGATATGCGCAGATCGATATTTGGTGCATTTTTGAAAACATTTATGAGAAATTGTTTTAAAGTGTTTGATAAACCTTTCAGCATGAAAATGCATTTGTATGCACCTTGCGACAAATTATAATGCGTTTCAATTAAAGTGAATGTTGGAAATAAAAGAATACTTGAAATTAAACCATACATATTGACCGGCTTAATAAATGCATTCGATTTCTTGGATTGATATCGCGAATACATTTCTGTGGCCATTAATAATCAAGAATTCTGTAACCGTTTCAATTAAACTCGACAAATGTGATATTGATCTATGGCGATATGTTTAAACATACTCATAGTGTAAAAGCTTACAGAACATAATATCTATATCACATCATTCTATATTCAGACTATCGTTGTAAGCATAAAATTAAAATAGTTTTCTCTCAAATTCATTATTCTGTTCAACATGCATATTTCATGTACTAAAAGCTACTGTGGAAAGCTTTCGCCAAAACTAATGCCTTCCGTAACGAGATTACAAGTAACTGAAACCATGAAAGGATAGGTGTTCCGAGGTTACATTTATGAACCTTTTTAATTAATTGATATAATTGTTACTTTTACATGAAATGCTCCTCGGAAAATCCATTGTTTGCAATTCATTTAAAGGATTAAAATATATGCATGAATTCTTTAGCTGATCTCTGTAACAGGAAGTATTTACTTAAATGTCTCTGCTTGTGTATTCGATCAGATCACTTGGGATTGCCGAAGAAATTTAGAATTAAACTTTTTTTCTGCGCGATGCTAGTGATTGTTTTTCAAATATATCAATACACTAGTCAAGTGAATTGATTACGAAGATTTCTAATGCTATCATTTTTCACAATTCTAAATATCCATTGGTTCACTACAACATACGTAAAATTATACCCCACACATTCACATGGAGTTCATTTGCATACATATTTATTATTATTTTACTTTATGAATGAAGAATGTGATAATAGAAATGAAACAGGAAAAGTCTAAATAACTCCAATTACACATTATCTACTAAAGTGACTTTGTACACTTGTTCTCAGCTTATGTTGGTTATGACATTCTCAACACAATTAAATCAACATTAATATCATGCATACAGTGTTGAAATTACGTCGTTATCATGTTTCATGCCGATTGGGGAATAAGCAAACAAAAGAACATTTAATCCTCCCGGGTGTCTGGTCTCACATCTTGTATCAAAGGA
Organism: Pteria penguin; assembly: GCA_035048485.1. Taxonomy (NCBI): domain Eukaryota; kingdom Metazoa; phylum Mollusca; class Bivalvia; order Pterioida; family Pteriidae; genus Pteria; species Pteria penguin. Next base: position 52,077,460 of record CM068581.1, read on the forward strand.
CCATTTTACATATGCTAGATTTGTTTGTTGTTTGGTATAATACTTGAGGCAAAAATATCACTTTCGATTTTTAATGTGCTCATAGTTTATGTCGACCCTCCCAAATACGGATTTTCAGATGCTTTTATGAACTTTCTGTCATAAAAAGGAAGCCAAATCCATACACCACGTATATATTCTGATATCATTTTAAAAAAGTATCTGATTTATAAACAATTATTTCTCTATAATACTTGGAATTAGGCAAATTTAGGGGTTAATTGAACTTTTTTTCCTTTAGTTCAAACACAAAGCTTATTTTCAAATAAACATTCTTTGTTCCTGCTGATAAAGTAGGCAATAACATAATTGTTTGAAAACTATATTATACTGAAGTACTTAAATACGAATTAAACTCCACTCTTACATATGTGGAAAGCCCTATCTCAAAAGACAGCAACTTGCACGATCTCCTTATGACCATGTCCGACTTCAAAATTAAAACTGATAAATCTGATCTACCAACCATGTATTGGCTCCCTAAACTACATAAAAGTCCATATAAATCACGTTTCATATCTAATTCTAGCCACTGCTCTACTACCGTACTATCGAAACATATTACGTCTGCTGTAACTGCTATAAAAGATCATATTATCAAACATTGTGATGTCGCATTTCATAATAGTAACATCAATTACTTTTGGTCAAATAAAAATTTTCATGAAGTTATAGACAAACTTCTTTCACTAAATTTCAAAGCGACTCAAATTTCTACATTTGATTTTTCTACACTTTATACATCTCTGCCTCATGATTTGATTAAAAGCAAGTTGCTGTCTCTTATACAATGGTGTTTTCACAGAGAATCTTAAACTTACATATGTACTTCCAATAACTGCAGATTCTTTTCCAACAAACAATATACTTCATATAAATACTGGACTTGCAAGGAATTGTGTAAAGCACTAGATTTTCTCATGAATAATATTTTTGTGCAATTTAATGGTAAGATACATTAACAAAGTGTTGGGATTCCTATGGGTACTAACTGCGCGCCTCTGATAGCAGATTTATTTCTTTATTGTTATGAGAGGGATTTTATGGTTTCTATTCAAAAATCTCATTGACAAATTTAATAATACTTGCAAATATTTGGATGACATTTTGGTTATCGACAACCCTGAATTCGAACAATTTATATCAGAAATATATCCACCAGAGCTAAAATTGAATAAAGCTAATACTTGAGATAAATCTACACCTTTCTTAGATTTGAATATCAAAATTATCAACCACCTAATATATACTAATATTTATGATAAAGGTGAGGATTTTGGATTTCCTATTGTAAATTTTCATTACTTGGATGATGATGTCCCTCGACTCCCATCATATGGTATCTATATATCTCAATCAGTTGGATTTGTCAGAGGCTGTACCGATGTTTTGGACTTTCATAAACGAAATTTACAAATTACTACTAAACTTTTAACTCAGGGTTACAGATATCACAAGCTAAGAAAAACATTCGGCAAATTCTTCAGATCTTATTCAGAACTTCTATCTAAATTTAGAAATATTTCTTTTCAACACTATGTATCCAATGGAATTTCCCATCCTAATTTTTACGGTGATCTCGTATATAAACTAAGGAAAGTAAAAGGCTTCGATAACGTTATTTTATCATTTAATAAAATAGTCAAAACGTCTTTTAAATAGACAATATGACATTGAGATCATCAAAAAGACAATAGGGCTTGTATTTGGCCCCTCTACAGCCTTATGCAGACTTCTACTTGAACGTTGCACGCTGACTAACAGGGCGGTTGGGGCTATATGACGGGCCTTGTCCAGACCTCTTTCAGAGGAGACATGGTCCTGAATTTCGCCCCCTCTGAAGTTCGTCGGGACTCCTACAGATCTAGGGTCTTAGCTCGCTGTCAGACTGGCAGAGCACGGTTTATCATATTGATGTCGCATATATTTTTATATCATTATGTGTTTTACAATACCTTACGTGTTTATATTTTTATGACCTCTCAATATGCGATACCTGTTGACCCTTGTTCTTTACATGGAGGATTATTTATAAATTTTTAAATGCACGTCCTTTGATTGTTCTGCTGTTACGGTGAATGGGAAGATGGGCCCGTAAACCGGTTAACCACACCATTTGTTTGGCTTTTGTCAAATTAAATGACCGTCCTAAGTCGGTATCGTAATTGCACTACAATCAAATATTTTTGTAATGTGTTATATGTGCTAGTGTATTATTTATATTCATCTATTGTATAGCTCCATGGTCACTTCTGCCACATAACTGAGCCAGTAACTCCTCTTTTTTCTTTCAATGTGTCGTAATCAATGATTCTCAATGTAGTCCAAATGAAGTATTAGATAATACCGATATGTTTCATGTTTCAGTTACATATAATTTGATTCAGATTGTATTATATGAGTGGCCGTTGCTTGAACTCAAATATCAATAAAAACTGTCATTTGGACCCATCTGTTGTGTGTATACAGCGACGGACATTACTCTAATAATATCATGCTTTTCTAAGTGGCTTGGACTGGATATGTAAAAATTATTTACAATCTCATAATGTAAAGATCTTCCTTTGAAGGAACAAGCAATAATTTACTATTTACTGCTTCAATACTTTGTCTTACACATAATGTGGGCATGTGTGCACAATTGATGCGAATACTAAATAAATTAAATCTAGGTGTCCATGAATGTCCACCTTGGTATTATGATGAAATAAACAACGCTTATAGCGCTATAATACATATTAGAGACGACATTCTATACTTCTGATGCGTCTCATTCAGATCTAAGCTCTACATGAATTGTTGCTTGAGGGATAGATCGTGACTTTGAAAAAAACAGCATGGTTATTAATTATCCTCCTTACAAGTTCACACATTGACGACAATGACATTGATCAATATTCATATAAATGAGAGTAATTAGTTGCATAAACTTTTTCATAAACGTTATCATCGTCCTTAAAGGGGTATGCAATTATTATTTGAAATGTAGTCTATAGGGGCATTTCGATACAAGGTTATTTGATACTTCATATGCTGAAGATCTGCTGTGCCGGAATGAGTTCCAGTTACATTCTCTGTAGCATTTTTGCCTTGTCTGTAATTAGCGCTGAAATGTAAACTGTGGAACAATTTCCATTCAAAATTATTAACAATATACTGCCGGGAAACATGCAGCTAAATTAGGAATGAATGACGCATTCAGTGAGATATAATCATGGTAGTATCACAGGAACTGTGATTTGCACAAGGTCACACTGCCCTAATTACGGCATTTGTATGTTATGAAAATCGTTCGGATTACTGCCATCATGGTAATAGTAAATACCAAAAGAAGAAACTAATTACAGAACGGATCATTTCGAAATTATGTTGTCGGGTTGGTATATTACTTATTTTGACAATGTGGGATACAATTCATATGATATAAGACGGTCAAATAACAATATCGTGTGGTTCTATATCGTCATTATATACTCATTATATAAAAAGGTATATATGTGCTATATTCATTAATCACTACTGCTGTTTCAGTGCCAAGTCTCGAGATTAATATCTCTCATAGATTACTTTTTTGCAATTGAGACAAAAAATACCTATGTAAAACTTCTTTTGAGATTTTTCGACTAGTGATGCCATATAAGATATTAAGTGTACGTAAATATTTTGACATATATGAACTTGATTATTTCACAGCTAAATAAAGTTGTGAGTTTATTAAAATAAATTGCAATGTCCTAGTCCTAGGCCACTACATTCGCAGTGTCTAAAGAGACAGTAATCCGATGAAATATACAAAAATTATAATGCAAAATACGAAAGTAACTTGGTCAAATGACTATGTCACTATCTGTTATTTCATCGGATGTTTTCTGTATACATATCCATCGCTATTCATCATCATTGCTTCCGTATGAATTATTGTCTTTCAGTAATTTGGTGATCTACCAAATCTGACCTACTCCTGTGAATAATACATGTAATATAGGCATAAATTGTCTATTACTAGTCCTTAATGTCACACCCAAGCATGATGCTTGGTCTCTTGCTTGGGTCTGACATTTCAGACTAGTCTGTCACTAACCATAGACAATAATGCAGAAATTTTTTATCTACTGAATCGTCTCTTATTCATATCTCCAAAAAAATAGTGATGTCCCGGATTATGTTTTTAGATTTTCAGACATCTTTGATACTTTTATTAATAATTTTATCTTTAAAAAATCACAGTAAACTTATGCTCTAACGTTTACTATTCGGTAACATTTTACTCAAAATGTTATCTCTCGCCAAGCTATATAAATTAACATTGTCACATGATACAATAAAGCGATTAAAAATTGTGCACAAAACTGATCATTCTTGTAAAATTTATTTCCTACAGATATCTACTAAGGCATGTAAACCTCCAAGATACCAAATGCTTAAACAGGTTATTGAATATGATAGGATAACAATAAAAACGGTACATACATTAGTAAAACGCTGGTGTTTTGCAATTCCTTGCTACGATAATTTATGTAGTTTTCACTATATATGTAACATTATCATATTCACAAGATATCGTATTCATAAAGGAAGTTCTCCTATTTTTTTTTTTTTTTTAGTATTTAAGTAAAAATACACGATAATAATGTATTATTCAAATTCTCTCAAGGTTTTACCCTTTCTTAAAGTCTACTCGATAGTTTAAAAATGAAACAGCTTTCTGCTGAAATATAAATGTAAATGCTATATTCTGTCTGCTGTACATGTACTTATTTTTGCGATGTTAATACTTTAGCGGTATTAGTACTGTCCAAGTGTTCTTCTTAATGACTATGCTAATAGTAAATACCTAAACTCGAACGAAAAGCAAGCTCGAATAACAATAATGCGCTAAATTATGATTATACTAATCATTCATTAATCCCTTGTTCACCGTTTTAAGCCAAAGTACGCTTATGTTAATACATGTACACATACGGTATCTTTTTTAGAGCAAAATCGCGGAAGAGACATTTTATCCAAATGAACGACTGATACACTGAGTTAATGTTGGAATATGTTTTCCCAGTTATGTTGCCAGAACATCTTCCAATTGAATGTCTCTATCAGGATAAAGAAGAGTAATTTACACTAAAACGCTAAGTGTGAATCTCTCATTATAAATTCACAATATAAACTTCCATTAAAACGTATGGAGGAAGTAATGTTCTTTTACTGTCATTGTTTTCGATGGCCAATTTCTCATCTCATTTGTCATTGTATGACATGACATATTATTTTCTCTTCTTGCCGGAAAATAGCATGACCGTAAAATATCTTACATAGCAAAGTACATACTGACACAGTGGTAGACTTAAAATTAAAAGAAATTTTATTGATTTTGGCAGGAATTTATCATGTTCGCTTGTAAGCCCATACTAAAACAGTGTGAATATAGTGGATAACACGTTGAGTTCCACAAGGGAAAGAATGAAATTAATAAAGTATGAGGAAACACACCAGATGAGCATAGTTTTAATGTCTTTTAATCTCAACAGTTAATTCGGTGAATATAAAGCCTTATTTAATAATTGAACATCAATAAAAAGACATTTATTATATTAGCATCCAAACTATCCGCATGAATACCGAATACAAAAGATATGAAAGCAAATCTAACTTTCATATTAGTTTTATCTATAAGTATGGAAATATTTTTAAAAAGTACAAATATAGCTCGTGATAATGTAAAATACGAAAGTAACCGGTGTCAGATGACTATGGCATTATCAACAATGTACCACAGCGGACATTCACGGACCCCGGAATTTCAGAGGTTAGACCAGGTGCCCGAGAGGAGTAATAAGAGCGGTGTTGAAAATGTATGGCATGTATGTTTTTGAACAGAAAATGCGACTCTTCCCAAACTCATGGTTACCTTCGCAATAAGGTTCCATAGATGGTCTCTGTTACATGCTACCCATTTCATTTCTCTGTTGTATTTTAGATTACTGTTTTCAAATAAATCATGGAGAGGGGTTGTTTGGCTTTGAGGCTAAGGTCTTATGCACTTTTTTTAAATATTATTTCAAATACCAAATTTTAACATCCAATATATACTCAGGGACTTAAAAAACGCCTATCTAATATCATTAAGCAGGCGTGGCCTAGTGGTATCGCTTCGGACTCCTGATCGGGAGGCCGGGGTTCGAATCCAGCTCTGGTCATGCCGGTGTCATGTCTTTCGGATGAGACAGTAAAAACCGAGGCCCTGTGTCATGGTATGCATGGCACGTTAAAGATCCCTCACTGCTTCGGGTGGGTCCGTTGCAAAGGTCAAAATTTGTATGCCCCGCATCAGGCAGATGCCGTCACCATATACGTGAAATATTCGTGGTGTGACGTAAAACAAAAATCAATCAATCAATCAATCAATCAAATATCATTATAGTTTAATCAACAACTAGGGTAAATAATTGCATCAAACTTGATTTATTTCGAAAAATTGAATTATATTTCACAATATGATTGATAGTATCACGTTTCTTTCATGTGACACCAGTTATTTTCGTATTTTACATGAACGTCACACTTATTCTCTTTGCAGTGTGGAGCTCGTAAAAAAGTTCCCCGCGGAGGGTTTGACTTAAGTGTTATTATACCTTTTTCCCTGATGTTATAGGACTGTGACTCTTTCTACACAGTGTTTATTCACATTCATTTATATATACAGTGCTGAATTCTATTGTTTCGTCTGTATGTCAGGGCATTCATGGCGGGTGTGGCTAGCCAACAGAGACGCTACTCCTCCTGGGCACCTCGCCTCACCTCTGAATCTCATGGGTCCGTGGATGTCCACTGTGGTACATTGTTGTTAGTGCCAAAGTCATGTGACACCAGTTATTTTCGTATTTTCAAAAATGATTTGATTTCATTAGTTATGTATACCACGTCCAAAATTTCATGTGTTTTGTTTAGTAACGAGTATGCCCCCATTTGCTTTAACACATGCACGCAACCTGGACCACATAGTTTGACATAAAGTTCAAATTTTTCTCATAGGAATATTATTCCACTCTTCTTGAAGAGCACGTGCCAACTCATTCACAGTTTTTGATTGACGGTAACGTTTACGTAAGCGTCTCCCTAACTCATCCCTCATGTGCTCTATAGGATTGAGGTCGGGTGAACGTGCTGGGAAATCCATTACAATAATTCCCTGGATGTTTAGAAAGTTTAAGGTAAATCTAGCCGTGTGTTGTCTTGTTGTCTTGTTGAAAGGTCAACGGATTGTTCACGGTTTGATGACGTTCAATAAGTGGAAGGAGCTTAGGCTGTAAAACTTCATCGATGTAGCGCCTCGCGGTAAGGGTGTTACTCAAAATAAGCAGTGATGACTTGAAATGTTTCTTAATGGCTCCCCAAACCATGACGCCACCACCGCCAAATTTGTCACGCTCAATTATGCAGTTTGCGGCAAAACGTTCCTTGCGTCTCCTATAAATGCGATATCTTCCGTCAGCCATGGACAAATTGAATCTTGATTCGTCGCTGAACACTACGTCATACCAATTACGTCGATTAGCAAGTATGTTCCGGGACAAGGTCAGACGATTTCTTCGGTGGCGAGTAGTTAGGATCAAGCCTTTCAATGGGCGATGGCATAGCAAACCTTGCTCTTTCAATCGTCGGCGTACTGTCCTGGGTGGATTTGCCTATCGTGACCACCTATCACATCTCTTGACGTGCTTACGGATGTCGCAAAACTGTCACGTAGATGATGATGCCTTATGAAAACGTCTTGTCGTTACGCGTGGCTGACCACCTCGAGGACGATCCTTAATACTTCCTGTGCTCTGATACTTCCGTACAAGTCTCGTGATTGTAGACAAATATACGTTGAAGCGTCCTACGATGATACCTTGATTTACGCCGGCGTCTACAAGGCCAAGAACAGCATACCTCTGTTGCTCAGACAGTCTCGGCATTTCACGAGTTAGTTTTAATGAAACAAAGTTTAAAATCAGGATAGATAAAGGCACTAAGTACCAGTATAGGTTATTTCTGAAGAAAATGACTCATTGTAGAGCACTTGGTCGAGTACTTTTTGAAAAGCGCATGGGTGAGCTGTATAACGTTATGGTTGAGTGATTTGTCTCGCGGAAAACATGAAAGTTACCGCAATCACACAATATCAAGCAGATATTCAAATCGATTTATTTTCAAAACATTTATGTTTTTACATGACCAAAAACAAAAAACAACATATAGGCGTTTTTAAAGTCCCTGAGTATATTATAATTATGCAATTCAGTTACATTCAGTCTCGGGAGCAATCTGATTCATTGTTGAAAGGGATGTTTTAATAACTTGATAGCAAAACATTTCAATACAGAGGATTCCAATTTCAAAGTGACCACATTTTGGTAAAAAAATCCTAATATCTGATTGAAACAAGTTCTTATTTCCGAAAAGCGACCTTAACTAATTCCCCTAAGCTGGAAGACCCGTAAACCTCGTTTGACATATTCAGTTTTCCCGCATATGCGGTAGTTGTTTCTTGTCCTGGTTTAATGTTCCTACAGATTACTGTCTGTTATTTGAGAACATATCTATATATATCTACATATATATATATGTTTTTTGTTATGGATGTGGTATTGAAGCTAATGACTCTCTATTGTATTTTACCAGTTAGAATGACACTTCTGCTGATGGGCCACTGCTGTTTCTTATTTACATATGACATTATCCTTTCCATTATGTTTATGAATGTCAAATTTACAGATATCATACCATTACACATTGACACGTCTGCAGTAGGTTCTTTGTGTGGGCAAATCAAACTTGGTGTAAAATTGTTGTTCAGCAATTCGTACTTTGCTCAAACGGACAACCAATTTTCATGTGGGTTATTTTATTTTTATAGCTTTCTATGCAAATATTTATGCCAAATACATTGATCTGTTTTTCATTTGTTTCTCATTTCAGATAGAATGTCTACACAGCCACCAAATCCCGCATAATGAAGGTAATAATTCTTTTCAATGGAAAATCATATCTGTCAGTTACATAGCAGCTTCAGGATAAATGCGAACTGCTGAATACTACTTATAAAAGATAAAAGATTTTGTCACTTGGAATACAGGTTAATATCTATATTCATAATAATTTGTTCAGGCAAAATAATTTATAGTCTGTATGAAGACTCTGTGATTTCGGTTTTAAATTATCACTACTTCAGTAGTATTTGAGTCAAATAATGAGTTAAATGTTGTATTTTGTGTTTTGAAAAATATGTTATTTTTCCAAGTGAATTTATAAATCCTTAGACTGATCTCTTTCTAACTATACCAAATCATTATCCAAATGAGCCACAATTCAATTAAACTAGAAACGAATTTTCTTATTTTAAATATCCTCCTCATCGCTTTTGATACATTTAGGGAAAAATAGAACATCAGGAAATATGACAAATGTTGGTAACATTTTTTTTTACAAAAGTTTATATTAGTCTGGATATTCAAAGGGTCAATGAGAAAAATCGATGAATTGAAAATCCCTCCCTTTACCCTCTGTGTTTATGTTTACTAGCAATAGATATTTATTTCCAACCGATTTTAGATAAGACATGCTTCTTATCTTCTTTTTCCATGTTTACTAGAATCGCTAAATTGCGTTATTTCGTTTTAACTCATTCCCAATGGATAGAAATTGTACATAATAAAACTCACGTTTACCTGCGACATAAAAAAAACTGTGAGCTGCGTGACGAAGTTTGGTCACAAGTTATCGATGCTTTCTCTGTTTATCCAAATTCATCATTAATGCATGCCAAAATCAATTCATTCAGATCGTATTCAACGAACTCATTGATTTTCATACATTGTAGGTAAGCGCTTTTGAATCCTATTGTTATACCACAATTCATCTTAAAACGTTACTTCTGTCCTTATAGTAGTTAACAATCAAAACATAAAGTGATAAGAATGATGGCAGCATTGATTGCTGTTAATAAAAAAAAAGTCCATCTGAAAAATTGTCAAGTTTGTTAAAGTTTCTACTTTGTTTACCACTTAACAACATATTCAGTATGTAGTTGCCACTTATGTGCGCTTGTTAATCATCCTTGTTTTCTATATGGAGGATTATTTATAAATTTTTAAATGTGTGTCCTTTGATTGTGCTGCTTTTGCGGTGAGCGGGGATGTGGGCGCCGGTAAACCGGGTAACCACACCAATTGAATGACGTTTGTTACCTCAAATGACCGTCCTAATTCGGTATCGCAACCGCAGCATAATCGAATATTTCTGTAATGTATTTCAGTGTATATTCTATTATTATCATGTTTTGTGTGCATGTCCTTGGTGATTTTGTCATACAGCTTTGTCAGATGTCTTCAGTTTTCTCTTCAGAGTACTTGAGCCGTATCTGAGTATCTCAGTGGACGAGATGGTAGGCTTCATAACCGAGTGGTTCCGGGTTAGACTCCCGTCGTATCCACATCGGTGTTTTGATTTTCGGATGAGACAGTGAAAGCCGAGGTTCTGTAAATATTCCTTTACTGCATTTTGAGAGTCTGTTTGAATGGAGATTACTAATGTACAGCTTAACGTTACCACACAAACTAAGTGACAACTGTCATTTAATTAACCGAATTTTAAGAGCAACAGACAATTCGTACGTCAAGAATGTAAAAGCACGTGCTAAAGAGTTAGAGGAAAAGAATGTAAAATTAGTTCAGAGAATGCCATGTTGCAAAAAGAGAGTTTGCACAAAGAGATAAACTTTGAGCAAATAGCTCATGACCATGATTCTGGGGAAAAAAATTTAAGCGTAAGATATCTGGTAACGGCGAGCACAGAAAACTCAGATGTTTAAAGAGGAATACAAATATAGCTATCTTAGAGGGTTGTGCTGAGTCACAGAAATGGAATCGTTGATTATCACGCGCGTTGTGGAAATATCAAGCGTTAGATGTTTACATATTTTTACCTGCGGAATATTCGCTTCTTGCATCTAAAAAACAAATACAAGGCTGCATTACAGCGTATGATTATGTGCGTATTCTTGCATGTTCTGGCGACATTTTTGATATCGCTAAGTCAGGTACCTTCCGCTCTTTAACAGTATAATTTACCAACAAATGACTGGTATTACAATATGCTCTAATTTCATTCCCATTATACCCGACGTTTCCTATATTGTTATGAGACTGATTTCATGTAACAACTCTTAACGGTTATAAATCATTAATTTGGTGAACAATACATCACGATATCTAGAAAACTTTTTTACAATTGATGACCACGTGCTTGAAATATGATATTTATCTACCTGAACTTCAGTTAAAGAAAGCCAATTAATGAAAAAAATCAAACAAAAACAAAATTAAAAAAGAAAAAAAAACATGAACGCCTCTTTGGGGCATAAATAATTGAAAATTATACTCGTGTAGGTGTACTAGTACGATAGAGATAAGGATTAGATTTCCTACTGCAAATTTTCCATGATTGGATAGTGAGGTCCCAAGACCCTATTTTAATTATATTTTTCGTTTGACCTGATTTGCACTTCCATGCAAAATACCGACGAATCGCTCCAGAACTGTTGAGTCAGGGTAACAGATACCACACCTTTAAACCTTTTATGTTTATCCTACGCAGAGATTATCATCTACATTCGAATTATTGAGTTTTCGCCAATATGTCCTTTGACATTTCTCTCCTCTGGATGATGTAACTGATGCTGTACTAACGGGACAAATACCCACCGCGGCAACAAAGTTGAAACCCGCAATAATTCATCCCAAGATACATCACTGGTATAAGTGTAATGGATGCCCCACTTGTACATTTTGAGGTATAATCAATACAAACAGTCTGGTTTGTGTGCACTCTGACCTTGACCTTGTAGATGTGATCTTGGTTCAAGTTCATTACACATCTTTGGGTCGTGGACAAAAATTGTGTAAAATATAATCTTCTAGCAACGTAACAAGAAGAAATTATGACCCAGACAAAAATTCTGGCAATGTGTGCACTGTGGCAATAACCTTATAGATATCACCTTAGTTCAAGGTCATGACACACCCTTAGGTTACGGACAATGATTGTGTAAAATATTATCTCCCTCCAAATTAAAAGGAAGAAGTTACGACTCCGACAATTATTCTGTATATATTGTATGCATTGTGACCTTGTCCTTAAAGATATAGAATTGGTTTAATGTCATGTCAAACCCTTGGGTCATGAACAACAATTGTGTATAATTTTGATTCCTTCCAAAGTAAAAGGAAGAAGTTATGGCCCGGACAAATTTCATGGACAGACAGACGGACAGACACACAGACGGACACCACGCGCCGTACAATGTGATAGACACCTTTGAATCATGGAAAACAATGTTTAAAAATGTATCTAGATTCTACATAGCAGTAAGGACCTATGACCCGTACCTTGACCACGGAGATACGATCTTGAGTATAGTTATGACACACCCTTGGGTCATGGACAACAATTGTGTGAAATATTATCCAGATCCAACTTGGCAGTAAGAAGTTATGGCATATATAATCATTTCGGTTATGTGTGCACTGTGACCTTAACCTTGAATATGACCTTCGGCAGAGAACATGACACACCCCTGGACATGAACAACAATTGTATGAAATGTTATCCAGATCCAACATAGTAGTAAAGAGTGATGGTCCGTACAGGATTTTGACCAACTGTGCATTTTGACTTTGACCTTGGATATACGAGTCTGAGTCAAGATCATGAAACTGCCTTGGGTCATGGACAACAATTGTGTGATATATTATCCAAATCCATTTAGACAGCAAGAAGTTATGGCCGAAACAATGATTTTGGCTATGTGTGCACTGTAACCTTGACATTGACGACTAGACTTTGGGTCAAGATCATGACACACCGTTGTGTCATGTACAACTGCTTGAAATGTTATCCAGATACAGCATAGCAGTAAGGAGTTATGGTCCGGAGAAGGATTTCGATTAAGTGTGCACTGTGACCTTGACCCTAGAGATATGATCTTGAGTCAAGGTCATGACACACCCTTGGGACATGGACAACAACTGTGTGAAATATTATCTTGGATAATAATCCAACGTGGCAGTAAAAATGTATGGCCGGGACAAGGATTTTGGCTATGTATGCAATGTGACCTTGACTTATGCGGCCATGTGGTAACTGGTGACCTCAATATAGTACATAACAGGAAATTACGAGACCTCCTGAAGAAAGGTCCTTAATATAGAGAGTCCCGTTCGTTCACATGGCGTGAAAATTTCAAAATTATTATGGATGCATGCGAGGAATATGCCAGGAGATGGTCAAAAAAGGAAGAAGTGGAGCCTGACACTCTCTCCGAGTGGATGAAATCCATCGGAGAACTACTCAAAAGAAGAATAGGGCGTCTCAGGCATTCGGTAAGAACCAAACACGAGTCTATATTTAATGACCCTGATGTAGCCAGAGAACTATCTGAACTCCACGAACAATTTATTATTGTCCCAGCTGACAAAGCAGCAAACAATTATACCTTCGTTTGCAAAAGATTTTACATTAACTGTCTGTTAGAGGAACTTGGATTACACTCTGCACCTGGAAATCCAACATACACACAAACAAATTTATCTATTTCTGAAATACTTCAAAACCACAAATCTGTTCTCGAGTCTTTTGGAATTACAACAAGCAACTCTGACCTTGGATTACCTTATATTTATTGGATTCCAAAAATGCACAAAACCCCTTACAAACATCGTTTCATTGCTGGTTCTTCCAAGTGTACCACCAAACCTCTATCCATATTGCTAACGAAGATATTGACACACATAAAGCATGGTCTTCAAATTTACTGTGATACCGCATACTCCAGAAGCGGAATAAATCAGATGTGGATCCTCAAGAATTCTAAAGAACTTTTAGAGAATCTAAAATCTCCGAAATTTAATAATATTTTCAGCATCAAATCTTTTGACTTCTCCACGCTCTACACTACAATTCCGCATCAAAAGCTCAAAAACAGACTTGCTACAATTATTCGAAATTCTTTTTTCCATAAAAATGGAAATCGTAGATATAAATATCTTGTTATTGGGCGGGAAGATACATATTTTGTAAAAGAACACTCTGATGCAAAACACAAGTATACTGAAGATCAAATCATCAAAATGCTGGAATTTTGAATAGACAATATTTTCGTGGTGTTTGGAGGGAACATTTTTCAGCAAATCATTGGCATTCCCATGGGAACTAACTGCGCCCCTCTTCTTGCTGACATTTTCTTATATTCGTATGAGGCGGAATTTATTCAAAACATGCTCTCCACAAGCAGAAAAAGTCTTGCATCTCAGTTTAATTTTACGTATAGATATATAAACGACGTATTGTCAATCAATAATCCCAACTTTAAGGATTACATACATGAAATCTATCCCCATGAACTTGAGATAAAAGAGACAACCGGGAGCAATAATTCCTTTTCATATCTGGATATATTTTTTACTTTCGACAGTAATGGTCATTTGGACACCTCTCTGTATGACAAACGTGACGATTTTAACTTCCAAATAACTAACTTTCCGTTTCTTTGCAGCAATATCCCGTCCTCACCTGCCTATGGAGCTTTTATATCTCAACTTATAAGGTACGCAAGAGCCTGTTCTCTATACGACTGTTTTATTCCAAGGGCCAAACGACTGGCCACCAAGTTGCTCCTGCAGGGATATGTTAAAGAACGTCTGAAATCGTCACTGAGGAAGTTCTACGGTCGCTATGGGGATCTTGTACGAAAATATGATGTGCCTCTTTCTAGAATGATTGATAATATTCTGGAATGCGACTAAATGACATGTTCAGTGAACACCAAATATGACTTTGTATACCAGTTTTGTACGTTCGTATGTACAATTAGAAAACCAAAACTCTTGATTTTGACATGTTTCTTAAGAACTGCTGTGACGGGTGATGCATGCAAACAGGAGACGCTTACTTTCCCCGGGCACCTGGTCTCACCTCGGAATTTTTCAGTATTTCGGGGTTCACAACAGTTTCTTTTTGAAACTTACACGATTTTGTATCTGTCCTTGGACTTTGAGAATGATTAACGGTTTGGTACTTCTTCGATATTGATTTGAAGATATCACATTGAATCAAGGTTATGACATACCCTTGGGTCATGGACAATAATTGTGTGAAATATTATCCAGATCAAACTACGGGAGGATAAGAAGATATGTACCGAACAATGAACAGATGGACAGACAGACAGGCAGGGTGTTCCTATATATCCCAAACTTTTGTTTGCGGGGGGTATAGATATAAATTGGATAGAGTGTCACTGGATGTTCGATGTTTAGAGTCCTATTAAGACAGTACAAATTCGGTGATACTGGTTTAACAGAACGATTGCGAATTCAATAGTGTTCCAGGATGTCATATAAAATTCTGGAATCGTGATGCATTTCAGGTTCTGAATCATTTGTTTCCAACCGAATTGAAAACTAATTTATAATTTTCGAATAGTTTACAAAAAGTGAAATCGCTGAGTGTATGTATGTATGATTTCCAGACAATGACTGTTGAATAAAATACAGGTTCCCTTATCAGACTACTAAAGTAGTATGACTTGAAGAATAAATAGGCAATCGTTCGATGCTTTGTCGGTAGGAACGATAAAAAAATCTCATTGAAATGAGTAAGTTCTTTAACAACAATAGGCCTAGGTCACCGAGAATCAACTCATGTCTGGTGTGAATATTTAAGTCGACGTATTCTGCGTTTTAAAACATCCCTAATCGACTTAATCTACCGGGAAAGAATGTTCGGCACTCTTTATTCTTTGATTGTACAACGTTGCCATAATACTCGCTCGCGTATTAATGTCTGTCACAATATAAAATGTATTTCGGATCTTTACGCAATAGATTTTTCAATATGATCACAAATTATGTTGACATCGCCGTTTAGGATGTAACTGATTGTGTATATCTATAGGAATAACTAGTGCTATGTTACAAAATTATTACAATGAAGTAGTTGTTGGAAATCGATATGAAACCATTGAATCGGAAGTATGTATGTATGTTACTTTGAAGGGAGTTTTGTTCCAAATTTTTGTTAAAATTTCAAAGCGCCATTGCCTATATTTGCAAATTTGACTTTCAGAAACGTCAATTTAAAAATGTATGTATCGAATTTCAGTATTTCCACTGTACCATGTTTCCTATTCGCTTCAAAATGAACATTTTCCAGATTTGATTTACCTGTATCGGATGTGTATGTCGCTATAAATGTATTTGCCAATCATCTCGTTAACGTGTTCCGGCAAAGAGGGTAGCATGAAATTATTACAATGCTTCATAAAGGACATTTAGCGGCTTTTCATATTCTCGTAATTATCATTCATTTTTCCTTATTTGACATTCTGTAAAGATACCAACATTGACAAATTACAAGTTATTAATTGATGGGGCTACATACAAGATAATAATGACAATGAATAAGATAATGATGGTAAAACAAACAATAAAATGATGATAACAATGTATTGTAATGATTATCACGCACAAAATAAAGGTGTTGATAGCTTACAAAATAATAATGATGGCAGCTACAATATAATAGTAATAGCTTCATTCCACATAGTGATGGTAGAATCTTCGCGGTAATGATGGAAATGTATAGGATAACAACGACAAGTCTTAATAGTTTTTGTCTTCCTTATTCAAATGAATTGTTTGCTCATACAAGTACAATTGTTGTAACGAGAGAAATATTTCCACGGTTAAACACGTGTCTATTTTATAATATTTAACAAAATGGTATATTGCAAACAAATACGGGACTGTTATATTGCAGTAATATCAGCACATTTACAAGGAATATTATGTACACGATAAACAGTAATGTAGCAAAGCGTTTTAGATAATGTGCATGCCAGATCCTTATTCGTGACTAAAACAAGACACTAGGGGATGTGTTAAGCATTGGAGTTAATAGCGATACGCAGTTCTTGCTGGAAATCAGTTGAAAATCCAGAATAATAATACGGTAATTTAGCATGATAGCACACATAGCACATATGGTAGTGACAGGTGCACAGTTTGACATTCCACATAAATACGAGTAACCTGACCCATGCAATAACACTAAAAACAAAATACAAGTGTTTAATTGGGCCTTTTACTGATGGACTAACCGCCTCAGACTAAAAGCTTAGTTTGCAGATCTCTAAACAGACCCGAACTATGTACAAATTTAGTAGGGGGAAAGTCTCCAATTTGTTTTAAAACTAAGGAATATCTCTCCTTAGGTGGATCATTTGGCTTTTACTTTTAGGTTAATTTGGTAATGATTTGGCTCTTCAGATATTTAGGTTTTTGATTTCCACAGTCTCCGTCTCGAGCATCACTATGGAGACATTGGTTGTCGAAATGCCCATATTGTGCAACAAATTGATATATGTGCTGAAATTTACTAAATCGTGATACCTGTATAATAATATTGCAATGACGCCTTGACTGAGAAGTGACATGTAGTGATTCACATCATTTCATGCATATATTACATATCTAGATAGTTATCCTAATTGTTTCTGTTGTGATCCAAGTGGTACGTGGTATGCTTAAAATTAAATTTAAACTTAATCGCCTACTCCAACCAACTATTGTTACCGTAGAATGTCCATTATTTAACAGTGTCACCCAAATATACATGTATACAGATCTCACTCTGTCTTTACCTATTCAACGCTAATTTTCCTGAGAAACCGTAAAACTTCAACAAAATGAATGAATCCCGTATATGAACACAGCACAATGTCGATTAAGAGGACATTGACTTGATTGATATCAGCTTTTGTAATGTAATTATACAATGTGATTGCACACCATAATTATGTGAATGCTCAGCATAGGCATGTATGCCTACCGCGTCAGTATGCATATGAATCTATCATATGACCATTAAGTCAACATGAAAATTATTGCATATATGGTATAGTGATGTTTGGTTCTTTTTTATAATTACCTCACGCAGATATTTGTTTGCGAAATCTGTCCGATGCATTGGGCATAAAAATGCATAGTAACATATAGTGAAAATAATTATCATGTTTGCATGATTATTTTGCATTCGTTGCATGTTGGCATAAATTAGTATCTAATATGCTTTTCGTTTCTTGCATGTCAACATATTTAAAAATGCATTTGCGTACATAATTCTTAAGTAATGAAAACAGCCAAACCCAAAGTGAATCTATGCCTGTGAATTCGGAATAATATTCCATTTCAAGATTTTACATTATAATTACTATTAGCAAATTGCATGATGACATTTGGATTTTGCATATCTGTGCACAATAATCGATAAATCGGAGACAGACATACGCAAACTTGATTTTTGAAAGTTAACCTAGGCTGTGATGTTTATGTACATTTCAATGAAAAATACACTAAGAAATTGTGTCTTATCTTATTTATTTTGTCTTCTTCTCTCCGAGTGAAAAAGTAGAAAAGTAGAGTTCCTTGAGCTTTAATATCAATATACATCATTGACAACCTACACTTCGATTCAAATGTAAGGAATACAGCCAGTTGATCAATCACTGGGGACGACCCTTGGGAGATTTTTATCTTTTCGGATAATTGCGTACTTGACCATGCGTTATCACTTCTGTCACGAGGCAGGGAGCAAGAGTCTAAAAATAGAAGTGTGTTCAACAGCATTAGCCTTAATTACTCTAGAGAGTGTCATAAAACTCGATTATTGTCGTTAACGGAAAAAAATTCTTGTATCATTTGTCACAGAAATTGCATTTATAATTGTGTTTGCAATTATAATAAGTCATTTGCATTGCCTAACATAGATAACATTTTTTCCGAATCGTAATGATTATGATTCCATCTAACACGTGTTAGTTTTGTATATAATCATGTGTAATTTAAACATGAAAAAGTTTTACTGATTCTAAAAACGAGACACACGAGCTCGACTACACATATGGCATCAGGTTTGTGTGATCTGTCAGAAAATGATGATGATTCTTCTATGGCACCGAATCCCATCTACGGTTATTCCAAGGGTTCAAGTCTATGTTTTCCATATCGTCTTGTTTTATAGACATTCCTATTTGGCAACTGATCCCTCTTAAACATTTACAGATTTTTAATTTTCATCAGGCAAGAGGTTAATGCATGTGATTACAATACTGAATGCGGCAATGTGGCATTTATTAAAATTTATGTATAAAAATGCATTTATATTTCGTGTTTGATGAAAGAAAGAACCTCATAGGTTAAATTTCATCCATAATCTAGATATACAGTTATCTCTATAAAAGAATTAATGACTGAATGCACTAAATCATGTTCCCATTTTCAT
Organism: Pteria penguin; assembly: GCA_035048485.1. Taxonomy (NCBI): domain Eukaryota; kingdom Metazoa; phylum Mollusca; class Bivalvia; order Pterioida; family Pteriidae; genus Pteria; species Pteria penguin. The sequence continues at coordinate 52,096,873 of CM068581.1, forward strand.
AACGAAATGAAAGGATATTTAATTCGTCGTTTATAGAAACTACCGAACTTTCTTAATAAAACGATTTTTCGTGTATTTCTGCAGTAGATAACAGATATGGAATTCTGTGGCTACATTTGAGAGTCACATTGGTCATTGGGGATCCTTATTAAGGCAAATTTTATACCCTAACTTAATACATTAACAAATTGACATATCCGATGTTCAAGAAATTTGAATTGGTGTTATGGGACTTTGACACTTACATTAATTTATCAAGATAGGCATTGATGAACCGTCGATTCAAAGATAAAACACAACAGGCGTAAGCTTCTCCGTTTAGGTAAGCATCTGCACCTGTCTTGAATTATTAAACATGCATACCACGAATGTAATAAGCGTCCCTGAACGTAAACCCAAAGCGAAAGGAGGAAAGACACCTGTTGTAGCGGTATGAGAAAATCACCACAGACATACACAGCATACAAAAATAAGCACTCAAAAAGACATCACAAAAACATTCGGTGACAACGCAGTTGTGATAGAACGGTTAAATGGAGTGACAAAAGAAAATTGTGTGTAAGTGTGACAAACCCAACCATATACAATGCTGGACACCTATGAGTACGAGAGATGTATATCAGCACACCAGTAATTTACATGGAATAACGCTGTATTCTCGAAGTCGGCGTGACATCACACTAGGATCTAAATGATGATAATCCCCGAAACATTCCGAGGATGACCTGGGGGGTAAACTCGGTGTTTATCATAGGCAATAATGAACTTTGTTGAATTATATTTTTAGCACAAGAGCTAAATGAGTCTTAAAACTTTTTAAAATCATTGAGGAATATCATGACGATTGATTCTCTTTCTTTCTTCGAATTTTATATGGATCGCAGTTTGCAAAAATAAGATTTCAAAATATCAGATTCTTCGTAGAAAGCGATGATAATTCCCGAGACTTATCCCCCAACAAGCATGATGCAAATTCGGTCATGTGACCAGTCCGACTTCAAGAATAGAAGGGGTAACACCCACACAACTATAAAAAAAGAATATAAAAGTCAAATTTTTCACATAGCAAAGGTAATTCTTACTACAAGTGTAGTACTAAAATGATAAGTGATAGTAACCCTGGCGCTTAAAGTAACGGTTAGTCATTGATGAATCCCTGGAAATCGTACGGAACGGCATGTACCCGAGGATGGAAGATTAACATTTTATATGTAAAATCTACATATCCAAAAACCATCAAGAATGTAAACTTTAGTTCCATTAATGGATTGAAAAGGAGTATATTTTTTCCGGTCTAGTGAAGTAATAATCTGTCAATTGCCAGGTGTCCCATTTACCGACAGACAACACTGCACCATAATAACACTATCACGTTTAAACATAGTACTTATAATAAACATAACATATACCATACATATTAATTAAGTGCAACATATGCGCATTATAACAACTTATGTCTCTTATTCTATGAAGCCACTTGTTGAATTTCACATTTGGTCAAAGATATCTGTATACTTTCTATTCATACTGATATATCCTTCCAACATACCTACTTTCTATTAAAGGACTCAGCACAAGAATTTCATGGTATTTATGTATTTGATTTGATGGCAATATTGGGCCGTGGAGGCGTACAATTAAAATTTAATATTCCTCAAATAATCAAATAATAATTATGAAATATCAAGTTAATATTTATCCAAGAGATAAATCATCTTTAATAAATACATAAATAATAAGTTGAGGCTTCCAAACGCATATACGGACTCGCCCCCAAACAATTGATAGATACATTGTGTTACCGGGCAGAGGGTTAATCTGAGGCAGCAAATACACAGGGTATTGGCAAATGTATTTCCGGTGACACAATATATATAGTTTTCACACAATCAATCAGGTCAATTCATCAATCAAGATACAACATGTTTCCTAAAGTTCAAATGTCTGAATTTCTGTCATTATATAACGAAGTTTTTCTTCAGTTTCTCACTAATGTCCGACAATCAAGATGTAGATAGGGTCGCATGTACGCCGATAAGCACTTCCACGACAAGGGGCATTTGCGTCCTTGGGTAGCTGATCCTTAGATATATGACAGCAAGAGAACCACCAAACTGACAAGATTCCAATTCCTGTTTTCGTTGTTGGAGCTGAAAATATATACAAGCAATGACAGCAGCACATATTGTTTATAAATATAGACCTAAGTGCATACACAAGTTCGGTGGAAAGAGCTGGGTTACAACAACAAAATTTAGAAATTCCTTAACATATCCAGAAAATGTACCTCTCTCTCTCTCAAAGGAATCTTTGAATACGGCTGGGCGTCAGCGTCAGGAAAAGTCCTTAGAATTTACCTAGGCATCGCTAATCTGGACCGGAGGGGAAGATAATAAAGTTTCCGCGTCGGTAAATGTGACATACATGTATTTCCAAACAAGCTATCTTATGTCCTGTTATATTCGATGGCCTTTCTGACATTTCTCCAGTGAGTGCCACACTGAGTGACGAGATTATTCATAATTTGAAACCAGTAGTTCTAGAACTGTTGATATTCGTTTTTGTGAGATATAACTCCCAGTGGATTTCCATTGTCTTTTACCAATGCAAATTTCCCTAGGGGATTCTACATGTTTACTCTATGTTCCTTCCTTTGAAACTGAAACATGAATTCCTAACTGAAATTGATGCAATGTGCAAATAAATTGAATGGATTAATTATCGAAATGCACACCTTGTGTGCGATATTTGTAATGATATACATGATGTAGCTATTGTAATTCTTCCTAGTTGCATGTATTTCATTATATCTTAAAGGATTTTCAAACAAAATAAGTCATCTTTCAATGTTCCTATTTCTATGTATACCAATACTTTCCATTTGATTTTATTATCAATCTCTATTGACGGTGGTGATTAATACCCTTTAGACAGTATGCCGAAGAAGTATCTACCAAATCAAAGAATTAATGAATAAAAAACTACGTATAATCTATTAACATATATATTTATTTCTGATTCTGTTTACACTGGTCATTATCATTTAAAATGATTGAAGAGCATAAACACTAGAAAGTTCTTTTAATTTAATGTAATTGCAATAACCTGGGTACAAACTAATTTTTAAAACTACAGAAATCTTCATAATCCATCTTCCATGTATGTGTTAGAAACAGACTTATACCTTGTTACTTACGTTTCAAATAATTTAAAGTAAGTTAATTTATCCTTCCCCCTTTCAGTGCAGCATTTCAGTTTTTCGGTCAACTAGACCCTTGGTTAGCAAAGACAACTTGTAAGTATACTTGCCCTATGTTTTGAAATGTACCTTCTGCATTCGACTTCCCTACGTTGTCAAGGCCATTGACCTTTTTCATAGTGTTCCTAAAAATGTTAAAAATGAAATATACATAACAGTTTTTGAAAATTAATAATGTATTTCATCTTCAAATAATCGTCTATATATTTAAATTTCCATCCACAAGGCTTTGTTTAACATTTCCACTTCCTTTCCATCACATAATACTCCAAAGCATTAAATCAAATATCGATTAACCATTTCATTGCTTGCCTGATACTTAATGGTAACCTATAATAAATTGTGATTCTTAATACGCATTGTCACATTCTTAACCTTCTACCCTTTCTTCCTCACCTGAGTAATAGCCAAAGGCAATATAATTTACAAATGATAAATTTATAATATTGATCATACGATTTATACCGAATCTATAGAAAAGATGTAATAAAAATGTACAGCAGACGTCTGGTGAATATTGATAAGAGAGATTAATGAAAAGTTTTATTTTATATATGTAAGAGTATTGCGGCATTCCATATCACGTTTACTTCTTCCGGGGATAATAATAGCTGTCATCGAATATTTGTGTTACACCATGATTTTAAGAACAACCAGGAAGTAATGATTAAGAAAGCAAGCACGGAAGTACTGTCATGTCAGGATAAGTTCGTTTGTATTGGTTAATCTTCAGTAGGTGAGAAGGGGATGTTTCCTGTAAAGCAGAATCATAAAATTCTTATTTTTAGAAAACATACTTTAAACCATCTTAAATCGCCCAAACAATTCACATGGTAACAATTACGAAGTTTTTAGAATTAATATTTGATTCATTGCTAAGTAATGCGTAGCAATAAATCCAGACGTATAATACATATAGTACAGATATCCTTTCCAGTCAATTTAAAATTTTGCTAAATTAACCTAAAGTATATATTGCGTAACTATTATTATTATCAATAATACTTTTTTCGAAAGTTACAAACCACGGACCATGTACCGTTAGAGGTAGTTAACTTATACATAGTAAAGACTGACGCAGAAATTCCCTTTTTTCTGTGTGTTACATCACATTAGCATTATTCACTCGTAAAATGAAAGCAAATGAGTCAACGGACTAATTCAAACAGCAGGGAGGGGAGCTTTAAAATGCCACATCTAGTATGACACAATTTTTCCGAAAGATAAGAAACCGTCGTTCACCCTCGGAACTCGAACCCAGAATCTATTGGTCACGAGTCAAACTTCTTACATATTCTCTCTATGATATAATGTACACCATTAACTAAACAAAGCATACATCTATGCTTACGTCGAGTAGGTTTTGACCCATCTGTCCCTTTACATCAAAGTTTGGAATCGCCTCTGATAAAGAACTTTGATATAAGATACAAAACAATTTTTTTTTCGTAATTTTGAGAGAAAAACGTGCGTTATAGCACTTTCATGTAAAATACATGACTATTTAATACATGGAAACCTCTTTATTTTTTATTTCTGATGTCTGAAAATCGGTTATTAAATCATAAGATTGTTCAGTACTAGGGAAAGGAGTACGACAACAGAAATGATACATGTATGCGCATGGTTTCACATTTTGATGACTTGTTAGCAGATAAATGTACCTTTGCATCTGTGCATCTGAACCAAAAAGATTTGCATTTAGGACTAAAGCGAGATACTTCCGTAAGTGTATGCTGTCTTCGCTTTAATGAAGTATAACACATGCATATCTTCCTGTACATTCAGTCACACTTGGCTTGCTAAACATGCTATCTATACATTTTTATTATTGAATAGTACCTCACACTCATACAATAAGCAATCATATTTAAGGAAAGGAAGCGAAAAGAAGCATATTCATGTTCTTGTGATTAAATAAAATGAACATGATAAACTCTAAATTGAAGTTCTGCTTTAAAGTATCTGGAATTTTTTTTTATCGTGTTTACTCGATGGAATACAACATATGGCACAAGATATCGGTAAGTAATATATGTAGCTGGTAGGCTATAGATCTAGTATGTGGAAAACAGACACTAAAACCTTAATGTTATATAAATATATACAATTACCTGCAGTTTTATTTACAGATCACAGAGTTTGTAACTAGGTACAAGGGGTGGGCACAGCTCACATAAAAAAGTAGTGTCTCTCTATTGTCCTCTCTTTGTCCACTTGGTTGTCTGTAGCAGTAAAAATGTTTTCGTGGGGAAATGACTTGCTTTCATTATTTCTAATACTGGAACTCCATTAGAATAAATGCAAATTGATATTTGTCATAAACGTATCGAGTGACAATCTATCTTTTTTTTTTTGATACAGTTTGTTAATTGTTGTCTGTTTTCGCTACAGTATGTTAAATGATGTCTGTTTTCGCTACAGTATGTTTTTAATTGTTGTCTGTTTTCGCTACAATATGTAAACTGTTCTCTGTTTTTGCTACAGTATGTTAATTGTTGTCTGTTTTCGCTACAGTATTTTAATTGTTGTCTATTTTCGCTACAGTATGTTAATTGTTGTCTATTTTCGCTACAGTATGTTAATTGATGTCTGTTTTCGCTACAGAATGTTAATTGTTGTCTGTTTTCTCTACAGTATGTTAATTGGTTTCCGTTTTCGCTACAGTATGTTGATTGTTGTCTGTTTTCGCTACAGTATGTTAATTGTTTGTCAGATTTCGCCACAGTATATTAATTGTTGTCTGTTTTCGCTACAGTATATTAATTGATGTCTGTTTTTGCTACAGTATGTTGATTGTTGTCTGTTTTCGCTACAGTATGTTAATTGTTGTCTATTTTCGCTACAGGATGTTAATTGTTGTCTGTTTTCGCTACAGTATGTTAATTGTTGTCTGTCTTCGCTACAGTATGTTAATTGTCGTCTATTTTCGCTACAGGATGTTAATTGTTGTCTGTTTTCTCTGCAGTATGTTAATTGCTGTCTGTTTCCGCTACTGTATGTTAATTGTTTGTCTGTTTTCGCTACAGTATGTTAATTGTTGTCTGTTTTCGCAACAGTATGTTAATTGTTGTCTGTCTTCGCTACAGTATATTAATTGTCGTCTATTTTCGCTACAGTATGTTAATTGTTTGTCTGTTTTCTCTACAGTATGTTAATTGATGTCTGTTTTCGCTACAGTATGTTGATTGTTGTCTGTTTTCGCTACAGTATGTTAATTGTTGTCTATTTTCGCTACAGGATGTTAATTGTTGTCTGTTTTCGCTACAGTATGTTAATTGTTTGTCTGTTTTCGCTATAGTATGTTAATTGATGTCTGTTTTCGCTACAGTATGTTAATTGTTGTCTGTTTTCGCTACAGTATGTTAATTGTTGTCTGTTTTCGCTACAGTATGTTGATTGTTGTCTCAGTACGTAATAAATAGGTCCTTGTTACTTCCCCGCAAATATAAATTAATAAAAATCAATAGACTTGTACAGGCAGTTTAAGAGGTATTTGTCCACTTCAGACTCATTCAGTCTGTGATATAAAAATAACCATTAATATTTGTTAAAAATTGTTTGCCTGTTCTTTCAAATATTCGACAAATAATGCATGCAACTCTCCTTTCCGAGGTGCTGAGACAATAACATAACAGCTTTCTATGCCAGAAACTTCAATTCTGCATTATCGAGAGGTTCAAATGGACCATCACAAAAATCTTACAACACATCAAGTGATTTACAGATGAGAAGACGGGTTTCCCATCCTTTTGAACGAAAGGTAAACATGCCTCGCAAGAATTGAGAATCAGATCCGACAGGGGATATCTCTCCTTTATCATTTGCTGCACGATACCTCACAAGTATTAGAGCTTGAATGTCCAGATTATCGTGAATTTAACTGAGTAAAGCACCAAATTGATGTTTATGTCTCTCCATGGTGACTTCTGCCACATAACTGAGCCAGTAACTCCTCTTTTTTCTTTCACAGGAATTAACATTCTTTTCTTTACTTCATCTTTTATTGTAACTATAAAGACAAGTATTATAGTATCAATTTGTTTCACTTTAATCCCATTTTACAGTATTAACTTATTTCTTTCTTTTCAGTGATTATTAAAGCTGAAATGTAGAATTCCAAAATATTTGTAATCAAAACTTTTTTCCGAATTGACCTAAAAAGAAAGAACTTCCTTAATTGATTTAAAACAGTAAAGGAACACAAACACTCTGTATTGCAAATTTTCGGCTTCACGACTGACCTTTATCAAGCAATTTTTCAGATGACAAATACAAAATTATGTAAAATCCATGGTTACGTTTCAAAGATACATGAAGCTTATGTATCTTCGAAACGTAAACATAGATTGTACAAAACTTTGTATATTGCTTGATAAAGGTCGTGAGGCCGAAAATTTGCAGTACAGTGTTTGTGTTCCTTTACTTTTTATGTACCGGACTTCCCTTTGGAGGACCTCTTCGAATATCTATGATTTAAAATAATTTACAACGACTTATCACTGTCAATATCGAAATACTTTTCCGGTCAATTCTAAGGTATTGATACATAGATAATAGTGCATTATACATTTCATGGATTTAGGATCGCTTAGGGTCTTTGATGTAGTGTTGAACTTTGTAGAAAATATTTCCGATGATCTCTGTCGTTTAAGACTAGTCATGTTACTAGACCTAAACATCCTGGCGTTTGGTGCGACACGTCATTCTCCTAGGACAGCACCATATCTATATAAGGTAACATTAGAAAGTCGTCCACCAAGTACAAACAGTTGAAACTAATGTCTACATGATGCTCGGGGAGCGAGAAGGAGCTGGCAACGATCTTCCCGATACTTGTTGCAGACAAAGGGAATCGAAATAGGCAATGGAAATACCTGGGTACATAACTGCCTAATCTATGCGGAGTGCACCTGGTGATATCGGACTAAGATCCGGATATGGAAAAAACATATGACAAATTATTTCCTTTTATCCATAAATACACACAGATCGAGGTTTGTTTCCTCCTGTTTCAAGCTTCATTCTGTTGAACGACTTCTCAACTCTTCTCTTGACAGATTGTCTGCCAAAATATTCTGAATGTGAGTTGCCTTCAAAGTCATCTGGTCCTCCCTGCATCATTGCAAAAGATCTAAAGTCGAAAGAAATCCCTTTCTTGTTAATATGGGATACAAGTGCAATCTGATTAAAACATTATCTTTATTCCGCTTCTCTATCTGTCCCATTGCGGATGAAGATCTTGCGTAACCCCGTAAGAGGTCATGTTCTGGTGAACTCTGATGACGTTTCAGTCACCGAAACCGTTATTTTCCATAGCCAATCAATGACTCGGTTAGGCACGTGATGATGACGCAATATATAACAAACACTGTTCAAAAACTACCTTTTGGATCACGCACGCTGAGGATATTAATTTTATTGTAGCCGATCCACTGACTGGCTGGAAAATCAGAGTTCACCAGAACATGACCCCTTACAGAGTTTCGCCAGATCTTTAACCGCAAAAGGACAAATAGAGAAGCGGAATAAAGATATGGTTTTAATCAGATTGGACACAAGTGTTAAGTTATTGCTACGAATCAAAACCAGAATCATCCGATGACTTTTTCACAAATGAAGGTGATATGAAGGAACTGGTTGGGATAAATCTGTCTTACTTCTCCTTGTTAAAACTATCTTCGCCGCATGTTCATATGTGCCCCGGGAACAAAGTCGATACCTCTCGTTGGTAGTTCCAGTAATCGAAGGAACAATTGGGCTGGGTCTTCAGCTTGTAGTCTTATAAAGGAGATCACTTAAAGTAGAATACGATACCTCTATTCTGCCGAATAAATCATTCTCAACTGGAGACCTAAAGTAGCTCCTAGATATTCTGTTTTATATTATGACATTTAATGGGACTTGTTCCAGTTCACTTGAAAGACAGACCCTCTCAGAATAAAATACTTATGACGTATTAAAGACCCTTCGCATCCCGATAACTCACTTATGAATCACTGAGAAAGATATTCATAAATATTTTATGTGAAGGAAGATACACAACAATTGCCGACATCTCATTTGTAATTATTCGCTGAGCTGTTACCAGTCGATCAAAAGGTGTAGCGCGAAATTGTTAAGGATGAGACCAAATATATCAACTTCCTTATGCCCTGTTCTCATTTTAATTTTTGAAAAGAAATTTCAATTCATTTCACTAATCTCTTCTCTCAGACACGATGCAAATACTTTTTAAATCACTTGCATAACTGTCAGCCACTAAGTGAGACTCAGACAATTATTTTTATGTCGGTCATATAGACAATAAATCATCCTGAATACTTTCACTGTCTGGATCAGATTCTGCATCAGATAGCCTAAATCGACTTCAGGGACTACATGTAATTGTGATGCTTTGGTCTATAGAAGCTACTCTATCAACACTGTTGTGCACTTGCAAATGGGACTTTCTGTTCATACTTTTCTAAGATTATTATTAATGAGATGTTCTAATAATTGTTCTTTTGAAGAGTTCAACTCAATCATTATATATGACTTTTCAGAACTTAGTAGTATGGATGATCGAATTCCATTAGAATATTCTTTGATTGTTTCAATGCATTACAACAACATTATTTCAGCCGTCCCTGTTACAGGTGCCGACTTGAAGAAAGTTGTACTGTCAGCCGTTTTATTATACTACTAGGAACACAGGGATATGCATCATTCTCCATCACTAGAGATATCTCTAATTCAAATAGAGATATCTCTTTTTCAAATTGAAATAATTATCTGTAACTGAATAGAGACTAATCTCTAATTTGAAAAAAGGATATACCTTTAAATTGTGAAGAAAAAGAGATATTTCTTTTTTAGAGAGAGATATCTCTAAATTTAACGGAAATGCCTTTATTCAAACAAATTAATAGAATTATATGTTTCAAGCAAAGAAATATGAATATTTTTTTCTTCAAATAAAGCCTACTGTGGAATCTTCACCTGTCTCGAATATCTGTCTCGTCGATCCCGCGAACCAGCAAATAAGATTTTTAAACGTTCGAATACGTGCCTAGAGCAAAAGAAAGGAAATCAAGGGTATCACCTGGAGGGCTGGAATTCACGACGTCGATCTCAAGCCGAACACGCTATCAAACAGAAAGAATTTACATTTATACTGAGGAATTAAAATTATATAAACAATAGCAGGCCTTTAAATGTCGAATCTATCCTCCTTATTTCTATATTTGACTTCCTTTTTCTTAGTGACAAAGCAATATCGTTTCCAAAATATTCGCTGCTGAACAGAATCTAAACTAGTGCCAACATACCGGTCTCTAATGTCTATCTCATCAGCTGGTGAATCCGATACCTTACATGTACATTTCTGCAAAATGTAATTAGTGATTCCAAATTGAAACTGATGCCATCATTTCCTTAAAATCAGCTTCATCATTTTGTTTCATCAGAACATGACCCTTTACGGGGTTTCGCCAGATCTTTATCCGCAATGGGACAAATAGAGAAGCAGAATAAAGTTATGGTTTTAATCAGATTGAAATTTTGGATACCTCGAGGTTACTACCTTACTTTTTCCGGCGCACGGAACTGGTGGCGCGGACAGTAATTTAAAACTAATTGTATATAAATATTTCTATTACAATTAAAAACATCACGTGATGATAACTTTAAAAGATGTTTATATAATACTCAGTTAGATTGAATTTAAAACAGCCTCTTATAAAGTTCTATTCTTTAGTCGCGATGTTTCGTAGATGTACAAAACATATCGAACAATCGGTTACCAAGAACAAGAACAGATCCAATCCTACATTTATTAAATGTTATAGTTAGTTATATTTTTGGATTAGGTCATACCTAAATGTATTGTATATTTTGTCAATATGATGTTATTTCTAATCAAAACATAGGTAAAGGTACATTACAGACATATGCTGCCTGGTGTTCACGTAGCTTCAATATTTCGCCACACCAAACGTTATTTATTATCGGCTAATAACGTTTTTGTGTGGCGAAATATTGAAGCTACATGTAGGTGTTCACGGTGATCGATTAGTTTAAAAAATGGGGAAAAAATGTATATTCTTTTTTTTTCTCACCGAAGTACTTTACCCAAATATATGATAAATATTTTTCACTAATCATGATTTACAGAGTAGTATATGAAAATTAATTACACAAAGCGTAACCTTTCGTTTGATTAAACAACTATCAACATCTTCGGGTTTTGTATTCAATGTAGAAATCGAAAGTAGGATTGACGTATGGCAACGACGGCATGTCTAGTTTCGTTTTGTCAAAACGATTTAGTTTACTGTTAACACTTACTACATACATAGAAGTTAGAGTTTGTGCGCAATATTCGGATATGGTAAACTTCTGTGTACATTTTATTCAGTGTATTACTGCAAGATCTCACCTTTAACATTCCCATTTAATGTTTTCTCAATTCAATACAAGTTACAAGTATATACTTTATATATATACTATATACTGAAATTTACCTAATATGTATAAATCTGGGCCAACGTTGGCCACAACATTGCATGCCTAATGCTAACTTTCAGCCAACAGTGCAACCATTACCCCACATTGACCCAACCTAATCAATAATTAATCGTGCTATCTGGGCATGCGTCTATGATCTGTTATATTTTATTTTGGGCCAGAACTACTGGGGCCTGATTTACCAATAGGGCCAGATCAACTGGGGATGGATGGTAGCGGACCTGGTTCTATCTGGGCCCAGATCCACGTGTACCATAATACCCCTGTCTGTCTAGTGTCTCTACTCTTAATTCAGTCACACACAATTTCAACATTGTGGAAACTTGGAGTTTCGATAAATGGTCAGTGGGCAAGATTCAGTGTATTCCAACATTAGATGGAACAAATTTAATATATTCATAAACATACTACATAAATGGCAATAATGTTTTAACAGTGTTAATTCGTTGGCCAGTTTACTTTATGTATGATATTTGTTTTATTTAATTTGAAGTTGGAATACACTGAATCTTGCCTGACAATTTGTTTATTGATCACAGGTTTGCATTCTGATCATATCCCCTTATTCAGTGGTTTTCATAGCCATCAAAGATGAGGTATTTTGTCAGATATCTTTCAGACTAAGAATGATAGCCCAGTCAGCTGAGCCATAATATTTCATTGCAATGTAACTAGCTAATAATGTATATAGGGTTACTAAAAAATGAATAGCTTCACGAGTTTACCCTCCCACACTGTCATTTGTTATCAGACATTAATTAAATATAATATGTGGGAGAGCCTCAAAGCCCAGTGCCATTCATAATGTAGTACCTTAAGCCAATTGTGAATCATAATTGCACTGTATCAGCTGATTTGAAATAAATAATTTCACAGGTCAGTTCTACCTATATAAGTACCCCACTTTTCACACATCTAATCTAAAATCTCATCATGTTACATGCTAAAGCAGGTGTGGCCTAGTGGATAAGGTGTTTGGCTGGTGATCGAGAAGTCCTGGGTTCGACTCCTGCTCTGGGCACACCAATGTTCTGTCTTTCGGATGAGAGTAAAATCTGAGGCCCCGTGTCATGGTAGGCATGGCATGTAAAAGAACCCTCACTGCTTCAGGTGGGTCCGTTGCAATTAGGTCTAAATTTGTATGAATTGCATCAGGCAGATGTTGTCACCATATAGATCATGATATAATCGTGGAGTGACTTAAAACAATATTCAATCAATCAATCAATTATTACATGCTACCATCCTTAAGTTATTACATTTTTAAACAATTTTGAAACATACTGTTGTTTGAAATTAAGGCATGTTATAACATATGCTAAAGGTGGCAGTTGATGATGCAGCTTTTGCAACTTTATAAAAAATTAAATTGTATGTCAAAATGACAATGTGATTTAAGTCTTTGTCTCTTTGGATTCTCCAAAGAAGGAAATATTAACTTGATCATACCCTATTTGGAAAATTTCCCGCAACATCAAGATGCTCAGCAGATGGCCACTAAGAAAGTTTTCAAATCTGAATTTAAATTCAGAAATAAATAGTGATAGCGTACAATACCATACATATTTAAATTGGATGCTTGGAATGTCAGATACTGGTAGGTAGAACTAACCTGTGAAATTTTCTTCTCCAAATCACTCTTGAAGCCGTCCCACAGATAGTTACATACCTGATAATAGATAACAGTATGGGTTCAAGAATTTTTTAAGCTACAAAGTAGCATATTCTATAAGATATAATCTGTTTAACTAGTCACTAATATTTTCAGACGTCAATTGGCACGATGAAAGCTGTACAGTTCCAAACTGGAGGTGCTGATCTTCTAAGCATAGGGGACGTTCCAGTACCAACACTGCGAGAAAAAGAAGTCTTGATGAAAGTATATGCATCAGCCATTAATAGAGCAGACACACTTCAGGTCGGTCATCAAAATATTTTAAGGGCTGTTTAACACATGAATGGTTCAAAGTTTTACAGAAAGTAAGATTTTATGTGAAGCAAATAGCAAAATCCTCAACGCCATACCATTATAGAAATTTAATGATGTATAATATTTAACTTTTAAAATAAATTCTGATTTTTATAATCTAAATTCTCACTTTGTCCCTGATAATATGAAATTATTATGTATTTTCACAAGTTTTTCAGAACATGTTATTGAAAAAGTGACAGTTTTTAGTTCATTTTCTTTTTTTGTTACCCAAGGCAGACATATACCAAAAACCAATATTATCGTACTATAATATTTTGAAACACCCCTATACATTGTGTAAAAGTTTTGCATGACTGTGTTAATTTCCTTTTCTGTGTAGTAATGAAAACAAAATCAATTGTTTTGTTTGTTTATTTAGCATTGCTTTGCACTTCTTCAAGATTATTGCACTGATACGGTGGTTGCACCTACCTGTCACATCGCTTCATAACTTTGTCCAATGGAATACACCCACTGGAAGCAGTGAGGGATGTTTTACATGGCAACATGCACTATGACTTTGGTGATTCGGTTTATACTGTCTCCTTCCACTGACCGTGAGATAGGGAGGCAAAAGATGATAAATCAGAACCGACAGTTATAATAAAACATGGGTCCTCAGAGTCGAAATTTAGTGCCGCTTGATTAACCTGCCCCCTGAATCAGTTGAAAAATTCTGCATAATATTTCTTGAAATTTATCACAAAGTTATTAAAAGGTGGAATTTTCCAGTTTTATGAAATAAATAATTGTTCTACTTTGGTAGATGATATGAAGAATGAAAATGTTAATACACTTATATTTTAGGTCATTTCCATCCTTTGGTGCCCCCTCCCCTTTTGACTGTATTATGTACAGATGGTTGCAGGCCTCACATAATATTCACATTAATGTGAAATCTGTCATGAAGACTGTTTTAGCACATACACACTATCTCTGATTGCATCTATATACATGAACAACTTTGATCTTCCTTCGATGTTCTTAAAGCACTTCTTATATCTACATGTATGCCTCTGTATCTACTTGTATATGCATGTACATATATAATTTAAAGTTATATGCAAGCAAATGTTTCTGACAGCCATGTCGACACTGTTGCCAAGTATGTTTTAAAATATCATCATAATGGTTTCAAAGTCAAGTTACGTGGCAATCCACATAAACATAAACACCTGTGCTCAGCTGTCCTGAGTTATAAGAATAAGCAAACTGCATGTTTTAAAGCATGTTTTATGTTAACATAATGTTATGTTAGAACTGCATTCAGCTGCATGTCATTTTAATATAGCTGTGTGTTTGAATAAGCTTTTTACTCTAATGTTTTCTCATATAATTTCCTCTTAGTTACAAGTGGAAATCTAATTGATGTATTCTATATAAATCATATTCTTGTCTAAGAAAGCTAGATTTCTGTACACAATAAGTTATAATAATTGTACAATTTTAAAAATTCAAAATTAAAAACTACCAGGGGGGTATGTTCATTTCAAAATAGTGACTTTATAGTAGTACATGGCGAAAAGTCATCAATTTGGGGTTTTTTTTTTTTTTTTTATTTCATTACATATTACTTGTATTGTGATTCTTTCAAATCCTTCACAAATTGGTATTTAAAGAGGGAAAACATAATAATTAGATATTTTAATGTTCCAGAGGAAAGGTTTATATCCACCACCTGCAGGAGAAAGTGACATTTTAGGACTAGAGGCCTCAGGTGTTGTGGAGAAATTAGGACCAGGATGTAACAAGAGCTTCAAAATTGGGGACAGGGTTATGGCACTTTTGCCAGGTAATAAAAGATTTATTTATGGATACTGTAATCATATCAATATCTCTTCTGGCTCATCTTGAAATTCTGCATTTCGATATTGTGTGATGTTTGTTTGAGGACTGTTAGGATCACAATCTTTGGGTTGTTGTGTGTTTCAGTTTCCAGGGTTGGAAACCTCTGGCAGGGGAGGAGTGTGACAGATGGGTATCGGCCTGGATAGCTAAATGGTGAAAGTGTCCACCTTGAAAGCGGAAGGTTGTGGGTTCGATTTCCGGGTCTTGCCTCATCTTTTCCCCTACCTGTTACATTTCTATCTCATTATTCTTCAGGAGGTGGTAACGCAGAATATGTCGCATGCAGAGAGGAATTGTTGATGCCAATACCAAATGAAATGGATTTCATACAAGCAGCGGCAATTCCCGAAGTATGGCTAACAGCTTATCAACTATTACACTTCATTGGTAAGTATATCTGTCAAAAATGCACTTTTGTAATACATCAAGAAATACAAGTGGATACAAGTTATTAATCTAAGACTAATAGAATCTATTTCTAGAAGAGAGTGGTGATAGAGAAATTCACCATACCAAATGTTAAATCAAATTAGTCATTGTCAAGACTTGCAGAAACATGGGCAAGTTAACTTGCACTATGATTGTGATTGATTTTTGTTCTCTCATTCCCCAACCTTCAAGTAATTAAGCAACTTTATCTTGTTTTGAGGTGGTCAAACAGAAGAAGCCCAGTGTCATTTGTGTTGTTGTTTATGTAACATAAAAGACGTTGAAGTAATATGTGGTCATGAAGCACCATGTGTGTGTAGTCTGTCACCAGCCCTCTAGTAACAGCAAGAAAATCACTCCCTGTTTATATTTGTCTTATTCAGAAATTACTGCTGATATACTTTTTGTTGCATAGTCACCGTTCAGTAAACACTTGATCTTGACAACTTGGGGTAAAACATTAAATGTAGTTTGGTTGTTCCCAGACTAACAGACAATATGAGACAAACCTTTACGTGTCCACCATTTGGAAACGAAAAGTTCTTTATCTCTTCTAGCATGTCATACGTAGCAAGTCTTTTCGACTAGCTGATGGAATACAATAAATCTATCATCATATTACATTTATTTTGGTCATCATAAGATATTTCCTCTATGATTTTTAGTTCATATATAACAGACCATGAATGGTAAATTTCATTGAGTATTCTTCAAAATTTTCTTTGTGCTCTATCCTATCAACACTTCAGTTGAGATTCTCATGAACTCAAACCTCCAGTCATTTAAACTAATTTCCGAAGTTCCATTTAATGTGGGGATAAGCTTTTATTAAATATAAGCATTAAAATCCTTTTTCCCCTATCCATTGACATTTTTAAAATTTACAAGAGTAAATTGTATATACATTGATATGTAATATAGATGTACATTTCTATGAATGTAAATTTTTAAAAAAAAAAAAGTACCTAGAGCTGAAGTAGAGTAGTCTATAGTTTGCTTGACTTGTGGCTGAGGGTCACAGGTTCGAGTCGTACCAGCAGCTGGATGGTAGCCTGTCTTGCAGATGAGACTGAGATTCTGTGTAATGTTAAATATCCTTCACTGCTGCTTTGAATGAGTCTGTTGCATTGGTCTAAATTTCCGTGCAATGCAGCGGAGACGTTACCATTTAAGCGAAATGATCTGTCATGACATAAAATAAGAAAGAAACAAAAAAAAACAAATTCACTCAAAAATATCTAACTTAAACATACGGGAATTTTATATAACCATTCTTACCAAAACTTTGAATTATGTAAAATTTTTCTTTTTTGGGTTTTTTTTTTTTTGCCAAAGTGACGTTATGTGTTTTGTAGCAAATGTTGAAGAGAATGACACTGTCTTGATTCATGCCGGAGGAAGTGGCGTGGGGACAGCAGCTACTCAGCTTTGTGGACTTGTAAATGCCAACGTCATTGTTACTGCTGGATCTCAGGACAAAATCAATTTTGTCAAAAGTTTAGGGGCCAAAGAGGGTTACAATTACAAAGAGGGAGATTTTGCTCCAAAAGTACTGGAATATACTAAAGGTTAATTACTACTTTTTGTTGTGATATTAATTTCTTGTAGTATATTAATTTTGAATGTTGTTTATGTTATCCACAAATGTTTTGTGTTATTTTGTAATTTTCTTAATTTCACTTATGTAGAGCCAACACAAAGTCTGAATTCTTCATATTTCATGACTTTTACCAAGTTGCAGTTACTACTGGCATCTTTCATGAACCGAACTTTTTTTATCTCCCTAAGTTAGAAAGTTCTTTGGCCAAATTATATTTATACTGTCTAACCATTCCGCTGCTCAGAATTTGACCATTGCAACATGTTTCACAAACTAATTATTTAGTTTCTCATTTGACCTATTTTTCAGGTGCAGGCGTTGATGTCATTTTAGACTGTATAGGAGCATCATATTACGAACAAAACATGAACTGTATTGCAATGGAAGGCAGATGGGTATTATATGGACTTATGGGTAAGACAACTTACCTTAAGCCAAGAAAAAAAATAATGTTTATTTAGGGTATTACCCAACCATCTCTCAGTTTTGGTGCAGATTCAAAATTTGTAATTGTATGGTTTTAGCTCATTATATCCAGAAATAAAACTAGTACATGTTTATGCCTCTTGACTCATATGATAGTAGAAAGGCATAAAATAGTTAAAAGTTCACTGAGTGAAGTGTGTATACTAATATGACTTTTGTCTTAATTTACTTCATCATTGATTGCTATTTTATTTCATAAACAGATTAAGTTTGATATATACTTATGTGCTAAATATCAATAGAAATAAAATTGAAGACCCAGTAGGGCAGATTGTGATAAAAAGATTTGTTTGCAGTGCCTGCTGTTCTGATGTGATTTGAGATGATTATGTACTAAGTTAATAAACTCTAGCTCAATGTTGTGATATTACTGGAAAAATATGAATCACAATGTGCTTTTACAAACCATTTAAACTCCAACGTTTATCAAATCAATGTTGTTATTATGCTACACTTACCATCTAGGCCTGGCATAGCTCAGTCAGTCAGAAGTGTGCTAAACTCCGGTCCAAAATGTTAAGGTTGTACTTACTATCGCTAACTTGTTGATGTTCTTTTCTTTGGATGAGATGTTACAAACCAGGCACAATTTTCTCCCCTTTTTCCCTATCCATCCCCTTCCCCTGCTTTGGGTAGCTCAGTAACATAGATCAAGATTTGTGTACAATGTACTTAGCACATTCTGTCACTGTTTTCGAAGTCGGACATCTAGGTATTTGATTACCAGCATTCGGAACATGGGGTAAAGCATCAGATTTTATCATAGAAAGCAATGCACATACCAGGAGGAATTTTGTTAAAAAGAGATAATAAATATATTTTGTCATTCAAACAAGTAAATTTTGAATGCATGTTTTACACATTTCCGATCGTATTTTATAAGAAAAACCCTTCAGAATTGATACAGAAGAGCTTAATGTTGTATTAATGCCAACGATAAACCACAAGATTTACCCAAGGTGTCATGGCGAGACTCCTCAGGTATCTACGTAGACCCATGTAGACAGTGATGTCACGCCAACTTCAAGAATAGATAGTTTTCGAATGTGTATGATCTAATAGGAGTTACTTCCCTTTTCTGCCATCTTGGAGGTATATGACTGAACATTAGTACATAAATCAACCATATTATGTGAGGAATTTTGCCAAACTTAGGATATGAATCAAAAACTGCAGCTTCACCTCTAAAATGGTGGAGAAGGGAAGTAACTCCTATTAAATTTTATGCATTCAAAACTCAAAATTCAAAAAATTTATATGAGTACAATACTCTTAGTGTGACATAAAACAATAAACACACAAATTTATCCTACCTGAATTATAACTGCAGTAAATACTATTATTTTTATTGAGAATTACATGATGCTGCTTCCCAATAATGTGTACAAGGTTTCGTCTGTTCCTCTTTGTATTTACATGTCCATCCTGTCTACAGGAATTTACGATTATTTTGAAAAATTACTGCTGAACACGATCTTAACCATATACATCTTGGTTTTATAATTTTATATTGTATACTTATTACTTCTAACTTGTAACTTAAATAAACGTAATTCAATATTCATACTTTAGTTTCTTCTCTTTGTATTTTTTTTTTTTTTTTATTCTCCTCTTTTCAACAGAGATTTTTCATTTTTTTTTTTTTCAAATTGTACTTTCAGGTGGAGGAAATGTAAACAGTGATATTTTCAGGAAGTTGCTCAGTAAAAGAGTTTCTATATTTGGAACCACAATAAGAACAAGATCTGTCAAGGTAGGTGAAGTTTGAAGATATCATTCGTATCCATTTACAAACCACGAGACCTCAGTATTCAAGTAGAATAAACCTCTAAGCAAAAACTCCACTGAGGTCTTCGCATTTTCAAAACTGGATTAGATATAATCAATACCAATGACTAGTGATCGTCTGTGATATCTCAACCTTCTTAACGAATATCAGCATTATAAGTCTGAAATCGTATAGAAATACAATATTCATGTATGATAAATATATCATATATGGTAAATGCCATACTGTCTAGAGTTATACATTACTAATGTATATCACTCATGAAATTTTTTAAGTTAAGATTAGCTGAACATTCATTACTTGTTTGAAAATATGTAATTTCAGGTTGTAATTGAATGTCATTGTACATACTTAAGTCCTGTCAACTTGTAGATAACTAGTCTGCGCTCACATGAATGAGCACCCTCACTTGCTAAAATCAAAGACACTTGTAATAATCAAACATTAAAAACGGTGGTCCCATGTCATGGTAGAAGCGGTATGTCAAAGATCTGTCACTGCTTCTGGTGGATCCCTTAACGGATCTCAATCTCTGTATATAGCATCAGGCACCACAACAGAGAAATAAGCTTGGTGTGATGGTGCTGTTTTAAGGTAATTTGCTACCATACATTCTTTGCTTGATATTGACAATTAAGTTGTCGAATTGCATATCTGGTGCACAAAATTATAACATATATATGTTCTAATGTTTTTAGCTCACCTGAGCGTAGCTCAAGTGAACTATTGTCACAGTGCAGCGTCCGTCGTTAACTTTTCTACATTTTCGACTTCTTCTCCAGAACCGCTGCACAGAATTTCACCAAACTCCATAGGAAGTAAGTACTCAAGGTCCTCTACAAAGTTTGTGTTTTTTATGCCGATCCGTGATTCAAGATGGCCGCCATTGGCTCTGATTGGTTGACACATTTTCGACTTCTCCTCCAGAACTGCTGCACAGAATTTCGCCAAACTTCATAGGAAGTAAGTAATCAAGGTCCTCTTCCAAATTTGTGTTTTTTTTGCCGATCGGTAATCCAAGATGGCCGCCATTGGCTCTGATTGGTTGACATTTTCGACATCTTCTCCAGAACTGCTGCACAGAATTTCACCAAACTTCATAGGAAGTAAGTACTCAAAGACCTCTACCAAGTTTGTTTTTTTTATGCCGATCCGTGATCCAAGATGGCCGCCATTGGCTCTGATTGGTTGACACATTTTCGACTTCTCCTCCAGAACCGCTGCACAGAATTTCACCAAACTTCATAGGAAGTAAGTACTCAAAGTCCTCTACCAAGTTTGTGTTTTTTATGCCGATCCGGGATCCAAGATGGTCACCATTGGCTCTGATTGGTTGACACATTTTCGACTTCTCCTCCAGAACTGCTGCACAGAATTTCACCAAACTTCATAGGAAGTAAGTACTCAAGGTTATCTACCAAGTTTGTGTTTTTTTATGCCGATCCGGGATCCAAGATGGCCGCCATTGGCTCTGATTGGTTGACACATTTTCGACTTCTTCTCCAGAACCGCTGCACAGAATTTCACCAAACTTCATGGGAAGTAAGTACTCAGTGTCTTCTACCAAGTTTGTGTGTTTTATGCCGATTGGGGATTCAAGATGGCCGCCATTGGCTCTGATTTGTTGACTAATTTTTGACTTATTCTCCAGAACTGCAGCACAGAATTTCACCAAACTTAATAGGAAGTAAGTACTCAAGGTCCTCTACCAAGTTTGTGTTTTTTATGCCAGTCCGTGATCCAAGATGGCCGCCATTGGCTCTGATTGGTTGAAACATTTTCAACTTCTTCTCCAGATCGGCTGCAAAGAATTTCATCAAACCTCATAGGAAGTAAGTACTCAAGGTCCTCTACCAAGTTTGTGTTTTTTATGCCCATCCGTGATCCAAGATAACCGCCATTGACTCTCATTGGTTGACACATTTTCGACTTCTTCTCCAGAACAGCTGCATAGAATTTCATCAAACTGCATAGAAAGTAAGTACTCAAGGTCCTCAACCAAGTTTGGTGTTTTTTATGCCGATCCGTGATCCAAGATGGCCACCATTGACTCTGATTGGTTGACACATTTTCAACTTCTTCTCCAGAACCACCGCACAAAATTTCACCAAACTGCATAGAAAGTAAGTACTCAATGTGCTCTACCAAGTATAGGTTTTTCATGCCGATCCGTAATCCAAGATGGCCGCCATTGGCTCTGTTTGATTGACACATTTTCATCTTCCTCTCCAGAACCCCTGCACAGAATTTCTTGCTTGCTTGTAAATATGCACTTTGTGCTCAGGTGAGCGATATAGGCCCACTTGGGCCTCTTGTTTGTATTATGATTTAAAATACATTTCATTTTAATGTAATATTTATTTGAAATTTCAGTACAAAGAAAGTGTAGTGAAAGCTTTTGTCAGTCATGCATTGCCTCACTTTCAATCTAAAAAGATTCAGCCAATCATAGACACTGTTTTTCCACTAAGTGACATTAGAAAAGCTCATGAACTGATGGAGTCTAATAAGAATACAGGAAAAATTATCTTAAAGGTTGCTGATCTAGATAAAGAACATGATGAACTATAATTATTCATCTAGTCATTTGTTGGAAATTGTAAATCACATGATTTCAATTGATCATCATTATACATGTATATATATTTGCTCAAAATTTCAAATAATTTACGGATACATATAGATACATATTTATATAGATATATATAATGCAGTTTGTTTAACTACATGTGACATGCTGTCTATAGGAATGTAGAAATAAATTGCATTTGTCCAAATTGTGTTAGTGTCTTGCTTATATAACTTTAAATTACAAAAATATCGAAATTGTTAATTTTTTTAACTCGTCTGAACAAAATGTTCAAGTGAGCTGTTGTTATGACACACCATCTGTCTGCCTGCAAACTTTTAACATTTTCACTTCTTGTTCACAATCACTGAGGACTTTTTATGAAACTTGGTATGAATGAAGTCTTCAGTGACCCATACGAGTGTTGTTGTTAGTTTGAAATAAAATTTTGTAAAAGGGAGAATCTTGTCAGAAATACTTTTAAAGTTTCTCATATGCTCATGTGAGCAATATGTTCCCTTTTGGGCCCTTTTTTTTGGGGGGGGGGGGGGAAGGGAGGGAATGATTTTTTATTTTCTTTGTGTTTTTTTTTTTTTTGTTTTGGTTTTTGTGTTTGTTCTTTTCTCTATCTATTTTTTTTTTTATTTATTTTTATCATTGTATTTTTATCATCAGTACATAGATATGTTGTAGAGTATTTCATTATGATGTGCAATGGGCCTCTTGTTTCAAACGAGCATAGCTTCTCTACTGCCTACCTGCATGTGTATATTTCATATTCCATGTGAAGTTCTTTAGTTATGTTCATATTGTACTTTACTGATTTGTTGCACACCTAGAAAAGATATATCAGAATATATCAGAAATGCCATTTTTATCGATAATTATAAATGTATGTTAATATCATAAATCCTATAAGCAGTCTACCAGTATATCAAAACTATGGACTTTTGACTGACACCTTAGTCAATTTTTTCAAATTTGGTAAATATATGAGCATATTCACTCAGTCAAAGGTCAATAATTGTATATTATTGTAAAGTCTATTTATATGTGTGTTAATTAGCTGAACACTATACATATGACACGCCTATTTAGGTTTTACTCTAAATAACATCAGGGACGTTTAGATACATGTATATACGTCCCTGATAACATACGTGGGAGAAATGACTAACAGCGTTCCCAATTGATATCATGAGATTTGTAAACGAATGTGGCATAAAGAACATTTTCGATTGTTACTTATGGATGGTCATAAACTAATGACTCCTTTGTTTGACACCAGATTACTTCATCGCTGTAAAAAATTATGTAATACCAAATGTTCAAAAGCGAAATGGCAAGCATAAGCGCAGATTCAAATTCAATCATCATCTATGACCATCCATAAGAAACGATTGAAAATGCTAATTAAGTAGAGAATATAAAATATTTTTATAAAAGTATGAATATTTTGATTGATATAAAAATGTAGTCTAGAGCTACACCAAAATGTACTTTTATTTATATATATATCGGTATATATTTAGTTCTAGTTTGTATGACAGCTAGAATAATAAAGTGGGGCGTATTTTGTGCTGTTTAACGGTGTGCCCCTTCTTTAAATACAAAACAGATCGTACACAGTTTCATTTTTGTTGAAAATGTTTATATATATAATATTTAAAGAAGTGAAATGAGGGAATATGAGTTATTATTTTGCAAATCTGGGGGTGAGTTTTACTAAAGGTCGTAAGCCCAAAATTAGGCGTAGACGTAAACTTCGCTAAGAAATAATAATTATTGTCTCCTTCCTAAGGAGTTCCAAACATAACATACACCTTTTACACCGTTTACCAGTGTAATAATATATGAACATAGACTTCAAGAAAAATTCAATTGATATACACGTAAAAGACGGGATGTTTACGTCTACGTCTACGTTTGGGCTTACGACCATTAGTAAACTCACTCCTGAATGTTATGTTTGGAGTGATACGCTTTACATTCTCAAAGTTCTTTTATCTCGTTACTTCTGCGATATTTCCAGCAAAGTGAAAATTAGTTCTAGCTTCAAGGACAATATATTTACCTCAACTGAAATGTTAATGGAACACAAGGAAGTCATCTAGTCTGTTCCTTCTGTTGTCAATATTTTTCTGATAACATTACTAATTTTAATATGAAAATTTAAAAATTTTAAGTGAAATTGAAAAATAACAAATTTCTTATATTTAGGTCAAATGAGTGCAGAGTTAACGTATTGCTTCGTTCTTCATCGCGCGCCGCTCGTCGTCCATTAAGCCCCTGTTGCACTGTTAACGTTACGATTTTCCACAGCCCTTCAGTTGCCGAGCAGAGCGCGAACTGATGTCTTTGCATGTCGTAGAAATATTTTCTTCCTATGGTCGTTACTCGGCAAGCTGCGACTAGGAGTCTAAACAATTAGACACATTTTCCAGTTATTATCTGTTCGAACTTGCCACAACTCCCCAGGTGTCGTACAGGTCCCGAATGTCTCTGTATACATTTGTATTTCCAATACTCGTCTGGCAGCGACAAGAATTGTAAACGGTTTAAAACAGTCCAAAGTGCCACCTAATTGCTGTTATTAAAATCATAGATTTTACATTAACATATCAATTGTAAAATATCAACGATAAAAATAATTGGATAGCTTTCATTGATTATAAGAAAACCCCAGAAAAATATACATTTTAAAAAGTATCTAATTTTATATGGTCCTAAACATGTGCTATTTTAAGCCTAAAACCAGAATTTGAGCCTCAACAAGTTAAAGATGGTCGAGGACGGCCTGGAGGTTTAAGTCCAACATACCACGTATTAGACATCTGTCATTTAGTTTTCATTACCAAAATGGTATTTTATTTCTCGAACAAACAAATATGAGAATTTAACGAGAGATAGCTTAGCAGTAGGACTTTCTTTAATCCTCGAATATATATGAAGTGTCACACGCAATTGTCTTCATTTTGATTGTGATCCTGTATACCCGGTATGATATCATTATCAATCAAAGCCGGTATGACTCAGTGGATGAGGTGTTCGGCTCGTGAAAGAAAAGTCATGGGTTCGACTCCTTCTTTCGGCACACTAGTGTCCTGTTTTGCGGATGAGACATTAAAAACCGAGGCCATGTGTCTTCTGTCTTCATATCTGTCCTTCCGACGAGACAATATCAACCGAGGCCCTGTATTATGGTGTAAACCGAGGGCCCGTGTCATAGTGTAAACCGAGACCCCGTGTCGCGGTATCAACCGAGGCCCCCTGACACAGTATCAACCGTGTCTCGGTGTCAGTATTTAACCGATACCCTGTTTTACGGTATCAACCGAGGTCCCATGTCACGGTATCAACCGAGACCCCATGTCACGATATACGTTGGCACGTAAAACTCTTCCACTGCCTCGGTGGGTCCCTAGCAAAGGACATAATTATGAAGCAATGCACCACACAGGTGCCGCCACCATATAAATGTAATAATCTTAAAATTACATAAAACAATAATATGTAGTAACCAAAAGCAAGTAAAAACTTGCACAGGGAAATCGTTTTACAATAAATAAAAATATTCTTTCCACAAATTTTCGTCCCCTTGGCGTTTATCATGAGAAATTATCGGTACTCTCGGCTCAACAAGAGTAAATTCACTCTTTGATTTTTAACGTTATCAGGGGCCGAAACGGTACTCAACAAAACACCGGGACTATTCTTTCTTAATGGTGGCACCATATACCTTGTGCATTTAACCAAACATCAAATCAAATTTTATGACATTTATGCGTTTTCGTATATATGGACATTTTTTCAATATCATAATTTTCGAATTGGACAAAAAACTCATTCATGGATCAATATATTACAAAACATCTTATTCTGAGATGATAACGCTAGACAAATTATACAAAGTGCTCTAATCGGCATATATGAGTATATTTCTCTCCGGCGCTCATTACACGGATTATCATATTTATGTTACAACATTGAAAGCATGTCTATGTTGTCCTTGTTTTTCTTCAGAAGAAGAATGTATGCCATATATTTATTGTCAATAATCAAGTTGTCGTTTTATTGATTTTCCTCTTTTCTATATTCCTTGAAATCTCGAAAAATGTCTTTCATTCTTTCAAATCCTTAAAGTAAATATGTAGAATAACATATAAAATATGTATTTTAATTTTTCATTCAACACATAACACACAGATTTTTTGTATTGTCCATATCTCTAATTTAATGTATTTATAGTCTATTCATAGAGCGTATTTTCTGCATCGATATTTAGATCACAGAATATTTATAAATATGAAATGATAGTAAGTGAAATATTTTTTAAATCTTTATATTTTGGGTGATAAATGTGACATAATTTTAAACGCTAAGATTAACTTACCTCCTTCTAATTTATCTGTACTCGAGTGTTACTCCCGCAAAAGATGCGGCTGCAGGACATTTAATTCTGCCATTACATTCACACTTACATATAGTGTGCTCTGGGTCGTCAAAAGTTTCACCTGGACTAAAATAGTTAAGAATGGAACAAACATAAGTTCACAACTGATTCTATCTTTTCAAAAGATAATATACCGGTATTTCTGATAACACCATAGTGTTAAATCATTTAAACATTACAAATAATTTAGCTAATCTAGATATGACACATATCTCATTTTAGGTGACTCGTTTAGCGTTAAGAAGATTTTTATAACTCCTTGAAATTTACCTATTGCCACCAAATTTTCTTAAAGAATATCTTCAGGATAAGAGAACAAAATTAGAAAAAATCAATTCCGCCACTTTTAGCCTAAGAAGCGGGATCAAAAGTGTTGAGATATGCCAGTCTATAAAAAAAATTATCATACGCATAATTACACGAAGCATGGGACCCTCTACCAAAATTCTGAAATTCGTAACTTAGAGTCATTTCTTCCTTAAAGCGGACTTATATGTTCATATAGTGATAAATACTTGGTCTTTGAAACTCTTCATTACTTCTATATTTTACAAAACTGTAAAATTCTTGAATGCCGGGGAAGAAGAAAAGCAAATGACCCGGAAGAAATAAAGCCATATGGAAATAATACACAAAGAGCAAAAAGATTGCATTGTACTCGTTGACCTTTGGCCTTTTGACCTAACAATCAACAGGGGTCATCTACTATTCATAACCAACCAACATATGAAATGTCATCACTATCAAGCAAAGGGTTTTCAAGAAAAAGGGCGGACACCGATTGTACACAGAATTGCATTGCACACGGTAACCTTTGACCTTTTGACCTGCAAATCAATAGTGATAATCCGCTACTTACAGCCAACACAGATATGAAAAGTTTCATTTCAAAATATGCACTCATTGCAGAGAAAATGAACGGAAACGGTGAATTATTGGAAATTTTCTATGTTCAAGTGTTGTAACTCTAGATCTGTAAAAATTGTTCGATGGTAACCAAATTATAACTTGACATAGATATTCACATGATGTATCTGCATGCCGAATTTCATTTCAATATATGCATCCATTGGTAAGATAATGAGCCGAAACTATGAATTATAGGAAAAAGTTCAAGGGATGTAACTCTGTCAAAAATTGTTCAACGGCAACCAAATCATAACTTGACATAGATATTCTCATGATGTATATGTATGCTAAATTCCATTTCAATATATGCATCAATTGCAGAGACAATGAGCGGAAATTATGAATTATTGGAAAATTTCTAAGTTCAAGGGGTGTAACTCTGTCAAAAATTGTTCTATTGTAACCAGATCAGAACATGACATAGAAATTCTGGTGATGAATCCGTATGCCAAATTTCATTTCAATATGTGCACCTGTTGCGGAAATTATGAACGTTTCGGGTTACGGACCTACCTACCGACCGACTTGCCTACCTACCGACCGACTGCAGTAAAGCAATATACCCCCTGTTCATTGAATGGGGGACACAAAAATCTCATTTACTTTAACGAGTGTATAGAAAGAAAAACTGAAAACATGGTATGAAAGAGAATAGAAACTTCTATCAACATTGTGAAATTCCTGAACATGCACCAGAATAGGAATTAAGCTCATTGGGAAAGACTAACAAACAATTATATCTTACTTTTGCACTTTTAATAGACAAAATAGAAAACGAGAAAATCGAGATTATATATTGTACCTAAAATTATACACTTTTTACCATAAAGAACAATGTCCATAAATACTAGTATTTTATACATGTACGCCATGTTAAACGTTTTGTAAAGATTACCTTTCGATTCAATCGCCCTCTGAAAGAACTACGGGGATACGCCATTCACGAGACCTATTACGAGAAGCAATTTATATGATGGTTCTTTACAGGAGTGTTGATGTTGATGTTGATTCCAGTATTACAAACTTCCCTTTGTTGAGTAGCACAATATCGTCCACTCCTGACTATAGTGTTTTTATTTCACAACTTATACTCTATACTAGGGTATGATCTAAAGACTTAAGGCCAAGCTTCTTGTTACAAAACTACACACTCAAGGATATGTTAGAAAACTTGCGAAATTGTGAGATAATTGTTTGGTCTCATGCAGTTTGATGTTTCTCTTTACAAAATGTCAACCGACATTTGGGACATGACCATACAAAGTGATCGTTTTACTTTTTTGACGACACCGGGTTCGGGTTTTTCATACAAGCAGGAGATTCTTAGTCTTCCCTGGCTCCCAGACTCACCTCGATTTTTAAATTAGGATTCGCATTCGTCTTGATGTGAAACCATACACGATATTGTCCGTTTATGTTTAAATTCGAAATTGCATTATCCTCAAGATACTACACTTGCTATTTACTTATATGTGATTATCCAGTTAATTCATTAACATTTGTTGACGAATAAAACATGAAATAGATGATGCTGATATTTTCACTACACATTTGTTTCATACACAAGATGAATATTTCGGCAAAATATCACCTGACAATAATGAGGAAGGCTAAACCGTAGAGACGAATGATATTAGCTCAACAAATCAAGAATCGAAAAATCGAAAATCAAAAGCCCCAAAAAATCAAAGAATAAAGCTATACGGTAAGAGAGTGATAATTTGTTAAAACTTCACCACAGTTTTTAAGTAAACAAATGATATAAAATGTTAACTTCATATCTTGACTCACCCATATGTTATCCCATTCTTTGTACAGCTTCTGCATGGACTTCTCACACATGTCAGGTCATTTTCACAATCATATCGACCAGTACAGGCATCCGAACAGGAACACCGGAGACCTCTGCAGTCATCGTACCTCAATACAAATCTAAAATAAAATGAAAAGTGCAAGTATCGAACTGGTTTTTAAATGAAATAATAATAATATTGAATTCGTTCAAATTGGAAAAAAATATATTATATATTGAAAAAAATAATTTCAGGGTTTGAAACTCATTTTTATTTTCTTAATATGAAAGAATATCAAACTCAGCCACTGAGCAACTTTATGTTATAAAATTATTTTGCAGATGGTAACATACGTACTTTACAAAAGCATATGTATTCATTATCATATTACTGATTGTTTGATTTTTGTTTTACGTCACACCACGAATATTTCACGTATATGGTGACGGCATCTGCCTGATGCGGGGCATACAAATTTTGACCTTTGCAACGGACCCACCCGAAGCAGTGAGGGATCTTTAACGTGCCATGCATACCACGACACGGGGCCTCGGTTTTTACTGTCTCATCCGAAAGACAGAACACCGGCATGACCAGAGCGGGACCCGATCAGGAGTCCGACGCGATACCACTAGGCCACGCCGGCTTATCATATTACTGAATCAAATACACGACGATACAATACTCTGTTCAGTTACTAAATTATATTCAAACACAATCTTCAAATGGGATGTTTTTTTAAATTTTGGACATGAATACTAATTTTACCGTTAGGAATGGATAAAAAAATCATGACTTCATAAGAAAATCCCCCAACAGGCCAAACAAAAAAAGAAATAAGAAGAGAGTAAGTACAAAGCGTCCTTGTAAAATAGACGATTCGATCACAGTACTGATTTAACACGGTGAATAGATCTGCATAATTTATTACTGTGATTACCAGATTCATACAGAATGACAAAAAGTAAGAGCCATGGACAATACAAAACATCAGAGATAAAAATCTTTGTTTCCTACGTAAACATAAATGCGGTTCAAATTTGATTCAAGTATTCAGAAATTAAGCAGTGCGTTTACCTTTGACCTGGATTTATTAGTTTCCCTTGTACTTCACACGAGCAGTTTGATCTACCAGAGTGACTACCAGAACATGTATTTATGGGAATCTGTGAAGGGCAAATCCATGATCCATCGCAATTACACCGACAACCAACAAAACGTTTGCAATCCTCATTTAGCTCAAATTCGGAATTAGGTCTGGCCCGTACATTTCCTGGTCTACATATTCTACATCCGTTTCTATCGAGAGGATCCGTTAAAACATATCTGCCTCGTCTTATTTGCATTCGGGATCTGGATGAGCTACTTGATCTGGTAAAACTATTAGCACGTGTGCTGCTTGTTCTTCTGCTGTTACTACTTCCGCCTCTACTACCGTCACTATTTGTGTCATCTAAATACTCAGCTCTGGATCTGTCGCACCTGTAACGTCCCTGACAATCGCATGAACATGGGAACTTCCAAGGACCGTGGATGAAATCGAATGACGTTCCCCCTTCGTAATATTTTCCGCCTAAATTGCATGCTATACAATTACCAGGCCTCGGAATTGCACATTTTCTTACTGGAGCACTACATCTTATTTCCCCATCACATCGACACTGACATACTGTACGTTGACATGTGTTTTCAATGGTGAATTTTTCATATGCATCTCGTCTAACACCTCTAAATACGCACTCTTTACATCCTTGATTGACGTTGCAGTTCGGGATCGGTGTTCTATCGCATGCTGCAGAACCATCACATCCGCATTTGCAAGACACACGCATACAATTTTGTTCGAATGTAAATTTAGAGTTGGGGTTATAGGTCTTGCCTTCGACCTGACATCTTCTACATGCATCATCTGGACTGCAGTTCGTTAAACTATAGGGCCTACAGATAGCATAACCTCGACAATTACATTGGCAGCGGTACTTGATACATCCTCGTCTATAATCCATTGTCGTCCCTCCTGCATGTCGACGCCCATCAATCACGCAATAAAGGCAAGCTCCTCCTGTGGATGCACCTCCAGCTCCGGAAATAGAAACAACTTCATTCATAATTTGCATTTTCATGTATCATATACAATGAGTAAAGATCAAAATGAGATATTGTTGTTATTAAAAAGTAATGCAAATACAAAAGTAAAACTATTCAAATGCTTTTGTTTCTCTTTCGAATCTGTGAGTGGACAGGATAGAATAATCTCATACAAAACTCTTTGAACGTGAAAAATCGTCATAGTATGTATGCAATTATTTCAGTAAAGGCCTTTTTTGCGAATTTGGAATGAATGAGTATATTGACTACGGTTGTAAAACTATGCTGAAAATATTCAAAAATTTATTTATATTCCAGTACTCCAGTTTCCAACAGGTATGTGTCTACTAGATTAGCGCGTATATTCATCTTAAAACTAACAATTTGACTTATTGAATAAAAAAGTATGAAAATAAGTACGGCGAGTTCAAAATAATCATATCGAAAAAAAATCCCATTATCATTAATTTACATTGGATATAAAATTGTTTAATACCCTGTAATGACTACTTATTAATTTGCTTATCATATGTACTATAATCAAATATTTTTTTATGTCCTTATGTGGTATTTTTTATTTTTTGTTGGTTTTTTTTTCTTTTTTTTGCATATCATTATTACATTAAATACTGTATATTTCCGTTGTGACTTCTGTCATCTGGCTGAATCGGTAACTTCTCTTTCTTCCTTTGTTATATAATAATTACGTCATATGAGATGCTTACTCCTTCAGACCAACTGCTCTCTCCTGTGATTTCCAACGGTCTATTAATAACCCTCCGTGGTAGGTGACATATGTTGTGTTACCTTGTCTTTTACTTATATTAAAAGAATTCTTACAGAAAAGAAAACTGCATGTACATGATAATGGTAAAGAACGCTGTTGGTTGTTCGCTATTATGCAAAAGTCTACAATTTCCACTGAAAGTCAGTGATGAGTGTTGCCATCAAGCAGGGAATGCTTACACAAACCTGACACCTGATCGCAAACCCCTTTGGTGGATCACTTTTGCTCATAAGTAGATGTTCTTTGGTGACTTATTAATATGTTTTTCCTTTTCTATTTTTCTGACTTTCCTGACTTTTGGATTACCCACTTCAACGTTTTATGGGATGAGCTTCAAAAGCAAAAATTTCTCCAAATATAATTAGTTTCTCTAGAATCGTGCATTACATGCATTTGCATTTTTATTCAAAGCAAAATAAATCATTTAATTCGCAAATATTTCTTACCATTAGTTGTATTACAGTTTTCATCCGCCAACAAAGCACCTTTGAAAACCAAAGAAATAACATTTGTTATCATTTAATGACATTACATTTGTCAACGTCTGATACTTACTTCTTTCATTCTAAAATCTCTAGTAACAAGAAAAAGATAATCGCTTACACGTACTAAACAGTAACTGTCAATAGCTTTCAGAGTAGTATAAAATCCAGATAGTATTTATAAATACGTGTAACGAAGCCTCATTTATTATTTTTAAGCTAAATGAAGTGTAAAACAACTGGTGAGATAAGCCACCAGTGGTAAATAGTATGGAGAGATTGGTGGGTTTGTGCAATCGACCCGAACAACTTCAAGTAATTCTGTGCTAATTTTATACACATCTATGTCCTGATATTTACTATGTATATATAGTACGTTTCGACACGGAAGAAACACTTTTTTCATATAAATCTTATAATTCTAGTCATAATTTATATACATATTTCTAATACCACTTTCATTTTTATTCTCTAAGAACAAGCCTTTCCTATTCATCACAAGTGCTTGAGCTGTAATATGCTTTTCTGTGATGTGTGAAATTGTTGAGAACCTCATTTAATAATACGAATATTACATTCTATATTGTTATAACCACTAGGCCGGTGTCACTGCTGGTGGACTGATAGGCCCCGAGGACATCATAAGTCTAGTTTTCGGTGCTTTTGTACTGACATGAAATATATACTTCAAATTATCAGTCATCAAATTAAGTAAATCACTCTAAAACTAAGTTTCCCTCATGCATAGCTCTGCCTTAGATAAATTCTTTGGTTCACTTTTCGGTCATTTTTGTTTCAACACTGCTCTTCCAATATTTATATATTTTGAGAATTCCAATCATTTGGCCATGAGCATCACTGAAGAGACATAAGTTGTCGAAATGTGCATATGGTGCACTAAAATAAAAGGTATGTATATTCTATATTTATATATGTAGGGAAGGGAAGGGAGCATATATGATTTGCAATCGGAATGGAACATAAAAGTGTGTCCTTTACTGTATCGTTTGTTTACTAATTTCTGATTGAGAAAAAATGAGTAATTCATAATGAAATTACAATGCATCCCTGTAACAGATATTTGTTAGGTACTTCAAAACATGAATTTAAAGGACCTCTTTGTTCATTTTCTTAAAAAATAATATAGAAACGAAGTATAAACTGTGTACCTTTATTAAATATACAGCATTGTACATTTTATAGATAAATTTATTGATATAGTTCTGCTTCGGCCTTTAATATAATGTAAGATATTTAACAATGTATTGAGGTATATATCTCTAGAGTTAGAATAAACCATGAAGATATTCTTTATACCTGAGACAATAGATACACCGAATGTCACAAATGCAGCTATAGATACGCAAACCTGAAAAAGAAAAAGGTTACTTTGGCATATATTTATACAATCTAATTGCAAAGTATAAAAAACCCAAAGCATAATCTGGGTCGGTTGTTAAACACAGTTTACCGGTAATTCAGTCCATGTTTCAGTCAAAGTGTACATTATATTAAACATCATCATCATCATCATCATCATCATCATCATCATCATCATTCATTCATTCATTCATTCATTCATTCATTTATCTATATTCACTTTTTATTGATTTCATATATCTTAAAAGCATTGTAATCTATATTTCCTGCTGAGTAAGACAAATAACACAATTTTCTCATATCGAAGCAATATATGTTTTAAAATATCAATTCTCTCATATCGAAGCAATATATGTTTTAAAATATTAATTTATGGCAAACTGGACAATTAGATATTTTCATATCAAATCCAAAGTAAAATTGAAATCTGGTGGTATAATCATTATTATTATATGATTATCATCTTTATTGTAGTTCTTATTTGGGTTTTTTTTTTTTAGATATATCACTTCAGGCATGCAACCATATTTATGTATAGGACTTTCAACATTGTGTTCTTTTTATCAAAACTTGCGGGGGAGGGGAGATAATACAATATCCAACTGGTTTCATTATATTTCATTCACGTCACTGCCCCACTTTTGAAGTTTTGTTTATATCTGACAACGTCTTTCTACTTAAATGCAAACTTGATGCACATGTCTATTTGATCGTTCCCTTTTCAGAAAACAAAAACCTTATGTAACGCAAATACCTGCTGTGAAGTATATGCAGCCTCATAGAATAAGTTTTCCCATGCAATCACACTCTCTATTATTGCGCAAGACGGATGATATCTTCTGGCGATAAACAGCGTGAAGCACTATATTTACATCAAAAATGCTCCGTCGGCGGTATTGCAAAGTAATTCTTTCATGTCATTCGGATAGTAAAAAAGTTTTAACACTCCAACCATAAATCATGAATTCAAGAAATGAATAAATTGTATACTCAGAATTTCGGCTATATTGATGCATAATAAAACTCTTTGTCACAAAGGAAAATGAATACTTAAATTCATTGATGAAGATTGTGTGCATGAATATATAAATGTATTTTTTATTTCATCATCAGAAGTACTCTTGATTAAGATCTGCTTATTGTTTGTTTGATTTCGGTATAAATCTATGTGACCGATCTTGATAAAAACAATGCTGTGCATCAGATGTAAATTCGGTACAATTTTTTTTTCATGTGTGAACATATGCCGAAACTGTAGAGCTGTGTATATATATATATATATGTGTGTGTGTGTGTGTGTGTGTGTGTGTGTGTGTGTGTGTGTGTGTGTGTGTGTGTGTGTGTGTGTGTGTGAAACAATGAAACGAGAATAATGATCTGAATAGGAAGAGGCTAAAACCATTCCAAAGACAGAGTAATTTGTGAAAAAAGATCAATTTTTAAAAGAAATAATTTAAAACTACTTTTAACTTTGAATTTTACATGGCAGTGTTGGCATGATGCAGTCTCTAAAAGACTTTAACTTAAAATCGTTAGATAGAGCACTTATTTCACATTAAATGTACCCAGAAGCGAAAAATATTGAAATAATTTGCAAATATTTAACTTCTTGATTCATATGGTACGCCCAACTCCATTTAAATGTTCAGTCTCACAAATCATGTATCTTTGATAATGAGAACGTAAACAAAGAATCATTGGTTCAACAATCTATATTGAAGTCCAAATTATATTAAGCAACTTATTTTATTTAGTTTCTGTAATAAAAAAATCATGACGTTTAAGCAGTTACATAAAGTAAAATGTTGATTGTATAGAAAAAAAGTATAAAAGTTACCTTCATATTTATTGAATTCAAATGTAAATCACAAAAATATCCTTCATTTCAAAACACAAGCATTACTGGTAATGCTCTTTACCAGTTCTTAAAATGTAATTTATCTATCTTTACTGCGCATGCGTCAGTATTCCCAAACTAAGACCTATTTTCACAGAAGAGGTTCGAGACGGTCATAAATAATGATGCCAACTGCATTCATGTGTCAAAATACTCGTTCTTCAGTTAAAATGCCATTCGTTGTTAGATTGAAAAACACATTTTACTGAATAACAGGACCCAAGAAGTAAACTCATAGCAAAA
The DNA here is from genome assembly GCA_035048485.1 of Pteria penguin. NCBI lineage: Eukaryota > Metazoa > Mollusca > Bivalvia > Pterioida > Pteriidae > Pteria > Pteria penguin. Next base: position 52,133,365 of record CM068581.1, read on the forward strand.
TAATCTTTCTGTTCATAATGAACATTCTTAATAGAGATGATATATTCTACTTGATGTACTAGATAAGTATCACAACTGTTTTATGAACTGCAAAACAAGTTAATAATACTGGACAATGAGGGTATAATTTGCGTGCATACAATTCTAGCACATGTGCAAACTGTATACTTTTTAATATATGTACATATAAAAATTTCAAAATAGTTATTGTATATATACATTATAGTCATTTGTTTACCGGATTCGCATTATATATAGTAATCGTGTCTCGTCGGTGATGCTCAAGACCATATACAGACTGACATCACAAAATTACGCCAAAAGCCAAATTTGTCTTAAATACTACCATTACTTCGATATTTTAGATTTGAAAGTAAAGGGTAGTTTCATTTCAAAGTTATCAAACTTTTCTATTTCCAAAATGATATAACTTTCATGGTATTTCTGTGAAGATGAAAATTTGTTATATTATAATTATCCTTATCTCTTTGAATGTTATGATATATTTCAAATATTTACAAGAACATATATTCGTGTTTACGTATAGTGCACCATATGCGCATTTCGGCAACTTAAGTCTTTTCAGCGATGCTCAAGGCCGAAAATGGTGATATCCAAAGCGTAAATATTGACGAGCATCTAAATTACCAACTGACCAAAAAGTGAGAGCTAAAAGAACCAATCAAAGGGTAGAGCTTTACGTACTCCTTACTTTTAGAGTAATTTACAAGTTTTTGCCACGATGAATTGAATGAGTATGTTTCAGGTCAGTACAGAAGCAATGAAATCATCGGAAGATAAAAGTCAGTGGCATATCAAGCTTTTAACTAAAATTTACTCGATGGCGACCATCAACATGTCAGTATTGTCATGAAATTGCCTTATCAAATTAGAAAGGTGGTTTTCAATATACACTGTACATATTTTATGGATGTAAATCTCTCATATGTAGTATTTATCATCACATATGTGAAAATACAAAATTTGCAAAACACTTGCTACGAATATGATGAATGGCATTCTTTACTGAACGTCCGTAACAACATGTATTCTTCATGAATAGTATAAGCGCTACATGACGAAATACACTATTTTATTTTTAAATGCAATATTTTTAACCGTTTTACTGGTAAAACTGTTCGTCCCGTTACACAAATCATTGAGTTGTGTTGTAATGAATAAAGAAGGATTCGTGTTACCTGTTAACATGCAGCTTGTGTGGAAAGCCAAATTATAATGGCCAATAGAATTGAAGATATATATCCAATACTAAAAGGGTGGTTTTGGGTTGAAGGGTGGTTGTTAATGTTGATAATGTTATGTCATAACAGAAAACCTGGCAGACAGAAAATGCTGCAGACCATTAATAAAAACAATAGGTTCTATTGTAACTGTTTCTTTGCAACTGATTATCTGGGTCACAAAAAAGATTAAATAAAGCATTGTCTATTCGGAGAGAACTTTTAATGTTTCCTTCCTTCAGTCTTATACACATCTTCTTTCTGTTAAATCATTTTAGCTATGTTACGAGAAAAGTGAATAGAAATTAACGAGCTATTTTTATTATCGTAGTGGTTTGAAAGACAGGAAGTGTGAGAACTCTACACTTCATCATAAGTGCCTGTTATATGTTGAGAGGTTTGTTGCAAGTAACTATCTGATAGTATTTAACAGTAAAAAAAAACGAAACAATAATACATATATATATATATATATATATATATATATATATATATATATATATAAATATATATATATATGTAAAGCACAAATACAATCAGTGAAACACCTGGGAGTACTATGGACCTTGGATCTCCGAAGAAATACCTGTAGAAAATAAAGACAAATTAGACAAACATATAAAGCACAAAGACACTACAGTTAACAAGGCACCCTATATTTCACTTATATTCGTTCCCCGTCTGGGACTCGAACCCACGACCTATGGTACCGAATCACCTAGCTGTCATGCATCCGACCCTCTAACCGACTGAGCTATCCGAGCTCCACAAAAATGGAGCTTTAATAGCCAATCATTAGCTAATCGCATGCATGACAACACGGCCGCGGAAAGTGAAGGAATTTACCCGACGTAAACGCAGGCGGATCCTCTGAGAGGATACATCACTGAAAGAGAAATAAACATATAAAGCACAAATAGAATCAGTGAAACACCTGGGAGTACTATGGACTTTGGATCTCCGAAGAAATACCTGTAGAAAATAAAGACAAATTAGACAAACATATAAAGCACAAAGACACTACAGTTAACAAGGCACCCTATATTTCACTTATATTCGTTCCCCGTCTGGGACTCGAACCCACGACCTATGGTACCGAATCACCTAGCTGTCATGCATCCAACCCTCTAACCGACTGAGCTATCCGAGCTCCACAAAAATGGAGCTTTAATAGCCAATCATTAGCTAATCGCATGCATGACAACACGGCCGCGGAAAGTGAAGGAATTTACCCGATGTAAACGCAGGCGGATCCTCTGAGAGGATACATCACTGAAAGAGAAATAAACATATAAAGCACAAATAGAATCAGTGAAACACCTGGGAGTACTATGGACCTTGGATCTCCGAAGAAATACCTGTAGAAAATAAAGACAAATTAGACAAACATATAAAGCACAAAGACACTACAGTTAACAAGGCACCCTATATTTCACTTATATTCGTTCCCCGTCTGGGACTCGAACCCACGACCTATGGTACCGAATCACCTAGCTGTCATGCATCCAACCCTCTAACCGACTGAGCTATCCGAGCTCCACAAAAATGGAGCTTTAATAGCCAATCATTAGCTAATCGCATGCATGACAACACGGCCGCGGAAAGTGAAGGAATTTACCCGACGTAAACGCAGGCGGATCCTCTGAGAGGATACATCACTGAAAGAGAAATAAACATATAAAGCACAAATAGAATCAGTGAAACACCTGGGAGTACTATGGACTTTGGATCTCCGTAGAAATACCTGTAGAAAATAAAGACAAATTAGACAAACATATAAAGCACAAAGACACTACAGTTAACAAGGCACCCTATATTTCACTTATATTCGTTCCCCGTCTGGGACTCGAACCCACGACCTATGGTACCGAATCACCTAGCTGTCATGCATCCGACCCTCTAACCGACTGAGCTACCCGAGCTCCACAAAAATGGAGCTTTAATAGCCAATCATTAGCTAATCGCATGCATGACAACACGGCCGCGGAAAGTGAAGGAATTTACCCGATGTAAACGCAGGCGGATCCTCTGAGAGGATACATCACTGAAAGAGAAATAAACATATAAAGCACAAATAGAATCAGTGAAACACCTGGGAGTACTATGGACCTTGGATCTCCGAAGAAATACCTGTAGAAAATAAAGACAAATTAGACAAACATATAAAGCACAAAGACACTACAGTTAACAAGGCACCCTATATTTCACTTATATTCGTTCCCCGTCTGGGACTCGAACCCACGACCTATGGTACCGAATCACCTAGCTGTCATGCATCCGACCCTCTAACCGACTGAGCTACCCGAGCTCCACAAAAATGGAGCTTTAATAGCCAATCATTAGCTAATCGCATGCATGACAACACGGCCGCGGAAAGTGAAGGAATTTACCCGACGTAAATGCAGGCGGATCCTCTGAGAGGATACATCACTGAAAGAGAAATAAACATATAAAGCACAAATAGAATCAGTGAAACACCTGGGAGTACTATGGACCTTGGATCTCCGAAGAAATACCTGTAGAAAATAAAGACAAATTAGACAAACATATAAAGCACAAAGACACTACAGTTAACAAGGCACCCTATATTTCACTTATATTCGTTCCCCGTCTGGGACTCGAACCCACGACCTATGGTACCGAATCACCTAGCTGTCATGCATCCGACCCTCTAACCGACTGAGCTATCCGAGCTCCACAAAAATGGAGCTTTAATAGCCAATCATTAGCTAATCGCATGCATGACAACACGGCCGCGGAAAGTGAAGGAATTTACCCGATGTAAACGCAGGCGGATCCTCTGAGAGGATACATCACTGAAAGAGAAATAAACATATAAAGCACAAATAGAATCAGTGAAACACCTGGGAGTACTATGGACCTTGGATCTCCGAAGAAATACCTGTAGAAAATAAAGACAAATTAGACAAACATATAAAGCACAAAGACACTACAGTTAACAAGGCACCCTATATTTCACTTATATTCGTTCCCCGTCTGGGACTCGAACCCACGACCTATGGTACCGAATCACCTAGCTGTCATGCATCCGACCCTCTAACCGACTGAGCTATCCGAGCTCCACAAAAATGGAGCTTTAATAGCCAATCATTAGCTAATCGCATGCATGACAACACGGCCGCGGAAAGTGAAGGAATTTACCCGACGTAAACGCAGGCGGATCCTCTGAGAGGATACATCACTGAAAGAGAAATAAACATATAAAGCACAAATAGAATCAGTGAAACACCTGGGAGTACTATGGACTTTGGATCTCCGAAGAAATACCTGTAGAAAATAAAGACAAATTAGACAAACATATAAAGCACAAAGACACTACAGTTAACAAGGCACCCTATATTTCACTTATATTCGTTCCCCGTCTGGGACTCGAACCCACGACCTATGGTACCGAATCACCTAGCTGTCATGCATCCGACCCTCTAACCGACTGAGCTACCCGAGCTCCACAAAAATGGAGCTTTAATAGCCAATCATTAGCTAATCGCATGCATGACAACACGGCCGCGGAAAGTGAAGGAATTTACCCGACGTAAACGCAGGCGGATCCTCTGAGAGGATACATCACTGAAAGAGAAATAAACATATAAAGCACAAATAGAATCAGTGAAACACCTGGGAGTACTATGGACCTTGGATCTCCGAAGAAATACCTGTAGAAAATAAAGACAAATTAGACAAACATATAAAGCACAAAGACACTACAGTTAACAAGGCACCCTATATTTCACTTATATTCGTTCCCCGTCTGGGACTCGAACCCACGACCTATGGTACCGAATCACCTAGCTGTCATGCATCCGACCCTCTAACCGACTGAGCTATCCGAGCTCCACAAAAATGGAGCTTTAATAGCCAATCATTAGCTAATCGCATGCATGACAACACGGCCGCGGAAAGTGAAGGAATTTACCCGATGTAAACGCAGGCGGATCCTCTGAGAGGATACATCACTGAAAGAGAAATAAACATATAAAGCACAAATAGAATCAGTGAAACACCTGGGAGTACTATGGACCTTGGATCTCCGAAGAAATACCTGTAGAAAATAAAGACAAATTAGACAAACATATAAAGCACAAAGACACTACAGTTAACAAGGCACCCTATATTTCACTTATATTCGTTCCCCGTCTGGGACTCGAACCCACGACCTATGGTACCGAATCACCTAGCTGTCATGCATCCGACCCTCTAACCGACTGAGCTACCCGAGCTCCACAAAAATGGAGCTTTAATAGCCAATCATTAGCTAATCGCATGCATGACAACACGGCCGCGGAAAGTGAAGGAATTTACCCGACGTAAACGCAGGCGGATCCTCTGAGAGGATACATCACTGAAAGAGAAATAAACATATAAAGCACAAATAGAATCAGTGAAACACCTGGGAGTACTATGGACCTTGGATCTCCGAAGAAATACCTGTAGAAAATAAAGACAAATTAGACAAACATATAAAGCACAAAGACACTACAGTTAACAAGGCACCCTATATTTCACTTATATTCGTTCCCCGTCTGGGACTCGAACCCACGACCTATGGTACCGAATCACCTAGCTGTCATGCATCCGACCCTCTAACCGACTGAGCTACCCGAGCTCCACAAAAATGGAGCTTTAATAGCCAATCATTAGCTAATCGCATGCATGACAACACGGCCGCGGAAAGTGAAGGAATTTACCCGATGTAAACGCAGGCGGATCCTCTGAGAGGATACATCACTGAAAGAGAAATAAACATATAAAGCACAAATAGAATCAGTGAAACACCTGGGAGTACTATGGACCTTGGATCTCCGAAGAAATACCTGTAGAAAATAAAGACAAATTAGACAAACATATAAAGCACAAAGACACTACAGTTAACAAGGCACCCTATATTTCACTTATATTCGTTCCCCGTCTGGGACTCGAACCCACGACCTATGGTACCGAATCACCTAGCTGTCATGCATCCGACCCTCTAACCGACTGAGCTATCCGAGCTCCACAAAAATGGAGCTTTAATAGCCAATCATTAGCTAATCGCATGCATGACAACACGGCCGCGGAAAGTGAAGGAATTTACCCGACGTAAACGCAGGCGGATCCTCTGAGAGGATACATCACTGAAAGAGAAATAAACATATAAAGCACAAATAGAATCAGTGAAACACCTGGGACTATGGACCTTGGATCTCCGAAGAAATACCTGTAGAAAATAAAGACAAATTAGACAAACATATAAAGCACAAAGACACTACAGTTAACAAGGCACCCTATATTTCACTTATATTCGTTCCCCGTCTGGGACTCGAACCCACGACCTATGGTACCGAATCACCTAGCTGTCATGCATCCGACCCTCTAACCGACTGAGCTACCCGAGCTCCACAAAAATGGAGCTTTAATAGCCAATCATTAGCTAATCGCATGCATGACAACACGGCCGCGGAAAGTGAAGGAATTTACCCGACGTAAACGCAGGCGGATCCTCTGAGAGGATACATCACTGAAAGAGAAATAAACATATAAAGCACAAATAGAATCAGTGAAACACCTGGGAGTACTATGGACCTTGGATCTCCGAAGAAATACCTGTAGAAAATAAAGACAAATTAGACAAACATATAAAGCACAAAGACACTACAGTTAACAAGGCACCCTATATTTCACTTATATTCACTATATATATATATCTGTATGTGTTTGTTTGTGTGTGTGTGTGTGTGTGTGAAAATTTTTCTACGTAGTTTTTGATTTAAGCTTTATAAGGTGAATATACTCGAGACTAACGAATAACACAAGAGACATAGATACATTTATTACTTTGGCCTGAAGAATGTTTTACTAAGTCCAATTTCTGCCTGGCTTTTGGGAGATATCTAACTAGCAAAACGGCAATTATGGCCATTTTCTGTGGTTTACTCCAGTCTTACGGCAAATGTATGTTTGCATCTTCACCAGTACATATATATTGACCATAATTAAAATTTATAATCACTCTGTTTACTTACTTACTACATAACCTGGGTTGTCTGTCATTCTGTGACACCATGAAGCAATCAGCACTAACAGGGTATAAAACATGTCAATCCGTCAATGCTAAATTCCTGCGATTAAAACTTGACAAGGGATATATTTCCAAGAGTGTAATATTATGAAGTAATGAAACAATTTTGTTACAATATGGGGCGTTGTATACCTTCGCGTTTTATAAATCTCGCATGGTCACCATATCTGTAGAAAAAACACATAATGAATACTTTATTTCAATACACAATACATTGAAATCTCAAGTTTTACATGTGTCATTTATCGGCACAATATTATGGGGTTTTTTTTCTTTTCTAATATGCAATCTTATATATTTAAGGTTTTTGAAACAATATTCCTCGAAGAAATTTTGTGCTTTATTACAAATTTTGGGTTGAGGATGTCTTTTCGGGACTGCAAAAGCATCATAGTTCGATATCCGTTAAAATGCCAATTCTTTTTCGTAGTATTTCCAGGTACCTCGTACTTTAATTTCACTTTATACTTTATTGGCCATCGAAAATAATTCAAGAACGCCATGATAAATATACTTTCTTCCAAAACGTATCAATAATAAAAGTTACAATGTCCTAATACAAATAAAATTAAAACACCGTATGCCTATCTGAACGTATTTTAATTTGTAACCCGTAATCATGCTTCTGTCAGTTATCTCTATTATGCACATAACTCGCGTAAAATGTTAGTATTCGATGTTACACACTCCTACGGCTGCATAGTCAGAGAATCATCTTGCCGTATTTAATTGGCTCTGACGGTTATTATGTTGGAAACTACCTTTTTTCTGAAACTCTATTCAAACAGAATAGCCAAGTTACGTCTGCGGGATCCTATTAAACACTTTTTGTCGACCCCAAGTTTTATTTACTTTTTATACAATTTTTGCTTTACGGTTTGAAATTGCCTCTGATATCTTAGATGTTTTGAAGAGAATGTACCATCAGAGACAGAATAATACAGAATAACTACTGTTACATTTACAGATTTGATTAATGAGAGGAATGAGATTTAAACCAAAATCAACAAATCAGAAAGAAACAATAAAATACACATATATGAAACTAAAATAGGATATTGCCCATTCATTCACTTTTTACAAAAGTATGTGAAATATGAAATGCTTCGTTTTATGTCCATATGATAATAAGAATTTACATAATATGCATTTCGCATAGTGTAGAAGAAGAATGAAACTGCGGCTGTGGCATATACAACAATATGGATTCCTATAGAAAGAAGAAGTGAGAACAGGCGCCCGGGAGTAATGTGTCATCCTCTGCGAGTCCAGCCACGCACAAGCATGTTTTCCCCTAATTTATTAAATGTTTGGTTTCTGAATCAGAAATGTCTGTGCGCATGCGTGAAGTAGAGTAGACACGAATTTTAAACGGGAAATATTTTGAGGAATATACATTACCTAAACCATCTAATTGATTATTTTCTGGATTATTTTATTGTAATAAGTTAAAGAAACGTATCTCAAATGTGTGACACAGAAAACAACAAGAAAAAGAAGAAAAGGAAAAACAAGAACAAAATCATCAGTGGTGAAAGTGTACAAAAGATTCAAGTGACCACTGCTCAATCACATGCAGATTTCAGTGTGACACGGTTAACGTCCAGTATAAATGGCAAACATATGTATTCACCCGTGCCCTTCCAACCAACACCTGTACAGAGTACACCACTACAACACCAGCCTTTAGGGCCGCAGGCACCGCAAAGCCAGTTCGCGGGATACTTGTCGCCTATTCAGAGTGATATGAATGTGAAATTTGACATGTTAGCCAACAAATTAGACTGTGCTTTCGACAAACTCAAAAAGCTGAAAACAGATTAAATACATTAGAGTCATCAGTGAAATCTACAAATAATGAAATGACAGACATGAAGAAAAAATTTAGTGAAATGGAAACAGGAATAAACTTTTGAGGATCACACAACGGACTTAAACCAAATCAAATCAGCAGTGGCCGAAATCAGGAAAGGAGCCGATAGCTTAAAGGATAACGAAGAAAACCTGCAGTTACAACTCACACAACTTAAGGAATCGTTGGACGAGCTACAAGAGTGACATGTCGATCTCCAGAGTCGCTCCATGAGGGACAATCTTGTGTTTAGTGGTATCGACGAGCAGCCAGAGGAGGACACCGAGCAAGTGCTATTAGATTTTCTACGCAATGAGATGAGTGTTACTGAAGAAGTGCAATTCCACCGTGTGCATCGAATGGGGAGAAAGGAACGCGGTAGGAATCGACCCATTGTGGCGAAATTCGTACTATTCAAGGAGAAGGAAAAGATCAGGAAACTAGCACCACGGTCATTACGGAACGCGCGATACGCAGTCAATGAGTAGTTTCCAAAGGAAATCAACGATCGAAGGAAGGAGTTATACCCGCATATGAAAGCTGCTAAGAGACAAGGAAAGAAAGCCGTGCTGCACGTTGATAGATTATATATCGATGGCGTATTATTCCGTTCGGAAACCGCACCAAGACCTCGTCTGGAAAATCCGCACACAGACCGCCGTTAGGACAACCACGGAGGACACTTAAATAGTTCAAGAACTCTAGGTAATGTCTCAATCAATACAAACTCTCTCTCAGCAGATTTCTCATCTAAAACTCTTAGTATTTATAATCTTAATGTATATAGTCTTGCAAACAAACTAATGTGCTCAGAATTTATTTCAGAAATTAGTAAACATGATATCATAACTTTAAATGAAACAAAATCGGATAATTCCGATTACTTGGATATACTTTATTTGTCAAAAATAGGTACGAGTTATCTCGCTTTAAATCTGGTGGCATAGCAGTTTATGTCAGAAATGAGATTGCACGTATTGTAAAAGAAATTAAATCACCTAGTAAATACATATTATGGTTACATATAAAGTCTGTTTTGTTTGAAAACTCTGGAAATTGATTATTGGTTTTACATCCCTCCCGAAAACTCAAAGCATGTATCACCAAATGTATTTGAAGAAATAGAAAAAGAGTACTTTCGATTTTCTTATGATTGTAAATATACTTGTCTTATTGGAGATTTTAATGCGAGAACGGCATCTGATCCAGATTACTTAACTCATACTGATATTTATTGTGATATAACTAAAACAATGTTCATCTATTACACACTTTAGATATTCAAACTGATCGTGTGTCTTGTGATACGACTAAAAATCAATTTGTTACATTATTTTTTAGATTTTTGTAAACTTATATTAAATGGTCGTCTTGGAAACGACAAATCTATTGGTAAAACAACATGTAAAGATGTGAGCGTAATTGATTATTGTATAGGTAATTTTGAAATTCTTTCTATAGTTTCTGATTTTGAAGTTCTGTCGTTTTCACGTTTATACTCTGATATCTATAATCCTTTGAACATTAAAATTTTTGACAACATAAAATTCAACATATTGGAATCTCCAAATATAAATGACAATGTTACAATAGAAACTGTTAATAGATGGAACGATGAAGGAAGAGAACTATATCGAGAAAATATTTTCAAACAATGGCATGAACTAAAAGTTATTTGTACTAAACTTAATAATGTGAATGGCATCGACATTAACGAATCTTTTATTAACAATATCGTTGAAAATATTGGCACTATTTTAACATCAAGTGCAAAATCCACCTTTGGTTCAAAACATCGAAGAAATGTGAATTTAAAAAACCTTGGTTCGTCAAAACTATAGAAAAGCTAAACACCTGTATAAACAGTTTGGAAATAGTATATTTAAAGAAAATCTGTATGGAAAAGAAAACTCCTACAAGAAGGCAATGAAATCAGCCATAAAACATCATAAATATGAAATGCAGATCAAACTTAAAAATCTTAAATCAAAAAACCCCAGAGAATATTGGAAAATAATAAATAAAGCGGATATACAAATAATAAAACCAACATTGAAATGAATACACTTTATGAATTTTTCAAAAACCTAAACTACGAGCCTGTCAACCAAGAACCTGATAATCTTTTAACACCTGACGAACTCGAAATACTATCTAATCTAGAACTAAATACATTTATTAATAAACCCATCACCCCGGATGAGATAGTTAAAAGTATAAAATCTCTGAAGCGTAACAAAGCCGCGGGGTGCTTTTTAACGAGTATATAATATCGACATATGACGTCATGTTACCTATTTATAGCAAATTATTTAATATTATTTTTGAATCCGGTATTTTCCCTTCTCATTGGCTATGTGGGGAAATTGTTCCAATTTACAAAAAGAAAGGCGATAAAGCCGATCCTAAAACTTACAGACCTATTACTTTGTTATGTTGTCTTAGTAAAGCATTTACATCAATTTTAAATATTCGTTTACATGCATATTCCGATAGTGTCGAATTGTTGTTAGAAAATCAAGCTGGCTTTAGAAAATGTCATAGCACAACTGATCATATTTTTAGTTTACATATGCTGATTGAACTGTATAAAATTATGAAAAAGAAATTGTTTTGCGCATTTATAGATTTTGAAAGAGCATTTGACTCGGTGTGGAGACATGGGCTATGGAACAAGCTTTTGATTAGTTATATAGATGGAAAATGCTTTAAAATGATTAGAAACATGTACAATGGTATAAAAGCTAAAATAAAATTAAATGGTATTTTTTCTAACCCCTTCCATGCCAGACTGGCGCCGGCAAGGTGAAAACCTGTCTCCCTTTCTTTTTGCCATATTTCTAAATGATTAAGAAAATTTCTTAAAGTCAAAAACTTCACAAGGGTTATCTCGCTTGACTCATTTGTATGAAACAGAATTTAATGTATTTTTTCAGCTTTTTGTATTGTTGTATGCTGACGATACTATTATCTTATGTAAATCAGCACATGAATTACAAGCACAACTAAATAATTTTTATGAATACTGTACATTGTGGAAACTGAAAGTAAATGTTGATAAAACTAAAGTTAGAATTTTTGGAAGGGGAGGGACCCAAATTATGAATTTTACTATCAAAATGAAAAACTTGAAATTGTTGATTATTTTAAATATCTCGGCGTTTTCTTTTCAAAAAATGGATCATTTAAATTTGATATTAAACAGCAATACGATAAAGCAGTTAAAGCCATGTACAGTGTTCTATCCAAGGTTAAAAGAAATCACCTATCTATTGATTGTCAACTAAATCTGTTTGATAAAATTATACAACCTATATTATTATATGGTTCTGAAATATGGGGATTTGCCAGTTTGATATTAATTGAAAAATTACATCTTAAATACATCTTAATATATTTTAAATGTTAATAACAAAACTCCAAATGCTATAGCTTATATTGAACTTGGCAGATACCCACTTATGATAAATGTTAAAATAAGAGTATTACATTCTGGTCAAAACTGCATTTCCACCATGATGATAAAATTTCATCGATGTTATATAAATTAATGTATACACACCATTCACCATGGTTGAAATTTGTCAAAAATATTTTAAATGAATGTGGACTTACTTACTTATGGGATTACCCTTTTAATTGTAATATACAATGATTAAAGTTGGAAGTCCGAAAATCCTCACTGACCAATATTTACAAAACTGGAGAAGTTGTGTTTTAATTCATCAAAATGTTGTAATTATAAAATTTTTAAAGATGATTTACAATATGAAAAATATTTAGATATATTGCCATCTAAAGCGGCCAAAATACTTTGTAAATTTAGAACATGTAATTTTAAATTACCTATTGAAACTGGCCACTGGAATAATGTACCAAGAAAAGATAGAAAGTGTAACATGTGTAATACAAATGAAATCGGAGATGAATTTCATTACCTTTACGATTGTAATAATTATGATATTATGCAAGCTAGAAACCTATATATTCCTAATATTTATTGTCTAAGACCAAATTCTCAAAAATTCAAAGAACTTTTTCAATCTGCTAATGTCAATTTACTTAAGAAGCTATGTAAATTTATTGAAGTCGTTAAAGAGAGAGTTTGCCCTCCGGGTTAAATTCTCAACTCACTTGTTCTGAACTTTAAAATCCATCGTCGTTTATTAATTATACACATATTGTATTTATTACCGCTTATACTATGATATTTATAAATACATTTGTAATAATTTTCACGCATGTACTATATATATATATGTTATCATAGTTTATATTTTCTCTTCAATATATTCATGTACATTTATGAGAAATAAATATTGTCATTGTCATTGAATCCATAACAATTAATTATGGTCGCCTAAATGCATTATACTTTATTGTATTAAATGTTTTGAGACAAAATGCATACATGACTTTATTTGCTCTATTTTACATCAGCAGATACCAAAAACATATCTGAATCATGGAGTCAATATATTTCTCAGATGGTGCTATTCCCTACAATCATCACTACCGTTTTGAACTTCCACACCAATTGAGTGACGTTTGTTACTTTAATTGACTATCCAAAGTCAATATCGTAACTGTAATACAATTGAATATTTCTGTAATGTGTTTATTTGATTATTATCATTTTATCTGCATGTCCTTGTTGAATTGTACCATAAAATTTGATTAGATGTTTTCTGTTTTCTCTTCCACACAAAAAGAAAACACAGTTCTTCATATTTAAAAATACATATTAGAACATATTTATCTTATAATTTTGTGAATCAAATGCGCATCTCGACAACTTATGTCTGTTCAGTGATGCTCATGGCCGATTAATTCGATTTCTCATAATATATGCATATTTGAAGAGAGTAATAAAACCCAAGTGGCCGAAAGAGTAAACCAAAGAATAAATCTAAGGACAGAGCTATACATGAGGGAGATACTCCTTGCTCATGCAGGAATATGTTAAAGAACATCTTAAATCGTCGCTGAGGAAGTTCTACGGTCGCTATGGTGATCTTGTACGAAAATATGATGTTCCTCTTTCTAGAATGATTGATAATATTCTGGAATGCGACTAAATGACCTGTTCAGTGAACACCAAATATGACTTTGTATACCAGTTTTTGACTTTCGTATGACAATTAGGAAACCAAAACTCTTGATTTTGACATGTTTCTTAAGAACTGCTGTGACGGGTGATGCATGCAAACAGGAGACGCTTACTCTCCCCGGGCACCTGGTCTCACCTCGGAATTTTTCAGTATTTCGCGGTTCACAGCAGTTTCTTTTTGAAACTTACACGATTTTGAGAATTATTAACGGTTTGGTACTTCTTCGATATTGATTAGTTTTAGAATGATTTACTTAATTTCATGACTGAATGAAAAATTTTCAAATCTATTATCTAAAAGCGGTGTACATACTTTCCAGCAATATGCATTCTCTCATTCTCATTTCAATTATGATCTTATTGCAAATGCATTGGGTTTAATACAAATTTTAGTAAAATGCCCTCGATTTCGAGAGTATGACCATAAAGTAATTAAGCCCCTCTACAACTTTATGTAAATTTTTTTTCAACTTTGCACGTGAACTATAGGTCGTTACTCCAACAGATCAGGGACGTTAACTCGCTTTCAAAAAGCAAACCATCCTTCTTTCTCTGCGTTTTTGATGCGTGCAATTTATTCTATTTTATTCTTTTTGTAACACCTCATTTTAGTTTACCTGTTGGTTCTTGTTCTCGTCGTTGTTGTTGTTATTGTTGTTGTTGTTGTTGTTGTGTCCAGTGCTGAATAATGAAGGGAATTGGAGGACCGAAATAGAACCAATGACTACTATATGATATTTAAACTATTGGTATTCCCGTATTCCTATTAATCTCGTTCTTAATATATTATTTATACCGCAAATAAATTATGAATCAAATAAACAGTATCGAAATCTTACAATACGAATCATTTGTTTGAAGTCAAAGACCTGAATTTTATACACACTTTGACACCAAAAGTTTGTAGAAAGGAATATGTGTTTAAACTGATACTTTCAGCAACCACACGAAAACATTTATCGATTTAGGAGGTTTTTAATCAGGTCGGTCGGCGACAAATAGATGGTTGATCAGTGTGTTATGACAATCAAGTTTTGCCAGGTATAGGAAACACTTTATGAAGAGTGTTTTTTTTTTCAACAAGTATGAACAGAATATTATATGATATTTGATGCTATTTGTGATATATTGTTATCTGCTTAAAAAGAAACAAAACAAATGCGATTTAACATTATTTCTCGTCATCTTAATGTTTAAACTTATCAATTGTGTTTGTTATCAAATTATGTTCATAAGAATAATAATCAAATGTTTAATTCCTTCATGTTATGGCATGAACATACGCAACTTTTAAAAATAAACAGAAACTACATAACAAACTGATAAGTTGACAGTTTAAACAAAGGTGAATCTTTACAGAGCATACAACCGAGTCGCGTTTAACTGTTACCTTCACATTTTTTATCAATCAGTCAGAATACTATAAGCGAACAATATTATTTTATATATGGTCAATATCACTAAAAATTCAAGTGTGTATACAAAAAAAAATAAATACCATTCCTTGTTCATAGGCAGGTAGTTTTTAAAATTTACCGTCGTTTACATGAAATTAAATGATATAAGAACATACATATGTGTAATGATTTGATGTATCATGTGGGCATTTCAATAAATTAAAGTGCTATTAGAATGCTGGAGAATTTTGCGTTTTCATGTAATACTGATTTAATTATTCCTCTATTGATAGAAATTACAACTTTTCCTGCTTCAATATTTCTCTAGGAGATGTTTTAAAATACCGATTTGCCTAGTATCACGAACAAAATAAAAGACATCCGGTTTAACTTGTTACAGAACCTTTGTACAACTTTTAACGGCATTTAGTACGACGTCACAATTCAAAATTTAACGTAATAATGAAAAATCAGGGAAAAGTAGCACCTGTACAACTTCTGACGTCACATATTATGGTGATTAACTACTGAAAAAAGCTATCGAACTTTTTATTGCTTATTGTATATATCTTAAGATCGGCGTCATGCATGAGCATAATATTTTGTGAGCGACCCCTTTTATGTAGATAGGCACATTATATCGAAAAATTGTGATCATTCTAATAACACTTTAAGCAATGCTCAAGGCTGAAACTGCAGAAATCTAAAGCAGAAATATTTCAAGAACAAATTTATAACCAACTTGTTCTTAAAGAATGCAATTAAGAACTGATTGAAGACACTCCAAATAAGAAATTTAATTCTAAATGATGATATGAAAAATTGTATAAAACAATGTTCCATCTAGATTACATTCATTCCTAAAATTTGTAAACCATTTAAATAGCCAGTGATTACAACGAAAACCTCAAAAAATAACATAATAAAATATCAATATTTTATAATTAAAAAGCGATCAATCCAATTTAACTTTTCTTTATCAAATTTGATTATGTTTTCAAAAGCACAACCTAAAAAATAATTTCAATTGTAGTCCAAATCGTTAAGTATGTCATTTATATAGTTCATCACAATTTATTTTCCCAGGTCTCCTCTGTCTTTGAACTTACACACATTTACTGTATTCTCTGGTGGACAAGTCACTTGTCCATTACAGTCACAACTACAGTGTAATTGATTACATTCTTGTTGTAAGACGAAAACACTGTCTCCTGGATAATCCGTCCCACGTATCTCGCATGACTTACAGTTAGACTTGCCCTCTTGGCAAACATTCCTCGTCTTGCTCGGAGAACAATTCCAACTACCATTACAACGACATTCGCATTCGTACTGATAGCAGCCATCTATGTAAGAAAATCCTGTATTGGGACGATATCGTTCCCCTTTGACACTGCACATCTGACACTGTTGGTTCTCATCGCATATTTTTCTGGTCATCCAACTGGGACATGTATGACGGCCGTCGCAACGACATTCACACATGTACTCGGTACACTCTTCAGTGTAATTGAACGCAGCATTGCCTTTATATAGATGGCCACCGACGTTACATTGCTTACAGGAAGACACAGTTTTTGACTCTCTTAGCGAATGACATTTGTTGACAGTTCTCTCTGCCGGACATTTATAAGAACCATTACAATGACAATCGCATTCATATCTATAGCAGCCCTTGTCATATCGAAAGCGACTGTTTGGTCTGCGATTAGCCCCTCCGACATAACAAGTCCTGCATTGTTGAGAATCAGGTTGTTCTCGTCTACATATATCACGAGTTCTCTCTGGAGGACAGGCCCAAGTCCCATTGCAATGACAGTCGCATGAGTACCTGTTACATCCTTCATCATATTGGAAACGAGTGTTCGGTTCGCGTTTGGAACCTCCTGCTGAGCAATAGGTACATTTTTCAGGTTGGAGCCTATCGCAAATGGATATGGTATTCTCTGCTGGACATTGATATGACCCATCACAGTTGCATATACAATTAAACCTTGAACAGCCTTCTTCATACTGGAAACGAGTGTTCGGTTGGTATCTTATTTGATTAACTTCACATTCACGACATTGGGATTGTCGGATGCCGCATATATCTTTTGTTCTCGATGGTGGACAGTTATAAGATCCGTCACAATTACAATCGCAAATAAACCGATTACAGTTTTCATCAAATTCAAACACTGTGTTTGGTGGGTATTCATCATTTCCTCGTCTACAACTTCTACATTGTCCACTGCCATAAATACACATAAATGAATCAATAAAATTAAAAAAAAAAGAATAATAAAGCAATTACGTGAAAATGAAGAGGTAAAAAATGCAATACATCCGCATTAAATTTTGTCCAGTTGATTAAATCGATTGAAGTTTAGATGATGGGTTTGTACTTAAATTTTCATAATTCTAATGTATCCAGCATTTAACATTTCATATAGCTAATCAAATAAACACTTTTGAGTTCATATTTTTATTTTAAAAAGCCATGTGTTATGTATTATCATTCATTTCCTATTTATACAATAATGCATGACTAATTTTCATATATGTGACTTGATAAACATTTATGAAATATATTGCGTAATTTTTTTGACGTAAAAAACGTATTTTCTTGCCAAACTCATTTCCATGTTTCCATAGGAATAATCTGCATTCAGAACTTGCAGGCAGGTAATGGCATACTTAATAACATATAAACGTTTGCATTCAAACTGAACACCATGAACGATGCACACCACAATAAAATCGTTGAAATATGAATGTTTTAGTACTAAAGACACAGTTGGATTCTTAGTGTCAATCAGTTTATGGTTATTATAAAGTTCCATATCATACAAAAACGGCGCAAATTTCCTATTGTTTTAGGCATTATGAGTGACAGTATGGCATTCATTTTATGTACGTATTCACCAATCAACAGTAAGTTATGTCGAATGTCTTCTTTTTTCATTACACAATTATGCAATTAAAATTTCCAATCACGCAAACATCACGATGCATATAGAAATCAATTCCAACATCTCTGACAAAATACTCTTCTCATCGTACACACACTTTGATCAACGAAAAAGTGCTTTTATAACACATCCAAATGTTACATAAAAAAGACACTTCCTTGAAAGACCAAGAACATAACATTCAATCACGGAGACAAAGCTGTTCAAAGTATTACTTCGTTACTCCTGCGATAGGAGCAGAACCTTGGCTTCCTCCCGCTCCCAACCTACGTGTTCTCTCTGGTGGGCAAACATAGGAACCATCACATTTGCAGTCGCAGCTGAACACAAAGCTTCCTCTTTCGAAGCTAAAAGGTGCATTTGGACTGAAAATGAAAATTCGATCAATATCTGAATTACAGACAGTCACAAACTAAAGCTGCATTAAGGATAAAATGTCCAATATTTTGTAACAGAACTAGTACCTTCATTCCATTGACCTATACAAAACTGTAAGAAATAAATATTAGATATATATGTTGTTGAAATTTATGTATATTTGTTTACCCAGGTATATTATAAGAAATATGTATTTTCGATCCATATTATTAGGTCTACGTGAAGTGTCATTGTGCATCGTACTCTGCAGATCTCTTTCAGCAGTAATACTTACGGATAACGATTCTGGTCTACAATGCAAGATTGGCATGATCCACGAAGTCGCTGCGTCCGTTCTGATGGACAATCGTAACTCCCATTGCAGAAACACTGGCAGTTGAAGCGGAAACGGTCATCCTCGAAGCTAAATGGTTTATTAGGTCTGTAACAAAATCAACAAAAACAAATTTGAACATACCAATGTACTGCAGAATTCAGCTGTCCACTTTAAAGTTATTCAATAATATTTAGCACATACCTACCACACACATAAACATAAAACATAAATAATGTACAAAAACGTCCATAACAATAAATACTTATAAAACCTTTTTAATTATAAACAACGAAGAAGTACTGATTAGTTATCCAGTGTCGAAGTCTAAAAGGAGAGGCTAAATTATGAAATTGTCTCATACAAACCGTTACAAACCCCGGAAAATACAACATTCTGGGGTGAGACCAGGTGCTCTTAGAGAGTGGGCGTCTCCTGTTTTTTGAAACACCCGTCACAACAGTTATATGAAAATTTAAAATTCGATGAAGGTCCCAATGCTCACAGCAATGTACACAAATGGTGAAGGTGACGTCATAACAAGTATTTGTCGAACAGTCATTCAATCGCACTCCAGAACGTCATGAATCATTTTGCAAAGCGGGACCTTATATGTAACAAATGTAAAATAACCCTTCCAGTTGTCACATAGAAAAGTACATTTATAGGATTAACAAGTGTTATATGTAAAATGTCAAAACACTCATGAATCATTTATCTGATGGTTGTCAGATATGTCATTCTGTCATCACAAGGAAAAATTATGCCAAATGAAAGGGTAAATTGGAAACATTGAATTGCAACAATACTTCCGTTAAAAGGTCTTGCCATAAGCAATACACATTTCAAATATAAAGGCGTTAGTTGTATGGTTCCAAAGTGAAATTCAAACTGGGTCAAATGTTGGTTAAATTTGACGATAAAGGTCAAAAGTTCGTATTGTATCAATGGAAAAATCTCACCACAGTGATTTGTTTTGGGTTTCTTATGAATGAAAAGCAAGGTGGGCCCGTAAACCGGTTAACCACACCATTTGTTTGGCTTTTGTCAAATTAAATGACCGTCCTAAGTCGGTATCGTAATTGCACTACAATCAAATATTTTTGTAATGTGTTAAATGTTCTATTATATTATTTATATTCATGTATTGTATAGCTCCATGGTGACTTCTGCCACATAACTGAGCCGGTAACTCCTGTTTTTTCTTTGTAATGTTTATTCGAGATCAACGATACTTAGTTTCATCAACATCGCGAAAATGTACGTAAAAAACAAATAATTGTCAAGTGAGGACATTATGATAAAAATAAAACGGACTTCCCCGGTTTGCAGTATAAATCTATGACGTACTTTGAAGTCACGTGATAGACAAATGTGAAATATTAAGTACTAGGTGATATAGCTGAAAAAGTGTAGACTGATGAAGTTGTCCATAGAAAAAAACAAACATGCAGACATGACAAAATATGTTACCGCTTTATCAATCCTTGGGCATAATATAAAAAGAACGATATCTACAAACGTAAACGAAATACGAATGTGACTATGGCTCTAACAAGAAAGTACCACATTCTCGGACCCCTGAAATTCAGGCGTGAGACCAGGTGTCCATTGTGACAACAATTTTATGTGAAAGAAAATGATAAGACACAGGCAGTTGTCATATGACATACTTTTTATATACACATTAGTTACGAAGGCACTCACGCGTAGGATCGTCCACCAACTTCACAGTTTCTGCAGGAGCTTTGAGTATCACACGTATTGATTATATCTCTCTCACACTGATAGCGACGAGTACAGGTATCCGAACAAGAACACTGGTAACTTCTGCATTGATCGTATTTCAAAACAAAACTGAAGAAAAAATGCTCGTAAGTATTAAACCGAAACGAAATATATATTCCATGAAGCAAAACATAATAGAAAATTAAGATTCTGTATGAACACAAATACGGTTTAGGTACTTACATGATGGGTAATTAAACAGAATTTCTTACCTTTGTCCTGGGTTATATACCTTTCCTCGCACTTCACACGAACAGTTTGATCTAGATGTAGCGGAGCTACCTTCAGAGCATGTATTGAGGGGAATTTGTGAAGGGCAAACCCATGATCCATCGCAGTTGCACCGACAACCTACGAAACGTTTACAACCCTCATTTAACTGAAATTCGGAATTAGGTCTTGCCCGTGTGTTTCCTGGTCTACATATTCTACATCCGTTGCTATCCAGGGGATCCGAAGATACATATCTGCCTTTTCTTGTTTCATATGAGAAAGTCTGCGATGTGCTGCTAGAGCTAGAACTGCTGCTGCTGGTTCTATGGGTACTACTTGTTTGTATACTACTACTACTACTACCACTTCCACTGCTAGTACTACTGCTGCTTCTAGATGACTGCGAGGAGGACGATGATTGCTGATCGATTCTTCTTCCTTGATCATCACAAACTTTCTTAACTTTTGCACAACCATAAGTACCTCTGCAGTAACATTGACATCTATATTGGTGACAGCTGCGCACGACGAAAAATGGTTTATTTGGCGGATATGTCTCCGACCCTACTTTACAGCTTGTGCAACTTTGACCACTAGAACCTCCGGTTGCTGTAGAAGTTGAAGAGGAGGAGGATGACGATGAGGATGTTTGTCTATTTGTCTGGCGTGTGTCTGTTCTGGTATTACTTGTACTACCTGAACCTGTATTTGTTTGACGAGAAGTGCTTCCTCGATTCGTTTGTGAGCCAGTTCCTCTCCCACACACATACACTCCAGTAGAAACACATTGATGACTTCCATCACATGAACACTGGCACTGATATTGATAGCATTGTTGTTGTCGAGTGAACTTCGTGTCACCTGTAATACTCCTTCCATCTACAGAGCACGTCTTACATCGTTCACCATCTCCCTCATCTTCAAGATATTCCGCTCTAGACCTGTCGCAGTTATGACGACCTTTACAATCACAAGAACATGGAATCTTCCAAGGACCGTGGATAAAATCGAATGATGTTCCCCCTTCATAATATTTTCCGCCTAAATTACATCCCATACAGTTACCCGGCCTAGGATCCACACATGTCCTCACTGGAGCACTGCATCTTACCTCACCATTACATTGACACTGGCATACAGTACGTTCACATGTATTTTCTATATTGAATTTTTCATATGCAGCTCGCCTTACACCTCTGTATACGCAATCTCTACATCCTTGATTGGCATTACAGTTCGGGATCGGTGTCCGGACACATACAGCAGAGCCATCACATCCACATCTGCAGGAAACACGCATGCAACTTTGTTCAAATGTAAATCTAGAGTTGGGGTTATAGGTTTTACCTTCCACCTGGCATGATTTGCATGCAGCGTTGGGATAGCAGTCTGTTAGACTAACTGTTCTACACATGGCAAACCCTCGACAATTACATTGACAGCGGTACTTGATACAGCCTCGTCTGTAGTCAAATGATGTTCCTCCGTCGTATCGACGCCCATCTACCACACAATACAGGCATGTCCCACTTGAAGAACTTGCTCCGCTACCTTCAAGTATAATGGCATTATAAGTAATTCGAAACCGTGCTAATATCCAATATTTCAGATTTGATATCAAAGAATTGCATACTTTTCTCAATGATAATATTATTTCTTTATTTTATATTTCCGTATCTAATACGGTATTTAATTGTATTAGATGTATGAAAGTATATTAATATTTATAGACATCAGAAAGATAGCAGTATATTGGCTAGTAAAGTAGACGTTGAATATCACAAAGCAGTAGGATTTATATGTTGAATAGCATGTAAGCGAATTGGCATAACACAAGACAACAAGGCAATAGTTTATCTTACCAACGAATACAGTAGTTGTACGACTATTCCCTCTTGAAGGTATGGATCTTGACCCACTTCCACTCACCACAACGCTACGACCTCCGGAAACGACACGACTGGACGATCCAGAATCTTGACCACTTATGACAACTGTTCGGCCCGATCCACTCCCTCGACTCGTTGTTCCAGATTGCGAACTACCAACTACGACAGTTCGACCAGGTGAAGCAACTGTTCTTGTTATATCCCTGTAAATGTTTCTGTTAGTTGCACTTGTGGAACCCCCTCTAGAGACCACAACCGCTCTTCCGGTATTCCTACCTGTATTAATCCCCGATTGACCAGTCCCAGTGACATAAACACGTCTTTCAACTGTTCTTCTGCCAGTTGTTGCTGGTATAGAGGAACTTCCTCTTGTAATTACAGTTCGACTGGTAGATCTGCTATTAGAATGCCCACCACCAGTTCCACTTACTACAACTGTTCGTCCTGTAGATCGGTCACCACCTCGGACGACAGTCCCACTTGAAGAATGATCTTGACCAACCACAACTGTTCTACTGCTACCACCTACAGTTTATTGACATGTTAAATTGTTACTGGGTGAATCACATGCTTTGCTCTAAATGAATCGTGCACTATATGTGTATAAATCCTAGGCAAAAGCAGCTAAGCGTCTACTTTGTCCATTTGCTATGGACCCTTACCATCGGTTGTATTACAGTTTTCGTCCGCCAGCAGAGCACCCTCTAAAGCAAAGTTTATAAATATTTTAATTATTAAAAGTGATTACATCATATCTACGTACTAATTAATAATCACTAATTACTAATCTACTACATGTTACATATTTTTAACAGTTATTTGTTACACACAAGATAACGAGAGACATTTTCTCCTGAGGTTTTGATGAAGTGTCCGTAGAGATCAGGGACTGCGATCATGCTCGGCAATAATTGTAGTACAAACCAAGAAACATTGTTTATTCAAAATTTCATAAAGTCCAGAGTAATGATATACACACTTTACTGCTATTTTCAGGCAATATATGTTTTATCGAGTTGTAAATTACATTGTACGTTTTTGGTCACTGGAGAAGAACGAATGCCGACAACAATTTTGCAGGACAGCTAAATTTTTAAACATATGCATAAGTAAATAATATGGAATGTTTATCTTGATATCGACATTTCCATGGTATTTTCTATTTATAACCTCATTCTGAAAGATCTCCGGATGTTTAGTGAATGACTTTTAATAACTGAATGCTAATTTTTCTTATTGAAAACAGTGATCAGTGATGTCACATACTATTATCTGATTGATACCGCCAGATACAAGTTATGTAGGTTTTTACGTTGAATCATTAGCAAAGAGATTACGAAGTATTGCTCGATAGATATTCCAGCTGTTTATATGCCAAACTGAACAGACTCTACACCCCGTGAAAATCTCACTATGGTATTCAGAGCCACCAGAGAATCATTTGAAATGAATATCTGATTTCTTTCTCTGATGTTGCATAAAAGTATTGAATTTCTGATATGAGGTAGACCTAGAAAATCATTTTTATTTTAATGGAAAATAAATCTGTTGCATGTATTTTATGGTTTTTCAACATGACATAATATTTATACAATGGAAACAAAGCGAACAAGGGTTCTTTGCGAAATATATTACAAAAAATATACTACATGTGTTTCTATTCAATTACATAAAATACATCCAACCTTTTTTTCTGCTGTTCTATATTATTGAAAATGTCACACATTTGTATCATTAACGTTGATATATTTGGGTCAACTTTCCTTTTACACTTGAATATACACGGGTTTTGAAGTCTTATCTTTTATTCCATCTGTTCCGATGAATTGATTGATTGATTGATTGATTGATTGGTTTTTGTTAAAGTCACACCACGAATATTTCACGCATATGGTGATGCGGGGCATACAAATTTTGACCATTGCAAAGGAGCCACCCGAAGAAGTGAGGGATCTTTAACGTGCCATGCATACCACGACACGGGGCCTCGGTTTTTACTGTCTCATCCGAAAGACAGGACACCGGCATGACCAGAGCGGGACTCGAACCCCCGCTTCCCGATCCGGAGGCGAGCGCTATACCACTAGGCCACGCCGGCTTGTCCTGATAGAAGATGGATCATGTATAAGTATGCTCTTTATACATAGTTCTACATAAAATCTACCTAAGTGATTCTGAATGATATACAATTTGAATAGTAAATCAGTGAAGAACATATTTGCAGCAAAACTATATTCTAATGCATTTTGTTTGTAACACGGGATCTCATTGGCTGTCCGATTTAAAAACTGCAAGGGTATTCACGATACTCCTGCAGTTTTTGATATGATGTCACGATACCCTACAGTTTTAATATGACTGTGATTAGCGACTTGGCTTAGAAAACCATAACTCTGTGCCTCTAGTTGTAATTATTTTGTCAAATATTTTACAAAAACTGACAGGGTATCGGCGAATACCCTGTCAGAAATGTCCGTTTCACAGCTGGGCTAACGCCTCGCAGTGAAACTCAATTTCTGACAGGGTATCGGCGACTCGTAAAACACTCGCATGGTAACCTCTAATTAATAAAATTTATATTTATCCGTACCTCTAACAACTTGACCTTGACCGATTCGTCCCGTTGAAGATATGATACTGGCTTCAGCATTACACAATTGATCACGACCTAGCTGACACAAGGGAAGCCCAGAGCATGCGCATTGGCACCGGAAGACTGTGCAGCCTACTTGTATATCGAAGGATGATCTGGGTTCATGTGTTACACCATTGACAACACACTTAGCATTGCAGGAAGACTTCTGTGAGAGGAAAATGGACGAGGTATTGGAAGAGATAATGGAACCGGAAAATAATTGTTCAGCACAATTGTCAAGGACTGTGGAAGCAACTCTGTAACTGCCATCACAGTAGCATCGTAAATAATGCGTGTAACATCCATCTTCGTAAGAAAATTGTGAATTTCCCGGGAAAAGCGAACTGCTTATGCGACAAGGGGGACACCAGGAATGCGCATGATTGCTAATTGACTTTATACTAAAACGCTGGAATAGGGAAGCATAATTTCCCGGAAGTTCACAAGTTGAAGTTGCACTTCCTGCAGGACATTGCCAGCTTCCGTCGCAGGAGCACTGACATTGGTAATTGATACAACCAATGCCAATTTGGAATGATGTGCGTGATGTAACGCGATTGCCAAGAGCATAGCAGTCTCGACACCCTCCCGGCTGTAAGTCACGCCCACATGCATATGTTGACCGTGTTGAACACTGCCATGAACCGTCGCATCGACAGCTACATTCTGACCTCCAACAGTCTCGCGTCAGCTGAAATTTCGAGTTGCCTTCAAACCTTTCACCATTTATATTGCAGTAGTTACATCCGGTTGATGGGTTAACGTCACATTTATCGACCGCTTTACTGCCAGGACATTCCCAAGATCCATCACAGTTACAGACACATTCTCTATATTCTATACATCCATCGGTGTGGGAAAATCTTGTATTCCCATCAAACTTCTTTCCATGGACACTGCAGTAACTACATCCCGTTGCAGGGTTAACTCTGCATGTGTCGACTGTACGCTCCGGTGGGCATTTATAACTTCCATCGCAACCACAATCGCAGTTTAACTGCCAGCACCCCTTCTGAAGTTGGAAAGGCTTGTTGCCTTCAAAAGAATTCCCATCTACATTACACTGCTGACATCTTTGAGAACAAACCCACTTGGCATTTTCCTTAGGACAATTCCATGACCCGTTACAATTGCAGTTACAGTTGTCCCATTCCCAACAATCTCGACGAAGAAGGAATTTACTATTTCCTGCATGTGTTTTCCCGTCTACTTTACATTCAGTGCACCTGTCCTGGCATGTCCATCGGCCACTTTCAGGAGGGCAGTTCCATGACCCGTTACAGTGACACCGACATGGGTCGTATGTTATACAGTTCGTCGTATACGAGAAGTCGCTATTTCCAGGGTACTCCGTAGCATTATTTATCTTGCAAGTTGTGCAAATATTATCGCAAACCCAACGATACGTTGCCATGGAGCAATCCCAACTTCCACTACAATCACATCTGCACCCTTGCCATTCTTCGCAATTATTTCTGTAAGTAAATGTAGACCCTCCGACTTTGACTGATCCATAGACATTGCATGTCCTACAGTCACTCCTCTCTGATCCTACAATCACTCTTCCGCTTCCTTGAGAACAGGTATCCCTCCCTGTCTCAGCCGGACAGCTCCAGAACCCGTTGCACTTGCATACGCACTGATCATACGTTATACAACCATTCGTGTGTTTGAACGTAGTCTCGGGTTGAATCCTTCTATTGCCTACCTGGCATGGAGTACAATCCGCTCTCTCGATGCCCCCGACAAGAACGCCGCCATTACTCTCTTGAGAAATACCAGAGGCAGTTCTTTGGCCGGAACTGCTGGACGAGGAGAAGTACGAAGACGAACTCCTACTACTGCTGCTACTCGAAAAACTAGAGCTTTGTCCTCCGCACGAATTTCGATCAACTTGACATGTATATGTACCATCGCAGGCGCATGTGCAACCGGTCATTTCCCGGCATTCACGACGGTAGTCGAAATCTCGCCCACCAGGAAATGTTATGCCCAGTACTACACAGTCTTGACATCCGCTTCGCTGTCCAATTTGTCCTGCCCGTTGGGCGCTACGTTGATTGCAATTACGGAGCTGTTGATCTTTGCAGTTATATTGACCATTGCAGTCACAGTTACATTGATATAAAGTGCATCCTAGGGTATAATTGAAGAAACTTTCTCCTCTAAATGTCCGTCGTATGTCCTTCACAAAACAGCTTCTGCATCCTAAAAATAAAAAGATTTCGTAAAATTATAATATTATGGTATTCTCCATGATTCTCTAAAAGTGAAATCAAAATCTATAAGATCATATTTCTCAAAGAGGAAAGCCAAAAGTTTTATGATCAATGAACAATCTTTATTTCACTCAGGTTCTGTCGCCTAGTCTCTATCTAGTTGTTTACTGTTTTGTCATCGTATAATACTGTATTAAATGTTTCGCCATGAAGAATAATAATAATATTATCTTACAAATGATTAATTAATACTCAGTCGTAGATAAATTACATGTAGATGCATATAAAATTTATCTATTAAAACAGTTGTGTTACGCATAATTATGAAACGAATTGCGAGAACCCGTATGTTGTTAAGATTTAAAGCCGCAAACGCAGCAAAATGTATGTTCCTGCAGAGGATCTTTTTACACAACAGGGTCTATCAATGAACAAACTGTACTCTGTGCACAATAAAGAAAATACAACACTGATATGAAAACTTTGCAAGAAGAAGTTCTTTAAGTTAAAGACAACTCGTATCACGCAGCAGTTATCTTTCCTTGAACAATGCGATTTTTATATATACGAAACGCAAATTTTAAAATATATATACATAGAAATGCATTGTAGTTTTAATAGGATTTTGTTTTCCAAAACATTTCTTGTGTAAAGATATGCACAAAAAAAACCGAAAAAAAAGAACCAAGATCCTATACAGGATGGTTCAATATGAAAGAAAAACAACACATTGTATACATATTCATAAGATACTAAATACCAAATGCAGCAAACTCACCTCTGGTTTCTCAAGTTACAAAATGCCACAGCATAAACTAACATGTAGATCAAATTTGGCTCTTACAGTCTTAGACGGTAAAGCATGCTTTGATTTTGAACAACAGCATGCGCGGATCCAAAGGGGTGGACCGGGGGTCTAGATCCACCTTGAAAATTACTTTCCTTGTTACGGTGTTTTTCGATGTAAAATAAGTAATTTGTGGACCGCCTCTCGGAAAATTCATTGGGGTGGATCCCCTCCCGACAAATTTCTGGATCCACGCCTGTTTAATACTATGTCGTTTGAATTTTCTATACAGTATAAGATTTAAAGATATACAGCTCTAAGAACTACCATCTTTCATTTGCTACAACGACTTAATTCTGCGAAATCGATTTTCGCGGCAGATTATTTTCAAGATAAACGTCGGCAATGGGATTGAATTTTATGCATATCGATCTATATACATTAGAGATTATGACTCGACGGAAAACAATGTCTTCGTCACCTAAACAGTATAACACATATGTACCCTCTCGTGAAAATTATATCTCGCGAATGTATCCAAAGTGAAGTCATTAAGAAAACAAAGTCAAAAAGAAATATGTAATTTACAGTACCAAAAAGGAGGTTTTATTCGCGGTGTTTTATTTTCACCAAAGAAACGACTTTGTGAATCTAGCACAAATACGACACATGGGTATAAAAGGTTAAAGTTGTATACCCTACAATTCAGTATAATTTCAAAAATTAGCGCATGTAAAAGAAAAACTGTATTTTTCTCGTATAGCTGAAGTTATTAACTTTGCGTTAATAACATTTTTTGTTGCTTCAAACCCTCGGAGATATCAAAATAAAAAGAGAATACTTCGTAAATAAAGTGGGTATTTCATAAATACAACCATGACCTGACTTCGCACATGCGCAGTTTAATTAAAACAAATACGATGAAGGGAGACTCCAAAAGAAATCGATTTCAGTAAATACGAACTTTAGCAAACTTGAATACAGATTTTTAAAGTTACTCGTCAAGCCATACGAGAAAAATACAGTTTTTGTTTTACATGCGCTAATTTTTGAAATTATACTGAATTGTAGGGTATACAACTTTAAATAGATATTACCAAGATGTTATTTTTCCTCTAATCAGTGTACGTAGGCTAATTAGTTTATGACAAAATGTTAAAAAGTCACAGATTACATACCATCACCTCGCATGAGTTACTTAAGACAGTATCTCCGATATGTTTCTTCATCAGAATCGGATTCGAGGGGGGGGGGGGAGGGGGGTGTTAACCCCGATGAATTTTCCGAGAGGGGTCCACAATTGTTTTAGTATGTAAAATTATGTATCAAACACAGATAAAAAACAAGAAAAGTTATTTTTGCCAAATCTCATTTTAAATATTTATAACTTTTGATTGACGTCGTATATACTAGGGTCACTTCAGGTCTCCTACATATACTGATTGATATAAGTAAACTGAAGGACATATTGATACATTACGAAACCGAAAGCAAATACAAAATGTTCCAGCGAAAAAGAAATGTTTGTATTATTGAAATGATTTATTCAAGATAGGTCTATGTGTTCGACTTCAATCAAAACTGTTTATAAGTAGCGAATTTCCTCGGAGGGTGATAAATTCGTGAAATCTTGCCTTTAACTGTACTTTGGTGCAGGAATACATTTCAGTTCGGTAGACAAAACGAGCACGTGTTCACGCAATACTGAATACAAAACCGACACTGACACTAACCAAGTCACTGCTACTAATACATGAAAAACATGCAGACGTAAAAATAGTATGTTATTACCGACAACTGAGGAAGAGAGCGAGTACAACAGGAATAACAACTTATGATGTGATGGTATAGGAACACAAACAAATATGACACATAATAATTCTGATGTTTTTCTTAATTACATATCCAGACGGGAGACTCTTGATGAGTGTGTAATGGCTTCCCTTCAAAGAAATTAAGCATATTTTCCAAAAGTAAGCAATTTATTTCAATTGCTACCTTATTGTCACTTTCAGATGTTTCGATACTTTATATCTTCTTAACTTATTTCCCATTTTTATTTGCCTCATCAAGCTGGGCTGTGAAATGTTAGAGGTTCGTTCGAATAGCGAATAGCGTTTTTTTCCAAGAGAGCTCCTGCTTCAACAAAAATAGGAAATAATCCTTGACTGAAACAAAATGCAAGAAATTAAAGCATACTTTATCAGGGCGGTGAAGCAGAGATTCTACCAGTTGGCTTATTTTTAAACGTAAAAAATACAAAGAACTCGGAAAATATTCCAGTATTGTTGAACATATTAAGACACTTAATGGCAATACATTCATAAATGGCCCTTAAGTAGCAAGTCTAACTGTTAATGATGATTAGGCGAGATCCAAATTCCTGTATCTCCATATATGATTAATTGTTAACACTGAATTTAAACCCCAAAAACCAAACGTTTGCTATCATCTATACCAATAGAGTAGAAGACAATGCTTAACTGAAAAATGTC
Source organism: Pteria penguin (assembly GCA_035048485.1). Lineage (NCBI taxonomy): Eukaryota > Metazoa > Mollusca > Bivalvia > Pterioida > Pteriidae > Pteria > Pteria penguin. Next base: position 52,164,712 of record CM068581.1, read on the forward strand.
CGATTAATAATAATTAACTTTCAAAACTTTAAGAAAAGGAAGTGGTTGACAAGTTCGTCATATGATCAGATGATCGTTGGTTCGAACACTCTGACCCTTGGTTGTGTAAGTATATATCTGAAGATCAGTAAGTGAATCAAAAGCCACGACAAACGTAGGCCCTTAATTACCTACATTGAAGGACGTAGTACCGAAAAAGGTCGTAAGTAAAAAGTAAAACTCCTGATATTAGCAGAACTAATGACACTCAAATCGAAAAGAAATTCAACTCACCCATCACTTGCTTGACACAACAGTTGTTAGATCAATACGCGTGAGTATAGCGATCAAAGGAAAATCTTTTTTATTTATTCAGTGGACCTCTGTGACATTTTAAAAAGAAACACAGATGTTACCACTGTTTTTATCTGAATCTACCAGTAGATAAAAATTGTCATACAAGCAACTAGCTCTGATGGTGAAAGCAAGCTGATGGTTATCGTATCATAATATTTGTATAAAAAGCAGGAATTAGATATAAAAAATAATATGATAATAAAAGATATACATTAAAAACATAAAATGCCGAGTAGCAAACATTGGATAAAGTGCGAACATGTTTTAAGAGCAGAAATGAATTCCGCAAATCATTTTTCTTACTTGTGTCCTTGCATGAGGATTGTACGTAAACTTTCATAGCTTTAACTTGAATAAAACTGAGTTCTCATCCGCAAGCAAGCCTCACAAGCTGATATTATATGACCTTGACCTGTCATGTTGACCCACAAATTTAGATATTGCACTTCTTCTTGAGCAGTTTCATGAAATTCTATAGATACCAAAACAAATGTAATAGTCCGAAATTAAATTTTCTTATCTTTTTTTTCTATATTTTGTAATTTGACACCTGACTTTAAAAATATCATTCCTAGATTTTTTTATTTCAATGATCACCCCTTCTGAAGCTCCCTGTTAACGAATTCGATGTCAATGTACACCCAATGGCACCCCCATCCCCATTTATTTCACACAAGGCACGAAATTTTGCTTCACGGCTAATTGTAAGCATACATAATACAGATGCTAAACTAATATCATATAAAAGTTAACCTTATAACAGCATTACCTGGTTTTGCGTAGACATATCTGTCATATTCAGGGTCACGTGCTACAATAGGAAATGTTCATTTCAACACATACACAACAAACCCTCACGTGCAAAGGTATATGAAAGAGAAAGTGTAGCAAAATTACGAAAACATTTGAAAATAGAATTAATTCCGAATGTATAATATTCTTGAAATTATAAAAGAAAAGAATTAAGTCAAAGAGAATGAAGAAAACATTAGATAAAAGAGAACGTGGAAAATGTCAAGTCAGAGAGATTCACCGCAAATTATCCACCAAACAATGAATACGTACCTGATACAATCTGAACAGTTAGTGTCACGAAGGCCGCTATGGCAACGAGTGACTGAAAAAAAACGAAACATAGATATAAGAGGGTTCATTCACAAGTCTTCTGTGACGTGTTTTTGTGTTGGGGAAGGGGGTTTTCGTCAATTGTAAGTTGGTTCGTTTACTTTGGGGGCATTTGAATTTGTTTTAGGGCGGGACACAAAATAGATTATCAGAAATTAAGACGGAGTGTTGCTCATTTATGAAGAGATCAGAGGACCCTGAGTTCAAATCTGTCGAAGTATTTTTTCATATGGGATGTTGACGTTGGCATGTAAGAAATTTCTCTCTGGGAGTAATTGAATTAAATATCCTCGCAACGCATCATGTAGGTTCAACCACCATGTACAAATCTCTTGTGACATCAAGCAACAGGCAATATACTGAATTAACATTAGGTAAATACTTTGTTATTGTGTAAGTCTCAATTAAGAAACCAACATACAAGTAATACATTAAAAACAAAACATTTTGGAAGTAACATCAGTCGGCATTTACCAATATAATGTGTTTTATTTTTCTCCGACTCTGATTAAAGTTTCTGTGTAATTTGTCTCGAATACAGTCTAATTTCGGCCTACATTTGGCTTGTGGAATTCAAGTTGAAAGTAGATCTACCCCATTGTTGTAGAACCGTGTTTTAAATCAGATCAGAGATATTTATACTGTTGCATCATCACACGGAGACATATAATGTATGTAACGATCTTTTTTTTTCAAACACAAAAAGGAAACAGAAATTAGTAATAAGGATAATAAATTCAGGATTTTACGAAATGGTGATCCCTCCACAAATAAAAAAAATTAAGAGAGTATTTATAGTAATATTATGAATTTACAGAACTAGAACACTGACAAAGTCAGGAAGGGCCTCGTCGAAAGGTTTTTATAGCAAACAGTAGCATTATTTCTCATAATATTCAATTCAATTTAATTTACATTAAAGGTTTGTTTTCCTCTTATCTTAAAACCTTCAAGTGCAACATCTTATTGTGATATTGACCTTTGACCTTAAAGGCCATAGGTGTCTACCACTAGCCTTTCTCTATCTATGTATACAGTTTGAAGACTCTAGGATATATTTTTGTTGAGTTATCACATCAGAACCAACTACTAATGTGTCAAAACCATGTTTGTAATATACATAGGATTGTGACCTTGACCTTTGACTTCGAAGCTATCGGTGTCTTTCTCTCACCATCTTCTACCTCATTTTGATTTAGTATTTATGATAATCTTCTTTTTTTAGAAAATTGAGTTATGTGTGTCATAGACAGCATATAATTCTATATTCATGAAAAAAAATCTTAGTTCAATAATTCTGTAAATACAAATCGGCTAATCTTCAAAATCGAAAGGCTTCTTCCTTTTTGTCGTTTATTCATGTACATTTATATTGAAATGCACATGAGTACACGACCATACTCATGTGCATTTCAATATAAATGTACATAAGTGAACAACATTTTCATTCATCCAAATATTATGTATATAAATGTATGAAGATTGTTCAGAGGAAACTCAAGTTACCGCGTACCAAAGATGGTGCTGACGTACAGACGGACGGACAGGCAGATGAACAGACAGATGGACAGACAGAGTGATTACTACAGGGCACATGCAAGGCCTCAATAAAATCAATGTGAAAATGAAAGCTGGAAACCGTCTTTTCTCTAAATATGCCTCTTAATAACATATTAAATTAAATTATAACTGTTGTGAATTCATCTGAACTGAATCTTATCGTAACACATTCAAGACATCAGCACCTTAGGAAAACGTAACCTTGGAGTACATATCTATTGCAGTTGTTTGTTACATTAAGTCTACCAGACCTTTTGATCATTCCGCTACCAGAAAGCAAAAATCATATATCGCGGGGACCCTGCTGCGAATAAGATGCGATTTCATAGATGGCGCTGTTGTAACATTCTCTCCAGGCCAAGCACACTGGATATCATTGCGCAAGACCGATGATATCTACGTGCGACAAAAGATAAATCCCGCATAGTACGTCATTTACAGAAAAAGTTCTCCGATGGCGATAAGCCGTGCTTCTTTCAAGTCCACCAGATGATAATGTTTACAAAAGATAAAGATAAACAATTGTAAATTGCCAGATTATATCTAAAACAAAACTCTTAAAGTGCCAATAAAGAAGAAGTTAATGTCCATTTGATGTATATCCCTATCTCGAAAGAAATTTTATTCTTTTCTAAATAAATAGCTCTTAATGGTGAAATAAAACTAGAGGTATCTTTGCATCACCAACGAAAAATATGTACAATTTACATAAAGATGTCATTTGTTCCTCGTCAAAAATTTTATTTTTGTACTTAACTTTTTTAAGTGCGTGCTTTGACTTTTCTCTTTTGTCGGACCGTATGTTATTTATCCGCAAATGAAAAGTGAATCTGTTTTAGTATTTGGTAGTTGTAATTATTTTTATCATCATATTAATTTCAAATTATTAAACCGCCACACTATTCAATTACAAAGTTATATTTTAACTTGCCAAAATCATAGCGATGACGTATCAAATCTTGATCATCTCTATCATCATATTGTATTAGATATGATTTTGATTATATATACGACTTCTAAAAAAAAACAAAAAAAACCCCAAAAAACCCGAAACAACACACAAAAAAGTAAAAACGCTTATGCTACACGAAAGTGTTAATTGAAGCAAATTGTTCCCATTGGATTTTTATCATTATTATTATTAATATCACATAGTATTACAAAGTTTTGAATATACAGCAAAAATACCTAAAAAGCTTACCTTCATTATGAAACACTAGACGAATTTCTGACGTAAATCACAGAACGAGCATCCTAGATGTCCAAACAAGTGGAAACCTGGCTATACTCTGATAGGATATGACAAGCACACACTCTCCCCCTGCCAGAATCTGTACCAAGCAAGACAAGAGCATTCCTCACAGGATCACTCACTGAGCTGAGTCACAGACACAATCGGAAGTACAAATCTACGGATTACAAGTGTTACGAACTGCTATCATGTGACACAAGTAGCCAATGTATCTGACATATTACATAATTCACATTTTTCAAATATGCGCGTAAGTGTTGAATTCGTACTCCCAAGAATTAAGTGAAAAGTAAATTTTCACTAAAATTCTTGTGGTCATATATTTCATGAACCAAACACTCTCTTTATAAAATTCTAAATAATAATTGTGCAAGCTTTGTGTAATCTAAATAATTCTTTTTAATCATCATCATTATCATCTTCTTCATTATAATTGTTATCATTATTATTATTATTATTCATTTATTTATTCATTATCATTATTATTATTGTTATTATTATTATTATTATGCTCAAAGGCATTTTGATGTCATGCTTTAATTTTTGAATTTAATTGGGGGTGATAAATACAAAAATTAAAATGACAACTATAATTTTTTTAGAGTTAAATATACGTCGAAAACTTTTCGTGCTATACTCATAAAAGAACGGTGATTAAAACTCTTTATTTTGTTGCATGGACACTTATCCCTATTGTTACCATATTACTGTCTCTTGCAATATCAGCATCGCCATTCACTATCTTGTCGGAAATGATAAACATTGCTATGTGATCTGTATATGATAATTCCTCCCCTGAAAAAAGTTCCATGGCGAACATATGCACCACGCTACACAAAGACTGATCATTTCTTGCCACGTTTCAGGATCCATTACCCATTTGTTTTGATTCAAACCTAATTACTTGTAAAAGTGTTTACTGATAATGACTAAAATCGTTATATGCATATGGAACATTGATCTCTTTGCGAAAGCAGGTGCGCTGGTTTGAGGTTCGGAAGAAATGCATTTAATGCCACTTGGCGTGTTAATCTAACTTAAAAAACTAAACGATTATGTAAACCTTTTTACTTTCTCATGCATCTTTATAATGAATTGGGTTAAACGTATTATGCAACCGAATTATTTTACCCTGTCTCACCTCCCATGAAACGATCTTCTTGAGATTTAAGGTCAGCGATTTACAACAAGAGCAGTTTGTGTGGTTACAGACACACCACCCTTATACGTAATCCAATTATGTTTTACGTCTCCATCCGCGCAAGGCCCGTGAAATACATTAACGTGATGTACAGAACAACGCGATTCGCCTTATTTCACCCAAGCAATGAAAATAGTTTCGAAAACATACGAAAAAGCATTCATTTCTGGAGTTTTATAAAGTAAACTTATGATGAAATTTTTTCTTTCACCGATATTGTGCGAAAACACGTATACTAATTGAAAAACCACCTTGCGGAAAAATTCAACACAGCGAGAGTTGAAAATTACACTTCTCAACTTGAAAAAGGCGTAAGTACATGCATTACGAGGCGTACGCATGACACCATACTTTTGACTCTATTTTATGCTTCATAAAATTATTTGTCAATAAACGAACTTCGAGCTACAAAAAAAATTAGTCGGTAGAAGAACAAATGAAACCAAACAACAAACCCCTCATCTTTAATCCCTCCCTAATCCGCGAAAAATAATGCATGTTGTAATGATGAAAAAGCAACAAATTAATACAAATCTTCAACAGAATGAAGCCGAAAGTCAGATATTAATCACAATTTTTTTTAGATTTATTTGTACACATGTATACATATGCTGAATATGTCCAACACTGACTTATTGACGATTATACGATACGAGTGTCACCGGAAATAGGTCATCGTAGGTCATTGACCAGTATAGGTATACATGTGTAGGAATATGTCAGGCACACTATATATATAAAGCTACAATTCGAACTCTTAACCATATGTGTAAAAAACATTGATACTAGAATAATTGAACTTACTATTAAAAACTTTGTCTTTTAAAATAGTGACAACAATGCATGGGCAAAGTACAATGGCAGTGAAATAAGTAAATAAATGATTATAAGATAAAGATGTTGGTTTGCTTTTTATTTCTAATAAAATATCAACCCCACGCTTAAGACTTCCCAACAATTCGCGTTAAATTGTTCAGCAATTCTAAATATGAGGGTTGGAAGAAGCAAATAGCATCTCAAAGCTGACGTTTTGCACATTTTTTTATCTACGCGTCAAAGATGCATTCTTCCAATTATTACGGGCACACACAGTACACGTCAAGATATTGGACGGAAGGTTTTACTGCAACTCTGCCTCGCTCTAGACAGAGTTCGTAATTAAGATCCTGTCATATACCTAACGTTCTCGTAACGTTCGTTACATTATGCTCTTAAAAGTCTTGAAAACGGAATTCAATACATGGATAGAATGTGGGGTCCATGTACTGACTGCCGGTACAATATATCTATGCCAACTTCTGTCCTGTTCTAATCCCGTTCTTTGAGACTATTTCTCATCCTTACTCCTATATATCTCTATCCACACGACGTAATCGGCGTTCGCATTCCGTCTTTACGGAGTTCGCTGCGCTCTCGCAGTTCATATCGAGAATTTTTTTTTCCGCTAACCGGAAATACCGAACTTGTGCGGCTTCATTCTGAATGGTGTAATACATATATAAAAACACACGGACCTAATTTCGTACAAATCTATGATAAAAGTCATAGTAAGTAGTGTGCTTTGTTGTACCAAGTTTTATCTATTAAATTAAAGATGAGTTTAGATCCCGATCATTACCCCGGTATATAATACACGTGCTTGAAGAATATTGAAAGCATGTGCACGCAACACAGATTACCGTCCTTTTTTAAATCTTATTTTATTTTCATTATTATTTATTTATTTATTTTTCTGTTTTGAAAGGATAAAGATGCAAACATCGAATCCTCGCATAACGTACCGATATCTAAAATTCCAGGAGGCAATGTAGAATCACTTGACCAATATGGAATATCGCAGCTACAATAACGTCAACATACACGCGCACTTTATGATTGTTTTGACGTCATATAATTACTGTCCGCGCCACTCACTTTGTAAACCGAAAAAGCTAGATTTTCATTTATTTATCTTTAAAATAGTTTTACAAAATTAATATCAATCGACAGGTCTTGTTTAGTCGTAACTTTTGGTGTAAGTTATATGTTTCTACGAAGAAGCATTCGTATTTTATAGGGAAAAATCATTTAAGATAGGGCGTTTTCTGTGTTAACTTTGACGTGACGTCGCCGATGTTTAACATTGAGTCTATGGGAAACTTGGCGACGTCACGTCAAAATTTAGCATGAAAATTACCCTATCTAAAACTGATTTTCTTCTATGAAATATGAACGCTTCTTCATACAAATATATAGCATACACCAAAAGTTACGACTAAACAAGATCTATCGAATGGTTTTGCCTTTTTGAAATTATTCTGAAGATGAATAACTGAAAATCCAGATTTTCAAGTTTCCAGAGTGAGTGGCGCGGACAGTAGGACGTAAGTTGTCCACATAAACGTGCCCATATCGAGAACAATGGATTTGGTAGGTGACTAAATGCAAACTGTGACGGATGTTAGTAGTTGCGATACTCCGTATTGAAAAGTACAAGCTTGGAAAGAAAATATGTTGAAAATTATGGCAAGTACATGTAAGATATCGGCGGAGGGGAATATTTAAGTTTACCAACCAATTGGAGAGTAATTTGAAATGTGCTGTAGAGCCCCACAATGAATGGAAACAGAAGGTAGGGCCAGGGATCAAGGGAAGAGAAGATGTGGATATGCTCATTTTTTGTTCGAATAACGTTATATGATGAGTTCACAACTGGAAAGCGTGACGTTTGTTGTGGTAAGACCAAAAGTCCAAATAGAATGTGTCAGTTTGGCGTTTAGAGAAATTAGAGTACACCAGTCCAGAATTTCCGAAGGCAAGGGGAGGGGCACTTGTGAAAGTTAAGTATAGGCCAAAATACTCTGTCATTTTGGGTGCCAAATCTGGAATTTTACTCATATTATGTGAGCGTTTTCAACCTTATTATCTATATATGACTTCTAAATTTGTGGCTCCCTGCCCCCCTCCCTCTAAATCCGCCACTGTATATCCAAATTATATTCTCAAGCTCAGCTTTTTCAGCTTTCACACGATTCGAATCCAATACGAGAACGTTTCTATAAGTGTGGCAAGGTTTATATGTTACTCGAATAAAACTGTTATTTTTTTAATATCAATCGGTCTTAATGTGATAAGATGGCACCATAATGCATGATAATATAAAATTGTTAGAAAGAACTCATTGGAGATTAATTTCTAACTCAGTGTAGACAAGTCGTGTTACACATTCAACCAGACATACTCTGATTCAACGACCCTCATCGTGTAGGGATTAATTTTACGTACTAAATTCTCGCCGTGCTGAATTTATGAGTTTAGAAATGGTAAAACAATCTTTATCAAAATGTATGAAATATTATTTATGTGTTTTATGTTAATAGATTTGATAAAATATTAATATCGCAGCCCTACATCGAAGTAGATTATAGAACATTTTATGTTTTCAATACATTAAGAACCTCCACGTGGAACATAAATCATGAACTCTTTGAAGAGCGTTTCTAATTTTAATGGCATTTTCTTATCTTGTTCATTAGCACTCTGTTCATACCTCATGACCATTCTGTGCTAAAATGTACAAAAATGTTGTTCTTTAAGTATACAATGATCTATCTATCTATCTATCTATCTATCTATCTATCTATCTATCTATCTATCTATCTATCTATCTATCTATCTATCTATCTATCTATCTATCTATCTATCTATCTATACCCCGCCTCTTCTAAATCCGCCACTGATAATTTATTCCCCAATGTACATTTATGCCCAGGGTTCCCATAAGTCAAATCTTACTATTACTACATGTACTGTCATACCCCACGAAGCCACCTGGTGCAACAAATGTTTATGTATCAAGAATACAACCAGTAAGAGTTTACTACAATCTGACATAATAGAGTTTGTTGACTATGAGATGGTAAAGAGTTCACATCACAGTTAAATCTATCTATCTATCTATCTATCTATCTATCTATCTATCTATCTATCTATCTATCTATCTATCTGTCTGTCTGTCGGTCGGTCGGTTTGTCTATCTATCTATCTATCTATCTATCTATCTATCTATCAAAATCTTTCCAAACATCATCATCGTCATCATCATCATCTCTCTCTCTCTCTCTCAATATTTTTTTCACTTTTCACGAAGATATGACCAACGGGAGGGCTGTACATGTTAGTCAGATAATATAATGTTGACGAGCAAACTCGGTCTTTGGGTACACATGACGTGGGATAGCTAGAGTGATGTCTATGTAAATATGTGGTGGTTGTTTGTGATGCTCAAGCTATGCATTGAGTCATGATTTATTACAATGACGACAAGAAAACACTGCAGGCTGTAGAGTCATATAGACACGAGAGATGTAGATAACTTGATGCTTGGAGAGTTCTCGTAAACAAGAAACAGGAAAATAATGATTCACTATTTTAAAAAATCGGAGAAAATATCAAAAACAAGAGTTTCATGGAACTTTTAATGCTCACCGAAATTTTTGACATCTTCTGTTTGTACCACCTCATGCACACCATCATCGTGTGAAACGTTACCGCACAAACCGCAACCCTGTGAGTTTGACAACCCATTACGTAGACTGAAAATCTTATTGTCATGATTTATTTCGTTAGATTTCTCATCTTTCTTTGACAAAGCATGTACTCGCGTTACTTCAAATCTTTTATTCAGCTTTGTCCTCTGTATACACCCAAGTAAAATTCGTCTACCCCTCGGGTATGGCCAAATATTGTAACAGGGCATTCTTTTAACATACAAGATATTATATTTTATGTGGATAAAGGATACTAAATATGAAGTCAGTGCGATTCTTAAAAAGAATATATTTAAAGATTTGGCTTTTCAGTGGCAAAACTTTTGAGCCGTTACTTTCCCCATTAAAATATCTGTCAGAAAAAGTGATAAAGTTAACTAAAGGACGTAAAGACATACTATGGGTAAAGAATCATAATATGTATATCACAAATTGTCTATGTGATAATTATCACAAAGGCAATTTGTGATATGTACATCAATGAAATCAGATGTTAACAGACAATTAAAAACCGTAGCACATACCGTTTTAATACCCTCACTGTATGAACGATGCAACGGGATTAACGTTTTAGAATGCCTGCATAATAAAAAAAATCCTAACGGGTAACTGCAAAGCTATTGTCAGAAATTTCAGGGGATTCCCCGATATCCTGCCAGTTTTTATACGCCCGTCTTAAAACAGGGCGTATTATATTATGGCGTTGTCCGTCCGGCGTCCGTCGTCCAGGATAAGCTTGTCCGGGCTATAACTTTTTTCCCTGTGCACGGATTTCAATAAAATTTCACACAGATGTTGCTTAGGATCCAAGGTTGTGTCATGACCTTGACCCAGATCATAGCTCAAAGGTCAAGGTCACAACATGCAAAGTGAGTAAAACCTTGTCCGGGCCATAACTTCTTCCCCTGTGCATGGATTTCAATAATATTTCACATAATTGTTACTTAACACCACAGAATTTCTCATGACTTTGACCCAAGGTCATAGGTCAAAGGTCAAGGTCACAACATGCAAAGTGAGTAAAACATTGTCTGGGCCATAACTTTTTCCCCTGTGCATGGATTTCAATAATATTTCACAGAATTGTTACTTAGGACCTAAGGGTATGTCATGACCTTGACATAATTGTTACTTAACACCACAGAATTTCTCATGACTTTGACCCAAGGTCATAGGTCAAAGGTCAAGGTCACAACATGCAAAGTGAGTAAAACGTTGTCCAGGCCATTACTTCTTGCCCTGTGCATGGATTTCAATAATATTTCACAAAATTGTTACTTTGGACACAAGGGTGTGTCATGACTTTGGCCTAAGGTCATAGGTCAAAGGTCAAGGTCACAACATGCAAAGTGAATAAAACCTTGTTCGGGCCATAACTTCTTCCCCTGTGCATGGATTTCAATAATATTTCACAGAATTGTTACACTTGACCCAAGATCATAGGTCAAAGATCAAGGTCACAACATGCAAAGTAAGTAAATCCTTGTTCAGGCCAAAACTTCTTACCTTGTGCATGGATTTCAATAATGTCATGACCTGACCCGAGGTCATAGGTCAAAGGTCAAGGTCACAACATGCAAAGTAAATAAAACGTTGCTCGGGCTATAACTTCTTGTCCTGTGCATGGATTTCAATAATATTTCACAGATTGTTACTTTGGACCCAAGGATGTGTCATGACCCTGACCCAAGGTCATAGGTCAAAGGTCAAGGTCACAACATGCAAAGTGAGTAAAACCTTGTCCAGGTCATTACTTTTTGCCCTGTGCATGGATTTCAATAATATTTCACAAAAATGTTACTTTGGACCCAAGGGCGTGTCATGACCTTGGCCTAAGGTCATAGGTCAAAGGTAAAGGTCACAACATGCAAAGTGAATAAAACCTTGTTACTATGATAAGATGCTATGGAGATGCTTTGTTACGCGATAACTTAAGTAAACCTCAGTTGTTTTTCATGAAACCTGTACAGAATGCTTAAATAATGTAGGGGAAGCCACTTTTCAGTTTTGAGCAAATTTTATTTTCTTGTTACAGAGTTATGGGACTTGGATCCCTCTTTTTGGATTTCAATATTTCATAAAAGCATTACCAAAGAGACCCATGTTTGGGGGTAATAAAACCTTACGTTCACATTGATCCCGTCCAAAGTAAGCCGTATTAAGCCACACTAAGCGTTGCTCTTGTTTGTTTATAAAACAAGTGTTTGGTAAATCCTAATGGGTTCATTGTCAAACGCTGAGATGATCCAGACAAGTGACTTTTCATGGGTTATATCACTCAGAATTTATTTTCAGTTTCTAAATAAAATCTTATTTTTAGATCTTTTGTTTTAATATGACTCCTGCCTAAAGTGAGAAAATAATTAAGATTATGTCATCTATTTGTGGGTCTCCAGTGAATTCAAATGCTGATATACATGTATTTACAATAATATTGATAATACTTGACTGAATATTTGCATTACTGCTTACGATAAAACCAAAGTCATACCCCGTAATACATTCGGAATGTCTACGACCTCTTCTAATTTGGGATCGGGCATTATGTAAAACTCGAAGCGGACACGTAAAGCTGGTTAACCCCATTCGCAGGTGTTGTTAACTTGAAATACGCATGTGTCAATGGCGATTTAGGTGGGGCTCACTTCCCTTCTCGCCCACACCGTCAATGCGTGTACTGTGCTGGAAAGAAGACATGCACTTGTAATGGCTCATGTATTGGACTGAGCAGAAGACATTTAACGGAGACTTTGCGTGTACTGGGTTATACAAATAGTATTCATTGATAGTATGCGTAAATTTGGGCTGGGTAAATGACCATCACCTTAAACAATGCGTGTATTGGGTAGAACAAAAGATATTTAACTGAAAACAAATGTGTATTGAGTTGCACAATTGAAGACTGAGCGTATTGGAATAATAAACAAGAGGCCCAAGTGGGCCTATATCGCTCACCTGAGTACCTAGATGATCAGTCATGCATGAAGGAAGAAATTCATTTATTTTTGCATTAATGTGACTAAGTCAACACAGATGTTGAAAATATGTCAAATTTTATTTCAGGCTAGAATAAAAAACAACACTTTTTTGCACATGCATTCAGGTGATTTTGATATTAAGCATTTCCTTTGTGTCTGCAAGAAGTCATTCAGGGCAACAAGTTAGTCATTTTCTTTAGGTGGGGCCTTTTGTTGACTGATTTCAAGTCTGGGTCATGAACAACAATTGTTTCAAATATTGTCCAGATCTAACTTAAAATTGCCTAATTTCATATGTTGAGTGTTGAGAAACATCTAAAAACTTATTTAGATGTGTAAAGAAACGAAAAAAAAATTTTGACCACAGCTGGATTTGAACCGCTACTCTCCATATTTCAATTACCAAGTGGTATATGTACTATTGTGAGAACTGCTTTTTAGACATGGTGGCATTATCTGTTAACATATTTGGATGAAATTTACCAAATTGATAGAGGACTTTTAGTACTTCATGTATTCCATGTTTCATTAAAATCTTTCATGTGGTATAACAGCAGAAGTGAAAAATGTGATTGAATTGTTCCTATACACCCTCATTTGGAAGTCTTAAAAAATTCATAGAAAATCCAAAAATTGAGATATTGACAAAATTCTTTCATAGTAACAATCCTTACCATAATTATGATCACAATAGTCCATAAGAAATCATCCTTATCAATTAACTAGGAAATATGACACTTTTTTTCTGCATTGAATCACCAAGTCCAAAGAAATGTCGAAAAAAATTCTAAAATTTGATTTTGGAAGGGAACCAAAATGACAATACGTCTTCACTCATCCCTCTAGATCATTTCTATGCATTCTGTTTGTCTCTGTATGCAGCCCGTATGAAAAAGAATATTGTTAAACGAGGGAACTCTTTTGTGACCTACTTTTGACTATGGTGGCGCCACCTGTAAAGAGGTCTGGACGAAAACAACAGAATTTGAAGAGGATCATAAGTGACTTATTTCTACCAAGATTTATTAAAATCCTTCAAACAGTTTTGTAGAAAAAGTTGAAAATGTGAAAAATGGCCAAACCCCCCCCCCTTTTTTTTTTTTTTTGGAAGTCTTAAACGTAAAATTCCTAATTTCATATGTTGAGTGTTAAGAAACATCTAAAAACTTATTTAGATGTGTAAAAAAAATAAAAAAATTTTTTTGACCACAGCTGGATTTGATCCGCTACTCTCCATATTTCAATTACCAAGTATTATATGTACCATTGTGAGACCTACTTTTTAGACATGGTGGCATTATCTGTTTACCAATTTGGATGAAATTTACCAAATTGATAGAGGACTTTTAGTACTTCATGTGTTCCATGTTTCATTAAAATCTTTCATGTGGTTTCGTAGAAAAAGTTGAAAATGTGAAAAATGGCCAACCCCCCCTTTTTTTTGGAAGTCTTAAAAAATTCATAAAAAATCCAAAAATTGAGATAATGACAAAATTCTTTCACAATAATATTCCTTACCACAATTATGATCAAAATAGTAATTAAGAAATCATCAATATCAATTAACTGAAAAACATGACACTTTTCTTCATTGAAATGACTAAGTCCAGAAACACGTCAAAAAAGCATAAATTTCTATTTGACGGATCTTAACCCCGAACACAATTTTTAATAACCCATCTTTATAGATTGTTGAAATGCAATTAGTTTCCCCATTTATGTACTGGTTCTGGAGAAGAAGATGTTTGAAGAGGGGTACCCTTTTGGGCACTTTTGGACACTTTTGGTTCCGCCCTGGATCCATCCCTGAGGGAATCTGGATTCCGAACACAATTTTAGTAGGGGACCTTGAGTACATCATTTACACAATGTTTGACCCAAATCTGCTATGTAGTTCCAGAGAAGAAGTCGAAAATGTGAAAAAGTTAACGACGGACGACGACGACAACGACGCCGACGACGATGACGACGGAAGACGGAGGCGCACTATGACTATAGCTCACTTGAGCCTTTGGCTCAGGTGAGCTAAAAAGGACATCTAACTGAGATGATGCATGTTTTGGACTGGACAAAATACAAGCACATTTTAATGCGATTACGATTTTATTGGGCCCCCCAAAAAAAGGACATTAAAAAGACGGTATACGTAAATTTGGTTGGACGAGAGACAGTCACGTGACACTTTGCTTGTAATAGGTAGAAAAAGACATTCAGCTGAGACTTTGCGTGTATACGCAAGATCATGATTACTGATTGACCGTTTTCACTCATGTTTTTATACACACCATTCTTTTGTTTTCCAGTGGTGCAAAAATCTGCCCAAGTTTAGAACAATCGATTTGTTAGGTGATTGAAATACAAAACCTGAACGGAATGAATATTTGGTAATTTGCGAATTTGGAATGATTTAAAGACAGTTTGCTAAAGGTAAGATGTGTATTGGGCTGGACAATAGACAATAGTATAATATATATCATATAGTATTTAGCATTCAACTGAGACTTAATTAATTCTAAGATATGAAAAAATTATTCATGTGGAATGGAATTTCTTAGTCGATTATGTTTTTACGTTCCTTTCAACCACTCTCAAGTCGTCTCGCGAGATGAAGCAGGAGATCACCAACTCGAATCGCTTCATTGGATGTTTATCGCAGTCAACCGTAGCATAGTCTGAATTAATTGTGAAAAGTCGCTGAAGCGTCGTAACTAGTCACAGTCGTAGTGCTGTCTGCATGAATGGAGACAAGCCGTAGCTTGAAGGCCAAGTCGTATAACTTGGTAGTAACTAAATAGGGCGAGTGGGCGACACAAAAACCGACCTCCGCGATTTTTTAATATTTCATATCGTAACGAGTCGGGAGTCCACATTGTTACATGGACTTTACAGCTGTATATGGTGGACTGTTGGTGACCGAGGATATCATCAGCCCTGGTTTCAGTACACTGACATGTAATATTGTATTTATTTATTTATTTATTTATTTATTTATTTATTTATTTATTTATTTATTTATTTATTTATTTATTTATGTGCATTGAGATAAAATTTTGTAAATTCTAGGTCTGTGGATCTGTGGAGTATCATTCTCATCCTCATGCAAAGCTTTGTTCCGAGGTGGATATCAGCTCTGAGCAGGCCAATAAATGGTTTCCTCGATTTTGGCAATAAGCATTACCGAGGGAACATAGAAATACAATTTTATGCATTTAACTAATGTTTGATACGTGCACATATGATATCTTATAATTACTATTCAAATTCATGCAGACAGGGGCCCATTTTGGTACACCTTGACTCCGCCATTGAAGAAATCTGATTAACGTCAAAACCCGCAAAATGCGCCCTTCTACCCCTGGCAAAGAAAGGGGACGCTGCATCTGCCATTTATCTTAATTACATGTATACGCCCACATTTGAAACATTGGTTTTCTTAGCGGGATGCTGATAGCCACATCTCGTAAATTTCATTTCCTTAAAAATTTATTATTTTGAGTCAGATTTCACCGGCACCATGATTCAGCGCTGTCGTTTTCAAGGTCGTGGCTGAAATCTTTACATAACATGACATCATCCTCTTCCCACTCTTATTATAAGCATAAAAAAAACAAACATAAAAAAACACAAACAAAAACGGAAACGCGTAATTAAAAATAACAGGGAATGATATAAATATTGTGTATTATCCAAATTCAATTGACCAATCGCTTTCACGGAATATTTATTGAATTTCGTGACGTCACAATACATTTTCAATGTTTGTCCGAGGTATGACCGATGGTGTAAAGTATTGTGACGTCATGCGATTTAACAATTTTTCGCGCATTAATGGAAGGGTCAGTTGGACAAAGTTAGTTCAGATATCTATCCGATCTTTTCGTTACACAGAGTTACTTTCAGTTTGGGACTTTATCTGATGATCTTTCACACACGGACATATGCGGCACACGTTTGCAATATACTTTTCGAATGAAGTCCGAGGACGGAAGTGCGCTTGCATGGAATTATGGTATTAACATGAGATTATTGTTAAGTCATCAAAGCATATGGATACCAGTCTAAAACTCAGGGACATGATGGTTCAAAAATGACGTTTCCATAGCTTTATGACGTCATAATTATTTTACGTCAGATACTGTCTCAAACGGGAGATAACTCTTTTTAACAGAAAAACTCAATATGTTAACTCCCGAAAGCCGAAATAAAATGGCCAGTGGTGTTTACTTGAGGAGGATCATTTGCATTAAATATAGAACATATATACTTATTAATTTTGTGTACCATATGCGCATTTCGACAATTTATGTCTCTTCAGTGATGCTCGTGGCCAAATGAATGGAATTCTCATAATTTTAAGAGCAGTGTTGAAACCAAATTGACCGAAAAGTGAACCAAAGAATCTGTCTAAGGACAGAGCTATGCATGAGGGAGATGACTGAAAATTTGAAGTATATATTTAATGTCAGTACAAAAGTAATGAAAACTAGACTTATGATGCCATCGGGAACTATCAGTATATCATGAAACGTGTTAGTTTACGTGGAAATACATTTCATAAAATGAAATATCCATGAGTTCTGCTTTTCAAAAGTGTAACTGCCGTTCTAAAGTTATATTTAGGAAATGTGTGAAGTGTGGAAATATTTTTGTGTTAATCCTATGCATTTTGACATTATTCGCAGATGATGCTAGCCATACAGAAAGCACTTATTCATCCGGGACAATGTCTCACCTTTGACTTCTGGTGGGATCAATCAATCTTGTACCAGCAATTGTTTTTTTCATAAAATGAATTGCAACACTTAAATATAAAGGTATTTTGTCATTACTTATTTGTGACATCGACTAGAAATTTTAAAAGCATTAAGACGCATTACGAAAATATCGAAACGTTTTCCAAGAATTGCAAAGAATGTTATTTTAAAGAGTACACTGCGAAGTATTCGTCACAGTTTATACACGTACGGATCGCATTCCTCGGTTAATCATTGTGCAAGATTGCCGAAAAAGGTTTAATCAACGGGGCTTTTTGACGATAAACTCTATTCTTTATACAAAAATATTTATTCAAAGCCATAAAAACAAGAGTATATATACATGGGTAAACAAATTTTCATCTTCAGGTCTTTTAGCAAATACAGTAATCAATTTTCCTATCATTTAACGGAAGGTGGAATGTCTGGTAATGACCTTGCCGACAAACATCTGTTTTGATTATTTGAACCGATAAAGAACACAAGTAATTATGCAGCAATACGTTGCGTGTCCTTCCCTGTTAAATTGACAAAGAAAAAAACTACATGAATGGTAATAAAACTTAACTGTTCATCCTAGCATGCTAACTAGGTACGTTATTGTTGAAAATACGTCCATGTCCACTTCCCAAACTTTAGAACCATGCAGGGAGAAGGTGGTTTTGTTTAAAACCACGTGTACCTGTCCAAAGTAATATTTAAGTAATGTAACATAACAATGCCGATCGTTTCCCGCCAAATTTACAAATTCATGTTGCTGGTAACCGTGGTAACCAACAGCAGGTGAAAACATAGAAATTATAATACTAGTATATGTAAGTGAAAAGTAAAGAACAGTCCATGCGGTCTGTAATGTCCATATTGCGAATAAACATTGTCTTATTCCGTCAGTTTTGCGTTGAGAATAACTTGGGCAACCACAAGCCATCAAACAGTTGTTATGAAGAGTAATATTTATGGTCAATTTAAACTGGATTTGACTGGATATCAAATCAAAAAGTGGTTTATAGTCAGGTACTTGACTACTCAGTTTAACTCAGTCAAGAAGTTGTCTACAATCAGGTATTTAACTATTCAAAACATGATAAAAACACAAAATTTGTGTTAATGTGAAAAACAAAATAAATTGGCATTTATAATTATAAATCATTATCTTTTTCAGTGCAATAAACTACACTGCATTGTTATATTTCATCGGCTTTGCGTTAAAATAACCATGACATTCAACTCCTCCTCAAACAAGGTGAAAATTCACAAATATGAAAAAGGACTTGAAAAGTAACACACACAAAACAATCGGATATATATCTACATTAATTCATCACTCATTGTGTCAATTCGGTAGAAAGTTGCTTGTCCTTTCCCATCAACTTCGTGCTGAAAATATCCATGGTAGCCAATTCCTTTCAATAACGTCGATAGAACGGACGAGAAATAATGCTGGTCAGTTTGTTGTAGGTAAATGATGTTGGGTTTCATCGTATCTGCTTCGTTACGAAGGACGCTTTCAAAGTTCCTAAGGTGTACATCGTTTGCTGACGTGACACTGTGTAAAGATGAAAGATCGAACTGGATGCAATAAACCCCGGATGACGTCATGGTCTGTTTCTTCGTATCTATTTAAAAAGATATTATAAATATCAAAGAACAAGACCGAACAAGAGCAACGCATAGCGGGGAATAATACGCCCGTCGCATACTTTGGACGGGATCAATGTGAACGTATGGTTTTATTACCCCAAATATGGGTCTCATTGGTAATACTTTTATGAAATATTGAAATCCAAAAAAGGGACCCAATTCCCATAACTCTGTAACAACAAAATGGAATTTGCTCAAAACTTCTCCTACACTATCTAAGCATTCTGTATAAGTTTCATGAAAAACAACAGAGGTTTACTTGAGTTATCACGTTACACAGCATTTCCATAGCATTTTATCATAGTAACAAGGTTTTATTCACTTTGCATGTTGTGACCTTGACCTTTGACCTATGACCTTGGGTCAAGGTCATGACACACCCCTGGGTCCTACATAACTATTCTGTGAAATATTATTGAAATCCATGCACAGGGGAAGAAGTTATGGCCCGGATAAGGTTTTACTCACTTTGCATGTTGTGACCTTGACCTTCGACCTATGACCTTGGGTCAGGTCATGACACACCCTTGGGTCCTAAGTAAGAATTCTGTGAAATATTATTGAAATCCATGCACAGGGAAAGAAGTTGTGGCCAGGACAAGGTTTTACTCACTTTGCATGTTGTGACTTTGACCTTTGACCTATGACCTTGAGTCAAAGTCTTGACACGCCCTTGGGTCCTAAGTAAGAATTCTGTGAAATATTATTGAAATCCATGCACAGGGAAAGAAGTTGTGGCCAGGACAAGGTTTTACTCACTTTGCATGTTGTGACTTTGACCTTTGACCTATGACCTTGAGTCAAGGTCTTGACATACCCGTGGGACCTAAGGAACAATTGTGTGAAATATTATTGAAATCCATGCACAGGGGAAGAAGTTATGACCCGGACAGGGTTTTACTCATTTTGCATGTTGTAACCTTGACCTTTGACCTAGGACCTTGAGTCAACGTCATGACACATTCTTGTGTCCTAAGTAACAATTCTGTGATATATTATTGAAATCCATGCACAGGGGAAGAAGTTATGGCCCGGACAAGGTTTTACTCACTTTGCATGTTGTGACCTCGACCTTTGAGCTATGACCTCGGGTCAATGTTATGACACACCCTTGGACCCTAAGCAATAATTCTGTGAAATGTTATTGAAATCCATTCACAGGGGAAGAAGTTATGGCCCGGACAAGCTTATCACGGACGCTGGACGACGGACGGACAACGGCATAACATAATACGCTCCGTCTTAAGACGGGCGTATAAAAATGCAAAATGACACTAAATGAGATTTTGAAATGTAATGTTGCTTGCGTCTCATTTATCTTCACCTCATATTTTCATTATTCAAGATAAAGAGACAGTGTTAGGTAAGGTCAGTTTACAGTTTGTCATAAAATTCCAAGTTGCTTTGACGACTTTAAACAATAAGTAAATGAAAAAGCTCAATACGATTCAATCAATTCAATCCATCAATTGAATGAATTCAATAAAATTTCTGAAATCAGTATAAACATATCTATGCAATTAGTAATCACAGACATGAAATGTATATTTTTTATATATGATTCAATCAGAAATACAAATTGGACTATTTCCTCTTTGATTTATCGCATTTTAATGAGGTGAGTTCTCTGTCTGTGTCTATTAAGTCGCGAAACCGGAAAAGGGCTGGTGTATGACAGACGGCTATTGGCCCGGATAGCTCAATCGTCCGCGTCGATAGCGGAAGGTTCTGGGTTCGATTCCCGTGTCCGGCTACATCTTTTCTCCTGCCTGTTACAAGTGTAAAAGTTGTGCATTGTTACTTTGAGTTGTTATAGGTAAGTTTGAAATAATAAATGCTTTAAACTATTAATATAACGCAATCAGTGTTCATTGAATTTACTTTTCTCATTTGCGTGGTCAATTGACCATGGTAAGATATGGTCAGTAAAGTAGTCATCACCTTTATATACATCACTGTGATATGCAGAAAGTGAGAATTCTTAACTAGACTAGAGTTACCTGCTCATGCCTGCTTTCGCTGTGCAAAGAGCTAGACAGGCATTGCCAGTCTAGTTCTTAACAGGGGCAGACAAATCACCCTATTAAAATAGCATGTGAATCTATGCAAAATACTGCATTTTTAAAAACATAAGCTCCCATTATAAATTGTTACCTTTTAAATACAGTAATCTAGAGGACATCTCATTTGGAATTTCTCTACTGTGAATGACACGAGAGTCCCGAGCATTCCTTTCAGACTGCTGTCTTTTTGCATTATTAGATGTATGTATCTAAAAGGGAAAAAAATCCCAATGTCATTACATCAAAATGCAAACTTCTTGTCACAAGAAAGGCACATTATTAAAACTCTAGCTTTAACAACTGAAAAGTCATATGGCCAATTTTAGGACTTAGGACCAAAGAAAACCTAAATCGTGCATATTATATTCCTCGAGTCTTGGGAAATGCCAGTTCATGCATATTACAATATACATGTATAGACAGAGTAGTCATCTCCCCCTCCCACCCCTTACCCCTCCGTCCACCTTCCCTCCCCATTCTTCCACCCCATGGAATCCCATCTAGGCATTTAGGCATTTACCCTAGCAGCAACGTTTTCGGAGTTACTTCCCGTATTAAGGAGTCGTTTTGGTTAAGCTGGAATTTGGTGCATACTCATATCGTTATTTTGAGAAAGTTATTCAGAGGGGCGGAGGGCAACCCCCCCCCCCTTTTTTAGAGAGAGAGAGAGAGAGAGAGAGAGAGAGAAACACGACAGACTATTGTTTTTGAATTGCACTATTCGAAGGAAATTTCAGTCTTTATATTGCCTAAGTAAATTAATTGCCGATTTATCGACATGACAATGTCTTCGCAATTTTAAACAAAGCGTAGAAATTTACAGGAGTGACTAGACTTTTCTTCACCTGAAAAAGAAGGTAACGTGTTCTAATTGTAAATTTTGCGATGCAGCTGAATTAGATTTATAAGATCAGATCTGACTCGACTGTATGACAAAATCTTCCAAATGTACGAGAATAACAAGCTTAAGGTGCAGACAAGACCACAGGTCGTAGACGCAATAACCCTGCTCTCAATATGTATAATATAATTGATTTTACACACATTAGGGGCACGGACTCATTGCGTCTACGACCTGTGGACAAAACATGAAAACATCACAAAAAGCTTCGTTTACACGGTAGCTGCAGTACCGACTGAGAACGGTCAGTTGAAGTGAAAATGTGCAATTTCAGGCTCAAAAATTGCCAAATTGCGGGAGCTTCCGGATGGCTTACCCCTTTGTCCCCCACAAGGGTTCCGCCCCGCACCTCTGCGAACCTAGGCATTCCGCCTGACTTCGCCCCCCCCCCTTTCCCCGGTATCCCCAAAACCTGGATCCGCCCCTGTTATTAATCATTCACAAATCATTCAATTCTTTATGCTGTTTAATAGCATACAGTTTGTATGTATATATCGTTCAGTTTAGGGTGTAGCGGTAAGAAGAGTTGGCCATGAGATGGGATAGTAACTTGCAATGATGCTAGGTACAGACGTGCAATTGGAGTCGTTTGCACCCTGGCCATTTATATGTTGACATAATTTATGTATCGGACAAAGCGTTAAACTATACCTATTCATGTAATTCGCATACTGCAAAAACATATCATAGGCGGATCTAGAATTTAAAAAAAAGGGGGGGGGGGTTGCAGCCTCCTGTGAATAATGTTTTGCACATTCGGTCCGGAAAAAGGGTTACAACCCTAAAGATGGTCGATAATTACATTTTCCGACCAAAAGGGGGTGGGATTGCAACCCCTGCACCCCCCCCCCCCCCACTTTTTTTGCCCTCTTAATCCGCCAATGTATATATATACTTGAATAGTCTTGAAAAGTCGTTCAAATTCTGGATTCTGAATATGTCTTCTTTTATCTACGCGTATATTTTACATTATGATCTATTTTTTTTTTTATTAAATTAAGATCCACTGGCATACATGTATATAGGAGCTCGGGTAGCGATTAGATGGTCGGATGCATGACAGGTGATTCGGTACCATAGGTAGTGGGTTTGAGTCCCCATCAAGGAACGAATTTAAGTGAAACAAGAGGCCCAAATGGGCCTATATCGCTCACCTGAGCACAAATTGCTCATTTCAGTAGAAAATTTTGCCTTTTTCTACAAGACTTTCTATAAGGTTTGGTGATATTTTGTGCAGTCATTTTGAAGTGTCCAAAATGTGTCAACCAATCAGAGCCAATGGCGGCCATCTTGGAAAACGGATCGGCACGAAAAACACAAACTTGGTAGAGGACCTTGAGTACTTACTTCCTATGAAGTTTGGTGAAATTCTGTGCAGCGCTTCTGGAGAAGAAATCCAAAATGTGTCAACCAATCAGAGCCAATGGCGGCCATCTTGGATTACGGATCGACACGAAAAACACAAACTTTGTAGAGGACCTCAAGTAGTTACTTCCTATGAGGTTTGGTGAAATTCTGTGCAGCGCTTTTGGAGAATAAGTCCAAAATGCGTCAACCAATCAGAGCCAATGGCGGCCATCTTGGATAACGGATCGGCACGAAAAACACAAACTTTGTAGAGAACATCGAGTAGTTACTTCCTATGAGGTTTGGTGAAATTCTGTGCAGCGCTTCTGGAGAAGAAGTGCAAAACGTGTCAACCAATCAGTGCCAATGGCGGTCATCTTGGATAACGGATGGGCACGAAAAACACAAACTTTGTAGAGGACCTCAAGTAGTTACTTCCTATGAGGTTTGGCGAAATTCTGTGCAGCGCTTCTGGAGAAGAAGTCCAAAACGTGTCAACCAATCAGAGCCAATGGCGGCCATCTTGGATTACAGATCGGCACGAAAAACACAAACTTTGTAGAGGACATCGAGTAGTTACTTCCTATAAGGTTTGGTGAAATTCTGTGCTGCGCTTCTGGAGAAGAAGTCCAAAATGTGTCAACCAATCAGAGCCAATGGCGGCCATCTTGGATAACGGATCGGCACGAAAAACACAAACTTGGTAGAAGACCTTCAGTACTTACTTCCTATGATGTTTGGTGAAATTCTGTGCAGCGGTTCTGCAGAAGAAGTCGAAAATGTAGAAAAGCTAACGACGGACGGACGACAGACGACGGACGGCGATTGATCACAATAGCTCACTAGAGCCTTCGGCTCAGGTGAGCTAAAAAAGGTGCCTTGTTAGCTGTAGTGTCTGTGTTTTATATCTTTGTCTAATTTGTCTTTATTTCTACAGGCATTTCTTCGGAGATTCAAGGTCCATAGTACTCCCAGGTATTTCACTGATTCTACTTGTGCTTTATTTATATATAATTGAAGTGAAAAGGTTTCCCATTCATTTATTGATTGCATAAATATGATTGTATAAAGTAAGCATATATCCCATTCCAGATGCACATCCCCGGGTGAATTCGACCTCAACGACAAACACAAGACGACAGGGTACGCAGTGGTGGATCCAGGATTTCCGAAAAAGGGGAGGGGGACATGTGTATTAGCCAAACTTCTCAGCCATTTTTGGTACAAAATCTGGTTGATTGATTGATTTTTGTTTAACGTCACTCCACGAATATTTCACGCATATGGTGACGGCATCTGCCTGATGCGGGGTATACAGATTTTGACCTTTGCAACGGACCCACCCGAAGCAGTGAGGGATCTTTGATGTGCCATGCATACCACGACACGGGGCCTCGGTTTTTACTATTTCATCCGAAAGACAGGCCACCGGCATGACCAAAGCGAGACTCGAACCCCGGCCTCCCGATCAGGAGTCCAGCGCGATACCATTTGGCCACGCCGGCTTCAATACGACCATTGGATTTTTACTAGTAAATATGAGGCCAAAAGGGGGGGGGGGGCGGACCCCCATCTAAATCCGCCACTGGTACGGATATCAAACATCCTTGTTTCCGGCATATAGAGCATGTCTGTGTTCAAATCCTCCCCTATATACCGATCGGTTGATTGATTGGTGTTTTACGTCGCATTCGGGTGCATATTCATGTAAGGTCGACTTTACCAAATTGGCGTCAGACAAGAGGAAGGGGAAGAGCAACGAATGAAATGGTGGATTCGATATTTTACTCCATTGGCATACATTTGATTTTCTAGCATGGATACGACACTGATCAGCTATATAATGTAATACAAACACGTTGTAGAAAACATTTTATTGACGGTACTGATGATATTAAACTGGCCCTGCAGTTGACAGAGCATCCGTACGGATAGCAGAAGGTAGTGGGTTTTTAAAAGACTCAATATGAACATCGCTTTTCACAGTATCGGTTGCCATGTTTGCAGTCATAAAAATAAATAACACATGACGTAACGAGAGTTCAGCTTAGGCACGTTATATGTTGTGTTATATATAACATGCATCCTTAATTACCTCTAGTGAGCTATTTATACCCACATAGTGACATACCTACCTTTCTCGTGACTTCGGTATTTAGAATTCCGAATGGAAAGATGTTTGATCGGAAACAGTGCGCTTTAAGAACACCCTTTATCATAGATCTGTGTAGAGGTTCCATTTCTCTTCGTCTAAATACTGCAACCGCTATAGCAAAGTCTATATATAGATATTTCCTCTCGGCATGTGTGAAGATGTGGAATATACATGAGTGATCGAAGGCCTTGATTAGTTTCTACACTCGTGACGTAGCCGTTAATAGTAATCACGCAGTGGCGTAAAAACATATCAAAAATAACGGCAGTGGCGGATCTAGCGCCCCCTTTGCCTGGGGAAGGGTTTCGAGGGTCGAATTTTGTCAAATATAAATTTTACAAATACAAAGCTATGTAAAATCAATGTTTACGTTTCAAAGATACAGAAGTTTATGTATCTTTGAAACGTAAACATAGATTGTACATAGCTTTGTATTTGTCATCTCTTAAATTGCTAGATAAAGGTCGTGTGACCGAAAATTTTTAACATAGAGTGTTTGTGTTCCTTTTACTTTTGAATGAGTTTAAAAATGCTAGATCGATTAAAATACTTTTTGATGGATAAATTTCGTACTTGGTGATATATTGAACATTTTAAAATGAAATGAAACTCATCCTCTATATCGCTTAACTCGCATAATGTACAGATTCGATTGTTCCTTAATTCATTTCTGTATCGACCGGATTCTACATTAAGATTGTGCGAGAATATGATGAAGATTGAGATAAAAATAAAATAAAATAGTTTCCATAAATTGGGCTATTTTTTTCAGATAAATATTCTTACTAGTTCCTAATTTTGAGCGACAAGGTTTAGTTTAGAAGGGTTTGCCTTAGTTTCTATTCGCGCCTCAGTTGTTTAACCGTAATCAAATTTCTGCAAGAACAAAAACTTCAGCTTTAATTATTTACAATTAGAATACAGGGACTAAACATATAAAACACAAATACATAAAATGTGTAACAAGAGGTAATACTGTGCCAGTATATAAGAAGGGAGACACATCAGACCCCAAAAACTATAGAGGGATTAGTCTTATTAGTTGTATGAGCAAACTTTTAACATCAGTTCTCAACGCTAGATTGTTATCATAGTTTGAAAGTAATGACATGGTATCTGACGCTCAATTTGGTTTTAGACCGAACCATTCTACGGTAGATGCCATTTTTGCTCTTGATATAATTATCAGTAAATATCTCCACAATAAATCGCGACTATGCTGCTGTTTTGTAGATTATAAGCAAGCTTTTGATACCGTGGACAGAATAGAACTGTAGGGGAAAAGTTTCCAAATAAGGTTTGAATGGTAAAATCCTCTGTGTTATCAAATCTTTGTATAATACCATTAAAATGCTGTTTTACTGAATGGTAGAGTTTCAAAATTTTTTGAAAACAACCTTGGGATTTTACAAGGGGAAATAATATCACCATTACTTTTTTCCCTCTATGTCAACGACTGTGAGATGGAGTTCCTTCGCAACGGTTGTTTACCAAATGAGTTATCTCTCTTTTACTGCTTATGTATGCAGACGATACAGTAATTTCTTCAGTTTCTGGTCTCCAGTCAATATTAGACTCATTATCTCAAATGGTCTTTAACAGTTAATGTTTCAAAAACAAAAATCATGGTATTCCGAAAAGATGTTGTATTAAAAGCAAATGCGACATGGTTTTATAATGGTGTTAAATTAGATATTGTTGATGAATTTTGTTACCTTGGCATTTAATCAATTATGATGGAAAATTTTCTAAAACCCAGAAACAGTTATCTTCTGAATGTAGAAAAGCTATGTTTGCTTTGAAAAGAAAATGTATAAACATGAATTTTAATTACCAAACGCTATTATCACTTTTTGACACATATGTTTCTAGTATTGCTTATTATGGTAGTGAAGTATGGGGTCTCCATTCTGCCCCAGATATAGAGAAGATTCATCTAGAATTCTGCAAAAATATTTTGGGTGTTAAAAGATCTACGCCAAATGCAATAGTATATTGTGAAATAGGAAGACTACCTTTGATATGTTATAGAAAACTTAGAATTATTAAATACTGGTTAAAGTTGTTGCATTCTGATATATTGATATATCTTGTATATTGAAAGCATATTATAATTACTATTGTGAGCAATTTGTTGAAAACCAAACTGTAAAAACTGGGTTGCCATGCAATGTTCATCTTATTTTATCAGAAATTGGTCTAAATTATATCTGGATTAACCATGATACTCTTGAAGACAATTACATCATAGCTTCGGTAAAAGAGAGATTGATTGACATCAATAAACAAGCAATGATTTCAGAAATTAACTCCTCTTCAAAATGTTCTATATATAGACATCTCATTGATCATATAACCTTACAACCATATTTAACTAAACCAATATATAATCAGTATAAGAATATCATCTGTAGAGTACGTCTCTCGTGTCTCTCGTCGCAATTGTTTAGAGGTTGAAAGTGGTAGATTCAAAAACATTCCATTACAGAGACGCATCTGTCCATCTTGCACTACAGATATTGAGGATGAAATCCATTCTATTTTAAAATATCCTTTATATAATGATTCCTGATATAATGATTTGAGATTGAAATTCTTGAAATCTTTTTATTTTACAAGACCCTCTGTCCATAAGTTAATACTGCTTTTAAGCTCCACAAATACAATACAATACTCTGCAACCTAGGGAAATTTATCAAACAAGCCTTTGCAGTGAGAAAATCTTTGTAATTGTATACCATTATACTTATGTTTAATTTGTGTGTTTGTAACATGTGATTGACCTTGTGTTTATATTACCATTATTGTATTATTTTATAATAATACACATGCATACTTTGTAATTATCTATAAGCTGTAATGCTTCTGATTTAATAAACTATACTATACTAATATTTGTACATGGAAAACAAGTTAATTTATTTCAACTTCCCGTCCCGTAATTAGATCAAGGTAAATGTCCTAGTTTTAATTTGACCTTGATTATTTACGCGTAGATATATGGCCTTGACAGCTAATATATATATATATATATATATATATATATATATATATATATATATATATATATATATATATATATATATATATATATATATATATATATATATATATATATATATACGCTCTTATGTTATTGTGACGTCAAAGTGAACTTTAAATTAAAACTTCAAAAGAGCTAATTCTGAATTGAAAATTCAAAAGAACTATTTTGGAATCATTTTACACTTCAAAGATCAATTAAAAACTCAATTTAATTATGAACCAAATAAAAGACAAATCTCGCAATTTATGACCTCACAATAAAATGGTAAATTAACAATGATTTCTGTGGACAAGTAATTATAATACGGATGGTGGTTGGTTTATTTGTGTTTTACGTCGCTTTCAACCATTTTTCAGTTATATTATGACATGGAAGCAGGAGGCACACGCGTCTTAAACATAATGGCGAAATCCGAGAATCGAACCCGGATCGTCGGCGCCGCAAGCCAAGCGCTTGACCACTAAAACCAATCCTGTCCCAATTGAATCTCTAATACATCGAATTTGGTATGAAATGTAATTATTATACCAAAATGTTGTGGTGTGGCTGGGTAAAGAAAAATGGAGGACAACTTTTCAGAATATTGAAAAGCAAAATAAAAATGTTCTCGTATAGACTAGTAGGTCAATTCAGTTACGTCAAAAAAGAAGGGGGTCACAAACCCACTTGTGCCCTCCTCTACTTTTGAGTGTGTGTGTGTGTGTGGGGGGGGGGGGGGGGGGGCCTGTGTTCCATTCCCCCCTTCTCGTACGCCCTTGAAAATATTCTAATAAACCAACCATAGTACAATGCTTTATTCATTTAAGAGCAAACACACGACATATCTCATAAAAAAACTTCAAGGTGATCGGCCACGGGACTTCGGAAAGTTCCGAATTTCATTTTACCCGCTTGCAGGTATTATTCGAGGTTTGGGCCTATATTCTTGGGGATTACATGGGTAGACTTAATTGGTAAGATTCAATGTTCTTATTCCATGGATATCTGTATTTCTATATGGAGACAAGTTGGTCATACAGCTATATATACATGTAGTACAAACACGTGTGCCGTTGATACAGCATCTGCATGGAAAGCAGAAGTACAACTGAGTTATAAAATCACTTTGAACATTACTACTTCTTTTTCTACTTCTCAAAAAAAAGTCTGACAGAGTGCATGCCTTCCAGAGGAGTGTACCTATGCACTGATACACTATTAAGTATGCCGTTTGTCAGTATGTACAATTAAACAAGAGGATAAAAGAAATCTATGGCGTCTCACCCTGGGGTTTTTTTCTGCTTGGATGGCAGATATCAGAGTGTGGAAGGCCTCGATAGGATTAGGCGACGGAACTTGTCATAAACTTACCGGACAGCTGATACTTTTTTTAAATTAAAGCATCCCTTGTTCCGTGATGTCCTGGTGTTATGTGAAGCATGTGGGAGCATAGGTTTCAACAAGGTAATATATTATCTTATATGCCAACACTAGTTAATACAGGACTGTAGAAAGCATTTCAAACCAAACACGCGCGGGAAGAGGGGGGGGGGCAATATTTGAATTTCGTTTCGATGCAAATAAGGCGAGGATGGCCCCCCTAACCCCCCCCCCCCCCCCAGTTCCTACGGCCCTGGTACATGATCTGCAAATAAGGTGAGGGGTGCCCCCTCCCCCAGTTCCTACGGCCCCGGTCCATGATCGGCAAATAAGATGAGGGCCCCCCCCCCCCGTTCCTACGATCCTGGGTGGACCGTTCAAGCTGGTCAATCGAACTTTGACGTCATACAGCTTGCACTTCTGTCCCTACAGTTGCCCGTGACTAATCTGACAGCTCTTTCTTGAATTGCGTCCGAGGTGCTATAGATACTTGCTGTCCTGGAAGTAAATAAACTAAATATCCCACTACAGATTTAGGTATGTGATTTTATAAATAACATACATCTTTAATTAGCTCTAGTGAACTATTTATACCCACGTACCTATCTTTTTCGTGTTTATATTAATTAAGTTTCCGAATAAAGAGAAGTTCGATTAAAAAAAACAAACAAAAACAAAACACAAAACAAAAAAAAACAAAAAAAAGGAAAAAAAAAGAAAATAAATAAATAAATTATGACCTTATAGAATACTTTTTGTCACAGATTTGAATAGAGGTCATTGGCGGATTTGAAGGGGGTTGCAGGGGTTGCAATCCCGCCTTTGGTCGGAAAATTTTACCAAAAAGGTCATTTTCGACCATTTTAGGGTTGCAACCACTCCACCTTTCCGGACCGAATAGTGCCACACATTAGTCATGGGAGGCTGCAACCCTCCCCCTTTTTAAAATTTCTAGATCCCCCTATGGAGGTTCAACTTCTCATCTATGTACTGAAAAAGCTATAGCAAAGTCTATACATAGATATTTTTTCTCGGCATGTGTGAAGATGTGGAATATACATGAGTGATCGAATGTCTTAATTACTTTCTACACTTGTGACACAGCCATTAATAATTACACTCAAAAGTGGGAAGGGAGGGGGGCGCAAAATAAATATTCATATTTAAAGAAAAAATGGACAAGCTAAAATATTAATAATGAAATTCAAAAATGAAAAAATATGAAAAAAGAACAGAAACGAGAAGGTAGGTCTAGATGTCGCTAATTACTCGTGCAGTTAGTCATAACATTTGCTATATGATCACGATAAACTGAGAAATAATCTTTGTGAAAATGTGAAATGAAGATTTGTCAAATCCTAGGTGGCACAATTTAAAAAATGAAATGATAAGTAGATTTGGTAAAATCCTGAAGATATCGCACTGCATATCCAATATCTAAAATGCATCAATATACATGTAGTTACAGAAGGAGAATTTATTGCAGAGACCATGGCTGATTTAAGGTTAGATATCTGGTCACAAACCCTATTTATTTTCCTATTTGCAGTCATGGACGTGGTTCCTTAAAAGATTTCCGGGGAGGGGGGGGGGGGGGGTCTTCCATCAATGATCCGCCGTGAACCTACTGGAACTTGGTAGTCCAAAGACCCCTCGCTAATATTACTCCCCACCTCAAAACCTGGATCCGTCCCTGACAGTGAACGAAATCTTCAGCTGTAATTACATACAACCATAGTACAGGTACTATATATGTCTATATATAATATAAAAAGTAACAATATACATGGCCCGCAAGCTACTTCATTTAAACTTCCTATGACGTAAGTAGATCAAGGTAATGACCTAGTTTAAGTTGAGCTTGATTTTCTACAATATATATATATATATATATATATATATATATATATATATATATATATATATATATATATATATATATATATATATTTGATTGATTGATTGATTGATTATTGTTTTACATCACGATTATTTCACGTATATGGTGACGGTATCTGCCTGATGCATCGCACAGAAATTTATGCCCTTGCAACGGACCCTCCTGAAGCAGTGAAGGATCTTTTACGTGCCACGCCTACCGCCAGGTTTTTACTGTCTCATCCAAAAGAGAAGATACTGTAGCACCCATGGCGGAAGTCGAGCCCAATCCTTTCGGTCACGAACCGAGCACCTTATCCACTGAGCACATCTGCTTACATATACTCGATAGCAACAATATATGCTTTTATATTATTATGGCTTAAGTCAACATGTCAGACAATGGTTTCTAAAATATCAAACTCGGTATGGTAGCGATCGTAAAATTTTGGGAATTTAAGATGTTATCTTTCGTATACATCTTTCAGTAAGTTGCCTTGGTAAATAAAGGTTTTCATACTCGGAGCAAGCTCTAGCACAACGGATCAGTTTGAGAGAGAAATGCATTATACACATGTGATAAAGGAATATTACCACATTTATAAGGAAAGTTATCAATGTCTTTAAGTGTAGAAGAAAATGAACAATGATAGTCAACATCCAGTGGAAAATTTTCGTACGAAGTTCATGAATTTGTTTCTGTAGTATTTTTAATGTCGATGATACGTTGTGTTTATCTTGGTGTCAATGAAAGTATTAATTATAATAAATTATTCTTTATGAAAAGCATTATGAATATATTTGACTGTTACATTCAACCGCCTTGTTTAAAATTTCTAAATGATTTTGATCAAGAATTTCAACAAGTAACCATTCATTTATTTGTTATATTCAAACTGCAGGTTCGGTGACGGATCCAGTTATCCCTTGCCAAGGAAGAGTGAAATGGATATTGTAAGGGTTAAGGTTGATTTTCAAAAATATGAAGGTTCAATTGTTGGTTACGATGTGATCGCGAATGAATATAAAGGGAGATAAGCTCCCTTCCACATTCCCGAAATACCCTGAAGAAGTTAACGTTATTCAAAATATAGTACTGTACTTCGTGTCTTTAATCTATTCCTTTTATAAAAATTCGGTTAGAATGGTGAAAAATCACATAGTATTAGACATTCGGACATAGGAATTGGAGTTGGATGTAAGGTTTTATTTCTGGGCTTCAAAACGGAGGACACAGATTCAATCCCGGCTGTGGGCTGGGAATTATCAAAGGTGATTTTATCACATCCTGCTTCCCTACAATGTATCTATCCTCAAGATAATGGTATAAACCCCGAGGACCCGTGTCACGGTATACTCTGGTGTGTTCATAGCATAGGGCAAAATCATGTAGTAATGCACCAGGCAGGTGCCGCCATCATATAAGTGCAATAATCTTGTGTAAAACAGTAATAAAGCAAACCAGAAACTGCTTTATCAGGAAAATAATAGATAGTTTTCAAATGCATAAAATTTAGTACTTCCCTTTTCCGTCATATTGGTGGTAAATGACTGGATATTCGTGCATAAATCAACCAAATTGTGTACGGAATTTCTCCAAACTCAGGACGCTTCTTGAAGTTTTGCAATTCTTATGCAATAATAAAACTATTGAAAAATATCAGAATGTTTTCAGAGGAGTGAATATATAGACAACTTTCTCAAAATAATTCAATGTAATTGGTATGAATATGGAGCAAAAACTCCAGCTTGACCTCCAAAATGGCGGAAAATGGAAGTAACTCCAATTAAATTTCATGCATTCGAGAACTATCTATACAACTGCGTTTCCAGATTCAGAGCAATTTCAGAAACATTTGTGGTCGTTGTAAAACCGGGAAAGGCAATGTCAAATGAAAATTTATGAAAGTAGACTGTCATCCGGTATCTCATAGTCCAGTATACAAAATACATAGGTGTCTCTGTGGGCAAAATTGAAAATGTGCTGGTATTACCTTGCTCCAGCAACTCATTTGGTCAGAACGCATATGCAGCATATAGCCAAAAGTAATTTGGAACTTTTTTCTGCGCAATCTCTCTGAGATTAAATTTGAAATGTGAAATGATAAAATTGATTGATTGATTATTGTTTTACGTCACTCCACGATTAATTCACATATATGGTGAAATTTAGACCTTTGCAACGGACCCACCCGAAGCAGTGTGGGATCTTTTACGAGCCACACCTACTGTGACACGGAACCTCGGGTTTTACTGTCTCATCCGAAAGACAGAACACCGATGTGTCCAGGGAGGGAATCAAACCCGGACCTTTCGGTTACAAGAGGAGCACCTCATCCACTAAGCCACATCGGCTTGTGAAATGATATAAAACTTATCAGAATTGATAATAGAATGAACGTACACTGATAAATGTAAATTTGATAGAGAAATTAAATGTCCAATAACAATAACTCCGTAGGAGAAATAATTTGGAAAAATATCTTCAGTAATGCCTACATCTTTTTTTTAGTGTGGGATCTTTTACGTGCCACACCTACTGTGACACGGAACCTCGGGTTTTACTGTCTCATCCGAAAGACAGAACACCGATGTGTCCAGGGAGGGAATCTAACCCGGGACCTTTCGGTCACAAGAGGAGCACCTTATCCACTAGGCCACATCGGCTTGTGAAATGATATAAAACTTATCAGATTTGATAATAGAATGAACGTACACTGATAAATGTAAATTTGATAGAGAAATTAAATGTCCAATAACACTAACTCCGTAGGAGAAATAATTTGGAAAATATCTTTAGTACTGCCTACATCTTTTTTTTTTCATTTTGGTAATTAAGTTTCTTTTGTAATAATCGGGTTAATAGAAACTGCCCCTCCCACTTTTTTGGCCGACAAATGGATTTTTCATCACGTAGATGCCACCTTGTAGATGCCGTGTAAGCTCGTAACTGTGGGCCTGCACATGACATATAATTATCAGCCAAAACGTTAAAATAAGTGATTTTATTAAATCGGCATCTCCTGTGGTATCGGTCTGGTCGGTATTTCAAAATTGTTTGATCGATCCGATTAAGGGAAAGGATATCTGTCGTAATGGAAAAGGCACTATCATGGGATTCCAAGTCGGATAAAAAACGCTTCATTCTGCTGATTAGGCAGATAGCTCCGTGTGACACTTAACAATTTAAAATTCTAAAATGGTTTTTAAATTTTAGATATTTGATACTTTAATCAAAAAAACTAAAATATTAAATATTTATCATCGTTTTCAGTTTTTAAAATGTTAGATTTTTGACTAAAACCTAACATATCAAACATATCCAAAATCATTTTGAAAGTTTAGAATTTAGAATTTGGTCAAAAGGTCAAAACATCAAAAATCAAATATCGTTTCAAGGTTTTGGATTTTTATTGTTTTTCAAGATTTTTGTACGTGATCTCCTTGGTGACTTCTGCCCTACAGCTAAGTGAGATGTTTTCCCTTTAAGATTTTAAAGTTCAAAGTTCCAAAAATTTCAATATTGTATTAAAGCGTCCGAGTGATCAGACTGAATTTCCATGATGGCGGTATTAGAGCAGTACGAGAATATTACTCTCAGTGTGTAATGGTTGACCCCTGGTCACTGAATATCAAACTCCTTTGGCTCCTATGGAATAAAATGGTTGAGAACATTGAGTCAGCTGAGTGATGGTTGATCATTAGATGTTGATGTGCAACCTATCTGAAAAACTTGATATGACTTGAAGCCATGTCATCAGAAGACAGTATAAGTTTCTTTGAATCTCTTTGAAGAAGAAACACTTTTGAGAAGGCCGAGTTCGAATCGATATTATCACTAAAAAAAGAGGCTTTGTTGTCACCTTTGAATTATTAAAATTCGAACCGGCCACGGCCTACTTACTCTTCCTAGAATACGGGTTACCCGGCACAGCTGTCATTTGCCATATTCCTGTTCTTACGGTCTCTCGAACGCTTTTAAAACGACGTTACGAGTTTTTGGAAATTTGAACTTTAAAATCTAAAAATCCAAAAATTCAAATCCTAAAGCAATATTTGATTTCTGATACAATGTATTTTGAAATTTTGACCAAAACTCTAAAATTCTAAATTTTGTCATTTGATAACTTTTGATTTTTTGATCAAAAGTGATCACTTAACAACCAGAAAAATCAAAAGTTATCAAATGACGACTTTAAAACGATTTTGGACATTTGATATTTTGGATTTTTGGTCAAAACTCTAAAATTTTAAGAACTGAAAACAGTTATAAATATTTGATATTTTAGGGTTTTGGATAATATAAGAAATATCTAATATTTCAAACTAGTTTGGAATTTTGAATTGTTAAGCGTTATACAGACCCAGATCCAACTACAAACGTAAAGAAAGGCTGCTCTAAAGCTACCAAAATGAACAACCTGTTCAAAATATACGTTCTTTACAATCTATCAGATTTTGTTTTGGTATATATACAGAAACACTGGTGGATCCATCGGGCCTCTGCGAAAGAGGTGGATTGGGATCCTGACTCGGTATCATGAAAAATAATTATTTGACGCCCGTTAATTATTGTTTCCGTTTATATGTATCTGATCGTTGCCCAATACGGAGTATCGCAACTACTAAATTCCGTCACGGTTTGCATTTAGTCATATACCGAATCCACAATCTCCACGCATGCGTCCGATTTCAGTTGCGCTTCTCTCCACTACGAAATCTACCTCTGCCGTCACCCCTATTGTTAAATCTGCAAGATTCTTGCAGTTTTTTACTGTGGTGATTAAAAATGATTATAACACGATAATTTTGTGCTTTAAATGCATAATATTACATGGTTATTGAAAAATATTCATTCGTGATAATTAATAAGTCATTAAATGTGGTAGTATTCAGGGATTATTTCTTGTAATCGGATTTTTTCCTCATGTGAATAGTCACACTCATCTTTTTTTACTATCAATCAATCAACTTAAAACAAGGAATGTAGAATGTTTACTTTTGTAAATAACGAAATAAATGAATATAAAAAATTTAAGGAAGGACAAAAAAAAAAAAAAAAAAACAACAACAAAAAAACAATAATAAAAATGGCTTCAGTAAATTGTACTATAAATAATTAAAATACAAAATTGTACATACAGAATATCATGTTTGTTAGAGTTTTAATATTTTAACCAGCGAAGTCCTTAGTTCTAAATTCTGAAATAATTAGATATTGTACTTTCCGCTATTTTACAATGATACATGTATCAGTGTTGGATGCAGGGCAGTAATGACTTCCAGAGCCGTAATCCTCAGTAGAGGGTGCGGATGCTATCCTGCGGAAAATTGCGGAAAATCGTGCAATTTTAGACCATCTGACGCATGACATTCAATGGACACTGTTACTATTAGTCATGCTGTTTCCGACCTCAACTTTCTCTGAACGAATGGATCGACAGCGGCGGATCCAGAACTTCATGTGCCGGAGGGCATCTCACAATTGAGGCCCGAAGGGCCGAATGGGGAGGGTATGGGAGGGGTCCGCCCCTCCCATAGGTGGGGGTTCGGGTGGCCTCCCCCGAGAAAATTTCGCAAAAATGAGGCAAAATGGTGCAATCTGGTGCTCTTTTTAGTGATCCAGATTTTCAGTTGGAGGAGGCGTAAAACTCGGCGCAGGGTCTAGGGACTGCCTATAGGTCCCCAGTAGATGCAGGTTAGATCCTTGGTAGGGGGAACAAGGTGCAAAGTCCCCCTCCACGGAAGCTCCTGTATTTGAGACTTTTGGAGATACAAAATACGTTGTGAAAATAAACTATTCTAGAAATGGCTATAAGTGAAATCCATCTTGTACATCGCGTAGCATCAGTACAAGCGTTTCAAAAAATTGAACTGAAGCTACACGATGTACGAGCCGTATTTGAGTAAAATTGGATGGATAAGTAAAATCCATCTTGTACAGCGCGTAGCTTCAAACATTTGCTACACGAAGTACAAGTAGCCATACGATTTTACTCGCCTGAGGCAAAGTGGCCGATGATTTGTGCGCTGGATATTAATTTGGATTGCACCTATATTTTGCTTCCCTCTGGAACATATTATGGATCATAAACGGGGATCACGGGAGATTTATCATGAAATTGATGGTGAGTGAAGTGAGTCAACGATTATTTTTCAACTGCAGATTTAAAGAAATATGAGAGAATAACTGGCGAGTGAAGCGAGCCAGCGAAATTTTGGAAATTTAAGACAGAAATGCAGTAAAATAGGCCCTAAAATAGACTATGGTGCCCCCTTCGACGGGCACTGCCGGGGGGCACGTGCCCCCGTGCCCCCACCCCCCACCCCCCGGCTGGATCCGTGCCTGATAGATATGTTTCATACATGTGACTCTTTTTACTTCAAGATGTCTCCGAATATATTTATTTCTCAAATCTAACACTAAAATTGTAGTCAAATATACGGTACATTTCGTAAAAAGAGACATTTTCAGCGAGTCTATGGGGTTGTAATTTTAATTATTTAAAATGTTTTCTGTAAAGGGGTAGTGGGGAGTTTTGCTCCTAAACCCCTCATCAATGAGGGCTATGTCCTGGACCCTCAGGGGCCCAAGGCGCCTCTATTGGCCTATAGTTCCTAACAGGGCTAGCTACTCACCAGCGCATACAATGTACATGTACATGTATATGATACTTCGCATTTTATTACTAACTTGGCTAGGACTTTCCGGCAAAGCAATCCAACATTTCTTGGTTTTTATCTCGTATTGATAAATGTGAATTGAGTTACTGATTACTTTCTTTCCAACGGAGAGCAGATTCAGTATTTGTATGAACTGATATGGGGGTGATGGTTCTTACTAGGAACTCTTCTGTGTGAAGGAATAGAAGTGGGAAGCAAAACCGAAACAAGAATGTTGTCCTATCGGTCAAGCCGGTGTGCAGGGCACCTGTTACGAAATACATGTATAGATTTAAAGATAACTGTCGGTGCCTCGTACAGAGACAAAACATTTCATTCTTATTATGGATATAGACATCATTTCTCGAAATTTGCTGATAAACGCATCGTCAGACCAGCAGCATTGACCATGTCAACAAAATGCATGAACAATGTCAGTGGTTCCAGACTTAAACTCAAAGACAATACTCCTTTCTCAACAATGTATCATCAAATAAGATATTCGTCGTCCAGTGAATCTATGAATAGAAGGAAATGGATAATGAGAATGGTGATGCTATCATGGGGCATGGGTGGAGTACTCTTCGTATTATTTATTTATAAATATTTTGTGCGAGATATAGGAGGTGACAAGTGTTCAATTTTAGGCCTTAAGAGACCAAAAATGATGAAATACCAAAATGTGGTCCTACCGATTTTACTGAAGACAACAATGCCGGAGATTGAGAAGTTTAGTGTGAGGCCAGATGACATTTTCGTTGTATCATACCCAAGATCAGGTAAAATTAATACATTTACTGTAATTGTATTTATTCAGTACAAACACTATTTAAAATGTTAAAAGTAGAGGTATTGTGGTATTTTAGCATAGTTATGAATTAGCAGGACATGAGACGATTTCTCTTTCTTGGGTCTTTCGATCTTACATGCAGAAAAAAAACCTTGAATATATTTCTGTGGATTAAACATGTTGGCGCCCATGATGAAAACACAGGGAGACTGGTGAAACACAAATGTACCAGTATAGATGCAGAGAAGCAAGTGTTGTTTGTAAATTACATTACACTTCTATCTGTTTCTCCTTTAGCATGGTTAGATCTTAAGAAAATTGTATTTTATCAAGAAAATATCGAATATATTCATTGGAATCTGCCATCTTGTCAGAGTTTTTTAACATGTGATGATTTTGTAATACATTCGAGGTTGTTTTTTTGAGTTTGCTGGGAAGGCCAAAGAAGCTGCACTTGGACATGTGATTGTCTCTATTTGTATATAGGAATCTCTCTATGATAACTGTGTTCTTGCAATTCTTCCAGACAGTTAGCTTTTATTTCTGTAGTTTAATTAAACAGGAATCACACTGTCTATGAGTTTATTTTTTTTCACATAATCAGGTTATCATACTAAAACTTGATTGATTGCATCATATAGCATATTGTTTCATCCATGAACATAACTGACGATTTGTATTTCATTCGAAATGAGACCATCATTGTTCAGTTGAAAATATGTTTCACTCATCTGCTTGTAGTATCAGGCCTACATATTGAGTCTTTTCATTAAACAGAGTTACTTCCCATTTGGAACGGTATCTGACGTAAAACAATTATGATGTCATCAAATTCCTATGAAAACCTCATTTGTGGACTATCTTTTCTCTGAGTTTTAGATCAGTTTCCATAGAATTTGATGACGTCATAATTCTTTTACATCATATACTGTCTCAAATGGGAATTAACTCTGTATAACAAAAGGACCGAATAGAGGTACAAGGTTCAAAACCTATTGGCAATGTGCATGTCATTGTCTTGATTTTGAGGAACATTAAAAGCTGAAATCCTGTATCACTGTAGAGATTTGGATGTAATGTATTCAAAAAGAATTAACACAAACACTCTTTGCCGCAAATTTTCTGTACTATTCTAACTATTGTTTGATAAAGGCCAGGAGGCCGAAAAATTGCGGCAAAAAGTGTTTGTGTTATTTCTTTCAGTATATTTTACTTCCCTTTGGAGGACTACTTATTCTATCTTGTAATGTATTCCTTTCTGCTTCAGATTGATTCATGCATAGGTCAAAATTTCTGCACACCATGTCATACACATGCAGTGTGACATGCCGTCACTTTAAAGCAATAATCTTGACTGACAGACAAATCATATTAACAACAACAACAACCATAAAAACACAAAGGGGTTCATAATAGTGAGCTACCAGTATGCAGCTATACGCAAGGATAAAAGTCTAGGTTTAAATTCTTATGTGCATGTATTTTCATAAGCTTCATCAGTTTATACATTGCATATATATACATAACAGATGATGATTTTATGTTACCACCAAATGGGTTAAAAGCCGGGTGTGGTGTTAAATAGTTATATTTATAAGTTATTAGTAAGTGAATGCACTTGATGCATATTTGGAAATTGTATTTTATTATAGATATTACAGTACATATATGTTTAATGATTTATAAAATAGTTAAAAAGAAAATTACAAGACCCTGAAGTATGGCCACTGTACGTGATTCAGACTCACAAAACTGAGTTATTCAGACTGACTTAGTCTGACTGGTCTTAAGCTATGTAAATGTTATCCCAGTGCCTCTCTCTTTTTTTTTCCAGGATTAACCTGGTTACAGGAGATTGTGTATCTTATTCAAACAAACGACTTTCAGAGAGCAAATGATATCAGAGTGGATAAACGCATACCTTACCTGGAATATACTGAACAAAGTGACCTTGATGAAGCCCCTTCACCTAGATTAATAAGGTCTCATTTACCCTTAGAGCTTTTACCTGCAGAGCTAGGAGAAACCAAAGCTAAGGTATTCAGTGATGGTTTTTGTGCTTATGCTCATAGACCCTTTCATTATTACTGCAGGACTGACATTTTGGTTGGCAAATGAGAATTTATCCTGTAAACTTTTTGAAGTCATAATAAAAAATTGATTGTCTCTGACATCATTTTGAAGAACAGTTAGGATTTTGCCAACCAGAATGTCAGTGCTGCAGTATTAGTGAAAAGTTCTGTAAACAAATTTGTCTAGGGAAGAAATCTTCATCACCTGGTGGTTTATTTATAACCTAACTCAAGTCGTCCAGATGTCCAGATTTCTGCTTTAATTTTTCATTGGTTCATACTTATCTGATATCCAAGAAAACTTGGAATCAGGTTGTTTAAGAAATTAATATACATGTATAGTAAGGAAAATGTAAAATGGGCATAATCACAAAAAATATATTTTGAAGTTTTAATTAAAGGAAATTGCAGTACATGTACATGCATCATTATAATAATATGACCACTTTACTTTTGAAAGAAAATGAAGAGCATGTAGTGTAGAATTTAATAGAGGAATAATATGTTTGGAATATTGTGTTTCGAAGTTTTCTTTTCTTTGAATGCTCAGATATTGCAGAGATCAGAACTTTTAGTTTTACATTCTGATGATAAACTAGCTTCTCTTAAAAAAAAAGACAACTGATACCCCTTGATCTATATATAGATTACAGTTCTTGTTGCTCTTACAATTATGACGTTCACTTTGAATTCTTGATCCTCAAATCTTCGGTTCAGCGCACAGAAATTTTGAGAAATATCCAATAAATCAATAACAATCATTTATTTCATATACTTTATTTTATTTGAGCAGACATGGAGATCTCATGGATCTCATGAAGTATGAATTACCTCATTTACCACTAGATAGTTAATGTTTCAGCTTGTAATATGCAGCTATAATATTGCAGGTCGTTTACATTGCAAGAAATGCAAAGGACGTAGCATTTTCGTATTACTCAGTTATAAAGATTCTTTCTCAAGTTGTCAAATACAGCGGTAGTCTTGATTCATTTTGTCAGCTCTTCTGTCAACACAAAGGTAATAAAAAAAAATCATTTATCAAATTCTTACAGTAGTTTTGTTGATGGATTTTCATTTTCAAATTTTCTTTTTCAAAAAGTGAAATTGACAGATAAAGTATGAATTACGTCATTTACCACTAGATAGTTAATGTCATGTGGTCAATAATCTATCTTGATTTTCCAAATTCAAAAAAATGTGTCTAAAAGGTAGCCATTATTTAGAATTTTTTAAAGTTTGAGAAAATGAATTGGTTTCCTGGTGTCATAGGCAAATATATTACTTCAAAGACAATTATAACTTTATTTGACAAATGTTAAGTACGTACTGGAACTGAAATTTCATTCAAACTGATTAATGATATGAAAATCTTTTTCGCAAGTTGTGATGCAAAACTTTAGGCTACAAAGCTTTGAGTAAGCCTACTTGTTTATGTATATAGCATTCTTCTGTTGCAGTTGCATATGGCTCATGGCCAGCACATGTGCTTAGTTTTTGGAATAAGTCAAATGAAGAAAGTAATATACTGTTCTTGAAATATGAAGACCTTCACAGAGTAAGTTTTATAGGCATAATAGTCATATTGTTCACATTACAGAGACAATAACTCACAATATACAGTTAGGTGCAGTCCTAACCTTACATAAAGTGCACTTCAAGTTAAATTTATGACTGCTTTTCAAGTTTACTTGGCGACAACAGAGTAAACATGGAATCAAGTTTAGTAGTAAACTTGATTCCAAGTTTAGTACTAAACTCGATTCCAAGTTTACTCCAAGTGCACTTAAGTTTAGTTTATTTTCTATATACATGTACATTTACTATATTTTTCTAACAACACAATTATTTTTAATATAAAATATGCAATTGTACTTAATAAGACAATTATTTCTATCGTGTTATATGGAACTGGATAACTGTATTCAATAAACGTGAAAAGTAAACTTGGTGTCACGTGATAGTAAACTTGAAGACGAAATTACTTTAAAGTAAACTTGATATAAAGTGCACTTGACTAAACTTTATGACTGGTTTTCAGGACAAAAAACTAAACTTGAAGTGCACTTGTCAAGTGCACTTGAGTGTAAGGTTAGGACTGCACCCAACTGTACATGTATATATTAATATGATAATGTTATAATATATAACACTTTAAGTTTGTATCCTATTTACACAATATTATATGTGGTATTGAAGAAGAAGAGATAACTCTGGTGTTGAATATGTTACGCTACTGTTCCTAAGGTCACCAATAAGGTCCTCACTGTGGCTGTTGAACTTTGCGTTATGTCCTGACATAAACATTGTCCTAATCTATCAAGCCACAAGTGATTTCAGGTAAAAAATTAACCAGGGATGATTGAGGTTTTGTTCAGGGGAAGTCTGTCATTCGCTTAACTCCAGAGAAACTGGAAATGAGCACCACTTTTAGAAGCCCTCATAGCTTGGAGAAGGATTCAACTTTTAAACATTGAAATGCGAATGAAGAAGCTATACAGGAATTTTCTGTACAGGACTGATTTACTCAAGATGCCTGATAAACTGAAAGATAGGAAATGTGGGAATAGTTGTACTTAATGATAAATCTAACTGCTGCCATGACAACAGTTTGTAAAGTCTTAAATAAATAATGTATTTTTTCCCCTTATCATGGTAAAAGTTATGATCAGTTTATGCATGTTAAAAGGAAATAAACCAATAGAATATCTTACTTGTCAAAATAAAAAATTTGTGCATACAATACAATAAAGTGTTTCAATTATAGCATCTATTACCT
Organism: Pteria penguin; assembly: GCA_035048485.1. NCBI lineage: Eukaryota > Metazoa > Mollusca > Bivalvia > Pterioida > Pteriidae > Pteria > Pteria penguin. The sequence goes on from CM068581.1 coordinate 52,209,141, forward strand.
TTATTTAATCCAATTCTCTGAAAAGGGTCTAATTGTGTGTCACATGCAAGGTAATATCATGTACATGTATAGAGATCACTTTGACCAGGATCTGTCTGTCCTGCGGATAAATCGGCTCGTGACCGAAAGGTCCCAGGTTTGATTCCCACCCTGGGCACACCGGTGTTCTGTCTTTCGGATGAGACAGTAAAAACCGAAGTCCCATGTCACAATAGGCATGGCACATAAAAGATCCCCCACTACTTTGGGTGGATTCCATTGTAAAATTTTTGATACCTGTGCAATGCATCAGGCAGATGCTGTCACCGTATACGTGAAATAACCGTGAAGTGATATAAAACAATAATCAATCAATCCAGCTGGTAGATTTAGGAGTCATACTTTTGAAAAATGGATAGCAGATTAATTGTTATTCTTTTTAACACAATTTTAATTCTGGAACGACTCAATGGACTTTGATGAAACTTAATACGAATAAAGTTCTATAGGTCCCTTACACGTGTATTTGTTTTTCTTTTGGATCTGTCAACAGGTGGTGCCACTATGGCCAAAAGTAAATCTTAGATGGTATCCTCCTGTGACAAACTTCTTTTTTCAAAACTGCTGCATACAGAGACAAACTGAATGTATCAGAGTGATATAGAAGGATATGTGGAGAAGTGTTGCTGTTTTGGATTCAAATCCAATTGATGATATTTTATTTGTTTTTGACTTACTTTTGGAACACATCATTCTAATGCAAAAAAAGCCTTTCATAAATTTTTTCCTTATGGTTGATTTTTTATTCACTTAATTAATGTACTTTAGTCAGAGTTAATTAAAGGAATGCTTTTTTCAAAAATTTATTTAAGACTGCAAAAGTAGGGAGTGGTGATTTTTTTCGCCTTTTCAACTTTTACTTCACTACTTTTAGATTGATTTTGAGGAAACTTTGTAGGTATTAAGTAAAGATGGTCTGTACAATTTTAGATGTTTTAAAAATTATACAGAAACTGAAGACCTATGGCTACCTACAAGCATAGTTGTTTAGGATCAGCATGTGAAGTGCTTTCTATGTATCTGGTGAGTGACATAGGCCCACTTGGGCCTTTTGTTTTGCATTGGGTGAGACACTTTGACAAATGTTTGTTTATCAAATTCTTTTTTAAAAGGACTTTGAAGGTACAATACAACAGATCGCAAATTTCCTTGGAAAGAAATTATCGAATGAGCAAGTGCAGAGGATAAAGGAACACTGTAGCTTTGACAATATGAAGAACAACAAGTCTGTCAACTTCAACATGTTTGAGGGCTTTGGAGTGCCAGATAAAGTAGCCAAGGATTTTATAAGAAATGGTAACACTAGAGATGGTTATAATACAGATTTGATGTTTTATATAAATTTGTATTTATCTAAAAGTGTTAAGTTTTACGAGGAAAGGAGGTGTAATATGACACATTTGTGAGCTGTCAAGTTTGAATATACCATTTGCCGATCTTCATAAGTGTTGTCTTTTTGTCCGAGCTAATACCTTTTGGCGTTGTTTTTCGTTATGGCGTTACGATAAATTTATGTCACGTATTATGACGTCACTATGAAAATCAACGCTAAGAGTTGTTAGCTTGGACAAAAAGACAGCCATTATCAAGATCGGCAAGTGATCTATTGGTCACCCCCTATATTATCTTCTTATCTATTATATACTTCATTTCCTGATCCCATGTAATCTTCCTTGCAGTTGACTTCACCTTCCAAGTTACGAAATTAGGATATGTAATTCAATTTAGTCACCTTATCAGCAGTCTTGAAAGTCTTCAATTCATTCATTTTTGAATTGTTTTTGATGAAACTTGAACAAAAATGATCAGCCTATGATACTAAAGAAAAGAAACTTTTAGTAGTTATTTTACACTTCATTTGTGGTACTGCTTCCTTTCCCAGTTTGCACCACTATGAGGTTATAGGTGTTGCATGGTTACCTCCTGCTATGGATGAAAAATTGTTGAAGTAATGTAAAACTCAATTGAGCCAGTACAACGATACTCAACAAACGCATGCAAGGAAATATCTTTCCGTTATCTAACATGGCTGCTGTGACAGTCATCTTTAAAAACCTGAAACTATTATTTTTCCAATTTTTGTAGTGATTTTAATGATAATATTTCCTCACAAGGCAACATTTTAAGCTGATATAAGAAATAACCAAATGATGTTCAAAATCTTTGGTGTAAAATCAGGATACAGTGCATGAATAATTTTCTAAGTTTGTGAATAGCTAAATATATTTGAATAAAATGAGTAAGTCACTTTTAATCTTTACGAGTAAATGACTTGATTATCATTCAGTTCATGTACTCGTGTAAGGTACATGTACTGCTGATTTGTATTCATACTATCCTAAACATTAATCCTCATTATGTTGTATATGTGTATCTTTCATACATTATAATTGATAGAGCTATTTCATTTTGTAGGAAAAGTTGGAGAATGGGTTGGGAACTTGTCTGATGAGAGCATTAAGAAGTTAGATGTCATGATTGCTCTTAACCTGAAAGGAAAAGGACTATTCTTCGATTATGGTGGTACTAAATCGACGGCTCAGGACTTTTATGGAAGTTAACCTTCACATACTTTGCATATAATGGAGACTTTAATAAGTTATCATTCGAAATGAAAAGCAAGGAAAGAATGAATCATGTTAAAATCATGCAAGCCTCTTTTGATTCATTCCTTATTGAGTGATATAATTATATTTGCTGTTGCTATCATAGTGTTTTGCCAAGTTGTTATAAAATTCAAACGCACCGAGTATATATATTCAGCTGTTCTGTAGTCTAAAACTGGTTGATGAAACTTTGATTAATCCCAAACTTTATCGTGAATCACTTCTTAAGTAGGAAATGCACAAAACACAATCCTTTGCAACATATTTGTGATGTTGTTCACTCTATTTACCTTAAGCCTTGGGTAGACTAGGACGCAGAGCTGGAACTTGCGGTAGAATGAAGAGAATGGCGTGATGGTCAGATTCTGTACATAATGATTTCTAATGGTTACCAAGTAAATTCTTTTTGAATATTGCAAGAACAGTGTGTACCAACCTGTTTAGTTAATGGTTCATTATAAAAATGGACTGAAGTGTAGTACTTTCATTGGTATCCACCATGTTATTTGCCAACAATCATTTTCAATAAGGGTCTTTTGAAATATGCTTTTACTTCAAGCTCAAATTTTTTTCATACGGGTAGCTATTCGTGAAATGCGGGGCATGCAATTTTTGGCATGTCTGTTGGGTATACAGGCTACCACCACAAAAAATTTCTGATAGAAAAAAGGCAGAAAGAAAGTGAGTTTATGCATGTATATGATTTATAATTGTAATTTCATCACAAATGTACGTCAGCCATTGCTGTAGAGGTCAAATAGGCCTGGTGCAACACAAAACTTCAGTGAATCTTTAAATATACACAACAGCAATATAGCCATAACTATCATCACTGGTTAAGCCAATGGGGCTGTGTGAAGGGTGCTAGACTTGTGACCCAGAGGTCCCAGATTCAACATCCGCAATGGACACATTCATGAACCGTCTTTCAGATGAGAAAGTGAAAACGAGGTTCTGTTTTATTGTAGACGTGGCACTTAAAAGATCCCTCACCGCTGCAGGTGGGTCGGTTGCAAAGGTATAAATTTCTATGTAATGCACAAGGTAGATGCCATCACAATATACGCGAGGTAATCATGGAGAAGTAAAACAATAATCGATTGCAGGTTAATTCACTTGTAGGTTGTGGGTTACACTTTTACTTTCTTATCACCATCCCAGAAATGGAATGCCCTATATTTCACAGATATTTTACTTGTAATTTTATTCCTAGAAGGTGTATAATTTCATGTACTATGGGATCTTCCAAGTACAGAAACATTTGTAGATTGCTAGATTTATTACTGGTTAATGCTACTCAAAGATTATTCAACTTTCTGTGGTGCTTATGCAGTAAATTTCAGTTCATGCAATGAACCCACCTGATAAAAAGAGGGTTTCATTACATGCCAACCTCTTTCATACCGTCAGTCCTCGGTTTTAACCATCTCTGCCACAGGACAGGAAACCAAGGAGACTCTGAAGTATTCAAACCCCAGACCTTCTAATCTTAACACCTTCTCCACTGAGCTATTCCAGCCAAAAGAACTTACAGTATATTTCACTTACGAACTCGTTCTGTTTTACAAACAAGAGGCCCAAGTGGGCCTATATCGCTCACCTGAGTACCTAGATTATCAGTCATGCAAGAAGGAAGTATTCATTTATTTTTGCATTAATGTGACTAAGTCAACACAGATGTTGAAAATATGTCAAATTTTATTTCAGGCTAGAATTAAAAACAACACTTTTTTGCACATCCATTCAGGTGACTTTGATATTAAGCATTTCCTTTGTCTCTGCAAGAAGTCATTCAGGGCAACAAGTTAGTCATTTTCTTTAGGTGGGGCCTTTTGTTGACTGATTTCAAGTCTGGGTCATGAACAACAATTGTTTCAAATATTGTCCAGATCTAACTTAGAATTGCCTAATTTCATATGTTGAGTGTTGAGAAACATCTAAAAACTTATTTAGATGTGTAAAGAATTAAAAAAAAAATTTTTGACCACAGCTGGATTTGAACCGCTACTCTCCATATTTCAATTACCAAGTGGTATATGTACTATTGTGAGAACTGCTTTTTCGACATGGTGGCATTATCTGTTAACCAATTTGGATGAAATTTACCAAATTGATAGAGGACTTTTAGTACTTCATGTATTCCATGTTTCATTAAAATCTTTCATGTGGTATAACAGCAGAAGTGAAAAATGTGATTGAATTGTTCCTATACACCCTCATTTGGAAGTCTTAAAAAATTCATAGAAAATCCAAAAACTGAGATATTGACAAAATTCTTTCAAAGTATCAATCCTTACCATAATTATGATCACAATAGTCCATAAGAAATCATCATTATCAATTAACTAGGAAATATGACACTTTTTTCTGCATTGAATCACCAAGTCCAAAGAAATGTCGAAAAAAATTCTAAAATTTGATTTTGGAAGGGAACCAAAATGACAATACATCTTCACTCATCCCTCTAGATCATTTCTATGCATTCTGTTTGTCTCTGTATACAGCCCGTATGAAAAAGAATATTGTTAAACGAGGGAACTCTTTTGTGACCTACTCTTGACTATGGTGGCGCCATCTGTAAAGAGGTCTGGACGAAAACAACAGAATTTGAAGAGGATCATAAGTGACTTATTTCTACCAAGATTTATTAAAATCCTTCAAACAGTTTTGTAGAGAAAGTTGAAAATGTGAAATATGGCCAAAACCCAAACCCCCCCCCCCTTTTTTTTTTTGGAAGTCTTAAACGTAAAATTCCTAATTTCATATGTTGAGTGTTAAGAAACATCTAAAAACTTATTAAGATGTGTAAAAAAAAAAAAAAAAATTTTTTTTGACCACAGCTGGATTTGAACCGCTACTCTCCATATTTCAATTACCAAGTGGTATATGTACCATTGAGACCTACTTTTAGACATGGTGGCATTATCTGTTAACCAATCTGGATGATCCGCACAAAAAACAAAACCTTTGAAAAGGACTATGAGTACTTGCATCCTACCCAGTTTTATCACAATCCTTCAAGTTGTTCTGTAGATCAAGTTGAAGATATGAAAAATTGTCCCCCCCCCCCCCCCTTTTCTTGGAAGTCTTAAAAAATTCATAAAAAATTCAAAAATCGAGATATTGAAAAAATTCCTTCGCACCAGCATTCCTTACCATAGAAATGAAACCAAATGAATGCATCAATGTTTACTATAAGAAAATAATAACTCTTTAATACATTAAAATAATGTAAATGTAAATGAAAAAACGTCAAAAATTTGATCTCGGAATGGAACCAAAAATATCAATACTTCTTCCCATATGCCTCTAAATCATTCCTATGCAGTCGGTTTGTCGCTGTATGCACCCGATCTGAATAAGAAGTTTGTCAAAGGAGGGTACCCTCTGTGACCTACTTTTGTCTGTGGTGGTGCCACCTGTTCATGGATCCTGACAAAGATGACCACATTTGTCGGGGACCTTGAGTATTTGATGCATGCCAAGTTTCATTGAATTCCAGCGAGTGGTTCCGAAGAAAAAGTTCAAACTGTGAAATGTTTACACCAATTATCCCACCCCCCTTTTTCTTGAAAGTCTTAAAAAATTCATAAAAAATCCAAAACATAAAATATTGAAAAATACTCTTCGCAGTAGTATTTCTTACCATCAAAATGATCAAATTAAACCAAATTAATGCATCAATGTTTACTAAAAGAAAAAAATACCTCTTTTCTGCATTAAAACTACCAAGTACAAAAAAACGTCAAAAATTTGATTTCCGAACGGAACCAAAAATAACAACACTTCTTCACACATCCCTCTAGATCATTCCTATGCATTCGGTTTGTCTCTGTATGCCCCCGGTCTGAAGAAGAAGTTTGTCAAAGGAGGGTACCCTCTTTGACCTACTTTTGCCTGTGGTGGCGCCACCTGTTGATGAATCCGGACGAAAAACAACAACACTTGTAGGGGACCATGAGTACTACATGCTTATCAAGTTTCATCAAATTCTGTTCAGTGGTTCTGGAGAAGAAGTCGAAAATGTGAAAAGTTAACGACGGACGACAGACAACAGACGACGGACGACAGACGGACGGACGACGGACGGTGATTGATCACAATAGCTCACTTGAGCCTTTGGCTCAGGTGAGCTAAAAAACTTACAAACTTCACAAGTCAAATATTGCTCGTGACTTGACAACTGATTAATACCAAGTAAATATGAAATTTTTGTTGTAAGTTGCAAGTTACAGTAAACAAAGATGGCTGCATTCTTAATTTTGTTCCATGAAGATCCAGGATTACCAGTAAAACAAGAACGCATTCCTGAAAAGAACGTAAGAATTCAATTAAGAAGATTGTAAGTTAAGAAACTTATGACAATTGGTGAGGTTTTTCTGTGAAAAGGGCTGCTGGACAACATCTTCGGTACAAAGCTGCAACACTTTAAAAGAACAATTAACTTTAATCCCTGTACTGTATACATGATTGATTGATTATTGTTTTACATCACTCCACGATTATTTCTCGTATATGATGATGGCATCTGCATGATGCATTGCATAGAAATTTCTACCTTTGTAACGGACCCACCCAAAGCAGTGAGAGATCGTTTACGTGCCATGCCTACCGTGACACGAGACCTCGGATTTTACTGTCTCATCCAAAAGACAGAACACCGATGCGCCCAGGGCGGGAGTCCAACCCGAGACCTCTCGATCACGAGCCGAGCACCTCATGTACTAGGCCACACTGGCTTACTGTATACATGTATTGATTTAAAACACATTCCTTTAGGTCTTCATGTATAAGAACTTCTGCATAAGTATATGCAAAAGATCAGAAATTTCAGATTTTCTCTTCAAACACAAAACACTCGCATGTGCTTTTTTGTAACTTTCACAAGGTGCATATTATGTAATCTTCCCCATCCCCCTCCCCTCCCAACTGCTAGAGTGGCAACATCAACATACTAAAGTTTTTACTCTTGTCTATTCATCTGAATTTTGTTGAAAACAAACAAATTTTGTTATGTTGGGTGGCACATAAATGTGGCTTTATTGGTGCAGTCACAATTTTACCACATACCGGTAAATTGAGATCATATTATTTCATAAATCACTTACATACAACTGTCTTCTGAACCAGGGTCCTTGATAGTCCAGACAAATCTGAGGTTGATCTTCATCTTGTTCACACTAATTCATGTTTCTTTACATCGTATTAAATATTTCCAAATTTCACAAATATGATCTAAATACATTTCCAAAATGCATTAGTTTTGAGAAGAATCAAATGTTCATGTGGGATCAAACACAATCGAAAGTCCTGAAATGCACATGTGTAACAATTTCATTAATGTAGGGAAGGTGAAAGGCAAAGGAACATGTCAAGAATAATTTTGAAGATATGAAAGTAACTTTCTCACATCTTTATTGTACATGTACATACAGTATGGTATCCATAGCAATAAATCATATTCATAATTAGCACAAACACCATGTTACATATCTCCTTTCTCTGTTGTTTTAGACATTAAGATGCATAAAATGACCTTATATTTTCTAAAATGTTCGATTTCTTGCAAATATTTTCACAAACACAATATTCAAGGATAATGTTTCAATGCAATAAATCCTTTTGTACAGTATTAGGACATGGACATCGTTATTAAATATTGCACCAAATTAATTCAAATTATAATTAGTATCTACATAGTCCATCGATAATCATTTCAACTTCCTGTATGGAGCCTTAGAAGCCTTTTTATTCTGCGAATGACAGCCTCCACAAAACTGTAGTGAGTTCTACTCTTACAAAAGCTCTGTAAAATGAACAAAAATATTTTTCAAATATTGCACTACCCCAGTTATTTCACACAAGCATGTTATTACAATTTCTGGGATGATATTTCTTGCAAATGTATATGTTCAGGTAATTTATAGGTTTTCTTTTCAAGATTCTTCTGTTCAACCATTACCGTATTCACTCGTGTATAATGCGCACCTTTTTTCATAAAATCTTACTTCAATTTTCAAGATGCGTATTGTACATGAGATCTTAAAAAAGAAACCGTTTTTCCAGACGTAAGAATTCATATTTCCGCAGCAATATTGTTGTAAATGTTCCCCGAATATGATCAGAACATGACCATTAAACTTTGGGAACCCTTACTTGACTAGTGAAATGGATTTTAGACACTTGATAAAGAGATTATCATAACAGTTTTACCTCCTTGTGTTGAACACTTTACAATATGAAATGAAGATGTTTTTACAAATGAGACTAGCATATTTTAAAATAACAAGTACCGATGCAGTTCAATTATCTTATCGTCGATCAAGGTCAAATGACTTCACGGTCAAACAATCAGCCATTACCGTACACCCTACTGGGATACCGTAATTGGTTTGCATTTCTTCTACCTTTACTGCAGTGTTAATCAATTTATTTTGTACAAACATTGACACTTCGAGACGAGTGTAAAATATACTGTACAAGTAGAATCATTCGCTGGTACTTTCTTTCGCGGTTTTATGAAAGTAAACCTTTTCGCGAGGACAATGATTCGCGGATCCGCCCTTAATGATAAATAGAATGTACTGGTCATTTTACTGAAAGGTAGTGGTCAAGTCTTGAGCGTGATTAGTTTTTACCTTCGTAGGTAAACAAATCATTAAAAGCTCGTCCTATTTAGTTCACTCATAGCTTGTAATCAAGATGCATCGCTTTCTAATGCCGATTAAAACACCTAACATGCCCGATCCATTAATGAAAAAAAAAACACCATAAAAATGGATTTGGTGAAAAATGTGAACATTTATCTCGACATAACATTTACAACTAGTTCGCCAAAGTGAAAACATGGGGATTATAACTGTTATTCCCCTGAAATGCGTGCTGCAATCGGCAAATGTGCTTTTGAAAAAGGTGTTGTATCGGCCGCTAAAAAGTTTTCAAAACCACTGGACAAAAATGTTAAAAAGAGCACCGTGACATCTATAAAAAAAACAATAGTGATCCGCCGGGACGCCCGAAATCCCGGCAATTAAACTTGTGTCCCCTTGTCACGTGATCACAAGACCGTAAAAAAACAAAACTCGACAGCCGCTTCCTTTATTTACCTGAGAGTGTATCAATCGTCAGTGTTTTGATAGTAATCAATTATGGTAAGAATTAAATAAGAAGCCAAGTAATTAACTGATTAACGTACTTTTCACAGGTACAATGATAAGGTCATAATACCAGGGACATATATAACACATATGTGTTATGTGTTATATACGTCCCTGATGATACCGAACGTGCAGAATACATGCGTAAAAATAATCTACCCTTACGGAATTAATGAAATTTTAAATAAACGTTTTAATTAGTGCTGCTTTAACTATTTTAGAAAAAAAAGTCTTGTTTATAAGTCCTTGATTTACCTTTAATAAAGTTTCATTATAACTGTCATTTAAGGATTATCCGACTTTTAAGTCTTGTATACCTCCAGGCTAAAAGTCGATACAGAAAGAGTGAGTGTGCCTGCGTGTCTTTTAAGCGATCTATTTGGTATTTTCGCGGTACGAAACTGACCGCGAAAGTTAATACACGGCGAATGATTCTACGTATACAGTATAGAAAATGACGGTTTTGCTTCATTATCTGTATTTTATCAAGAATACTAATTACAGTGGCTTCTTGTTGCAACTTTATTAACCATTCTTTAGTTTTCTTTCTATCAACACAATGTTTAGATCACAAATTAATTTTATTACGGCAGTTGGGTTTATCCCTTTCATTGAATATCCTAAGGTTCAGGCGCGTAACCAATTGTGTTTTCCGTAAAGTAAAATCTGTAATACAGAGATTTTTTCTCGGTTAACTTAAAGTTCTTAATTACTTGCTTATGCGGCAATTTTACCTGCGTATTATACATGTACACGAGATGTAGACTTTTTCTCCTATCATTTTCCAAAAGTTGAAGGTGCGTATTATACACGGATGCATACTATACACAAATGAATACAGTAATTAATAACTGGGGTTTGGTTTTTATTGAATATTATTTTATAAACCATCGACCAAGCTAAGTTCTTACCCTGCTTCAAGATTACATGTACCAGTATGTTAACAAGAGAACAAAATGCTCCAGAAAAATTCTGAATAGAAAGCCTATAACATTAATTTGTAAAACTTTCCCAATAATCCTTTCATCACATTATTAACTTTAAAACTTTAAGAATCCAGCATATATACCTGATTAATTTCTTGTAATTTCTTTAAGAGTGATTCGTTTATGACTGAAGGGGCAGTCTGCTTGAGTAGATCCAACTCTTCTCGACTAACTTGGAATTTTTCTAGCTCAAGAGAAAAATCAAGTGGCTGCTCATCCAACGACACATTCACGGCACCTGTTAAGTCTGAAATGAATGACTATGTGTGAAAATTGTATCCATACATGGCATGAAGTGAAAAGAAGAACCTCCCATATGCTAATTTTTACTAGTCAATATATCAATGTATAAATCCCCAAACTCGTTAAAATATTACATGCTTATAAGTATGACTTGTGCATTTCTTGTGCATAATCTTTACCAGTGAAATACATGTAGAAATCTGTTTACATTAAAAATCAAAGGTCAAGGTCATTTACCCTATACAGCACAGCCAAAACATAAATGACAGTCTATAACCTCTTTCACCTATTAGTTACGGATTAAACCCACATATCGGTACACATGCCTATTCTATCCTCACACAACTGGGGCCATTTTTCTGTTGTTTTTCTCTTTGTCCAAATATAATGAAATTTTATAAGTTTATATATATGTATATATATATATATATATGTATATATATTTGCATATGATACCTTGAAGTCTCCTCATTTGTTGATTACGTCGAATATTTGCATCATAAAAAGATGGAGTTTGCTTGGTTGGCATACAGTGCACCAAGTAATGTTCCAGATGTCTCCACAAGATAAACAGACAGTTTTCTATCACATCTAGTATGTAATCAAGGATCAATCAATGATGATTTATTGTAGGTGTTTATTCATTCAACTGGTCAGGGTAGGAAAAAATGTTTATGTTTAAAAATTCAGGAAAGTGAATCTTCCAGCACCATTCTATTTCATTTTTGATACAAAAACTTATATTGGAGTAACAAAAGTTGTAAAACACAGTAAGACACTGAATACACTCCTTGTTTTTGTTCTGAATTCCTTCAATGTATTCTGGAACTTAAATCCACAGAGTGCTTTTATTAAAATGATTTGGAAAGATTGAAATAACTTGGTATTTTACCTTGCATCAAAATCCAACAAATGAATTCTGATACCGGTAGGTATTTAAAAATAACTGGTATTTTGTGTTTATAAAATTAACACCAATCTGACAAGATCAACATGGAACGCGCAATGCATAAACCTAGTGCCATTTTTGTAAAAAGCGTGCCTAAATGGCCCCTGTGTTCAACTTCACTGCGCCATTCCAATGAATTGTGCACAAATCGTGCAACGGGAGGGCTCGGAGTAATCCATGGAGGTGTAGACAAAATGCTCTGGATATGTTAGAGATAGACAGCCATTGAGACAAAAATATACACCGTAAAGTGTTTGTTTGATTCTTGTTGAAGTCACAGAAAGATTATTTCACTTTTATAAGGATAGCATCTGTCTGATGCATTGCACAGAAATTTTGACCATAGCACTGGATCAACCAATGGCAAGGAGAGATCTTTAACATGCCAAGTCTGCCATGACACAGGACCTCGGTTTTCATGGCGTCATTCGAAAGATGGGACACTGACAAGCTACTGGTGGGATTCGAACCCAGAACCTTTCATTCCTGACCCAAGCACCCTTACTGAGCCCATCAAGTGTCAAACTCTATGAAGTCTTGTCTCTAAACTACAACATCAAGAAATTTACTCAAATATCTAGCTGCTTGTTAAAAGGATACATGAGAACTGTTTTAGTTCTTTGCTCTTATACTTGACAATTTGTGTCAGGCGTTTTTTGGCAAGCTTTTGCCTTTGATGAGAGGTCAATTTCTCCTCCACACCAGAAAACTGAAAGTAGAATGATAAAGTATGTAACTCAAACCACTCGAGTTATATAACAATGTATTACTCAAACTGTTTACAATTACATAAAATGATGTATTTCACATACAATCTGAACCACTGCTTGTCTTCAATATTCATTTAATTGCATTGGATCCAATTTCCACAACAATTCAGCTTTTACATAACTTATGGAAAACCAAAAGGGTGAGCTGAGATGCACATTAGTCTTATCTCCATTACAACATCATAAATTTAAATTCTGCATTACTCTGTTCATGGAGAAGTGATCAAGAAATAGGAGAGAACTTGTTAATTAAATTCACAGGACATGTAATATATATTAAGACAATGGGTGAAAACTTTTAACACATTTAAGCAATTATTACAAACAGAAAATATTAAAATTTGAATTTTAGACGAGTTTTGGTAATTTCTTGCATTATTCTAGTATATGAACTAAACTATACATAAACTAAAAAAATACTCTTCAGTCATGTTTTCAAATTGTTAAATGATGAATTAATAACTGTGATTAGGATTTGATTGAGATTCATTTTATTCATAAATATAGTTTAGCCATCATGCATATTAATAATGATCTATTTGAACGTCTGACAATAGAATGGTTTAAGTATTTCCTCGGTTTATGGTCCAAACCTAGGTAAGAAGTGTAAATTGTTGAAATTATATCCCAAGACCAAAACATACCGGTATACCACACGTTCCCGCTAACAATGTTGGGCATGAGAATTTTGTATAATTACATTACAAGGTTTATTGATATGGTTAGACTATAGCATCTCATTATCAGAAACTTTACCTCTTTTAAGTCATCAGTACTGAGGTCTCCTAAGGTTTGTAACTTCCTCAGATGCTGTTGGTGAGTGTCATAGACAGACATGAAGTGACTGGCACACTGTCTCAACTGGTACACAATGACTCCCAGGTTCGGAGATTGACTGGCATTTACAGTTGACACTGAGTACTCTGTTAAAGACAAGAATTGATGAAAACTTAGAGCTGCCCTAAGGGGACACATACCCCCAGCTACATAGGCTGAAACATGTAATAATTTATCCAAAGATACATCACTAACATAAATGTAACGAAAGTCCCACTTGTAAATTTCCTATTCCTGTATATACTCCCTCCCAAACATTATTTGTTGGGGGTATACAATAAATATAAATTTTTTAACTTAAACAGGAGTAAATGCACTTTAATTAAAACTACATGGGTAATAAGTCTACCTGGCAACAAAATTCTAAGTAGGGAAAAGACAAAGGTAAAGGTCATGAGGTAAAAATTTTGGTACATGTACCGACAGACAGGTCTTGCCCTAAGGAATACACATGTGCAGTATGAATGCACCATCTCTTTTGGTTAAAAAATTATGGCTAAAGTTAAAGTTTTTCAAAAGTACGTCAAATGTCAAGGTCAAGGGTCAAAACATTTGGTACCAATAGACAGGTCTTGCCACAAGGAATACAAATGTGTGGTATGAAGGCCCAATCTCTCTTGATTCAAAAGTTATGGCTAAGGTTAAAGTTTTTAAAAAGTAGGTCAAACATCAAGGTCAAGGTCACGGTACCAACAGAAAAGTTTTGCCACAAGGAATACACATGTGTAGCATGAAGACCCCATCTCTTTTGGTTTAAAAGTTATGGCCAAAGTTAAAGTTTTCTGGATAGACAGACAAGGTGATTCCAATATACCTCCCCAAACTTCGTTTGCAGGGGGTACATGTATAATGATTTTCAGTTATTTCTAGAAGACTGTTTCTCGTCATATTTCCTTTTACTTGACTTTAATTGTTGTGTTGCTTTCTTTCCCAGTAATAACTGTAGTCAATGGTCATTGACTCTTTTACTTTCACTATGGGACTGACGTTTAAAGTGGCAAAAGTAACACTGTATCCAAAAATGATGTCAGACACAATCAATTTTGTATTACAACATCAAAAACTTTACTGAATATTTACCACACAAAACATCAGTTCTGCATTTAACAGAGAGTCTATTGCAGCTTCCATGTATTTCTCCAGTGCAAATATCTCATGTTAGAATTTTTGATCTCATATTTGATTGACTCATCACTGTCCCTCAAACACTTTACATTGGAATATGGGTGTTAAATCATTTAAAACATGCTTGAGAGCACGATTAAATGAAACTTGTAAATGAAACTTGCATCTGTCTTACGGTCCAGCAATCAGACATAAAACTCCGGTTAGAACAAAATTTTTTGGGGGGGGTCAGGACCAAAAGACTAAAGTTACTGGGAAAAATTGTGTGTTAGTTCTCAAGCATGAGACAAATACTCTACTGAATCAGCTACATCAACTGCACTATATACATGACTGCACTGGTAAACGTGCATCAATAGATATGTACACGAGTAATTTACCAGTCTTGATTATTTGCATCTACACAGATAATATCAAACCTCTATTATCATTCTGTTTGCTCTAAAACTGTCCTGTGATAGAATAAGTTCACATACAACATATACCTATAAAAATGACTTCTATGGTCAGCACTCATTTAATCATAGACAGATAATTATAATTTCCAGTTAGCTTGAATTGATTTTACCAAACAAGATTTATTACTGTTAAGGTCACTTGAGTTCAAGTCATTCACTCTAAAAATTGAAATACTAGTATAAACTAAACAGAACAAACGTGTATTAGAGTGATTTGAAACCTACCTTCTGCAGCTCTGAGATCCCTTGCAAGAGCTTCCTCTAAACTTGGTCTAAAGAGTCGTCTGCTATACTGGGCTGAATGACCTATATCAATGGTTTTGAATGTGTAAATCTGAATATACTACTCAATATTTCACAACTTTCTTGAAATTTATACAGAAAATAACCTTGAGAGAATGTTGTGAAATAGTTAATCTGAAAGGTTAGTTTTACAAATTATAAATACCTTGACTTTTTTTCAATGGATCAGAGTATTTATAGATCTATAAATGTAAATGACAGTTAGATTCTTACTTGATGATGAAATGATAGTTCTGCAATATGAAGTTACATTGGCAGATATTTCCTGGTATACCAGGGTCAACTCTGCTTTAAGGTCACGACCTTCAGACATTGGCATGTTCTCAAAACTCTTTAATTGTCTGTTAAGCTTCTCTGACATACAGTATTTCGGTAAAAGAGCGATCATCTGCATTTCTATTTTGTTCTTGAAAGAACTGAATTCAATTTCATCTTCAGAATAATCTGGTATATCTGTTAAGAAAGGGAATAGAACTAGATAACCTGATGAACGAAAAACATCGTCAAACAAGCCCATTTTCCTTCACACTACGTCTACTGACGAAAAATGGTAAATACATGTATCAATATTTACTGAGAAACAATAAAAAAGTTCAGCAAGTTTAAATGTTTGAGCAACACATTTCACCATGATTAAAACATGCACTATTATTTCTGTAACTGTTTTATTGGAAACTATATTATTCTATCTGAATGAAGCCTTGGATTATTCCTAAAACATCTGTCAAACATTAACAATACATGTTTCCCATCTGGAAACAATATAGGAGGCCTACTACCACACATGCTACATTTACTATGCAGTAACTGCTTTCATTGTCATGTGATGGTACCGTAGACTGAAGGAAATTTCTACAGCAAAACAGCATACCTCTGCCATATAATGAGACATAAGGTTAATGCAAAAAGTGTATATCATTTACCTATGTTAACGATAAAAGGAATTTAAACCACATTTATAATAAACATAGTGTAATCAAAGATTACCTCGCTCACATCGAAACAGTGTTTGTTAAATAAACAAAACAAGAATAGTAGGAACTGCTGTAGAACATTGTTATCTTAAATCAAGTTGCTTAAACGGAAAACGTAGGTCGGATGCAAACAGGATCAGAAGTCAAGCTAGTATATTTCTCATCCTTAATATGTCAGTACTGAGTACAAGACGGGTACATGTTCCATCAAACTGGTTGAGGAATCCACAGCATGCAATTTCAAGTCATATGCATTCATTACAGTCGGTCATAACTGATGAGTGACAAGAGTGGAGAAATGTGTAGTCCCATCAGAGTGGTGAAAGAATCTACAGTATGCAATCTAAAGTCATAATTAACCACTATTAGTGAGTGACAGAGTGGAATACCAGAAGAATATCTCATAAACTTGGCAGCAAACTAGCTGATCTTATCAATTCAGCTGAAAAGAAATTAATATCAGATTTAGCAAGAGGATAGAGGCTGGTTCAACAAAGCTCTATAGTCCACTAAAGCCTCCGACTCTCAAATACAAATGCATCATACTTATCGCAAACACTCTTAGAACATACGCCATATCTATAAAAACTTGAGGTATACCTCTTGAGTTTGAAAGTGTCACAACAGCAGTGACAAGGGCTAATTCTTTCAGAGCTTGGAGATTCAGTGAAAAGTGTTGCCGGTCACTCAAGATATGATGCATCACTTCACTATGGGCAAACAAGAACTGCATCACCTGACAAAAACATTTCCAAATGTAATAAACTGATATGCTTAAAGCTCACAATTTGTATATCTTGACAAAATTTTTGTGAAAAAAAAATCGGTTAGGTATCGCCAATGTATGGTAAATTACTATATTGCTATAAAAGACATACAAACATTTTCCTTTAATAATAATCACGACTTCAAAACATTCGTTATAATTTACATTTGTAATTAAATAATGTACAACATTTATTTGTACTCAAGTTATTCCATCACTGACTACTATTAACATTTCAAAACTTTTTCTGAATGTAGATAAACAATTACAAATTCAATTGCCATCATTTTCTTTCTGGACAGACTTTTTCTTGTCGTGGACACTCTCGAATTCTTCACTTTTAAAGAATATGCAAATAGTAGTATCAATGACTGACAGTGACTATGTACTGTTAATGAAATTCAACAATATTAAGATTGGACAACTCTTGAGGTAAAAATTACATTTAGTATACCTGATTGCCAACATCTTGATTTTCAACACCTAGTGATGTCATCAAAGCCTGACAGAGTTTCAGTCCAGCAAACAATAGATGTCTGTAACGTGTCATGGGACTTGGAAGGAATTCATCATCTATAGCTGGTCCATCCATTGACCTACATTTATACATCACAGACATTAGTGCTTGTGTTATATTAACCCTCCCTTCCCTAGTTTCTTGTGGAACACTCTTAATGGGTGGGGTCAGCTAAGTATCTATGAATTATTATACACAATTCTCTGAAGAGGTCATTAATAAACAAGAGCAACATCTAAGGTTGCATAACATACCCACTGCTAAATTGAAGTGAGAAAACAAATACACTGTGACACTGACCTTGGTTCAATGTCATGACACACCACGGGTCCTTGGCAACATTTCTGTGAAATATCATTCAAATTCATGCAAGTGGTAAAAAGTTAGGGTCCGGACAAACTATTGCGGACAGACGATGGACACAGTATGGATAACTTCATAATATACATGTAATATACCTCATCTGAAGGTGGGTGTACATGTATTAAAAAATGTTTCATCGTTGGAAGGGGCTGACTGTTTGGACTGTGTAGTCCCACTACATGAAGTTACACTTCTGGGTGCTATGATCTTTAAGACAAACAATTCAAATGCTCAATAAAAGGGATGTTTGAGTAAATATATGGATTCAGCAATAGAGGAAATGTTTCTAGTACAACACAGAGCTCCTGTTATGGTAAGTAAAACTTTCATTCGATGTTTTTGTTTATGGCTGTGGGAATATAAAATTCATATTTATCATGAAATTATTTATTTGTTGACACAAAAGATTACCTCATGATAAATTGTTAGTGTTCTCTATGAAAATGATACAAATTGACCATGAGGATTACAAAGTCTGAAAGAAGTATACCCCATCCCACAACTTTGTTCAGAAATTCAGAGTTCAATTAAGTACTGCACCATGTGTACATTAACTTGATTTTAATAGTAACACTTCATAACTTATTCAGATTTTCAAAAGCAATAAGTCTCATAAATAGGTCAAGATGAAGGTCACCAATCTTACTAGAAGACGACACCTGCTAAATATGAACTTTCTACCCTTAATAATTATCACCAAGGTTACAACAGACGACAGACAGAATCAGCAAAACCAAATCAGCATGTCTCTGATCTATCATTTTTGGGGCATAAAAATAAAAAAGAGAAGTACAAATTTACCTTTCAAAGTTTGGTCTAAGATCAAAAAACACACATCCAGCAAGTCTCTGAAGAATTCCACATTGTAACAGAGTGTGTGCCCCCACAGCGGACTCAGCAACACGGTTCAAAAGTCCCTGTATATCAAGAGGAATAAATATACTATTCTTATATACATGTACATCTATGTGTATTATGAGTAAAATGAAATTTCACTAAGTCATGCCTTAATTGTAAGGCATTGTACATGAATTTAATACACACAGTGATACATTAAATATCAGACTAACAGTGGGGTTCTTAAATGCCATGCCTACAATATATCTATAGTAAAATTATTTTACCAAATGATTATATAACACTTAGCAAATTTCAAATCAGTTTTCTTTAATTCTGATAACCAACAGCGGGTTGTACCTAAATGATTTTAATATATATATGATGTAAATAACAGAATTACATATTTCATAAAAACTTGGCATTGATAGACATCTGTGATGTATACTAATTGTAGTGAACTGTATGAAAAGATCAAGTGTTCTTTGCTAATTTTGCAATATCTTTTTTCTGAAGTAATGTAGAGAAAACAATCATTATTGTTGGTATTACCGGTATCATTACAGTTCCATATTATATTTCTATTTAGGAATACCAAATGAAGATTTGGAATTGTTTGTAAAGTGCCATGTTTTTGGCCATTTTCACCAATTACTGACCATAAGTACATTTTGGACAGTTTGAGCACACTATAAATATTACCATAATTTCAGTATCAACTAAATGCACCTAAACCTAAATCTCCCCTGAACTAGAACAGAAGGGCTCTGCAGGATGCCTGTCAAAGTCACATGATCAAAACTTTTGGTACCAACGGAAAGGTCTTGTCATAAAAACACACATGCTAAATATGAAAGCTCTACCTGTGACAGTGTACTAGATATGGCCAATATTAAAGTTTTTTGTTGACGGACAGACAGACATACAGTAGATTACTGTAGGGTACCCGCTTATGAAACGGGGCCCTAATAATAATAAACCATGGGAAAGAGGAAAGATCTCTTTAGTGAGGGAAATAGAAATTCTTCTATCAATTTAACAAGATATATAAAGACTTTATAATGAATTTATTTCCTCACCTACTTTAACTTTATTTGGTGTGAAATGAATATTTTCTGAAAATATCTAGTTGTATTATGTAAAAGAATTATGTATAATAACATACATAATTTCAAAAGATAAAAGTCTTTACTTCTCAGGCCCTACTACAACTGAAGCCCAGATAACCTGAAAGCTAATATTACTGATGCAAGTGGAAAGTAAGGTCACATGACCACAATAATCACATTCAGGTCCTAAATTGAATATGTTGGGTGTGCCACAGATGCCCCTATTGGCAGCAAAGTTTTAGTCCAGGGGCCATATCTCCTGTAAAACTTTTTGGACAGGATTCCCATTATTATACACACATCTACATATTTTAATCATTGTACCAAGCTTCATCAAATTCCTCCCAAGGATTTAAGAGGAGTCATGAAGACAAAATGCATGATAGAATGACATCAAGATGCAAAACTATATTGATGGGGGCATAAAAAGTTACAAATATAATTCAAGAGTTTACCATCTTGGATTCGTAGATATACAGGATTTTGAGTTCTGGGTTGACCTCCATCAAAGTCTGGAGCTGTTGGTCATCATGGAGAATGCTGTCAATCAAATGCTGTAAATAACCTTTAGAGGACATAAAGGTTAGCCACTGCTGAAACTTATCCATGTATAGGATCATGTCAAGGACAGACAATGCCAGCATCTGTGAATGAAAAACAAAGAGGTCAGATAAGCATATACAGCTGCTGTATGCATAAAGAGAATGAATGCTACTATATTGAAATTTCAATTTCAAAACCTCTAAAGTATAAAAAATTGTTTATAAATCAGTGACATTGGCTGCAGCTATGCTTTTTGCAGGATGTATCAAAGAATGCTCTGCAAACAGATATCCACTTTCATTTATTTGTTTTTACAACCAATTTGAGTCATTGTATGTAGAGGGATATCATAGGTTAATTTGAATATGTCACTTACCCTGCCTACGTCATGTCCATCACAAGCATCGCGGGACACTGTGTCCATGAAGGCATCACCATATGACAGAATAGTGTTCACATTTTCCTTAAGGAGCTGGTCATATTCAGAATCAGCATCTGATAACACACGTTTTGCAACTCCTTCTAACTGCTCTCCTGGCGAATAAAATAAATGACAGAAATAATCAACAGCATAACATTCACTTCTGCCATGAATTAAGGATAAAGAAAAAGGATTAAATTCAAACATTGACTTATATGTATACTGATTTTCAATGTATGCAGGGGAAATTAATATGTACGATGACTTTACTACAATATCTGACTAAAATAACTAGAACTTGGATCAAGTATTTGGATTTTTGGACTTTTACTTTTGGTCCTAGTCCGTCAAATTAATGTAAGTAACACTGATGAATAAACAAAATCATTCTGCCCTAACAAATTACTAATGTTCTTAATCTGTCCATTACTTATATAGACTACATTGTATGGTAAATTCACATACATTTTATCTTAAGTAATTCTGACCATCCTTGTGACAATGATTCAGACATCTACAGGTTTTCAAACTGAAGATTATAAAAATAAAACATACCTGGGTTTAAATCTTCTGAATCTATTTCTGGACGTTGTGCAATCTGTAGGTAATACAGTAAGGCACCATATAAATTAGCTCTTACTCTCTGCTGACCACCACCTGATGAAAAAATAAACATATACAATGGACACTTGACAAGATAAAATCACTAAGGAATAACGATTTACTGCAAATTATCAGGCGTTCAAATAATCCAACATCACGTCAAGCTACAGTTGAATAAGAAATTCTATGGTATTCCTATTCTTAACCATTTCAGTTAAAGTACTGGAGTTAATTTCGGGATCTCTTGTATTTGGGCTCACTTTTTTATCAACTTCCTCTCTTTTGAAGTCCTTTTTCGTCCAAAGTCAATTGGGCACGTTTTCTTTTCATTTTAACATTCATATTTGTTATATAAAGTTATATAAAGAAGAAGCAGTATCACCTTTTCATAGTCTACCCGATTACACAACATTCACTCAGTTAAATGTACTATGTATAATGACATGCTGTGATAAGTATATAATAACAACAATGGAATGACAGATACTCAGGTGTTACAAGCCCTCTCAACAATTTCAAATAATCTGTTCTCAAAACGAAATGATTATGGTGCTTCGGATAGTAATAAAAAGTATTCAATTAGAGTGGTATTTCAAATAGTACAATATTTTAATATACAGAAAACTTAGGTACATGGCATGGGATTGTTGGTCCCCCTCCCCCCACCACAAACAATACAAATAAACCAAAAATACACAAATAAAAGATGTTCAACATTTACAACTCGGCAAGATTTCGCTGTGAACTGCAGATCTTTCACATTTGGGTGGAATCTTCATGTCCCTGTACAAAGTGGTGATAAATTCTATAAATCTCCCTTAACAATTCACTTGTTTCTTTGTTTATTTTATTCTATTTTATGTCACCCCATGATTATTTCACAAATGTGGTGATGACATCTCCCCAATGCATCACTCAGAAATTTATACCTATGCAATGGACCCATCTGTAGAAGTAAGAGATGGTTACCATGCTACATCTACCCTGACATGAAGCCTCAATTTTCACTGCCTCATCCAAAAGACTATGTGCCATAAGCAGGATTCAAAGCAGGGACCATCTGATCATGACTCAATTAAGTTAACTACTCACCTTCATCAACTCTAACAACTTACTAGATTTGAGTATATGATCCACTAGTCCCTTCAGTACCAGCTGTAAAGATGTAGCAAACAATGTTCTGCTACCAGTCCTGTCTTCCCAAGTAACCGTCTGTCCTGTAGCTTGGGTACTATCCAGTACGCTGGAATACGGCAGGTCATCAGATACTCCCTGTCCTGTCAGAAAGCACTGCCGCAGATTGGTCATCAGTGTTAAAATGACCCCAGACACCGGTGAGGTCAACTCTATTAAAGCATCCTCGTCCGCAACCTACACAATAAGAAAGATTCACCATCAGTTACTCACAGTTAATACTTACTGTATCTGAATCGCTACAAGTTTCTATGACAGTTTAACTGACATTAAATTTGTTCAATTACAAACTGAAAAACCTTCTATGGTCTTGTTAATGGGTTGTCAGATTAGAAAATGTTTTTTTGTTACCTTCTGAAGTAATTCCTGTAAGATTTCAAATATTATGGATCGTCTCAGATCTCCAGGCAGTAGATCCTCAGGGCATGCATTCAACAAGATCTCTGTTACCTGCCTCCATGCATCAAACGATTGCTGCTTCATAAATAACTCCTGTCGCACCTTGTTGCGTGCGACTACAATTCCCAAAACACTTTCCAGCTCCTGCACAAATAAAAGAACCAACAATATGTAACGAACCAAATTTTAAGTAATTAATCAATGTATCACTATACCCCTAGAGAGTAACTTCAACCCGGGCCATATGTATTGCTATCACATGATCACCATCAGGCTAATAGAACTTTATAATGTAGAGTGCATCCTGCCTATGTTACCATTTAAACATAAAGAAAATTAGTCTGAACTAAAATTTACAGATAATCTAACACTAAAGTGCGCGAAGGAAGAAAGACACTGTACAAAGTGATACCAATGTCAGAATCCTTCAAAAGCCACATAAAATTAAACATAAAATATACCACACAATATTGATTACTTGATACTTCCAAAGATGCCCCAAAGCATTTCATTTTTTTTTTTTAAACTTGATAGTTCCAAAAGTGCCCAAAAGCATTTCAATTTTTAAAACAGAGAGGACTATTGTTAGCACCATGATAGCAATACCGATCACACATTTACACAATAATGCTTTTTTTTAACCATTTCTGAGGATTAATAATCTGAAGCCCCAAAATACAACTGTTTTTCTGGTGTTTTTGTTGAAATCAGTCTTCTTATAATGAAAGCACGAAATATAATTTTGATACTACCGGTACTTGCAATAACAATGGTTTATACATATACCTAATTATAGTAAAACTATGGAATATAAAACTACAGAAGTGCACAGATTATGAAATCATTTCTTACTTCAAAAGCCTTTATCATTTCATAATTAATTATCTTGTCTTCTACTTTGTAAAGATTAAAAAGAGAACATCAAACCAATATTTATTTAATTTAAAACGATGACCCCACTCTCATCACAGACAGAAACAGTTCCAATATCGCAGTTCAAAAGCACATCAAATTATTTCGTATCGAGAGAGACTCACCTCAATCATTCTTACTCGCTGGACTGCCATGACAGTTCCCTGATAATTATTCAATTCATTCATTAGCAGTTTATGTAAGAGTTTCACATTGCAGTACACAACATCATGTTCCGTTTTTGTCTCGGCTTCCCTAATAACCTGTTCAATCATCTGGGGCTCAAAGAACTCTAGCTGCATGGGTGGGGGGTATCTCTGAGTCATATCTACAGAATCTAGAATACTCAGTAACTTCCGTCTGATCTGTTTCCCTGCAACAATGATAAAACCACAGATAAACTTCAAAAATGCTTAGCGGTTGGTTGACCAGGTATTGCTGGGAGGAAACGTCTATACCCAGCCCTGCTGGTATCTAGGTGAAAGATATTTACTGGGCCAATACCTATAATTCTATGATCATCTCACTAAAAATCTGAGCCTAGGTTCAGTGTAACTAATACATGTAATCAAAGACATGAAACTCCAGTAAATATGTCAATACATTAAGCATCTTTATGATCAGACACACCATAGCAAGGTCTGCCTATCCATTTTATGGTCAATTAACTACCTGGTGTGATTTCAGTGCATGATGACATTTCAACTGCCATATTCAGAGCAACTTTCACAATTCCTTCGAAAAATAAACCTAACTACAGTGTAGTATTTTCGACAGAAAAAGCTAAACAAAGGTCCAGCAAATTGGCAAATAACAGACAGGTTGTTCAAGGTAAAGAGAATTGGTATCAAAGAACAAGGTATTGTCACTAGGCATATACATATGTAATGTCAAAGTCTTATCTCTTATGTAAAAGTTTTTTGTCACAGAATAACAGACAGACAGATCAAAATCTATTAATCTGAGGGCCTAAAAATAAAGATATAGGTTTAGCGTACCAATAGAGGTGTTAAAACGGCAATGACAGATGATAAACACATAGACAAAATGATCTCTAAATGCCATCATACTTTTACAAATACGAAAAATAAAAGAAAGGTCATCTCATTTAACTATGATCGAAAAACTGTGATCAAATTGTCTTTGTGTATGAAAGGATGTTCATAAAACTTTCACAACTCAGCAAGAGCAAAATATGATTCATACCTTTGATAGGTCCTCTTGTTGAAGATAAAACTGATTGACCATAGAACATGGTATCACCATGCTTGTCCATAGTGGAATCGGCATCGTCGTCTCTCCCAGGTTGAAACCCTGTAACATTGCATATATTATCTTTTTATGAGACAATTTGGTCTAGTGTAGACAAATAAGAAACACTGCAGAATTCTGTTAAGCATATGGATAACAGAGTGAATCAATTAACATCAGAGGATTGATAAAGGGATTCCTAAGTGACTCTATCTTTTGCAGGTGACACAAAAAGAAAATGAGCATTGTAAGTAATATTGACCGATAAAATAATATAAACTTTCGCTCAAAGTATATGTGATTTTTACTACATAAAAAAGAAAAGATGTCTCCAGCTACTTATTATTTATTAAGAACAAGCAAGTTTCAGGATCCAAATTTCTTGGATTCAAAATGCTCTAGTTAATCTAGTAAATCTTAAACCTACCATTAGCTGTCTGGTCAGTAGAGCTGTCATCCAGTAATAATCTTAGCAGCCTCTGCGTATGTGACCTCTGCCGATTTAGGGAAGTCAGACGGAGCTCTATGGCAACAACCTTTAGAAGCCAGGATTGTGGACTCATAACAGATGACCCTAGATTAAAGAGTTTGTCGTTTAACTTTTGTTGTTTAAATTCTTGAATATATAGTGTACTTATGTCATGAAATTCTGCATTTCCGTACAAACATAACTGATGGTATTAAAACTTTTCATGAAAATATATATCATCATTATTACTTAAACCTAGAAATAACTGTCCGTATAGCAAAGAGGTTGTTTAACGAGTTCCTTCACTGATACATACTATACAGCTGATTTCTGAATGGAAGATGATGTAACTGTCTGTACAGGAAATCTCGAGATGTTCGTAGATATCGTAATGTGGGTGCGGAGGTGTCCTTGTTGGCAGCTAGGATATAGATGAGTTTGAACGATAGCTCTGCCAGCTTTGGTGTATTTATCAGACATGTGGGACCACTGGTAGTTCCCACTCCATTCATTAATATGGTTAGGATAGCATGGAGACAGGTCTTTGGAGAACGCAGTATTCCTGTAATGGAAAATACAATGCACTTAGTATGTACCATACATACATGCATTTACAGGCAGATAAGGCCCAGTGGCTGAAAATTTGTGGACACTGAGCATTTCTTGTTTTTTATTTAATTCACACTTCCTTTCATTGCTATAATTTTTTTTTTTAATTTTTTTTTGCAATGGCAAAGAGTAAACTCAACTGATTTTACTTACAGTTTACACAGCTGAACCGAGTCTACTGATGACACAAATTTAATAGAGATTTACACTTTAAAATAAATACTTTAATATAAAATATCCTTCTCTGTTCATTACAAGCACCCAAAAAAACACCCCAAACACTTGAATTTATATACAGGTCTTTAACACGAGATCAACAAATTTGAAATGTTGGTGTAAAGACTTTTTTTTGTGAAGAAAGGTCTGACAGAAAATGAAAAGATGTCACGCTACAAAAATAATTTATGCAATACACATGGTGTCACATGATGACAGAATAGCTAATAGAGGTCTTCTTACCTGGGTCTTGCAGATTAGTTTTA
This sequence comes from Pteria penguin, assembly GCA_035048485.1. Taxonomy (NCBI): domain Eukaryota; kingdom Metazoa; phylum Mollusca; class Bivalvia; order Pterioida; family Pteriidae; genus Pteria; species Pteria penguin. The sequence goes on from CM068581.1 coordinate 52,236,063, forward strand.
CTGACAGGTTTTCTTAATTCGAAACCCAACAGAAAATGTGCAAGATTAGGCGCTGGTTGGTCAAGGGACTGGAGTAAGATCTGTAACAAATACTCCCTAGTAGCACTATGAACCTGACTTGTGCCTCCATCCTCTGAAAAAGATGATATTGACTGATTGTTTGATTTATAATAGACCTTCTCAGGTTAACTGTGGGACTGACGTTTAGGGTGGCAAATAGTTACGTTTCCCGTAAAATTTTTGACGTCATAATAAGAGATTGATTGTCCCTTACGTCATTTTTCGGGAACAGTGATGATTTTGCCACCCCAAATTTCAGTTCCGCATTTCATGTATATACATGTACGGTTACGGCATCTGCCTGATGCATGGTATTTATACCTTTGCAATGGATCCACCAAAAGTAATGAGAGATTTTTTATAGGCCATGCCTACTATGACAGAGAAATTTGATTTTTACTGTCTCAGAGTACACCAGTGTGCCCACGACAAGAATCGAACCCAGGACCTCTTGTTCATGAGCCAAGCACCTAATCCACTATGCCACACAGCTTAGACAATATTCACAAGAATTCACAATACATTATATATAAATCACAGTATTGCCTAAGGGCTCTGAAAATTCAGGTTGGAGCAAGTCTGCTGAAATTGAGAAATATCCAAATTTGGAATTGTCTGACATGTAATATGTATAAGTGAAATTCACTCTCTTTGTTTTGAGTAATTTCTTTAAAAAAGACAGAAATGACCAGAAATATATAATCATGGTATAGTTCCCAACTTGTCTGTGTGCCCTGTATTACTACAGAACTTTGACATTTTTGTTCAAATTCATTTTTGGAATTTATTTTAACGTACATATAAAAACCACAATGATCTATTTATTTAAGGAAACTTTCTAGGCCCCCTATATCTGTTTCAGAACTACTTTGTTTATTACATAGATATTCAAATATTACATGTCAGTTTCCATAGCAACAGGTAAAGTTAATTACAAAGAGAGGAACAATCTGTAAAAAGAGAATATGAATGGGGATAACACACACAATGTTTTACCGATTCCAACACGTGTATCATGATTATACAGATAACACATCGCCATGACAACTCTAATTCTAATCATACATAATTATAGAATACCTGTCAGAACCATACATAATTATAGTAAACCTGTCAGAACCAATCCAACACTTCACATTTATCTCATAACTATTGTTTTAATAGTTATACAGTCAAGAAATATCTAGTATAATAAGTCAAGTGTATAGTTTTAGCAAGTTTAGTACAACTATTTAATAGAAGCATCCAGTTGCAGTTTGGACATTATTTCTATATCCATATTATTTGTATTGAAAAACCTCATTGTGAAACTGAGTTAGTTGTATTGAGTGGAGAGCTTAAAAGCAGATGACCAATATTAATTTCATATTCAAGATTGTTGTCTTTTGGATGGAATGTCTAAATATGCCATAACATAACATAACACAAGTATGTTGGTTGATAACACAAGTATGTTGGTTGATTGGTGTTTTATAACGCTTTCAGCCATTTTTCAGTTATATTGCGACATGGAAGCAGGAGGTAACCGCTGTTGCACATTTTGTGAAGCATGATCACTACGGTCACTTGGGGATCTTCTATTCATCACGACAAGTATAAAGAACAAGAGATCACCGATGGCAATGCAATGGCCAATTGTGCAACCTTGGTCAACTGATCATGCAATAATAAATTTTTAAAGTTGAAGATCTTTCTGGCAATGTAATACCCCATAATGCACTTGGAACGTGTCGAAATTCTTCTCTTTAAAGAATAGGGCATTATTCAAAACTCAAAGTAGACACGTAAAGCTGGTGAACCCCTTAATGAATGACAACATAATGCAACAATCTGGCTTTTTCATATTGTTCTAAACTGACCTTTGTCTTCAGGTAAGTAGATTGTTTTATCGGCAGGTATTTCAGGATCATCCACTTCTAAACATTCGACAAATCCATGTAACAACTCTAGTCTGGTATTCTGTGAATGTCATGCAAAAAATTCAAAAGTGTTATATAAGTCTGGTTTTCCAGTTTTTCAGAAACTACCAAAATAAATCATTCCTAAACAAAACTGTAAAGGGGCAAGACTGTATATCAGATTAACACCAACTACAAAACTAAAAAGGAACCTCGTAATGATAAATATCTGTCCAAATAAAGGCAAAATTGAAGATGAAATAGACAGATCAAATCTTATGGACCCAGAGTTGGTGCATTAAGCAAAGTTTCTTACAGTGTCACAATTTAAGCTCTACGATCCTGAGATCAAAATTCCCAGGTATCAACTCACACTTTTTACAGGACTATTGCAAATCTGAAGATAACACTTACTTCTTCTGCGTTAAACATATTGACTAGTGCTGATTGTACTGAAGAGGATCTGCAAACTTTGTACAAAATCTTCATACTGACTAAGGCATGTTCCGGAAGTAAAGAACTAAACTGAATGTACCTGTACACAAGAAAACAAAATACAAAATTCCCTAGTTTCTCAGTTTATTCAAAGCTTTATGTCACATCAAGAATATTTCAATAAAATAGTTCTGCCTAAGGCATGGACTCATAATTTTTACTTTTAGACTAGACTCGCATGAAACAGTTAGGGACCATTTGCTTTTGAGCTTCTACAGCATGGGGACTGAACTTATACTTTCTTATCTGAACAAGGCAGAGGTGATAAATCCCCTTTTAACAAAAAACCACTAAAGATGGTATGGCCCAATTGCAAAGCAAATTCGAAATTAAGTCAAGGTCACAAAATCAAATGACATAGTATTAATTGAAAGCACACGTCATAAAAAATCTATGTGCGAGTATCAAAGCCCTACTGCTTTATATAACCAAAGTTAAAATTTGTTAAAAGTAGAACAAAGTCCAAGGTCAGGGTCACAAGGTCGAAAATCATGGCATAATTTGAAAGCTCTGCAAATAAGGAGCCTATGTGTGAAGTATTATGTTTACGCTCCTCTTAGTTGCTGAGACATTGCTTAAACTGGAAAACTTTTACCAAAATGGTAGACAGACAGATGGACAGACATACAGATGGACATTCCCGATCTATTAATCGGAATTGCTTTGCAATGTGGCCAAAGATTTAAATCTGAATGGACAGCCAAGATTGAGCATAGGTTGTCAGGATAGGCAGCCAGTATGATACCACTAAACTAACCTGTCTCTCCTAGTTTCTAGGTAAATATTACCATTACTGTAAAATTTATTACTGTACTTTTATGCAATGCATATCAATACCTTTTAATAGCTGAATATAGTGTTTACTAACTTGGTAATGTTAAGAAGATGATCTGCCTTTCCACTTCGAGGGTTAATGCCCAATAATAGGCGATCCATAGGAAAAACAACTAAGGAAGATCCAACTTCACGAATAGCACTTATGAATTGGTCTGCTTTGTCGAAGGTGTGTTCTATCATTTGAAGGCAAAGGAGTGACATTTTCTCCAAGTATTCTTTCCCTGTAAAAAAAAAAAGTATGCCATGTCAGACACAAAACTATTATGGCACTTGTTCAAGCCAAATTTTTTTTCTTCATCTTATTAACCTTAATTCTTTGAGTTAAGGTCGAAGCACAATTTTTAAATGTAAATAAGTTATACCTTGAATGGGAACATATGCTTCTAGCTGGTTTATGCATTCATCTAAACTTCTCAAGATCTGAAACCAAATCACAAGTTGATGACATATTAATGGATACAAAATACACTTATATGACCATGTTCTATATTATATGACTTCTGTTTTTTGGCTTACAAAGTACATGGTTCATCTTATCAAATACTTTAAAAATTTTATCAATAAAATTTTCTATGCATACATGTTCGTAAAACACAGATGCCCTTGTAGATATCAATTCGTCTAAATGTGGCAAAATTCCTTGCAAAAGTCAAATGAACAGACTGATCAAGCACTCCTACCCCTGAATCAATCTGACTGGTGGCATGAAAAGCCTTTATTATAAGTACACCAAAGACAAAGCAGATGATAAAGAATTATGTGTTTTGTATTTACAATGTATGAAGTACATGTACTTCCAATACAATATGGATATCCTCATTAATTCAAATTGAATATCAATTTCTCACCATTTTCAACAACCCCGAGTCTTTCAGCATATGTACAAGAAGGATATATCCAGGAGATTTATTGACTGGGACAATCCCTGCTCCTTGTACTTCCACATGTTCCTCTAAGAAGTCTTCCACTGTTATCTCATGGTCACGTAAAAGTTTACACAAAATCTCCAGTGCGCCAATAGCTACCTGCCACTGTGAAATACAACAAAATTATTAGATGCAAAGGTCAAATTTGTAGCTGTGAATTAAGTTTGATTGACTGAATATTGTTTTGTGTCACTCCACGATTATCCCACGTATATGGTGACGGCCTCTGTCTGATGCATTGCATACAAATTTAGACCATTGCAATGGACCCATCCAAAGTAGTGAGGGATCTTTTACATGCCACAACTACCATGACACACAGCCTCAATTTTTACTGTCTCATCCGAAAAACAGAACACTGGTGCGCCCAGGGCAGGAATTGAACCCTGGTCTTCCCAATCAGAAGGTGAGCACCTTATCCACTGTGGATTTAGAGTTATATTCCAAGGAATATATGTGGAACCTATATTGCATGTAGATATAGGTTAAATATATATGTATATGAGAAATGATGGGCCTAGTGATCCTTTGGTGTCGTTTTGCTTTATAGGTAATGCAAGATTTGACCTTTGCTATGAGACTATTACTGCACTTGAGTTCGATTGTCTATTCTCACACCACAGAAATAGGACAGGTTTGTCTCCTACTATTACAATTATTCTGTTTCAACATCAACTAAATCAGATAAAACAATGTTATACTACATGTATCTTATATTCATTACCAGTCAATGGACCCAAAAATGGAGCACAAGATTTATTTAATTCTTTGTTTAGCACAACAAAACTGAAGTATGCCTTTTTCTGTTAATGAAAATACTTATACAGTCAACATTAAGGGAGTACCAATATTATCTGCTCCCTTAAAACTCTGCAGAATTATTTGTAATGGAATTAAATTGTCTTTTGCTTAAATAGCTAAAGCTAGAGATAGAAGAAATGACACCTGCTATCCATTTTTAAAAAGTGTGACAGACGAAAGGACAGAAAGATAAAATGATCCTTATATGTTGTGTTGGTTTGCAAAACCCCCCTCCCTCCCACTTTTTCTATTAACAAGTTCTTTATTGCATATCAAAGGACAGATGATCTCACTCAGTATCAAGAAAAATATTTTTCATGATATTTACCCCCCCCCCCCACTTTTGATTTGCTTCCTACGCCACTGATTACCGATATAGGACCTTTCTCTTCAGTAAAAATTAAATTTATATAAATTGTAAGCTAGGAATCATTATTTGAAATAAAGTCACCCACACCATCAGAGAATATCAAAATACAGAACATATATAAGAATTACCCTTTCACTAGGTTCTTTGTATGCCCTAGCATTTATTTTCAGAAACACACTCTCCACAACAAATTCCAGATATGGTTGGAAGCCAGGAGCTCTGTTGCCCACCCCTAAGCCTGCTGGTACAGGAATATCAGTCATGGTGTTCAGGAGAGTCAAGAAACTACGAGTCATGCAGTATTCCTCGATGCGAGACTCAATCTCTTCTAACTCAACCTGAAATAATTATTGAAGCAAATCAGAATGTATACACTCTCTATAATCTACCGATAGACTACCTATTCATCATAGACTTAATTATAACTTGAAGCTTATAATAGAATGGGACGTGGTATGGACTTGCAGATGGTAATTCACAAATTTCAAACCTTACCAAATAAAGGTTTACACCGCTAAGAGGCAAGCCTGATGAATGTGATGCAAAGAAACGGTTGTGTCCCAAAACATTTGGGGATTTGGTAAATTACTGATCCCTAGTTGAACTTGCAAATCAGCAAGTCTAAATTTTCAGGTTGTTTTAGCAAATCAAAGGCAAAAATTTCACAAAGTGGGGTAAAAAAAATAAAATGAATCAATTACAATTGATTATACTCAAATATAATTTTTATCAAATTTAATTTCAATTTTTGACATCTGAAAACTGAAGACGTAAGATCATTGAATATTAAAAACTCACCTGTATACCCCCAGCCTGATTGGTAGAGGTACTTGGTATAGTCGGCAAGATCTACATGAAATGAATTATGTACATTAAAACAGAATAAAAATAAAGGTATCCACTGATATGTCTTAACAAAGTCATTTATGTATAAAATACCTATAAAATGTACAACACACATATTGTATTTGCATACCAAAAAGTAAAAAATATCCTTTCATAACTTGCATTTAATTTAGAATTTACAACCAAACCGTTTGGTTGAGTAAATATTAGATACCTGAGATCCCTCGAGTGTCGGCCACAGACTGGCAGCAATGTCTGGTGATTTGGAAAAGGCAGCAAGAGCGAGAAAGAGTTCTGATTTAAGTTGCGGAGGTATACTACATGTTACGAGGCCAAACATTAACATTACCACTGACCACTGCTGATTTTCACACAAGGCAACTCGACAATTTTCATTCTGAAAAAAAGGAATCATAAACCTAATTTTCTAAAGTCTAGTGTGTGCAAGTAGTGAATTTCTAACGGTTCTACCATAAAAGCAATCTTCTATACATGAAAATATTTAATGTACAACAGTCTGAATCAAGAAAGCTCTCTCTCTATAAACTCAGGCAAGGGACATGATTCTCTTACCCTCTTTATTAGTCTAAAATTAAAAACCTTCAGAATAATATTTTGCACATCAGACAATACTTACATATTTTATGCATCTAAAATACACATTTAACATCTATATAAGATTTTTTTTTCTGAATTTCTTGAGAATACGCATCTTAAGCAAAAAACTGTAAAAATAGTTACAGATTATTATATTAGTGAAGGCATGACCCAAGGCCAATCTTTTTATCACAATCTACCAAATGACCAACAAGTCTACCATAAAACAAAACTGGGTTCACTTGTACACACACATTCATAAACTGGTCAAAAACTTCAACATTTCTGGGATATATCACACATCTTTGCCAATTTTTATTTTGAGACATGTCAAATTCTACCAGATATGATTTTAATATTGGTATTTACAAGACCCATTAATATTAAATTAAGAAATACTAAGTAAGACAAAATTCTCAAAGGTAGGAAGGACAGACAGATGGATGAGGATAAATGCACAAATAAACTACTTAACCAACTGCTGTACATCCTGTCAGTCAAGATTTAAAATCGTACTCAAATCATTCAAACACTCCATAATAAAAAAAATGACCTGTTCCGCTATAGTCCTCGTAAGTTTCAGCACTGCTACTAAGCCATCCATTTCTTGCGGTGTGATACCCCTCACCATTGGAGCTCTGTGAGCAGCATGAGAAATATCGCTACCAGTGGGCCGCTCATATCGAAGGCTGGTGTAATACTGTTGTAACGAGGCAAAGAAATGGTTCCAAGACACCATACTCGCTGGACTTCCTGCAATACACAATACAGGGAGTATATATTTATCTCAAAATAGATTTGGATGTATCTCTCATATTCTATCTATTAACACAATACCTTGTTAAAACCAAGTATGTTTTCATGTAAATGATTGAATTTCTTTCCAAAAAATGTCAATCATTTCTTATGCACTATAATATTTGCACATTAAAACAAGATATTTGTGCTATAATGTAATGGGCAAATCCTCTATGACCTTTTCCGCAAACACACACCGATTCTGTGGTCAAGTGATTTTCTTTAATAATTTAAAACACTTTTATTCATACTTTAAACTGACTGAACAACGCATTCCACATTGCTGGGCTACAAGTCATAATATGGTTGGTTGGTTGATTGGTGTTTTACATCACTTTTCAGAAGCAATGAAGCAAGAGTCAACCAACCTCTTAAACACAGTGGTGCAATCAAGGAACTGACCCTGGTTCGTCGTCACCACAAGTCAAGCACTCAACCACTACACCATCCCTGTTCCCGAGTCACATTATGGCATATCTCAAGTGAAACAATACAATAAAAGATGTCACTGACAATGCAATTATACACTCACACATTATTTTTATTCAGTATCATACATTCATGAGAATGGGAAATATCATAGAACCAAATAACAAGTGTAGGACGTACAAAACAATGGCGAGCATGTTTACCCGTGCTTATGCCGTTTGTTTTCAGCAAATCAAAACAATGATGTGCAGCAATAGGATTACTACTTAGTCCTGTCAGTAACTCGATGTAGGATACATACAACATCTGTTGCAATAGATCTCCAGCCAAACGTACAAACTTGTACAGGGCAACCTGCAAAAAGATAAGACTATAATATTACACAAGTATTAGATTCCATATATTATTCCTATTGATTAGAAAAATAATACATTTTGTAAACAAAGTAAAAGGAATTTGAAGTCAGTATTTTAATTCTAAGTAAACATATTTCCCCAAAATACACCTAAAAATCACATACAAAGACCGCTACGGTAGATATATTCAGAATAAATCCTTAAAAGGATTGATTGATTGATTGATTACTGTTTTATGTCACTCTAGAATTATTTGACGTTAGGGTGGTTGATTGATTATTGTTTTGCGTCACTTCATGAATGTTAACGTATAAGGTGACAGCATTTGTCTGATGCAGTTGTATAGAAATTTTTACCTTGAAAACAATCCCACCTGAAGCAGTGAGGGATCTTTTACTTGCTACGTCACCATGACATTGAACCTCAGTTTTACTGTCTCATCTGACAGACAGCACACTGGTATGCCAACAGTGGGTGTCGAATTTGAGACCTTTCAGTCACACACCGAGAACCTTATCCACTGAGTCATACCTGCTTCTCTTTAAAAAGTAAGGGAAAAAGAAAAAAGAATATGTTCATCAACTCTTCTAGAATAGACATGGTATATACCTGTCTTTGTGGTAGCTTGATGTGGTACACTGACTCCTGTAAAGTGGAGCTGTCTTGTGGACACCAGTACTCCAGACCCAGATTCAAACCAAGTGGATCTTTACGGTACATATCACCAATCTGGAATAGAAGTTATCAAATTTATTTATTGTTTTATGTCACACAGAGGTTATTTTACTCATCTTGGAGGGTGGGGGGAATGATAACTTTCTTCTGAGCATTAAAGTTAACTTTAAGGAAGAAACAGTCGTACAATGGCAATATCTAAAAGATACATCAAGTGCCCAAATAATAAAGGATGTGTTGTCAAACATAGATCTGAAAATTCAACCACACACGAATCCCGAGGAAATGAAAGATTTAATTTTCGAAGTGTTTGTAAGCAAAAGAAGAAATTCTGAAAAAGAAAAGGCATCCTGTCCTTTAACATAGCAACTTATCCACACTGTCTGGATAACAGGATCAGCTGGAGATTTGGTGTCCTATCCAGGAGGAGTCTGCATCTATGGTTTTACCTTTAGCAGGTTACTGAACACTGAGAAGAAGATGGGTGCAAATACACAAGAAATGAGTGTGAATAGAAAATGCTGTATAATAATTCATGGTGTAATAATCACTTGAGAAATAGTTACAGTAATTCACAAAGTGCAACCAAATGAGAGCATATATACTTTCATATCAAGCTGCAATCTACCTACCAGAAGCAGGAGGTACTCAAATCCATGACTAGGGGAGACAATAGCCTCTATTCCCTCTTGGTTCTGACTATGTGCAATTCTTGCTGTCTCATCACTACGTGTTCGCAACTCTTTCACCTGTTACAACATTCAAATTCACATTACCGTACAAACAAGAAACTTATAATAATCTCTGGAATAGCAGAGAGCAGAAAAAATCATTTCATGAATAATACATAATTTCAAACATTTCTTTACAGAGATCAATAAATGATCAATCTAATGGAATTCTATAATGACTAATTGCTTTCAGAAGTGTGAGTCACATTTAAAAGGATCAAGCACCTATATGTGTATCTCCTAAGGATAGATTTTGAGAATACATTGTAACCAAAATATACATGCACACTTGATTCATGTTATTTGGTCTTTTCCTTATACAGAGTTATTTCCAATACGAGCAATTATCTGATGTCATACAATTTCTATATCTTTTCCCATAGTTCTATGCCAGCTTCCATAGAACTTGTTGATGTCACAATACTTTTTATGTCAGACACCCGCTCATATAGAAAATAACTATAACGAAAAGACCCAAATTAACCAAATATAATTACAACTTCTAGGTGCACTGATTTCTGAAAGTTCATTATTCAAATGACATAAGGGTTACAAAAATTTTATGTCAAATTCCAATAATTTCGAGCTAACTTCTCTTGAGTGAACTTTACCTTTAAAGGCATATGATAAATAAAGTCTGTAATCAATCCATGAATCTTTTTCATGTAATATTCCTGAAAATAAAATGTTTTCTTATGTCAGTAACACAGATTTATTACTGAATATTTTCATTAAACAGAGTTACTTCCCATTTGGGATAGTATCTAATGTAAAGCAATTGAAACAGACAATGAAAACGTCATTTGTGGACTATCATTTCCCTGAGTTTTAGATCAGTTTCCATACAATTTGATGACGTCATAATTGTTTTACGTCAGATACCGTCCTAAATGGGAAGTAACTCTGTATAACAAAAAGACTGAATGGAGGGATATGCATTCAGTGATCTTTGAAAATTATAAAAAGAGGTAACATATGAACAGACAGACTTATAATAGACAAAGTGATCCCTATGTGTTACTATGCTCCACAAGTGTCACAACATGGATATTATGAATATCTGCTTTATCTAATGCACTGAATTAGGATTTTTTCTCAAACACCCAAAATAGACAGAGTTTCAAATAAATCACCGACTTTTAAATAGGTCACTTCTACTGGGAATCTGTTGTTCATTTTACTTGCCAAGGTATTACAGTAACATGTTACCATGCATAACAATATATTCTTTAAAAGTTTCTACCTTAATCCTAAATTGATCAAATAGACCAACTTTTCTTTGTTGTGAATTCTGTTTATATCCATGCATAGAAACCTTGAGAAAATATCACCATACTTGTGTAAATATACACAGAAAGTCATACATGTCAATAAAGTACTAGTACAAAGTAAACCACAATATGACTGATTAAGATATATAAAATACCCAATTTATGGACATACCCAGCTCACAAAACTTTTATGTCCCTGTACTAAAGAGTTCCTCTTATCAAATACAGTTGATGACAAGAAGATACCTCTAATTTAGTCAAGAATAAAGCTGCAAGGTTGCCATTTGTATGAAAAATGTCTGAATCAGTCAATCAAGGAAGTTGACAAAAGTCCAAATTTTCATTTGGTAACCACATCAGACGTCACTATGAGTCTCTATGAGAGACCATAACAAGAAACTAATTTAGTTTTGAAGCACATCTATCCTAAAACTGAATAGAAGATATGACCTCAAGTGATCCTAACGTTTGAACAAACCTACATAAAATGTCATCTCTCTATCTTCCAACAGTCACTCAACAAAATCCTCAACACCTTTTCTTGTACAAAACCACACAAGCACATATAAATACACCTACCTCTTGATGGAAATCTGGAATGCTGATAACCGAGTTTCTCAGAAAATGGAAGACATTCGCTTCCAATGCCATACTAACAACGGCCTCGTCTTCTTCACATACTTCAGTCACATCTACGACATGAACAATAGGCAATGAGGTTCTGCTATTAACATGCACTGGTTAGTCCAAAGTATAGAGTTCTGATCTGATTTATTTGAAATTCTATCATAAATGGAGTTCATTCTTGATCAGTCACATCATTCTCTACAAGACTGATGTGGCACTACTTACAGACCAAATGATTTAGAGGTCATATGACTGTACAAAGCATTATCTTCCTGATGCTTTCATTTGCTGTTTACATAACTCTAAAACATTTAAAGCTAATGGTAGAAAAAATGATCAAAAAATTTGAAAAAGTAAAAGTGTTCTTTATATTATATATGGATGCATAATATGATAAAGGTACATAAAATCAACTCAATTAGTTTATAAGCTTTCTTTGAAAAAAAGTAATAACTAACGTTAACAAATAAATGATATGCTTTTAATATACACGTTAACATGCTATGAGCATGAGAAATAATTCTTACGACGTCATTTAAAGTTTTGCCATTACCCTTGACAGTAAGTTAGTTCGCTGCTGAGGTGTTTGCAATGTGATTGACAACTTTTTAAGGATAGTTGAACTTAATGGAACATATCTGGAGCTTGGCTTTAGAGTTTAATGAAAATTAAATACATTGCAAATGGGATTTAAAAACTAGTTTGGCTGAACCAAAAGTTTGAGTTTGACAAAACAAAATTAATGTACAGATTCTCAGGCACTATTTTTCAATTTATGATGCCACAGGGAGGTTTTTGGGGGGTTTTTTTTAGGGGGGGGGGGGGTTGTTGTTTTCAGGATTTTTTTAATCATCAATTTTATAACATGAATGAGTGAAATGGGCCACAGCTGAAATTTACTGTCAATACTGTCCTACTTCCATGCAAATAGTAATATTTGCTTTATACTTGTCGGGAAAAGACCAATTCCCAAGACCTGTCATTAACAATGTTGAGATAACGTTGATGTAGATCATAATCCTTATTTATAACCCCTCGATTACTGTCCAAGCGAGGGTTGTCACTGCCCAAGACTAGACATGATCTGTGCACTTTCAGAGATCACATTCATTTTCAGTCCCCTTATATCATGCTTGAACATCAATGTCACTTGAACGTTTAAAAAAATTAATTAAATCTGAAAATGCGGAACAGACAGACAGAAAAACCATATATAGAAATTTCGTATACCGAATTCACTCGTGTAAAGTACGCATCTGTGTATAATACGCACCTCCAACTTTTGGAAAATAATTGGAGAAAAAGTCTACATCTTGTGTACAATATGCAGGTAAAAGTGCCGCATAAGCAAGTAATCAATAACCTTAATTTTACCTAGAAAAAATCTCTGTATTGCAAACAGATTTCACTTTACGGAAAACACAGTTGGTTATGCCCCTGAACCCAAGGATATTCAATGACTGAGATGAATTAACGCAATTGCCATAACAAAATTAAGCTGTGACCCAAACATTGTGTTGATAGAAAGAAAACTTGTAAAGAATGGTTACAGTTGTAACAGTTAGCCACTGTAATTCATATTCTTGATAAAATACTGATAATGAAGCAAAGCCGCAATTTTCTATATATTTTGTACTCGTTATCTCGAAGTATCATTGTTTGCACAAAATAAATTGATTAACACAGCAGTAAAGGTAAAAGAAATGTGAACAACCAATTACCCCAGTGGGTGTACGGTAATGACTGATTGTTTGACCGTAAAGCCATTTCACCTTGATTGACGATGATTAGATAAGTGAACTGCATCGACACTTGTTATTTTAAAATATGCTAGTCTCATTTGTAAAAACATCTTCATTTCAGTGCATAATTTCAAATGTCAACACAAGGAGGTAAAACTGTAATGATAATCTCTGTATCAATCATGTCATGTTCTGATTGTTGTTTGTGGACATTTACAGCAACATCGCTGCGGAAATATGAATTCTTACGTATGGAAAAAAGGTTCTTGTTTATGATCTCATGTTTAATACCCACCTGGAAAATCGAAATCAGATTTTATGAAAAAAAGTGCATATTACACCCTAGTGAATATAGTACAGCACCCAATTTAGTGATGTGGCAGCGTCTGAGAAATTAAACTTTAATTCTATTTCGCCTTATCCATGTTCCAGTAATGAAAATTTATTGTATTATAATTCTTATATTAAGGTGCGATCATTCACCTGAAGAGGTATAGTACTGTGATAATTGCCTCAGAGTCAGAGACCACGCTAACTGGGCAATAGCTTTCAGTCCCGGATTGGCCCAAACAGTATTCGATGTCAATTCTTTGTGTACTTCAGTTATGTATCCATTCTCTGACATCAATGGTAATTGTCGCACAGATTCTGAAAAGTATAACAGTTATAGGGGAAAAAAAGAACACAATCATAACAAAGATGAGACAACTCTTAGCAGTCAACATGTTAATTCTTTCTCGGGCCAAAATTACAAAGTTGTATGGCTGTAGATTTGTTTATGAGAAGTGCAGAGTAGTTTCTGATCATGTAAAACATTCTACACGAGAAGTTGGTAACATAAGATTTTATGTTATTATCATGAACTAAAAGAACACAAACACTCTATACTGCAAATTTTCGACCTCACAGTCTTTATCAAGCAATTTAAGAGAATTTATTTAGAGATGACAACATAAGCTAAATGAAGCTTATGTATTTCTGAAACAAAGACATGGATTTTACATAGCTTTGTATTTGTCATCTCTTAAATTGCTTGATAAAGGCTGTAAGGCTAAAAATTTGCAGTGTACAGAGTGTTTGTGTTCTTTTACTTTTAATGCACCAGACTTCCCTTTGGAGGACTACTTACAATCTTTATCATGAAATAGTTTGCCTTCATCCAGCCATGACTATATCTACTGTATAGGCATGTTTAATGGTCATTGGAGAAAAAAAGACAGAAATCAATCAATTTTTCCTTGATGCTCTGTATCAATTTTTAAGGGTACTGAAATTTGAGCTAAACTATTAACGTTAAAACTTGGCAATCGTAAGTTTATGAAAAACATGTACCTGTATTTCCACTTAAATGCTAAAAACATATAGGGCAGGTCGGTAAGCTTTTTTATTCCAATCATTCCATGAAACCATATAAAGATGCAAAATAACCCTAAGATTTATACTAAATAGTATTCTGAATTATTTTAAATTTTGCTGTCACAATTAAAAAGCAAGTTTCAAAGCGAAGCATATTTAATCCCATACTTTTGCTCAAATGTTAATGTCAAACATTGTAATAGATGAAAATTCTGAGAAACAAATCGAGGTCGACAGGTAAAATATAGAATTGGCAGAAGCACGGGTATTTTCTGTATTTACCTAAAGTTGTTAAAATAAAGTTTTTATAACTGTATGGAAATTGAAAAGGCTGTTATACATACAACACATTACAATATGTACTCACCTGCTCCACTGTCTTCCTCTAGGGTGCTAACATCAAAACAGTATAGTAGGGACATCAATAAACACAAGGTAACTAAATCTAACGACCCATCAGCTGTGCTTGAGCTGTCTTGTCGTAGATGAGCCATCAATCTCAATGTGTCAGCCATACCAAGAGGCTGCTGGGAGACCAAACAGAACAGACAATCGGCTAAGATAAGCTTTATTTCATTGTAAATGTCCATCAACTGAAATGCAAACAAAACTGATTATGGTAGTATTATTTTAACAAGACAAATGTCTATGTTGTATGGTATGTTATCAATTATTTCAAACGGTGAAGTGAACCTGAACTGTGACCTTTGAACTTAAAAATCAGTACAGTGCCCGCCACTTAATTGAATGTCGCATTATTGAATATTTCGTTTTATTGAATAAGATGCTGAAATCCAAAACCCTTCTCTATTAAATCTATTGAAAATCCGCCACGTATTACACTAGAATAAAGAAGCAACTTCGTTTATTTGAATAGCGCGATTATCCTACCAAGCATATGTTTGTTAAAACTTCACCGTATCACGCCCAAGGTCATGTTGTTTACTACGGTGCGAGCGACCTATCAATTAGAGATAAATGGTTTCACACCTGTCCAGGTAAAAGCTCTTGACCAAATCGCACGTTAAATGTCGAATAGGCCGTAGCGGTAGGGATGAAAGGATTAATTAATTACCAACTGCCGAAGCCATATCGTGCGCAAGATCACCGAAAACATCGACAAAATGACGCTGTTAGCCAACGGCATTACGTGAAGACTGACCCTACTAGATGCCGTCCACTTACTCAGTAAGGCCTGGCGCACCGTCAAGCCCACAACTATCGCCAACTGCTTCCGAAAGGCTGGCTTTGTCTCGTCAGACAACGACGCAACCAAAACTGACAATGTCCGGCCGCCAGAGGAGTTGATAGCTAGACGATTGATGCCTTCATCACAAACGATGGCAACCTGGAGAGCTAAGCTGTCCGGACTGAGGAGAAAATATATGCCAGTTTCCCTGAAGACGAGACCCGACCGTGCGACACCAGTGATGACGAGGAGGCTGAAGAAACAGCATCAGTAATGCACGGCAAACGTAAAGATGCAATGGCCATACTTTGACGATTCCTTGAGGAAAAGTAAAGCGATGACTTCAGCCTGTTCTATCAGAATGAAAATTGAAATTTTACTCGCTTGAATATGCCTTTTAATTTGCCTTTGTTAAAATAAATTGTTGAACCCGTCTTGTGTCTTTGATCAGCGTGGCCACACGACTGAGATACAATTACATGTGTTTCAATAGACAGCGGATTTATTTAATAACATTTGGTCACTGTACTTAAAAACACAGTTGCAAAATTATCGAAAATGTAGTCTATTGACTTTCATGTAGCTCAAGGAAACAAGAAGAGGATCTAAGAGAGGTAACTCTAGTGTTTCTATATATAGATACATGTACAATGATTCCATTACAGATACCGCGAAAGTTATACACGTATGAATTCTTGCGCAATCTGTCGATCTTCTGGTCTTTGAAACTGCATTCGTTCGTCACGCCGTGTAATTGAATATTCATTTATTTGAATAATAAAGTCCTGACAAATAGCTTATTCAATTAAGCGGCTTGCACTGTATATGTTCCAGCTCCTAAGACTATCAGTTTGTTCTTTATTTTAACTAAAGAACACCAGACATCTACTTTCAAATAAATTTCCCATTCAGTACCCCAGACATAAATTGGGAGTAAATTTCCCATTCATATATACAAGTAAATTTCCCACTGATCTTGAAAATGACCAAACTGTTTCTCGCCTAATTCTTCTGGATTAGTTTAAGAACAAAATTCTCTCTGATTTCCATTCATACTACTTCTTCAAAGACAGACATATGAAAAGAGCCATACTATGGGGATAAAACTGAATGTATATTTGGTTTAATAAAAATAATAAACCTTAAACAAAATCAGTCAATGATATTACACATGCAGTGATGAACTACATTTAGTCCATTGAGATAAATCAAGTTTATATCTTTATAAATCATATTAAGTATTTTTTTTTTTGCATCACACACAAAAAAATCTTACTTGTTTTTTATGTTTAGCAGGCCCTACTGCTCTCTCTTTTTGAAGTTTATCCATTTCTTTGGTCACATCCATGTTAGATATCAAATCTTGAAAATGAAGTATATATATGCATGTACTTTTTATATCATTTTTTAAGAACAAATTGCAAATATATCACGTCTTCTGTTACATCTATCATTTGCTATAATATATATAAACAAGCATCATGTTTAAAACTGTACATGCATTACATAATATCAAAACACTCTGTTCAATTATTAGTTATCATAAATAAATGACTTACTCAGTAAGTCAAAAAAGTCAAAAAAAAAAAACCCACACTATACAATAGAAATAAGCTAAATATCTACACATACCATATCATTTTACATTCTTCACAGTTGATACAATAAATACATAAAACCTGATGAGCCTGGGAAGCTAAGTGAGTAGTGTTTTTTGCTATAGACTGAAAGGTCCCAGGTTTAAGCCCAAGAGGCAACCTGTTGGTATCCCATCTATCAGATGAGACAGAAGAAGTCACATTTGATGTTGGAAAATAGGCAATCCTTCAATGCTTCTGCTGAGTTTTTGTTGCAAAAGTAGAAAATTTCTGTGCACTGCATCAGGCAAATGATATCACCATATCATTGATATAATCTTGGTGTAATGTAATAATCAGAGATGAAAGTGGATGACAATGAAAAAGGCTGAAATCAAAGTTCTCCACATGTTTACTTTGTCATCCCGCGGCTCGCCATGTCATGTGCTTGTAGTGCAATTCAGGTCTACTGATGTAAGAGTTGTCGCCCTTCGTACTTTCGATTTAGAAGCCTACATGATCAATACCAGTATTGTGACCAGATATACAATGATCTCAAAATTGACCAAATTCGCCATGAAAAAGGCGGAAATCCACCGATTGGTGGAAATTTTCATCTCAGAATAATGCAACAAATAAAACATAAGATCATACAATACCTCTTACTCCTCATAAAAAAACATGTTACACTGCTTACCTAGTATTTTGTTAACAAGATGGTCCTTAGTAATGAGTTGGTCTGTGTAAACGTTAACAAGATTTGAAAGCTCAGATGACAATTCCATCGTCCACATTCTCCCTTCTCTGGATTGCAAAAGAGTCCTGAGCGAGTTGACCAAGCTTCTCTGACCATCATAATACAAGAGAACAGCTACAAGGCCTCTTGTCAAGCCAGGAAACTCTGCTTGTTTCCTTTCACCTAGTGAACAAAACAAGACAAAAGCAATGAAGCTTGAATATCAATAGTACCAGTTCATTAGATATAGAAATATGACCATGAATCTTTAAATTCGCATTACATGAATACCCTACAAAGACCATACAAGATGAAAACAAAATCTATGTAATAGAAACAAATCAATGACAATCAATACTTTCAAATTTTGTTGTGATTGAAATACTGCTTTGAAAACAAAATCAATTATTGACACGAAACCATTAAAACAGGTATGATTACAAACCTTAAATATTAAGACCTCAAGTGTAGAAACTTGTCCAGGTGTGTGGCTTACCTAAACATGAACTCAAGGTCAAGATTAACTACAAGTAGTGGCCCTGTATGATTTATAGGACCACAATACCTTACGCTACATAAAATTGTGATTTTGATCAACAGAATGGCCAAAACAATTCTACTCATTTCAGTATCATATGGAACAAATATCTAACGTATATAAACATTAAGCAAACGATCGGCAATAATAACTTACCCCCAACCTGTCATCTGAAGACTCCACACACATTTTTTCTCCACCTGTATCAAATTTGCCGGGTTATTTATACGTAATCTGAATCATCCACATGTTTGCGTACTTGCATCTTGGTAGTAGAATCAAACGTATGGATGATTCAGACTACGTATAATCAAACCGGCAAATTTAACACAGGTAGGAAAAAACGTGTGTACAACCTTCAGATGACAGATCGGGGGTAAGTTATTATTGCCGATCATTTGCTTAATGTTTATATATGGTAGACATTTGCTCCATTTGATGCCGAAATGTCCGCCATTCTGTTTATCAAAATTGCAAGTTTACCGTACTTTACGCAATTGTGGCCCTATCATTCATATAGGGCCACTACTTGCGGCTAGGTCAAGATCACAAAATTTGGCATCAGCCAGGAAGAACTTATCAAAGTCTACATCTCTGAAAGATCACACTGCAGACATATCTTAACATAGTAATCTTTATTTTTGCAAAGTTTGGCTTTAACCATAAAATGACTTTGAAGATGTTTGACAAGGTTTACATCTATAACTGTAAGCACAAAAAAAATAAAATTTATAAAGGTCTCAACTCCTGGAAGTTAACAAAATCACAGCAATCTGACACTAATTAGATGGTCATGTTCTGTACAAATTTATCATCTTATTTAAGAGGACATAGGTTGTTTATCCATGTTAAAATGTCTATCAGAGTCATTTGCCGTTAATAAATGATGTAAATACTCCACAGAACACATACATCACCTGTTTTTCAGTTTAAAAAAAAAAAAACGGGCAACAGCCAGACAGACAAATTGACAGGATACACAGAGATGCTGGACTAAGCAATTCCTCTATGTCATGTTACTTTGCAGGCAACACAAGAAGCTGCATACATACCAGCCATTAGAAGTTCACACAGAGATGCTGGACTAAGCAATTCCTATATGTCATGTTACTTTGCAGGCAACACAAGAAGCTGCATACATACCAGCCATTAGAAGGACACACAGAGATGCTGGACTAAGCAATTCCTATAGGTCATGTTACTTTGCAGGCAACACAAGAAGCTGCATACATACCAGCCATTAGAAGTTCCACAGCTGCTATCTCATCCATATTGAAAAGATCACTGATAATGAGTGCTTCGTCAATAAATTGTTGGGAAAAGGTTTGGGTTGCCTGTTCCCCTTGTACTGGCAGTCCAACTGTTGTTGATTTTTTAACAGCATCTCTGTACAGAGTATTTTTGGCCTGAGTAAGAATACATAATATATATATACATGTATATAAGCAATTATCCCTGGTATTTCAAAAACTAAATTTTAAGGCAAATATTCAATATTGGAATAATTATTTACTAAAAGTACAAAAAAAAAAATCTTGGCTAAAAACTAGGGTCAGTTGGGTTACAGGTAATATGCATATTTTTTCTTCTGGTCATACATTTTAATTCAACCCTCTTAGGAACAAAACTAAAACAATTATGCTTTTAAAATTAATTTCAAAGAAATATGTTACTGATTTGCCTTTTTCAAATATATCGAGTCATATATTTCATTACTTTTTACTTTTCTATCATTATGTCAATATAATATCTTTCTTTTTTTCTTTTTTTTTTTAATAAATTAAATTATTAATAAAAATTATTACTGTATATATCACATACTAGGGAAAAAACATACTTACAGAATTTTTTAGCAAGGATACAAAATCTGGCTTATACTTTCTCAATACAACTTCTAAATCATGAACAGCATCTGGTAACTTTTTATGTATAGCTGCATTGACTGTCTGCTCCAATTCCTTGTAAGAGCCCCAGAGGCGGGCCTCTTCAAACCAAATAAAATGTATTAATAATTAAAGTGTCCTATAAACAGGACCATTACCCTCCCCCTTTTAGGATTCTCATTAAAGCCCCTTACTCTCAGAGAAAATGTTGCCTACTTTCTATAGAAATGACATAAAAAGTTGTGTAATATCCAGATGTTAATAAAATACAGATGTCACAAATGTAGCATTATAAATATTCTTACTAGAGTCATAATTTGGTTTGTTCCAAAAATTAAACACAAACGAGCATTATTTACATTTTTCCACCCCAAAAGATCTTGTTCCCATTATAAATGCTGTATTTACATATAACACGTCTTTAATAGTAAAACAAAAGTAGATACCACTTCCCCATCAGGACATGAAATTCAGAGAAATTCTTTAGGAGCCATATGGGCTCCTAGATCTGAAATTCAAGGAGCCCGTACCAAAATCAGGGTGCCCGTGAATTTCAAAGTGGGTTTTTTTTTTATTAATAAAGAATTGATAAAACCAACTGTTTAATGTGACAAACATCTTTAACAACAATTTAAATGCAAATAATTGATTTAATGCAATAATTAAATTCCATCTCATAGTCTAGCTCTAATCTTTGGAACACATCATTTTCATTTTCTGACATTTCAGAATCACTGTCTCCACTGCATTTAAATTCACTAACAGACCAACTCAACAATTCACTCTTCACTTATCAGTATTAGACTGACTTGACTCATATTCTAAATTTACAGAAGACTGAAATGAAGACTCACTCTCTACATTTACAGTAGACTGACTTGAAAACTCACTTGCTACTTTTACAGTAGACTGACTTGTAGACTCACTTTCTGCATTTACAGTAGACTGACTTGAAAACTCACTCTCTACATTTACAGTAGACTGACTTGTAGTTGTAGATTCACTTTCTGCATTTACAGTAGACTGATTTACAGTATACGACTCACTTTCTGCATTTACAATAGACTGACTTACAGAAGACTAACAGGAAAATCCGCCATTTGTAAATATGGGCAAAGACGATCATGGTCAATATGGAGCTCTCAATATAATGCTAAATAAAAGTCAAACACCGAAGCGATAAAGATTTTTAAAAATACCACATTCCAAACCTGATAATGTCTTCTATTTTTTTATTTTTACTCGCCAAACAGGCGAGTTCAGATAGAAAACCACTCGCCCAGAGGCATTTTTACTCACCATTGACAAACGGGCGAGTGGGAATTTCAAGCCCTGCCAATGGTATGTAAATCAAATTACATGTCCCTTTCATTTAAAGTTTCACTTAGTTATGAATAACAATTGGGGGGGGGGGGGTGGGGGGGTGGTTACATTAAGTCTATTTCTGTAGGTTTTTTAGCA
This sequence comes from Pteria penguin, assembly GCA_035048485.1. Lineage (NCBI taxonomy): Eukaryota > Metazoa > Mollusca > Bivalvia > Pterioida > Pteriidae > Pteria > Pteria penguin. The sequence continues at coordinate 52,258,262 of CM068581.1, forward strand.
AAAGCACATGATCACATTCTAGATTGTTTGTAACAAATAATTATTGATGTTAACATGGTAGAAAGACCACATGATGCATACTGCATAAATTTCTTAACAGCAGCAATGTCCACTGATGACTAGTGTTGTACATCGGAAGTGATTTAAGAATCGATAATCGGAAGATAATCGGAAAAGGTAAACTGATCGATTATCAGTTTAAATCGGAAATCCATATTCTTTGAAATTTAGAGTTTGACAAATAATAGACCACATAGCAAATCTATTTTTGATTTGGCCGATTCAGCGTCGTCGTTGGTTAAGACACCATCTTGCATTCGCACATCCTCGGCCTTTTCGTGCGTAACGTAAAAAAAAGCCTCGGTTCGTAAGTCAATTGTAGCTATTATCAAAAAATTGTTCATGTAGTTTTTAACGCTCACATGTATACCAGACAAACAAGTCCATGCTTGGTGTGTAATGAAGACTGTAGAAGACTTTCACAATTCAACTGACCAAAATTAAACACTACTCCCGAACTATTGCGGCGTAATTAATTACATTCCTTGACACAGATTGTGTATCGGATTAATTTTACACTGCTGATATTACAGAGTACAATGGCGGGAACCGATTGATGCGTGGAATCAATGTAAGTCATTCCGCCAAGTGACGTCACAGTCCTTTTCAGTAAGCAAGAGAAAAGGGCGAGATCTTTTTACGTAGGCACAGGTAAAGAACAAGACTGTTCCAAATGGCCATCTTGTTATTGAGAGACAATTTGTGGAAAATTATATGCGAAACAATTAACGCGCAGTTTAGTTCGTTCTAAAGGATACTTTTTTATTTCCTCTCAGCGAAAATCGATTTTGAAGAATTGGAATCGATAATCGGAATTGAAAGATTTATAGCGATCGACAATCAATTATCGGCGACAATTAGTTCACCACTACTGATGACGTCCTTAAATTAACATGTATATACTAAAAACAACAAAAACAAAGAATTTGTAGTGATAACAAACAATCTAGAACATGAGCATGTGATTTTACTTAAAATAACACATAAACAGGCGTGTGGGACTAAAACAGCATGTTTGCAAGTTTTTGTCAATTTCCATTTGCTTTTTTTCTATATTAATTATTATATACGCATAATACGGAAAACAAGAGAAAGCAGAACATTCTAGAAACAGCGGTGCAAATAACAGGATATTGCCTCTTTTTGCAATTCATTACAATGTTAATTTTCCCAGTGAAAAGTACCTGTCATTTGAAAAATGTCAATAAAATCACTGCCAAACTTTCGAAAGTGAAAGTAAGGATTGAAAGTATACCTTGTCCTATTACCACTTGTTTGATAATTAAGGAAGCTATCATTTGTTCTATAATATATTCAATAACAACCTTTACACATATAGATAAGCACTACGTGTAGAATGATACTGATCATGCCTATCGGCGTGGTAACTACTATAAATAAGCCGGTTACCTGAATTTACCGCCATGCCAGCAGCCATGATTTTCGGTGAATCAAAAAGTTTATCAAAATCCCGATCCCGAAAAAAAAGTTCACTACGGAAATTTTTCATTGTTTTTCACCCTTTAATAATAATTAAATTCTTCTTTAGGTATACAATGAACAAAACTTTTGTTAACTATTGTTTTCCTTAAGTAAAGTTTAAACTGCTTCTCCTCAGCATGCCAGAACTGGCCTATATCAAGTCTTAGAAAATCAAGAAAACTAAATTTCGCCCACTAAATTTTGACATGATGAAATTTTCAAATAATCAAATTGATATTTCTCAATAAAAACTGGCAACAACATGTAAATGCATTGTGACCTCTTTAATATTTTGAATAAATCAAGAATATGGCAAAAACATGTGTGAAAAAATAGTGTGAATCAGGGGTTGGGGGGGGGGGGGGTGTTAGGGCTTATTTAGTGCAGCAAAACAATTAATGATTTTTTGTTTCGGTGTAAAATGAAATGGATTTTTTTTTTGTTCTCATGCATCTCATGTTTGGCCAACGTATCCGCTATTCATGTACAAATAACAGAGAAACCACAAAAGCATCTACTCTGCTTGAATGTTGTCACTATTACTATTTGTTAGCAAAATCAGCATTTAACCTTTTAAGATTCTTGTGCCCCAGGCAGGTATTTGTTGAAAGAAAGAAAGAAAGTAGGGAAGAAAGAAAGAAGACAAAACTTTCGTGAATTCGAAATTTTTACTTTACAGAAAAGTAAGACGCACCCTCGCTCCATAAAACATCCCTTGCGACCTTCTTGTTCGGTTGCCAACGAAAGCCCTCGTTATCTATATTTACATGTAGGCCACTTCTCATTTAACCATTCAGATTGATGTCTAAAAATAATCCTCACAAACAGGTAGACCCTGTATCGATGTATTGCTCTCATACCCATTTAAGTCTAAAACAGGTAGGGACGAATTTATTGATATTATACATGTACACATTTATCTATATTATGTACATGATAAATATATTAATTAAATGGGTTTCATCATAAAACTAATACTGGCTTTTGTCGAAAAGTTTTACCGGCCGTGTGACAAACTGCAGGACAAATGATATCCATAGATTTGATGTACATGTGAATCACTTATATGTCGCGAGACTTTATTTTCGCTATTATCTCATTTTAATATATCACGATATCTGAACAACGATACGATGCGTATCAAAATACGCTTGTTAAAATCACGAAACCAGGTGTATGATTTATTTGTTTCATGATTATCCATAGACAATACATAAAGAACAGTTCATACTTTTAAATGAGTGACAAATAGACAGAGAAGTATGAAAATGTATTTTGATAAACTAGATTCTTTTATGCATAATAATTTCATTTTGAAATATTATATATAACATAAAAAATGTTACAGAAGTAAGAGTGTCCTGCTTGCTTAGCCGTACTGGTTATTCGTGCACAAACCATCAAGAAGCCACAGAAGCATTGACTCTGTTGGAGTGTCGTCATATTGCTTCTTGTCAGCAAAATCAGTAGCTAATCTTAAAGAGTTTTATGTCCCAGCCATGGATTTTGTTGAAAAAAAGAAACAGAGTAAGGCAGAGAAACGCCTTCGCTCAGTAAAAAAAGTCCCTTAGCTTTGCGATCTTCTGGATCGACAACCGACGAATGCCTACGTGCAAGTAGGTCATTTCCTATTTCGCAATTGAAATAGTACTCGTGAACAGGTAGACCCTGTGTCGATTTATTGCACTCATACCCATTTTAAGCCCGAAAATTACCACAAACAGGTAGGCAGGGGTTTATTGCTATCATGCACATTTATGTATATTTTATATACACGATAAATAATTAATGAGTTACATCATAGCATGAATGGTTTTGTCGAACTCATTCTATCTACATACCAAGGTGAAAATATTGACATATTGCCCTAAGGTCCACATCCTACCAACGTCAGAGGGTTTATACCCCAAACTGAGACTTGATTCCTTACACCCTCTTCTTCTTCTTCCAATACGAAGTGTACTCAATGGTTGAGTGTTATACTTCTTTACAATGTGGTTAAACCATATCTTTATTCCGCTTCTCTATTTGTACTTTCCGCAGTGGGACAAATAGAGAAGCGGAATAAGGATATGGTTTTAATCAGATTGTACTTCTTTAAAGAACGTTTAAACTACCATAGCAACGGAAAACTTATAATAACGTAAAATACGAAATAAATCAGGCCACATCTTTTTAATTTGTTGGTTTATGGTTTCGTATATGAAAATCGGGTCGGGAAAAAATAAAGAATAAGCAAGTGAAAGCGCAGACAAATAATGAACTTCTTAGTTATTTAATATTGATGTTTATTTGTGGGACAATAAATAATCCATTCAAAGAAAACGATGTGTGTTTAAACTTGTAGATATCATTCAGATCGATAATTGTTGTTATTGTAAATGAATCTCCACGTGATACTATCTTTCCGCAAAAACCTTTATTATGTTTATTTGTTCTGTCTGCTAATTGCGAATTTATCGTTTCCTAATAATTAGTAATTTCATATTATGTATATGCATTCCAACTTTTATTGGTCAATACGAAATAACCAATGATAAAATTCTCTACTGATGTTTCTTTTATCTTTGCATTTAGAGCCACTAAAATAAAACCCACTAATTAAATCAATTCTAACAAAATAAATCGGGTAACAAATACAGATTGAAAAATTCAAAGGATCTATTCGCCAAATTTCGAACATAGCCGTCGAACGCAAGTCCACCGTAAGCGAGAAAGTGATTCGTGGTTGGCGAAAACAAGAAAAGGAACTACATGTTACAAAAAATTGAATAAAAAACCCCTTTCCATTGTGATAAACTCCGAATTTGAAATCGAACCAGAGGGCTGGATGCTTGAGCAACGCGCCGCCTGTTGAAGTATAAACACAATGGGTATTCGATTTAAAGCTAAAGAACTTGCAAGCTATTTGGGAATGACTGATTTCTCAAATAACCTGCCCTGGGTGCTTTAGATTAGTATGCGCTGCCGTACGATTGTATCCCAACAAGTATCCACCGACTTCCAGGAAAAACATGACAGTTTCCGCCTGTGTAATACTAACAACCTCCAAACACAGGGACAACGAGCCGAAAGCCCTGTGCTCCAAAAGCAATCTGAAGGAAATGGATTAACATGGACGAAGTAAATTGTTAACATGAATCAGACAATAGAGAGTCGCGGTGTCTCAGCGGTGAACATTCGTGCAACATTATGAATTGTTTCACACATTTCATGCAGCATTTCAAAAGTTTATTTTAAAATAATGGTTGTGATTTAAAATCAGAATCTTAACACGTGTTTTGCTGTCTGTGTTATGATTGTATAAAACATTAGTGACGACAACTTTTCTGTGAAACAATGACATCACACAATCTGATTAAAACCATATTTTTATCCCGCTTTTTTTTTTTATCCGCAATAGGACAAACAGAGAAGCGGAATAAAGATAAGGTTTAACCAGACTGCGATATCATAGCTCTGGCTATTATACGCTCTGTTTAAATAACAGGAGCGGATCTACATTTTGGAGTTAGGGGCGAAGTCTGGGAAGATCTAGGGGTCATCAATGTCCCCAGCAAGTCCAGAGCGGACCCCGTGGGGGACAAGGGGCGAAAACCCCAGAAGCTCCCTCAATTTGGCCATTTTAGGCCGTTCTCAGTCGGTATCGCAGCTGCTGTGTAAACGAAGCTTTTTGTGATGTTATTCGTGTCTTGTCCATACCCTGTTATTCTTGTTGTACATGCTGTGGATTTTGTCATACAACTTAGTCAGATTTGATCTTTCAATAAATCTGATTTCTATATAAATCCACTATCATTACCTTTTAGTAGACAGAACCGAGGCATCTATCATAGGCGAATATAGTCTAAATGTTTGAAAAGGGGGTTGCCAACTGCCATGAATGTTTTTCAGTCAGGGAAGGGTGGAGTTGGGGTTGAAGCCCTGAGCCTAGCGAAATGACATTTGTTGGACACATGTTTTCGAACAAAAGGGTTGCAACCCCACATCCCCGGCCTACTACCGGTTTATCAATTATCCTAAAACGGGCAGACGGAGGCTTATTGAACGATATATTGTATGGAAATTATTTTCACTCGGATTGATTGATTGGTTGATTTTTGTTTAACGTGACACCACGAATATTTCACGTACATGTATATGGTGACTGCATCTGCCTGATGCGGGGCATACAAATTTTGACCTTTGCAACGGATCCACCCGAAACCGTGAGGGAACTTTAACGTGCCATGCATACCACGACACGGGGCTTCGGATAATTACTGTCTCATCCGAAAGACAGGACACCGGCATGACCAAAGCGGGACTCGAACCCCGGCCTCCCGATCAGGAGTCCAGCGCGATACCACTAGGCCACGCCGGCTTATTTTCACTCGGATGAATTCTATTGACTAAATCAGAGTATACAATAATAAAGATGTATATTGGAAGAGAAGCCGTAACCAGACTTCAAGACCACGTGTATTTCCCACTGTGAGGGCTGGACTCAGGTTCAAAATTACACGCTGATCTCTGGCCAGTGAAGCTGACAAAATTGAAACAAAAGAGTAAATTTCAGTTATTTATTTACAATGAATTTTGTAGACGAACACTAACACAATTGAAATACAACAGTTTTTATTCTATAAGCCAGATCCTAACAAAATTAACTTTATTCCAAAAGATTTGTGACCTGGTCGTCTTGAAAGATTGATTATACACCAACAAAGAGGGGGCAGACACATTGCAAGAGAGAGGTGTTAGGTTCACCCTCCCTCCTCCCTTACGCCACCTCTCTCTCTCTCTCTCTCTCTCTCTCTCTCTCTCTGGGAATGGGGATGGGTCCACTCCGCCCCCTTTGAATCCGCCACTGTGTAGGATATCCTACTATTAAGGTGACAGCTGATATCACAGCTCAGGTAATTAAAGAAAGCAATAACTGTCCGTTACAGTAATAGAGATCGTAATGAAGATGGACACAAGTCAATATACTGGAGTTCGCGATCCTTTAATTGCAGTAAAAAAAGGGTTTAAAATTTGTAAAATTTAATTGCAAAGTAGTACGTCACACAGCAGTTCGAAATCCGCCACAGTCGAGTAGTCCGAATACACAATACTGCCCTCCATCAAATACGTTAAGCTCTTCCACCTTTGTAAGGACCAACATAGAGTTAGGTATCTCAATTTTCCGCCGCGCGACCTACACTCTGCATCGACTTTAAGTCCGTTATTTACGATACATAAAAACTGCATTCAATATACATGTAATAATTAATGTTATAAAAGAGAAAAATGAATCAAAATGAGATGTGTTGTATACGTTACTATCGTTTTGAAAAATGTTTCTTTTAAGAATTTAAATAAAAGTTTCTCGATGTTATTTTTGGTCTGTTAGTTTTAGAATAAGACTCGAAATTTACCGCTGCACATTTATCAGTAATCGAGATCAAATCATCGTTTTCTAATTTTATTAGATCTATGGGCAAAACGTTTTGGTTGGGTCGGCGGAATTAACGAAAGTCCAAAATCATATTTTTTTCTTAAAGTCGGAAACATTGGGTCGGCGGATCCGTAAACCAACAAATTAAAAAAGTGCAGCCTTAGTGTTATGTAACATCGGAACTCACAAATATTTATCGCAATGAACATTCAGGACCTGTTAAAATCAAAGGTGAGACCAGAAATCGATAGGAAGAGTTAGCATCTTCCGCTTGGCTAGCTGCATCTACCTGCCAAAACATATACATGTAGTCAATAAACAAATTTCAACAATGCAGAAGACATGAACAATATTTACAATGTGCTGGGATTTTATAGGAGTAAATTTTGTTTGTCAGAGCGATCGGTTGTTACCAAATGCACTTATGATAAACAAATGAATCGAAAAAATACCACATTTAACTAAAGCCGGTGAAATTTGTAAGCAGTAATGCAAAGCTGTCACGTTTATGCCAAATGCTGTATACATTTCACATATGATTTTGCATTGGTTGAAAAATAAAATGAAATGAGAGGATTAACTAATTTAGGCAGGGTGACAAGTATTACATCCAGCTGCCTAGCATTCTACGAATTGCCTGGTTACGAGTTCTTCGCATTACGACTTGTCTTGTAAAAAGTAAACAAAGAAAATATGGCCCAGTACTTTCACTTTGTATGTTGTTCATCTTAACCCATATACAACTCTTAATTCGTGCGACTAAGAGGTATCATTGTTCCTAGATAATATATATATATTGGACAATTGACTCGGTTATACAACAGTCGTAATTTACACTGATTAATCAGAGTATCAGTGTAAAAACATAATTTTATCTCGTCGGGACAAACACTGGTAAATACCCGCACGGCCGGAGAGCTACTGCACACTGGCTGCGTCTTGCATAGACAAAAACTTTAACATGGACCATAACTTTAGAACCATTAGAGACAGGGCTTTAATATTTCACATGTGTTTTCCTTGTACCAGTATCTTTCATTGGGTTCTTCAATTTTTGACCTTGTGACTTGTGACATTGACCTTGAAGATTGACCTACTTTTTAAAATCTTCAGCCTTGGTCATAAGTTACAAACAGTAAGAGATAAAGCTTAAAAATTTCAAGTGTATTCCTTGTGACAAAACCTTTCACATCAAAATGTTTTACATTTTGACCTTGACCTTGAAGATTGACCTTCTTACAAAAAAAATCTTTAACGATGGTCATAACTTATAAATGGTATGAGATATGCCTTAAATATTTTATCTGAGTATTCCTTGTGACAAGACCTTTTATTACGTATCAAAATTTTACATGTTTTGACCTTGACCTTGAAGATTGACCTACTTACAAAAAACTCTTGCTATTTAAATTTGGTTGCCTTTGGTAAGCTCTGTTGTCATCTGATAACTCTTGTTTGGATATTTTGCTATGCTTTATTTTTTTAATTTTAAGAAAGAGAATTTACTAGCTTTGAAAGACTTCTGCGTCAGAACTCGATGAAAGAATTTTATGAAGCTTGGTAGGGATGAATTACATGTACTCAAGATCCCTATATATGTTGTTGTTTTGGACTAGATCTGTCAATTGGTTTATTCACTGATGCAGTGATGGCAACATAATCCAAAGGTGGTACGACTGTAATGTCCTTTTACCAACTTCTTCTTAAGATCATCTGCATGCTGCATACAATAGATCTTCAAACTGTATATACGAGAGTTATCTAGAAGGGTGTCTTAAGAAGTACAATTGGTAATTTTTGGTTCCATCATGAAATCAAATTTTGGACACTTTTTGATGTTCTTTTAAATTTGTCATTTTCATCTGTTTTCAGGTAATTCCTTATAGACTTTCTCTTTGTAGGTTGCTTATAATAAATTGAATGTATTTAAACTAATTTTATTGTAATGAATGTATTTGGAAAGAAATGGATTCCAAAACTAATTTGTAGGATTTTTTGTATTTGTTTTTTTTTTCTGAAGTGGGACTATAATATTACTGTCCGCGCCACTCATTTTGTAAACCGAAAAATCTGGATTTTCACTTTTTTATCTTTTAAATAGTGTTACAAAATTAATATCAATCGACAGATCTTGTTTAGTCGTAACTTTTGGTGTACGTTATATGTTTCTACGAAGAAGCATTCATATTTTATAGGGAAAATTCATTTTAGATAGGGTGTTTTCTATGTTAATTTTGACGTGACGTCACCGATGTTTAACATTGAGTCTATGGGAAACTTGGCAACGTCTTGTCAAAATTTAACATAGAAATCGCCCTATCTAAATTGATTTTTTTGTATAAAATATGAAGGCTTCTTCATACAAACATATAGCATACACCAAAAGTTACGACTAAACAAGATCTATCAAATGGTTTTGCCTTTTTGAAATTATTCTGAAGTTGAATAACTGAAAATCCAGATTATCCAGTTTCCAGAGTGAGTGGTGCGGACAGTAGCATGTAATGAGGACCTTTAATAGGAACTTCTGCTGCAGAACTACTGACAAGATCTTATCAAAACTTGGTAGGTATGAAGTGCTTAAGGTCTCCTACAAATGTTACTTTTTTTTTACCAACTTTACTCTGTGGGCTGGGTGTTACACATGTACATGTAGGCCCTATAGAGGGTAGTAACCCTCCTTTGACAAACCTCTTTACGTTTTTTTTTGATTTAGTCATTTCCACACATTTTTTTGTGTCATTTTATTTGATTTATTCAATACACAGAAGTAATATAGCATAATATAATACTTACCACATATTTTAAATATCTATTTAAGTGATTATGTAAAAGTGTCATGTGAAAATTTATGACACAGCCCCAGTCAGGTGCCTTTAGCTGTAAGACTGGTATGTCAATGCACCAGCCAGATGCCTCTAGTTGTATGACATTATGTCACAGCCCCAGTAAGGTGCCTTTAACTGTAAGACTGGTATGCTAATGCCCAAGCTAGATGTCTGTAGTTATATGACATTATGTCACAGCCCCAGTAAGGTGCCTTTAGTTGTAAGACTGGTATGTCTATGCCCAAGCCAGATGCCTTTAGTTGTATGACATTATATCACAGCCCCAGTCTGGTGCCTTTAGTTGTAAGACTGGTATGCCAATGCCCAGCCAGATGTCTCTAGAAGTATAACATTTATGTCACAGGTCCAGTCGGGTGCCTTTAGCTGTGAGACTGTATGTCAATGCCTCAGTCATATGCCTCTAGTTGTATGACATGTATGTCACAGCCCCAGTCAGTTGCCTTTAGCTTAAGACTGGTATGTCAATGCCCTAGCCAGATGTTTTAGTTATATGGCATGTATGTCACAGCCAAAGTAAGGTGCCTTTAACTGTAAAACTGGTATGCCAATGCCCCAGTCAGATGTCTCTAGTTGTATGACATGTATGTCACAGCCCCATTAAGGTGCCTTTAACTGTAAGACTGGAATGCCAATGTCCCAGCCAGATGTCTCTAGTTGTATAACGTGTAGGTCACAGGCCCAGTCGGGTGCCTTTAGTTGTAAGACTGGTATGTCAATGCCCCAGTCAGATGCCTCTAGTTGTATGACATGTATGTCACAGCCCCAGTAAGGTGCCGCTATCTATAAGACTGGTATGTCATTGCATCAGTCATATGGCTCTAGTTATACGACATGTATGTCACAGCCCCAGTCAGGGGCTACTACATGTAGCTGTAAGACTGCTATGTCAGATGCTTCTAGTTGTATGGCATGTATGTCACAGTCCCAGTAGGGTGCTTCTAGCTGTAAAACTGGTATGTCAATGCCCCAGCCAGATGCTTTTAGTTGTATGACATGTATGTCACAGCCCAGTCAGTTGCCTTTAGCTGTAAGACTGGTATGTCAATGCCCCAGTCAGATGCTTCTAGTTATATGGCATGTATGTCACAGTCCCAGTAGGGTGCTTCTAGCTGTAAAACTGTATGTCTATGCCCCAGCCAGATGCTTTTAGTTGTATGACATGTATGTCACAGCCCAGTCAGTTGCCTTTAGCTGTAAGACTGGTATGTCAATGCCCCAGTCAGATGCTTCTAGTTATATGGCATGTATGTCACAGTCCCAGTAGGGTGCTTCTAGCTGTAAAACTGTATGTCTATGCCCCAGCCAGATGCCTCTAGTTGTATGACATGTATATCACAGCTCCAGTCAGTTGTCTTTAGCTGTAAGACTGGTATGTCAATGCCCCAGCCAGATGCCTCTAGTTGTATGACGTGTATGTCACAGCCCAAGTCAGGTGTCTGTAGCTGTAAGACTGGTATGTCAATGTGGCGCCAACCATCCAGTTCGATTCCCTGGGTTGTGCCACTATGTTTAAGAGGTTGGTTACCTCCTGCTTCCATGTCGCGATATAACTGAAAAATTGTTGAAAGCGACTTAAAACACCAATCAACCAACCAACCAATCGTCCATAATTTGAGATTCAGGAGCATACTCCAAGTGTTTTCAAAAAACTGCACATAACACAGTGGGGGGAAACACTCAAAATCACATAACACAGTGGGGGGAAACACTCAAAATCACATAACACAGTGGTTGGAAACATTCAAAATCACATAACACAGTGGGGGGAAACACTCAAAATCACATAACACAGTGGGGGGAAACACTCAAAATCACATAACACAGTGGGGGGAAACATTCAAAATCACATAACACAGTGGGGGGAAACACTCAAAATCACATAACACAGTGGGGGGAAACATTCAAAATCACATAACACAGTGGGGGGAAACATTCAAAATCACATAACACAGTGGGGGGAAACACTCAAAATCACAGTGGGGGGAAACACTCAAAATCACAGTGGGAACCCAGGTGGAAATTTACCAGTGCTAATTCACACCTTTGTTGATCACACTGTGTATTGTGTAATTCTTTGAAGGCTACACCTGGATGTGGCACACTGTGAGGAGTGGAAAAATGAAAAAATGCCTGGACTGTACTATATATATTTTTTTTTGTTCATCTGTCTTGTCTGTGGCCAAAAATTAATATTAGTGGCAATATGGCACTTGGCACAGCTGGTGAACAGTTGGAGATAGGACTGTGATATTTCCTGTGTATATTCCATGAGTTAATACATGAATCTCTTTTCTTATACCCCCACACCACCCCCTCCCCCCAAAAAATGACTTAACTTTAGCATTAACTGCCATCTGAAAACATCAGTGTTTTAAACCAGACTCTAAGTAGTGTATATGGAGACTGCTTATCTACTGCAAAACTATTAGAAAAATTATTCAACATATACTAACATTTTATGAAAATTAGATTTAAAATTACTCTACTCTTACAGTGCTGTCGGCTGTGTGGTCGAGGGAATATAACTATGTGGAGCAAGCAAGCAGCTGGTCTTTCCAAACAGGCTCAACATGTTTTTAGACTCGGTTTACAAAACAAGCTTAGAAATGTATATGGAACAAGAGCCACATCACAAGTTGCCAGTAATAATGTTGATATGGATGTTTCTAAGAAAAACAAGAGTTTGAAAAAATATGAAGACATTCCAGAGTTTATACTTAATACTTGGAATCCATTTGTTTTGATGTACAGATATTTTTCATTAAACATGAAACCAAACACAAATCACCTTTTCTTTGAGAATGTGCATAACTTACTGGGACCAATTTTTCGCTTCAAATTTGGGCCAAATAATATTATTTCTTTCAAAGATGTAAAGGCAGTAGAAAATTTCCTGAGACGAGAAGAAAAGATACCGATGCGGCTTTCCCTTCCTTCATGGAAATTACAGTGGAAGGAAATTGGTCAACCTTATGGTCTTTTTTTAAGGTAAGAAAAATTATTTAATGAAAACTTGCATTCCAGATGCAGAAGTTGTAGGAAATTAACTTCCTTATCTTAAACATTGAACCTGATGTATTAGACAACAAAAGAAATTCAGCACTCGCCTGCAGTTCCTTTGATGTTTGACCTGAATACTTGAATATAGGTATGAACAAGTTATAACAAAGACAAGATAGACAAGTGGTAGGAAAGTGCATGTGGTCTTTCTACACATTCTACTTGAGGTCAAATCCTTCTTTTACAGCAATAATGAAATTCAGGAACATCAAACTCTGACACTGTGTAAATATAGAAGGGTGGTTGACAATTTGGTTACCCTTATTATACAATGGGATGTATTAAAAAAGGGATATCTACCAAGGTATCAGAAATTGTGACTTGCTACATGCAAGCCGGAGATGCCTAATCCTTCAAGGTACTAGGGGCAATCCATTTATTGATTTTCAGAAACATATAATTTCAATTTTCAAATTCTTTTCTGAGATTTTTTAGAAATGTTATGTATAAAACAAATGATATATTGAAATAGATATGCAGTTGAATTTAATTTAAATGTATCATAAAATCCACTTTGGTATAACCCTAGTATTTGCATCTATGTTAAATCTGTTAGGTTCAAACTCTTTTCCATATTGTATCAGATGTCTGCATAGAGAATGGGAGCTTTATTCCATCTGAAGATTTAAAGCAAATGCATAATATTAATTTACCTTTTACGTTTTGGTTTTTTGGGCTCAAAAAATCTATGTTAAAAACAAGGCCTCACTTAGATGAAGGTCTTTGACATAGAATGTTCTCACAAACTACACTTTATATGCATTATTCTTAAGACAATGCATGGATCAAAGTAATATATGTATCATTTGTTTTGTTTTGTTTTGTTTTGTTTTTTTTAAATATTATATATATCAAAATATGACCATAAATGGAAATATTTATTGGACCTAGACAATTCACATTGAAACCATACTACAATTTTTTTTTACATCAGTGTACCTAAGACTCCATTGATTAAAATGTTTTCAGTAAAGAATCATATATAGAATTGTTAGTACTAATAAAAATCTTACTGATCACAGAATCAAATCTAACTGTGGTTGTAGTTCATGGAGGTCCAACACAGAAACAATAAAACATTTATTTTTTCAGTATTTCCATACCCAACAAATTTGGTGCAAACAAAGCATCGGATTGAATCATGCAGTTGTGTTACATGAACTTGCATCTCACAATAAACAATACTTGATTTGGAATTTCTGTGATAAAGAATGTTGAACTTGATGTTGTTTTACTAGTAGTAAAATGTTATATACGTACAAAATCCTAACGAAACTCACATTTTAACTTCACTGAGCTGCAACATAAATGTTACATATTGTCTTGTTATATTGCTGAAAAAACCATATGCAATAAATAAGAAACCAAATGACCTTAAAATGGAATTCTATTAAAAATATCATAAATAATATACCTTAGAATATGTCCAAATGACCTTAAAATGGAATTCTTTTAAAAATATCTTAAGTAAGATGTCTTAGAATATGTCCTCATGCTTGATTTCCTATATTAAACAATTAACAATTTCTCATGCGTATGGATATTTGAAAATGTCGAATTAGAAAAAGGTCAAAGATCACAATTCAGCAGAAAGGTCATGTCACAAGAAATTTGCATGTTCTAATCAATAATAGTTCAAAAATATGTGTTTATGTATGATATGCATTTCAACCAGGTATGAACTTAACTCAGGTCGGGCAAATAGAAATTATCAACCAGATAAAACATTTTTATAACAATTATTAAACTGTAACAGCAGAAAATTTGTTGCAATGTTGTTATGACTTCATGTTTGTATTTTCCAGTGAAGGTGAGGATTGGTACCGTATGCGCCATTCTACCAATAAGGTCTTGTTAAATACACAGAAAATAGCAACAACAGCTGATAGAATACACGATGTTACAAAAGACTTTCTTCTTGCCATAGCAGAAAATAGAGACCAAAACAGCACAGTGGTTCTAGACAAATATATACGAAAGTGGACACTAGAAAGTAAATTTGTACATACCACTTATACAATATCAATATGTATATTTTTCAAGTATGCTTTTTAGGTCATACGTTTTTATGTTCTAGCGCTGTCTGTCCAGCGTCTGGCGTACAGCGTCTGGTATAAGCTTGTTCAGGCTATTACTTCTTTCCCTGTGCATGGATTTCAAAAATATTCCAAAGAATTGTTACTTAGGACCCAAGGGTGTGTCATGACCTTGACCCAAGGTCATAGGTCAAAGGTCAAGGTCACAACATGCAAAGTGAGTAAAACCTTGTTCATGCCATAACTTCTTCCCCTGTTCATGTATTTCAATAATATTTCACAGAATTGTTACTTAGGACCCAAGGGTGTGTCATGACCTTGACCCAAGGTCATAGGTCAAAGGTCAAGGTTACAACATGCAAAGTTAGTAAAACATTGTCTGGGCGATTACTTCTTGCCCTGTGAATGGATTTCAATAATATTTCACAGAATTGTTAATTAGGACCCAAGGATGTGTCATGACCTTGACCCAAGGTCATAGGTGAAAGGTCAAGGTTCACAACATGCGAAGTGAGTAAAACCGTGTCTGGGCCATTACTCAAGGTCAATGTCAAAACATGCAAAGTGAGTAAAACCTTGTTCGGGCTATAACTTCTTCTCCTGTGCATGGATTTCAATAATATTTTACAGAATTGTTACACTTGACCCAAGGTCATAGGTCAAAGGTCAAGGTCACGACATGTAAAATGAGTAAAACCTTGTTCGGGCCATAACTTCTTCCCCTGTGCATGGATTTCAAAGATATTTCACAGAATTGTTACTTAGGACCCAAGGGTGTGTTATGACCTTGACTGTCAAAGGTCAAGGTCACAACATGCAAAGTGAATAAGACCTTGTTCGGGCCATAACTTCTTCCCCTGTATATGGATTTCAATAATGTTTGTGCTAATATAGTAAAATGCTATGGAATGCAATAGCTTTAGTAAATGTCAGCTGTTTTTCATGAAACTAATACAGAGTGCTTAAATAGGATAGAGGAAGTGGCCTTTTGATTTTGAGCTAATTCTGTGTTGTCGTTACAGAGTTATGGAACTTGGATTTTATTTTTACTATGATAAACTTCAGTTGTTTTTCATGAAACTTATACAGAATGCTTAAATAGTGAAGGGGAAGCCACCTTTCAGTTTTGAGCAAATTCCATTTGTCGTTACAGAGTTATGGGACTTTCATCCTTCATTTTGAATTTCAATATTTCATAAAAATATTACCAAAGAGACCAATGTTTGGGGGTAATAAAACCATACGTTTACATTGATCCCGTACAAAGTAAGCGACGGGCATATTAAGCCATGCTAGGTGTTGCTCTTGTTGTTACATATTGTGTCACTTTCACGTGCCTAGTCGAGTCATTGATTGGCTTTGGGAAATAACGATTTTGGTGACTGGAACAACATCAGAGTTTACCATAACATGATCTCTTACGGGTTTTGCTAGATCTTCGTATGCATTGGGACAGATAGAGATGAGAAATCAAGATATGCTTTTAATCAGACTGTAATTGGGCATGGACTACATCTGTTAAGAATAAAACATTTAAAACTTCTTTTTGAAATTTACCAAGTCAATAGACCTTTTTATATGCCTACATAAATTGTGGTTGTACAGTAAACTCCACATACAGCGAACACGTTTATCACGAATTCATGCTTACTACGAACCAAGATGAATTCCCCGACCTTATCATCATGTAAAGTTATGGGAAATTTTCCGTTTTCAGCGAATTTTAATAGTACAAACTAATGCATATTGCGAACCAAAACCATTGGCCCTTTGTTTAAATTTCTTCATAAATACACATTGTTATTACGAACTGATTACCTGTGATTACTACGATTATGTGATTAGTAATAACAACTTGTTTGTCACCATAGTTCAGATTTGAGGCGATAATTGTTTGACAAACAAAGGGCGTCTGTCTTACATGTATTTATCTTACTTTGGAGTGGATATTTTAAGCTTGGTAATGGATTCCCTATCTAGGAAATGCATAGCGATATCATTAGAAACTAAATATCAAATCATTGTTAAAGTTGATGAAAAATAACGGACAAAGAAGGACACTGCGGCGGACTTTGGTATTCTCAAGAATACATGGAGTACAATACTTTAAAACCGTGATATAATGTTGGGGTTTTCAACTGTCTTCATACAGTCAAAAAATTTGTCAGATAAAACATCAGATACAAAGAAAAAGAAAACATTAACAGACTTCTGATGAAGATTGGATGAATTGCACAATCTTTGAATGCATACTACAAACATGTATGATATATTCATTGTTTATAAATTCAGTATGTAAACGGCCTTCCGTGTTTTTTCTTAATATAATAAACAGGATTTGCTACATATTTTGGTTATAGCGAACTTTATTTCTTCCCTTGGTAAATTTCGTAATATGCATATGGCGAACTATGCATACTTACAAACCAGCTTTATTGGTCCCTAGCGATTCGTTATAAACATGTTTAACTGTATTATGCTATACCGCTGTCGTCCATCTGTCCCACCTATCTTGTCTTTGCAAATCCTCTTAAACCCTTAGGGGGATTGTGGTAAAAATTAGTACATTGAAAGAACACCATATAAAGATTTGCATATTGCAAGGGGAATGCGGTCTAAAACAATGTACAAGATTTATGACCTTAGGACTTAGATTTTCTTAGAATACCTTGCCTTTGCAATTTTTCACGAAACATGGTACAAAGAAAGAACATCATATGAAGATGTGCATATTGGAAGAGGTTCAAATGCTGTTCAAAACAATTTACAGGATTTATGACCCTTGGACTCAGATTTTTCTGTACAAAATATCTTGTCTAATTGCAACTCCTCCTGAACCCTTTGGTGAATTTTGATGAAACTTGGTACAAAGAAAGATCACATTATAAAGATGTTCATATTGAATCCTCAATATTTAATACAATTGTAGTCAGTGTATTTATAAAAGGAGGGGGTGTCAACATGGGAAATGATGGATGGTCGAAGATAAGCAATTAACTTAGTTTTTATGAGACCTGGGATGATATCGTATGGGGGTACTATGTGCCGTTCAATGGTGCCCTATTTTTCATGTTAATTTCATCTCTCATGAATCCCAAGCATATCATTTTTGGTAGTTCAAAATTGCATCCTTTTTTTATGGCATAACAATTATAGCATTTTAAAAATTCCAATAAAAACAGTTTCTTTTGGCATTTGACCCCTAGTATCATGTAAATTGTGAAATTGGCGAATTGTCATCAAAGTTCACATGTTGCATCTTTACCAAAAGAGGAAAATGAATTAGGGATTTAATGATACTTCACCCCAGAGGTCTAATAGTGCTATAGTAAAAAATTTAGGAAGCCAGATCTTCCAAAAGCTTTCTAGGTACTGTAATGGACATGTATTGGCCCAGGTAGCTCAATGGTGAGAGCGGGTTCGATTCCCACGTACGACCACATCTTTTCCTCCTCTCTGTTACATTCTGGTGCTGTGGTCAGCCCTAATGAGTTGCATATTTGTTTGTGCACTGTGAGGTTTATGATCTTTGAGTTATTTTGTGTTTCGCTTTCCAGAATTGGATATCTCTGGCAGGAGACCCATTTATAAATGTGCAAGAATGATCTTTTAAGTAGCATATATCTTCTGTAGCATTTATTCATTCATTTTTGTGTGTGACATCATATTTCGGAGAAGGAGGGGAGTTACTTCCCTTTTTGGATGGTCTTGAAGTATGACACTCATTTATGAGTACACTTCGTAATGGAAGAAGAAGAACCTAAAGACTGCTACATTTAAACAAAACTTATCCTTGTCCAGCATTTCATGCATAAAATCAGTTCTGCTGGTATATGAGCAGAAAGTTAGATACTTTCCTTTTCAAAGTGGATAGCAGATAATGGTTGCTTTTCTCCTGGATTGGACCAGTCTCAGGAAGCCCAGAATGTGACAAAGCTGGTTCTGGGATGTACCTTGTTTTGCAGGTAGAAATTTCAGAGTTGGAATATATGATTATGTAAATCCAAATATATTGTGTTAAAAGATGTGGTTTTGTTTGTGGTGATTTTGAAATAATGTACAAATCCGAAAAAGGAATATACTCTGATACTACTTAATTTTTTCAAATTAACCATCAAAGTGCTTATGTGTTTGGTAAGAGCCCATTTGGGCCTCTTGTTTTTATTGCATAATAGATACTAGCATAAAATTTGGTCAGGTCCATGATAGTGATGAAAGAATAATCAAATTGCATTTAACCTTAGTTTAGATCTCTGTGTCCTGTCTTCTACTTTAATAGCATGTTGATCCTTACGTTAATTGTTTTAATTGATTAGAAATTTATTATGTAGTTGATATGACCATCTTGCCTCTACTGGTGGTGAGTAAATATAATAATATAGTGGCTAGTAACTGATCTTAGCCAGAAACTGTAAGTCCTTCACCAGTATTGTGAAATTTCTTTCTCTTTTTCAGCTTCTATGAATGTGTTTTTAGAGCAGAGACTGGGGCTTTTTACTGATAATCCAAATCCAGAAGCTATCAAAACTATAAATGCTGTCAATGATTTTTTTGATTCATCAAATTCCCTGAATAACGTTACTCCAGATAGGGCTAAGAGATTTTATAAGAAACTATGGAGAAAACAGAAAGATTCTCTTATTATCCTTTTAAACTTTGGTAAGTAAATTTGCGAGTGTTAATCAAGTTTTGAATTAGAGAACAACCACATAATCTGAGAAGTCTAAAGCTCTATATGTCTTAATATTTACGATATTTAATTCTATGGATAGTTAAAAGATTATGAGCTGCATTGTAATGAAGAAGCAAAGCAAAACTGTTCTTAGTCAGTAATTCTTTAACTATGGTACTTCTAAAGGTCATGTAACCAGCAGTGTGTGTCATTTAGTCGGCTTATATGGTACATGTACTGATAATACATCAAATTAGTATAGGTTTTTAACATTTTAAAGCTAAATTATTTTGAGCTGTTGAAATATTTTCAGAAAAAAAGATACTTGAGATAGATAAAGATTTAGGAAGTTGTTATATAGTTTATTTAAAAGATATGATATTCTTCATTTATGTAACAATGATAATGATTCACTACAAAAATGATTTAAATATGATACTGGTAATGCTTATGATAACTCTTAGTATAATAACACTTGAATAACTCCAATAAATGTCTAGGGTCAGTAAATTCAACTTACAGGCTAGTGATTTTTGTAAAGTATAAAATTTGGTAAAAGATCAATTTCTTTGCATTGTTATGTTTATAAGTATACACCAAAGCAATCTGATTAAAACCATATCTTTATTCCGCTTCTCTATTTGTCCCATTGCGGATAAATTTCTGGCAAAACCCTGTAAGGGGTCATGTTCTGTTGAACTCTAATTTTCAGCCAATCTGTGGATCGGCTACAAATTCCTAGGAATGAAATTAACATCCCCAATGTGCATGACCTACTAGGTAGTTTTTGAACAGTTGTTGTTATATATTGCGTCACTTGCACGTGCCTAGCCGAGTCATTGATTGGCTATGGGAAATAACGGTTTCGGTGACTGAGATGTTATCAGAGTTCACCAGAACATGACCCCTTACAAGATTTTACCAGATCTTTATCCCCAATAGAACAAATAGAGAAGCGGAATTATAGATATGGTTTTAATCAGATTGACACCAAAGGATATGTGAAATCTTGATAAAAAAATGTTGAATTACGTCTGTATGACCCCATAGATATGTACTAAATTTGCATATATGTGGAAAATGGCCTTAGAAATGCTAAAATTCAAACATTTTTTTACATTTTTCAGATACAGTGCAAGTTTAACGTAATATAATTTTATGCTAGACATGTTTTTGTTTGGTATACAATTTGTGACAAAAATATCACATTGGGTCTTACATGCTCTCATATCTAATCTTAGAATATATTTCTTTTTATGCTGATTTTGCCAAAGATTTCAAGTTTCAGGGGTCTGGGATGGCATTTACTTCCATATTAGAATGTCAAATTTATATATTAAATTATATTCTGATAGGGTTTGTGTAATTAGGCATCATCTCATATGCTAACAAATATTTCTGATTAGTTTTCATATTTAGGCTGATTTAGAGGGGTTAGTGAACCTTGTCATGTAGGTCTTTTGTTTCTTCTTCTCACTATGACTCATACCTCACATGAATCACCAACATTTTTGCATTTCTTTGTAGCTCGGAGCTGTATTAATGAGCGACTTGCATTGACTGAAAATAATAAAGATGTGGAACCCGGTATGATAGAGTTTATAATAAAGCAATATCTCCAAGACAACCCTACTGACAGTCTAGAAGAGATGTACAGTACCATCATGGAAATCATGCTTGCTGCAATTGACACAGTAAATATTTTATGTAGCCGTATCTGTTTAAGTCAGTTGAGTTACCTCGTGTGTCTTACATACATTTCATAGGCAGATCTAAAAATCTTTGAAAGGGGGAGTTGCAACCTCCCATGACTAATGTTTTGCTCTATTTAGTTCGTTAAGGAGGAGGGGGCGGGGTGTTGCAACCCAAAAATGGTTGAAAATGACCTTTTTGGGGGAAAATTTTCCAACACCCCCCCTTCCACCAAATGCGCCTATGTGCTTTATGCATGAACAGTTCAACATTAAGGTAACATGGTATAATGTTTAACAGAAAAAAGATACAAACAAAACCAGTAATTCTACCACTGGCTTTAAAAATAATCTTTGAAAAAGTTTACATCAGTTAATCAGCTGTAATCAGTAAGATAAGATTTTTATTTCTAATTAGAGCTCCAACACAATGTTATTTACCCTTGCTGCATTGTCAAGGGACAAAGATCTTCAGGAGAGGTTATATAAAGAAATCATGGCCACAACTTCATCACCAGATGAAATACCTACAGCCAGTACATTCCAAAATACCCCTTTACTGCGGGCAGTTCTCAAAGAGTCCATGAGGTCAGAAATGTACTTTTGTGCCTCAAAAACAATAACCTGGAGTACATGGCATTTGCTTCATCTGTCAAAAATGCTTTGAAATAATCTCTTAAATAGTGTGCTTGCTAGGTGTAAAAGGAGAAAAGTTGTGCTATTGAAGATATGTCTGATATTGCAGGAATGATTGTAAATATTTTCAAGGCCATTTATGTGAAGGCCAAGGTCATTAATGACTTTTAATTTGGTACATTATCTGAAAGCATTTGAAATGAAAATATTGTAGATTACATGTAAGGTGTTTTTCAATACCAGTATGTTGTACTCACAAATACTTCATTACCTTTTACAGAATGTATCCTGTAGCCTTTGCTGCAGGTAGAATACTCCAGAGAGACACAGAAATAATGGACTATCATGTACCTGAAGGGGTAGGTAGATATACAATTCTTAATGATATATAAATCATTCACTATTCACTTATTATAGAAGGATTCTACATGAAAATTAGGAAGTAAAGTTTGGATAATACATGTAAAAGAACACAAACACTTTATACTGCAAATTTTCGACCTCATGGCCTTTATCAAGCAATATAAGAGATGACAAATGTAAAGCTATGTAAAATCCATTACTATGTTTAAAAAATACTGTAGCTTCAAGCTAAGTCAAACATTTGCATTATAGAGTATTTGTGTTCTTTTACTTTTAATATACCGGACTTCCCGTTGGAGGAGTACTTAGATTCTTTATTAAAGTTTGGATACTTTATATGAATTATCAGTAGTTCACTTAGATAAGAAAAATATTTTTCTATTCCAGCTTTTGGGCTAAAAAGTTTTTTTTTAATTAGTTGCCAACCCTCTTCTCATCTTCTGTCTGATTAATTTTTGTAAGTTTTTCTAGCAGGACATGTTTTCATATGGATGTACCATTCTTTCAAGGTCATTATTAGGAATGTAACAATATACTGCAATAGGATAGATCATGATACAAAGGCCATGATACATTACAAAATACAAAAATCTCAGACGATATGGCAACAATACTGCAATCTCTTTCATTATAAATATCTGTAACAATTTTTATGAAATATATTAAATTTTATTCAAAAAAATATGAATAGATTATCAAAATATCTTTTTGTTTTTGTGTCTATTTTAATTCATTTCTAGTCTAAGTTGTTTTGTAAATATTTTTTTTTCAAAAAGTGTTTTTGGATACTTCACGAAACAATTGCAATAATTATAAACCTGATTTTTTTATCAAATGAGTGTATTGCGATACAAATTCTATAGTTCTTAAGGTATCATGATACGTATCGTATTGTGAGAATCTGCATCATTACATCTTTAGTCAATATCATTGTAGACTATGGTAATAATTTATTTTTAGCTCACCTGAATCAATGACTCAAGTGAACTGTGTAAATGTGGTTTTTTTTGGTCTCATGTCGTCTGTATTTTGTTATAAACTTTAAGGAAAACCGCTGAACACTTTTATCAAACTTGGTATATTTGTAGTACAAGTAGACTTCTACAAATTTTGTGTTTTTAGCTCTCTGGGATGAATATCTGGAGAGCTAATATCATAGCCCTACAGTCATTGTCTGTATCAGCTTCAGAATTGTTGACCAGGACACAAGGATGTGTCATGACCTTGAACTAAGTTCACATCTTCAAGGTCAAGGTCACAGTGCATATGATGGTATAATCTTTGTCTGGGCCATAACCTTTTATACCCCTTGCATGGATTTGAATAATATTTCTCAGAATTGTTGGCCAGGTCCTAAGAGTGTGTCCTGACTTAACCATGCTTAAATTTTGTGATTAGCATTATCTTGCAAGAGTTTTGCCTCTGTAATGAAAATGAGTAAAATATTAGTGGTAGGGGGTGTAATTTTGAAACTCAAAATAAGGGGGAAGGAAATTTTTCCATAGATTCACTTAAATCCTCTTCAGATTAAGCAACAGGCATATTCTGCAATGTTAGGCATTGGTCTTTTTTTAGGGGGGGGAGGGGAGGTGTTTTGGATGTCATTTTTGGACTTTGTCATTTTTGTCTATTTTCAGATTAAGTTCTTCAATTTTCTCCCTGTAGTTTGCTTATTTTGTGTACTCTAACTGATTTTATTGAAATAGAATATGAAAATAATTTCTGGGACTTTTTGGAATTATTTTAACAGCAATAAAGTGATTGATATATTATTAGTATCTTAAGATATTAAGCTTTGATGGACATCTCTTTCAGAATCAATGAAAATATTTTGATAAAACTTTATAGGTATGCAATTCTCAAGGTCCCCTACAAAGTAATTGATATTGCTGTTTTCATTAAGATTTGTCAAAAGGTGTATCCAAGGTGGAATGTTACAGGTCCAAGTGGGTATCGTCCAAAGTTCATCGGATCTAAACTGACTAAATAGCTTATTAAAACTGGATGCATCCGAGTGATCTAGAATTGTGTCTTAACAAGTGTTGGTGATTCTGGTTCCCTTATGAAGTCAAATCTGGTGCCACCATGGCTAAAAATATGTCTAAGATGGTACCCCTCTTTGAAAATCATCTTCTCCAGAACCACTGTATGGATAAAAAACTAATGGCATCTGAGTGATCTAGAAGGATGTATGCTTCAAGTTTGTTCATTTTGTTAGAATTGGATGAATAAATTTTGACGGCGTTTTTTTTATTTGACATTTTTTCGGACTTCAGCATTTTCATACAAAATAGCATGGTTTTCATCAATATTTTCACCATGGTTGACTTTCGATGCACTGATTCAGAAATGTTTATTTCAGCCGAAATATTGTAACGGAATGGTCTTCAGAAAGAATTTTGACAAAATTTTAGATTTTGGATCTATCATGAATTTTTTTACCAGGGTATTGTACAAAAGGCAGAGGTGGGAAGTTTTTACGTGCAATGTTTATTATGTCTCACGTTAGCGATATCGGCCCACCTGAACCTCTTTCCTTAAAAAATGGCCAATTATCTCAGAAACGACTGGTTTCCACCCTGAAATTCCTTAGATTTCTCCATGTAGTATATGCTTTTAATGCATTGTTATTGTATATTTTAACTGATTTTATTGAAGTAAATGTAATTGGAAAGAAATGATATTAAAAAAAATAATTTTGTTTTAACAAATTTCTTAAGATTAAAATAAGAGTATTGGGAGCTATTTTATTTGCAGGTAATGATGAGCTTTGATATACGTCTAGATCTGCTTCAGAACTTGAAATTGAAATTTGGTATTATAATAATAATTTTATGTGAAATCCATGCTTAGGCTCATATTCTGAAGCATTTATAGCATGAGCGCAGATTTCACATAGCTGTTAATTGTCAATCATTTTGTAACTTGATAAAGGCTAAGTAGCTGAAAATTTTTGACAGTGTTCTTCTTATCATTATCATGAAGCATTTTATCACATGTTTTGCTGTTTATGCAGTGAAATATCGCTATGTCATATTAATTTATGACATAGATGACGTCATAGCCTCATTGTGTCAAGCCAGTGTTTGATGAAATAAACACCTTTAAACTGAGTGTAAACATGTGATAAAAAGAATCTGAAATGAATTTTCATTTCATACAGTATTTATGAAACTCGTTGTGTGTTTTACTTGTTTCATAAATACCGTATGAAATAAAAATTCATTTCAGATCCTATATATTTACCAACTTTCATTATGAAATAGCTATACATGTATTTGATGAGTTACTTAAAAGTTTCATGTCTAAGTTATGTTTAATTTGTTGTTTTGTTTTATGACCATTTATTATCATTTTAGTATATAGGCCAGATCTGGTATACTGTTGGGAAGTGGTTCAAAGACCACTATAGGCAAAACATTTTTTTTTTTTACATTTTACACCGAATCAAGATATGAAATATTATGTAATAAAAAATATGGAAAAATGAATTCTCACTTTATCTTTTCACATATTTTTGTGTCAATATTTTTATTTATTTAATATACTCACTAGAGAAACAAGTTTATAGCCTTTTGTCAGTTGTTAAAATGCATTACGAGGGAGAGAGTATGCTAATTGTGAATTTCTTCAAGCAAGCAGTTGTTTGTGAATGAGCAAATTGTACTCAGTTGAGCAATGTAAGCCACTTGGGCCTCATGTTCAGTTTTAAGCAAGTTATAACCCTGACATTAAGCTTGACAGGCATATTATGTAATGTAAGCATTGCTCTTATTATATAGTGGTGAAATAATCTATGCAAACTTTAATTGCCGATCTTTTATCTAAAAAGGCTTCACTTTTTTATTTAACATTTTCATGCCATTTGCTAATAACAAATAGATATGATCTGATTTTATGTTTGGATTATAAAATATTTAGTAAGGCATGTTTGAGTTTCAAAAGATTCTTCACTTCATGAATGACTGTAATAGCTAGATTTTTACCTCATATATATATTCTTTTTTCAGGTTCAAGTACTTATCTCTCTTTATGCCATGTATAGAGATCCTTCCTTATATCGATCTCCAAATGAATTCCGACCGGAAAGATGGATACGTAACACTGAAGAACAGAAAAGTATGCATCCATTTTCGTACCTTCCATTTGGATTTGGAACAAGAAGCTGCATAGGTAAGAATTCAGTATATGGACTAAGCTTACAATAAAATAGCAAAATATGAAGAATCAATTAATACATGTAGATTAATGGTTAAAGAATTTTGATGTAACAGTTGTTTCTCTGTGGTGTAATGCCACCTGTGTGATGGCAGCCAATGATTAGAGGTGAGAAAAGTGGGATACATGTATACTGAGAGAAACAACCAACCAAGATTATTTCACATCTACAGTGGCAGTCAGTATCGGAGGAACTAGGGCATCGAGAGAAAACCACTAACCTTTCACTAAGCAGACTAGCAGACCTTCATAATTGACCAGATTTGGACTTTAACCAAGACTGATGATATCATTGACAGGCTGCAATGAGTTCCTGTGCATTGAAATAGCTCACCAAAGCCCCGTAGAAGAGTGAGGAGTTTATATTGTATTTTACAGACAATTTAAAGTGAATCGATGTGAAAATTTTTACATATGCCCTTTAAGGGGTTTAATCAGTTTTCTTTGCATTGATTCTCATATCACTCGGAATTTGTGGGGATGACTCGGTGTCATGCTTAAGTAATTTGCTTGCTGTGCAGACAGTCTGGGTTGGATTCCAAGATTGTACAACAATGACTTATAGGTTACTTACCTCCTGCTTCTGATGCATCATGACTAAAAAGTTACGAAGAGCTACATACTTCAACCAATAACTTGTCATTACAAGTCAAAGTGTTTTGCATTTTCAGGCAGGCGTATAGCAGAACTCGAAATGCATATGTTTCTTTATGAGGTAGGTGCCAAAATCTGATAATTGTGAACTACTAATTGCAATAATTCAAAGAAATTATCCAGTTAATGATTTTGAATTGCTATACTTAAGCTGCTTTGCAACTTGTGGTTTTAAAGATTGAAATGTAAATTAACAGACTCCCTGAAATTTGTTTGACTTTAATATAGATTCTGCACTAAATGCTCTTTACTTATCCTCAGATTTTTAAATTATTTTTAAATTTTATGTTATTTTCCACTACTGTGATTGGATGGTTTGTATATTTGAAAGTGATGTAGATTAAGATTTAGTGCTTTTGACAGGAAAAATGATTGATAACAGTAATATCTCGGTATTTAATTTTTGACTTCAACAGATTGTCAGAAGATACAAGCTTGAAAGCACAAGCACAGCACCTGTAACAGCTAAGTGTAGAGTAATACTGATTCCATCAAAGCCTGTAGAGGTCATCCTTACAAACAGATGAATTCAATTTCAATTTAAATATTTCTGAGGTCTGAGAAGAATTGTGAGATCAATCAACAGTCTCAGGTTCAATCACAAATTGTCAGTAATTTCAAAAGTTGTATATTATGATTTCAAATGCATCTGAAAACTTTGAAACAAAATGCAAAAAATGTTTTTTCTTTGATGTTTTAAAACAATGTGTTTGAACTATTTATTTATGTACATGGAAACTGAGCTATACTTAAAAAATATTCTGAAATGCTATCTCATATTTTGCTGCATGATATATATTCACAGAAGAGTTATTGTAAGAATCACATGTAAATTAATCCCTTTTACCTAATGTTCTAACTGATGTTAATTTATCACTTATTAATACTATAATAGAATATAAATGTTGGAGATTTTGCTTTATTTGTTACAGATTTTATCAAAGCTGAGTTGGTATTGTAACACTATAATCACACTATTGTTTGAAGATGTCAGCAATAGACCTTTTTCATTAATTTTATCTTGCATTAACTGTCTGACATATAATGTTTTGCCGCTCAAAATTGTGTCATTTTATTCTGATATAACAATCCAAGCAATATCGCCATAATAAAACTTACAGCAAAACAGAGTTTGTCATATTTTATCACAAATGTGTTCATTATGGCTATACCTTCTGTCCATACCAAACTTTTTGACCCTCTGACATTGCCCCGATGGTGAAATATGTTGTCTTCTGACAATTCTTGTTATCTCTAGTCATGCACATGTATATATCCACATAACTTATACATCTCAGGTCTGAATGGTTATAGATTTTTAAAAATTCTTTAATGGCGATTATTCAGTGTATTTAGCATATTAAATATCTTCACAACCTTTCACAAGTGAATGAAATTACTATTTAGACACTTTATCACACATCCAATTGGGAAAGTAATTATCTCATTGGAATTTTAAGATCATTTTTTTCACCTGACAGGTGAAAAAATATTCTTTAAATTATTAATTGTTCAAATTCAATTGACAGAATTAAAAGTAAAATAAAATTCAGAAATTAAATTAAATACACTTATATCAATTAATGTAGATTAAGATGTGTATAATTTTAGAAAGAAGTGTTGCAAAATATCCTGCAAAGGGTATTGTTGTTTTTCTGGTTTAATACTAGTACTTATCATGACATGGTTTTATTATTAGTCAGTCAGAAGAGTTTCGAATATTTAGGCAAAAATGAGTAAATTAAAATTTGTGTTTTTAAATGACTTTATATATTTTCTGATGCTTTCACATCCATTGTACATGTGTATATTGTTACTGAATGAGCAAGCAGAGTGTTTAGCTCAATGGAGTCAAAGCTTCATTTTCCACTCCTTTTGCAAAACTGCTGAAGGGATTTTGATGAAACTTGGTAGGGAATTTTCAACCAGGTCCATCAGAGGGTGAATCCAGGGCAGAACTACTTAGGCCCCAAAGGGTGATGTTGTTTTTCAGCAGGACCCATCAAGGGATGGATCCAGGTATGGCAACATGGTTCCCTTCTTTGACAAGCTTTTCAGACTAACTGCATAGATCAATAAACTGCATGAGTGAACTAAAACGTTTAGGATGTGCTGTTGCTTTTGGTACCATTCTGAAATTGAATTTTTTAAGCTTTTTTGGCCTCTTTTCTGACAAAGTCATTTCCACACAGTTTTGTGTCCTTTTCTTGAGTTATTCAATATAGTCAATTTCTATTATTTGCAGTACTTAGTAAGGCACATTAGCAAAAAAGGTCTTTATCACACTTTTTGTATCATTTTTTGTTTTAAGGAATCCAAAGAAGCAATAAAACATTTATTAAACAACTTGTACCAGTATTTGAAAATATCTGTTTCAAGGGTTACTTGAAAGTTACATGTCAAAATTTTTGATTCCTTGGTTTTTTTATGATTTTTCCCCAATTTTTATAGGAAATTTCAAGTTTTTTCGGAGTATCTGTTGAAAAAAACAAATACCTGCATTCGTAGTAAATATTCATTCATGAACTTACAATGTATGTTTTCAAATATAAATTTCATTGAAATTTTGTACCAATCTACTCATGTACATTTGTTGATTCATGTTATTTACAGTGAGGGAATTTCCCTTGCTATGGTGATCTAGGTCCTGCTTGGATTGAATTTTTTCCATGGGAAAGCATCATTTTAATGAAAAGGAGCTCATATTTTCTAATTTTTGGACTTAAATATACCATTTTATAGTCAAATACATACATTGTGGCTTTTTCTCTCTTACTAATAGATGATCTTCATATTTTACATGATCTAAGAGGCCCAAGACCCGACATGTTACTTTTTGCCGGGGTTTTCATTTTAACGTAAAGAACTAGATAGTGACGTCACAAGTTTTGCAATAATGTCAAAAAAAAAAAAATCCCAGCAAAGAGTTGCATGTTGGGTCTTCGGCCCGCTTATATCATGCACAATATGAAGATCGTCTATTACAGTAAGATATATTTTTTATTGCCAAATGTCATAGTAAATTAAACTTAAACACACAAAGTAAAGACTAAAGTTAGCTTGTGTGAAAGCTTTTTTTAGATTTGGTCAACTGTAAATAACAGAATGTGCTAGTTCGTTTCTGCTCTGCATCTTAAAACTTCAGGATATGGCCTGATTCTATCAATGACTAGTTTTGAAAGAATGTTTTGCTTGCAGCTTAATGGGGTCTGAGGTTACATTTTTGCAGGACAGTTTGCTCAACAAACCACCAAGGAAGCCTAATATTCTACCACAAATATTTTTATGTATATATTTTAATTCAGTTGTACAATTTGCATCAACTTAATGTTAGTTTAATTGCAATCTGATTAAAACCGTATCTTTATTCTGCTTCTCGATTTGTCCCATTGTGTATAAAGATCTGGTGAAACTCCGTAAGGGGTCACATTCTGGTGAACTCTGATTTTCAGCCGATCAGTGGATGGATCGGCTACAAAATCCTAGGGATGAAATTAACATTCACAGCGTGCGTGACCCATAAGGTAGTTTTTGAACGGTGTTTGTTACATATTGTGTCACTATCACGTGCATAGCCGAGTCACTGATTGGCTATGGGAAATAACGGTTTCGGTGACTGAGACGTCATCAGAGTTCACCAGAACATGAACCCTTATAGTGTTTCACCAGATCTTTATACACAATGGAAGAAATAGAGAAGCGGAATAAAGGTATGGTTTTAATCAGACTGGTTTGATTGTATCATTGTCTTGTCTTACTTAATGTAGAGAAGCAAGTTTACATTCAGATACAAAATAAACAAGAGTATATATATCTTCAAATTTTTTCAAGATGTCTGTTGTTTGTTAATAAGCATTGTGCTCATGTGAACAACATAGGCCCGTTGAACCTGTTGAAATATTTGTTGTTGAATGATAACTTCATACGTACTATAGATAAGTGTCTACATAATGTGTATGCATTTACAAATATATTTATGTCTTCTGCATGTACATTCAAACAATTGAGGGTTGTGAGAATAGTAAACATAGATGAGGTACTGAATCATTATCTAACCAGGTATCTCTGCAGACAAATCATGTTGGCTAGAAGAAATGGTCTCTCAGCTAGTTTGCCGCTTGGGCAGGTTACAGTACAGTAAATATACATGAACAAATACATCGAAGATTAATATCATTTATTCAAATGATGAATAAGAAATGGGACACAAACCCCAGATACAACAAGTTACAAAATGAACACTACAATTTCAGAGCAAAAAATGGCCACCAGCGGTAAAGGTGGCGACAAAAAGGCCACAATATTGCGCATCGGGCAATATTGGCCTGTGTGTCTGACTGTCTGTCTGTGGCAAAAAGACTTTAA
The DNA here is from genome assembly GCA_035048485.1 of Pteria penguin. NCBI lineage: Eukaryota > Metazoa > Mollusca > Bivalvia > Pterioida > Pteriidae > Pteria > Pteria penguin. Next base: position 52,289,767 of record CM068581.1, read on the forward strand.
CCTTCGTCATAACTTTTGAACCATTATACTTTAGATAGGGCTTTCATCTTTTGCATGTGCATTCCTTGTGACGAGTCCTTTACGTTGCTGTGACCTTGCAGTTCTTGACCTAGTGACCTTGACTGTGATCTTTGACCTACCTTTCAAAATTTGCCTTATTTGGACTTTATAAATTTCTGGTTTGTCCTAAGTTCTTTTGCAAAACGGACACATGGTTTTGTTTCTGCCTTATAGGGGTTTTCCCTTTTTTCTTTTCTTTCTTAAGTTCTGTTTTATTATTAGGTTTATAAGTTTCCCACCATGAATTTTCTTGATCTGGACCCCAAATCTTGATCTCAATTCACTAAAAGTACATGAAGGACGGGAATGAAGATAATAATGAATGAAGTTCACAAAAAGACCGATCTGCTTGTATACATAAAGGCTGGATCTTTTAGTGTTGAACTTGATCTGCTTTACAAAAGATCTACAGTTTATTCAATGGTTTTGTAGGAGGCGGGCCGGTTATTCAATGGTATTGCAACCTTCATGTATGTGAAACTTTGGCATTGGATTATAAATATATTGCTTAATAAACAAACAACTGAAACCAAACTAAATAAACAAACAACAACTCCCCCCCCCAAAAAAAATAAACCCAACAATTTCCCCCTTAATGAAAATTTCACTGCGCACTTCGGGACCTCTTCGTTATCGCTCCGTGCATGTATGTAGGTCATTTTCCAATTGCCTTTGGAATTTAAACTTAATATAAATATCCACAGTCAGGTAGGTGTTGATCTGTGTTTTTATCATGCTCATTTATTGATGGTATATGAATCCACGAAAACCCTGCTATAATTGATTGTTTCTACTTTAACACACCCCTTCCCCGTTTTATGTCGGTTGAATCCGGTGTTATAGAGTGAGCGTTACCCCAATAGCCAGGCTCCCTCCGGCGGTCTCACTCTAGAGCAAGACTTCCCCCGGGAAAGGCTAGCTCTAAAACAGAAGCTTCCCCCTGGGGAAGTCTCGCTCCACAGCCAGCTAAAGAATGAGCCTTCCCCCGCAGCCAGACTTACCCCCGGAAACAATATATTACGTCGTGCCTATGGCATAATTTATCGTTTTAACAACATAGCTACATCGTTGTCTACAATTAACTATGTAAGGATTGGTATTGTAACACCCTTTAGAACGGACAAGCTTTTATTGTCGTATTGGAATGACCTTAACGGCGGAGCACACCTCTTTAGCTTAGTGGTCGAGCGCTCGTTGCGTGTTCGAGCCCCTCTCAGGTCATGCCGGGTGTTTGTCTTTCGGATGAGACAGTAAAACCGATGTCCGGTGTCACGGTGGACGTGGCATGTCAAAGATCCCTCACTGCTTCGGGTGGGTCTGTTGCAAAGGCCCAAATTTGTGTATCTTGTATATACCGTCACAAAAAAACGTGCAATAATCGAGGTGTCATCGTGTGACATTAAACAATAAACAAACAAACACACCTCCGTATTTAGATATCGACGAGTCCATATATAGCTTATGCCAAGATAACAGGCACAAGCATGTGGCCACGGGTACAAATTTAGACATAATGCAAGGTACACATTAAACCAACTAAACCTATTTTTATAGCCCCAGATCGAAAGATTGGTGGCTTCGTATTTGGCATACAAACTAAACAAATGAAGCCCTTTCAAATGACACCAAGGTCGATGACCTTGGAGTTTGGCCTACTTTTAAAGAAATTTAATCTTGATCACAACTTTTGAATGACAGGTAATTAATATGACTGATATTAAGATCAAACTGGTGGTCTGGAGACAATTGTGGTCGGTGGACCACATTTGTATTTATCAATGCAATGCTATTTATTATTCATCTGAAAAAAAATTGGGATGGGTATATACGAATCTTCTACAGGTGTGGAGACACCGTCTGTCTGTTCACCTACTTGTCTGTCCGTCTGTCTGTATCTTTGTTCTGTCCGCTTGAGTGTTCAAATCGAGTCCGGGCCATAACTTCTTTATGCTACCTTGCATAATGATTATACTTCATGCATTTGTTATCCATGGCCCAATAGTGTGTCATGACATTTAACCAAGGTCATGTCTGTAAGGTCAATGTCACATTGCACATATTGTCAAAATTCGTGCCTGTAATTTTATGATGATAACTTGTATGCGGATAACAGTTTACACAATTATTATCAATGACCCAAGGTTATTTCTCGATATTTAACCTAACCAAGGTCTTATCTCGTAGGTCAAGTGAACAGTGCACACTTAGTCGATATCCGTTTCTGAGCCAGAATTTTACAACGATAACTTGGATTTGGGTAATACTTCACACAATTATTGTCCTTGACCCAATGCTGTGTCATGACCTTAATCCAAGGTTTAATACAGGTATCTGCACGGTCAAGTTCACAAATTCGTGTCCGGAAGGTAACTACCTTTTCTATTGACTTACATGTAGATCAGGATGGTATGGGAAATGGCTTTGAACCAATGTAATATATCTGTAGTCAAGGTCATAGTTGTAATTGTAAATTCATGTTTGAGCTTTCAATTCGCTGCTTCGTTCGATCTGGATCAAATTTCACACAACTGTTGTTGATACCGCAGGCATCATGACCTTATCCAAGTTTGTGTATAAGTCAAAGTAACAGTGCATGCCATGGTCAAAATTGTGTCTTGGTCATAACATTGACTTTTTGTATCCTGATACTTTACTCATTTAATTATGATCTTGTGATTTTGACCTTGAATTTAAGGTCATGTATCAAAGGTCAATTCACAAAATTTCTCAGTCTTCCAGTGTAACCTACAGCCAATACTTTGGGTATCACTGGCTGCTATATTTAGTGTTAATACAGCGGTGGGTTATTTATTCCTTTAAGACAGTTCTAGTAGATATCAAGAATTACTTTGACAACAGTGATTACTATATTAGCGGAAAAAAAGATACACAAGTTTATTTTTGCTCATTATTATTTTACTTGATTCTTTGATGATTAGTTGATTGGTCTGGTCTGCCGATTATTTCATCATTACTGAATATTTATATAACTGATTTTTTTTTCTTAGTTTTTGTTGTCCAATCATGTTTGCATGAATAGCGTTACAACAAGTGTTCCCTACACCATTTCCTCATTTAAATCAGTAGCGCGTGTCCACCTATAGCTTCGCTGAGGAGAACAAGAGATCCTCCTCAACATTGACCCCCTTATGGTGTTTATTGCTATTAGAGGGTATTATTCCACTCCTTGCGTTGTCCTGCCAGCGGCAACGTTGCCATTGTAGGTTACGTATACATTGTATGTTGATGGAATTTCCAATACATTTAATTTCATGAACACTTTGATTCACATGTTGACTTTTTAAACAGTTATAATTCAGACAAAATCTGTGAAACACAGATGGACATATGGAGAGCAAGATGACCACGTGAGACATGATTACCAGTAATTGATTGCTGGAGCTATCATTAAAATATATAAGATCGCTACGATAGAGAAGGAAAAGACATCTGACTCAGTCGTATGACAAAATCCTCCAAAGGCGAGCAAGCAAAAATATGGAACACAAAAAGACATCACATTAAAGCTAATGCGGTCGAGGCACCGACTAAGGACGGAAAGAGACTTGAATTAAAGCAGGGGAAGCTGATCCTTAGGGTTTCAGTACAGTAATATCATTATATGGGCATTGATTTTTACTCAAAATTATTCAGGGGAAAACTGGCTCTAGAGTGAGTCTTACTCCCTAAGTGGGGAAGGGACGCTCTAGAGTAGAATCGCCGGGGGAAGTCTGACTCAAAATCATGCAGGGGGAAGGCTGGCTCTAGAGTGAGTCTTCTCCGCAAGGGAGGGGGAGGAAGGCTCACTCTAGAGTAGGACCGCCGGGGGAAGTCTGGCTATGGGGGAACGCTCACTCTATAATGCCGGCACAGCGAAGTCAGTAGAGTGCTTGGCTTGTGACCGATATGCAGAGCTGTCGGCTTGCAGATGTAGTATAATAAAAAAAAATGTCACGTATCGTGGTAAACGTCAACTTACAAAAGATCATTCATCAATGATTTAGGGGGTCCGTTGTAAATTTCTTAATCTCTGTGAATTGCGCCATCACATACCGTCATTATGTAACTGAAATTAATTTGGCATGGCATAAGGCAAGAATCGCACAAATTTTTTTTTCAAACTTTTCGATTTATCAACTGGAAATAGTCTCACTGCCTAATAGACGCTGTTGTTGGAGTAGTAGTGGTCTAAATGATAGTAACGTAAAAGGTAGAGAACACAAACCCAGCACGAGACTTACTTGGTTATAAATACATAATTCGAAAGACTAAACACGAATATTCTAAATGTAGGTGCATTTACAAATCATGAATATTGGCATATTATTCAAAGAAAACTAAATTTCAATTAAACAAACAGAGACATTTATACAAGTATGTCTCTGAAACAAACAAAACACCCCAACAAAGAAAGAAGCAACAACCAAGAAAAAAAAAAGATCAAAAAAAAAAAAAGAAAAAAAAAAAAAAAAAAAAAGAAAAGAAAGAAAGAAAAAAGAAAAAAACCCCCCAAGAGAATAGGTCAAAGGTCACGGTCAAGGTAACATGATAAAAAAATTTTGGTACCAACGGAAAGGTATTGCAATTAAGGACAAACATGTCAAATACCCTACGTCTACGGCCCTACGTCTTGCGGTTAAAAAGTTACATTGAAGTAGGTCAAAGTCAAGGTCACATGATAACAATTTCGGTACCAACGGAACGGTATTGCAATTAGGGACACACATGCCAAATATGAAGGCCCAATGTCTTACGGTTAAAATGCTATAACCAAGGTTAAAGTTTTTGTGACAGACGGATAGACAGGCGGACGAATGAGATGTTATGTCTCCACGCTTTCGCGAATGGGGGGGGGGGGGGGCAATAGATAAATAAATCATAAGAAACCTCTTACACCAAGCGCAAGTGGACGCTCTGAAACAACTGTTGACGTGGACGTTCGATAGACTGTCGATGTTATTACTTGATTTAGTCCTATATTTTCAAATCTTAGAGATTACATAACTGTCAAAAAACTATATGCAATATGAATATCCTATTATGCATAAAGATAAGAGTCATGGATTACTTTCAACTTTTTTTTGAAAGTATAAATATACTGTATGTCTGATAAGGATATGAAAGTATAAATATACTCTATGTCTGATAAGGATAAAGATAAATAATGGTATAATGAATTATGTCATTTTTCCCAATAAAAATACAATACTGTGAATCAATGTACCAGGGTGAAGTCATTACCAGGAATAAACATGAATTTACCCCGTTTCGAACCACAAATCAACCGGAATAATAAGATATGAATTTCGGCATGGAATGGAGCAAATATCAAACATATATAAACATTAAGCAAACGATTGGCATTATAACTTACCTCTGATCTGTGGTCCACACACATTTTTCAACAACCTGTGTCAAATTTTCCGTGATTTTTTTTACATGTAGCCTGAAACATCCACATGTTTGTTTCTGCTACCGAGATGCGATTACGCTTAAATGCGTAGAATCATGCCGGAGTTATGCAGAGTTATGGCCCTTAACAATGCCCAAAATGAAGTTTCCAGTTTCTTGGTGTAATATCATTCGATATTAGAATAAAATATGGTATGCAGCCTTTTCATAAGTCATATCAAGTTGCACTTGGTATTAATCTGTTTAACTTTGTTTTCTACTAACATTATAAATATGTATTTCATGTTTCTCTAAAAATTATACAATCAACAAAAATAAATTAAGATCATCAAGGTATACCACAGGAACGTTTTTTCCTCATTTCATGTTGCAGATGTCAATAAAATTTCAAATTTCTTTGTGCACACTGTGATTTAGTAGCAAAATCACTCTCCTTTTCTTACAGAGATTGGCTGCTCCGTCTGGTAAACTCTGGTAAAACAATATTCAAGTTCTCTACATCATGCTATTCTAATTCACTGATTCTTGTTTTTGTCTGAATGCTTTGTTCTTGATTTGGTCTGAATGCTGTAAGACAATCTAGTGATTCTTGATTTGGTCAGAATACTTTAAGGCGATCCAGTAATTCTTGATTTGGTCAGAATGCTTTAAGGCGATCCAGTAATTCTTGATTTGGTCAGAATGCTTTAAGGCGATCTACTGATTCTTGATTTGGTCTGAATGCTTTAAGACGATATAGTGATTCTTGATTTGGTCAGAATGCTTTAAGGCGATCTACTGATTCTTGATTTGGTCTGAATGCTTTAAGACGATATAGTGATTCTTGATTTGGTCAGAATGCTTTAAGGCGATCTACTGATTCTTGATTTGGTCTGAATGCTTTAAGACGATATAGTGATTCTTGATTTGGTCAGAATGCTTTAAGGCGATCTACTGATTCTTGATTTGGTCTGAATGCTTTAAGACGATATAGTGATTCTTGATTTGGTCAGAATGCTTTAAGACGATATAGTGATTCTTGATTTGGTCAGAATGCTTTAAGGCGATCTACTGATTCTTGATTTGGTCAGAATGCTTTAAGACGATATAGTGATTCTTGATTTGGTCAGAATGCTTTAAGGCGATCTACTGATTCTTGATTTGGTCTGAATGCTTTAAGACGATATAGTGATTCTTGATTTGGTCTGAATGCTTTAAGACGATCTAGTGATTCTTGATTGGGTCGAATGCTTCACTACATCACTTATAAAATGTTAATTTAAGATAGACCAATATATATGAATATTCTACCCGGGTAAAATGAATCATACTAGAATCTGATGTTATATGCAGGCTGGATGTACTAATGTACAGGTGCATAGCTGTGTTGTTATTATAGGTTTGCTGTAGAGGAGTTGTTGGTAATTCAATCATATTGTTGACCATGCTGTTCATTATAGTTGCCTGGACTTTGTGAATGCTGAAGCCGGCGTATAATTGATGTACTGTTCATACTAATGTTTCGTATGATGTACCCAAGTTTTCTTTGCTGAAACACCTCCACAACAATGATATGTGACTTAACAAACATATTCCTCAAAGTTGCTGGGTCTGATTATAGAGGTTTTAGTTAAGTCTACCGGATGTTCTGCAGACGGTTGGAAATGTTCTTGTAAAATAAAGGTAAGATGTTTCTTGATTTCTCATGGAGATCTAATCTGTACATTTGTATTCCCATGTGATCTCCTAATATGGTGACCCCTTACTACGTACCTTAGTATGATGTGTATAAGATTTGTCAATGGATTTGAGCTGGACTTTTTGTTTGGTTTAGATCAGTTCTGAATAAAGAGAAGTCAGAGTACTGTTCTCTAAGCTAGAGACCCCAGTGTAACTTAAGCTGTGACTATTTGCTGATAGCAGTTGTTTTGAAGCTCTTAATTTCTTTTATAATGATGAAGTTCAACTTTCAAAGTTCTTTATAACTATATGTTTAACTAACCAGTCAGCCAGTCACTTACTCATGCAACCTGCATACAAATTTAGCAACCAAGCAGCTAACCAATCATATTCCACCTACATTGAACTCAATACCTTTCACTTAATACATTATAATTAATACATTCAAGTACCGGTTATGCACGCCTTATTAATTGTAGAACATTTACATGACTAAATGTCTGCTGTATCATCATGTCTCTAGGTCTAGATTTCCTTTAAGTTTTAAGTGATAGGACCAATTAATTTTATCATGAGAAATACATACAGTATACTCATTTGTAGCATACAATGCATTCATCATAAGAATATCCCAAAGATGTGACCAGCTCCTCTTATATGTCAGATGGCTTCTATGGACTTTTTTATGCTCCCGGATTGAGATTCGGGGGCATATTGTTTTTGTTCTGTCTGTCTGTCTTTGTCTGTTGTCAACTTTAACCTTGTCCATAACGTTTGAACCGTGAGGGATAGAGACTTCATATTTCGCATGTGTACTCAACTAATGAAGCACTTTCAAATAACACAATGACCTTTTGACCTTGACAATGATCTTGACGTTAAAAATAACTTTTTGGACTTCGTTGCCGCCGGGGGCATTAGTGTTTCACAAATACATCTTGTTTAATATGGTTACTTTTTCTCAACTGTCATTTTTCATGATAATATGGGACATTGATTTGTTATTTTAGTTAGATTTCTTTTTATCTAATGCAAAATAATTGGAAAAGTTTGCATTTGTAATTTGTAATTAAAATTTCACATTTAATACATAGAAAAAAAAATTGAAATTACATTTAATACATAGAAAAATAATTTGAAATTACATTACAGTGCTGTCACCTGTTCAAAGAAATTGAACTATGAAGATCAAGCAAGCATTTCATCTTTCCAAACAAGCTCACTGTGTTCTTAGACTCGTTTTCAAAAGAAAGCCTAGTAGTGTATATGGAGCAAGACCCACATCACAAATTGCGAGTACTAATGCCAATATGGATGTTCCCAAGGATACTAATGGTTTGAAGAAGTTTGAAGATATTCCAGAATATGTTCATTCTTGGAATCCTTTCACCTTGATATGGAGGTATTTTTCATTGAACATGAGTACTATGAAATTACACCTTTTCTTTGAAAACTTGCATAAATTATTTGGACCAATTATTCGCTACAAAATAGGACCAGTCAGAATTGTCATGCTTAAAGATGTAAAAGCCATAGAAAGTTTTCTGAGGAACGAAGAAAAGACACCAAAGCGAATTCCTTTATATTTGCTGAAAGCACAATGGGATGAAATTGGCCAACCTTATGGTCTGCTTTTAAGGTGAGAAAAGACATGAAATGAAAACTTTTGTTTGACTTTAATTTTATCAAATTCAGATATGTATACATTAAAGTAATAGGAGTCATATTTGTAAAAAGTGGTTCATCTTGTAAAGAGTGACAGTCTTAGAAGAGAATTTTGGAATTGCTAATGATGTTGGAATTGCATGCTAAATGAAGACTGGAAATGTATTGCTAGTTAATGACAAGGGCACGACTTGGTTCTTCCCAAAAATTTTACCCTCAGCACAACTTACATCTGTGTATACTAAAGATGACACAACAATACTAAAACTTTGGTAATGATTTACTATGATACTTGAGATAGAAAAAGTTATAAATGGATTTACTAAATTCATCAAATTAACTTGTGTCAGAAATTGAAAGCGGATTATCTATTAATTTGGGATTATATACATAATTTATTGAAATTAAAAACTTTAATTGGACCATAAGGAAAAAGGGTCACTGTTACATATTTTCAATGTTATTCCAGGTTTTATACTGCAATTATGTTGTAATAAGATTGATTGGAGTTATTCAATTCATCTCCCATTACTAATTTAAAGAGTCTACTAAAGGAAGCCTTATCACTAAAGAAAATGTAAAAGCAGCTTTGTTTTTATGTAAAAATGAATCCTATAAAATGATAACAAAAACTTCAAACACCTTTTGGAAAGAAAAATGTAATAATAGCATAGGTTTATAGAAAAAGATATGATTCAATCAGTAGAAAGTTTTAAATTACTTTGAGTGGTTTTTTTTAAAGTAAAAATATATATTCAATATTCTCAGTGAAAGAGAGACATCTCATGTACATGCAGCTATATTACCTAGAAATGAACAGCAATTTTTTAAGTGTTTGAATTTTGCTATATGTGTACCCAAAGGTACATTTTTTGTAAATTACCTTAAAAGAGAAGTGAATTTAAATGTATCATAATTCTATTGGTATTGCTGTACTGTATGGTAATATTATATATTATTATTAGTAAAGTATGTTAATATCAGATCTAATTATCTTCAAGTATTTTTCATTGTTCTGGCCTATGTAATACATGAGCTGAAAAAAACTTGCGTAAAAATTACTCTGACTTTTCATAATTTTATATAATGTTAAAAATGTCATACTCCACGAAGCCACCTGGTGCAACAAATGTTTATATATCAAGAATAATCGCCATATAATACAACTAGTAAGAGTTTACTACAATCTAACATAATAGAGTCTATTAGCTATGAGATGGTTAAGAGTTCATATCAAAATTAAACAACAGAGTCATTCATCACACTGTCCACTATAGGTACACAACTTTTGGTATATCAATGGGTGGATCCAGGAGTGGCGTTCCTTAGGTAACGACGATCTATAGGTAGCGTATCCGTAGGTAGCGTAGTACCCCGCTTCCTTACACTTTTATCCAACCAAATTTGGATATATGCTTACTTATCAAGACAGGAAGAACTCTATTGATTTTGGGGTCTAATGACTCTATGACGAGCCTTGTCCAAATCTTTTCAGATGAGACAAGGTCCTGATCCTCGTCCCTTCTGACTGTTAGTCGGGACTCCTATTGATCAAAGATTTGAGCTCGACTTACAGACGGGCAGAGCACGGCTTACTTATTTTTATGTCGCCTTACATATTTTTGATGGCAACATATTATTCTACAAACTTTTCATGTGTAATTAAATATCTATGACATCTCTTCTTGAGAAACCTGTTGATCCTTGTTCCCTATATGGAGGATTATTTATGAATTTTTAAATTTGTGTCCTTTGATTGTGCTGCTTTTGCGTTTGTTACTTAAATTGACCGTCCAAAGTCGGTATCCGCCCGGTACCGCAATCGAATATTTTTGTAATGTCGTTTTTCAGTGTATATTCTAATGTTGTTGTTTTTGTGTGCATGTCCTTGGTGATTTTTGTCATACAGCTTTGTCAGATGTCTTCAGTTTTCTCTTCTACAGGTCAAAGGTCATTGTCACAGCTGATGAAAAGTAGACTTTTATTATCTTTCTCTGGATGATAACTTGGATACTTCTCATTACATGTATATTGAAACCAAATTTGGATACATGCAATTTATCGAGGGAGGAGGAACCATATTGATTTTGGGGTCAAAAGGTCAAAGATCAAGGTCACAGTTGATAGAAAAACTCTAAAATTATTGGTTTTCAGGTGATTTTCATATCTTATCATTTATTATAGGAGTTATGGCCCATGAAACTTATAATTTAGGAAAGCTTTGCTGCTGTTATGAATTACGCCCACAGCAGGGGCATTCGTTTTACAAACATGCCCTAGTTTGTATTTAACATTAATATATTTTATTAAATATTCAATATTTGATGTTTTGCTGTTTGAACTTGTGTCATTTTATTATGAAATCCCAATCCAAGATTAAACTTGGCAAAAATCCCACCAGAAGTGGTTATGAATGTTGAGCATTAGAACCTTTATACATATATCATGTAAAACATGCAATTTGTTTACATAATATATTTGAAAAAAATTCAGCCATATCATGACATGAAAGTAGGTAACCAGTCTCTTTCGCAAAATGATGCTATCTAGGAATCGAGCCCGGATCGCAAGTCAAGTGTTTAATCATTACACCAAGGCTGCATTATTTATAAGGATAAATGCATAGTAATGAAATACCACAGTTATAGATAGATATATTCAGGTAAAAATCAATGACATGATACAGGTGTATTACTTAGACACAAGTATTGATTGTTATAAAAAAGAAAGGACATACTGTATACTTGATTTCTTAATACATTATATAAAACTTGATTGATCACATGTAATCTACATGTAATCATACCAAGCACACAGTTTGTTTCTTACATCGATTAATCCTAAGGATAACCCATTTAAGCACCAGTGCTTTTTCCTATGGGGCCGCTTTCATGTATATAACAACTAATAAAATAATATTTAAAGGAATGTAAGCAAGACTTTGGCTTGTAAGCATTTACTATGTAATGCTTAAATATTGGCTCTAGCTCCAAAGGCCTCACTGAATTGAAAATCGTTGCATATCATCCTCCTTTTCTGAAAACTTTAAACTGTGACCTTAAATATATAAAGTAGTGTGAAAAAATGACTAAATGAAACAGATGTGATAAAATGTATCTTCAAAAGTTGTAGCAAAAAGTTTCCTGCGATATTGTTTTGACTTCATATTTGTATTTTCTAGTGAAGGTCAGGAGTGGTACCGTATACGTCATTCAACCAATAAGATCTTGTTAAATACACAGATAGTAGCAACAACAGCTAATAGAATTCACAATGTAACAAAAGACTTTCTTATCGATATAGCAGCAAATAGAGACAAAAACAGTGCTGTGGTTCTGGACAAATATATAAGAAAGTGGACGCTAGAAAGTAATTATCTACATATATAAGTTTTACAGCATATAAATGCAAGTTTTGGTTTTTGCTCTACAACTGTATAGGTTTAAGATTTTAATACATATTGTGCAATATTATGTATTTAAGTGTGTGATACAAATTTGATTTTGATATTGTTCATTTTACATGCCAATATGCTTTCTCTTAACTAAGTATCAAGTTTATCTTAAGAAAGACTGCAAAAGTTAAAATTGCTTTAACTATCTTGCATCATGCATACAATCTAAATCTCAGCAAATAAATTAAATTTATCAAAATATGTTATAGCATCATTCATGCTTATTTAGATAGGATATATTATTGTCTTGCATCTATGCCATACAGTTTAAAATTTCTGTTGGATTTTTTAAACTCAGTTAGAAATTTCTAGGTGGATTTATTTTGTACCTTTCTTTATAACCAAGGATTATTAATCAGTGTTTAGTTTGAGCAGGATTAAGACTGTCAACTTCTTCCCACGCATTCTGACAACAATTTCATTGTGCTATTTTTCATGATCTTTTTAGATTATCTTAGCCAAAGGTCTATTGAGTTAATGATTTGTCACACACTGTGTGTCATCTTTCATCTATCTGTCAACATCTATAAACTTTTCACATTTTCAAATTTGTATTCAGACCTGAAGGGATTTTAATGAAATTCAGAGAAATGAAGTTTGAGGAATTGAGTTGAGTTTGAGTTGAGGAATGAATTCAGAGTGAAACAACATAAACAGGGAGTATCCTTGTTTGACACACTTCTTACTCTGACCATTTGCATATATTGACAAGTTGAACGTGTGAGAAAGAACTGGATTTTGCTCTTTAGACATTTCAGGGTGTTTTTTTTTTGGGGGGGGGGGGTGGGGGTGGGTGGGTGGGTGGGTTCAATACTGAGTTTTGACACTTATTTTTTTCACCTTGTTTTTCACTTTTTTTTTTTGCCGATTGCGAAGCAAAATCTGGTCTATGAAATAGTGACGTCCGTCTGTCTGTCCGTCTGTTCGTCTGCCTGCGTCAACAAGTTAGTTTAGCTCTTGTGTTTAAATTCATTGCAGAAAGTCCATTGACGATAATTCTTTCTTTACACCTTGATGAGCTCTATCTCTCGAAACCTTTTTTGTGACCTTGACCTTTAAGGTTCCCAGTTTCCATGTCAAATGTGTAATCGTCTTGAGTTCAATGATAGAAAACTGTGAGAGTTATGTCTTACAAACTTCACATATGCATGTAGATAGACCTTGATGAGCTCTATCCATCGAAACCTTTTTGTGACCTTGACCTTGAAGGCTCCCAGTTTCAATGTCAAATGTGTAATTGAATTTAGTTCAATTACAGAAAGACTGTGAGAGTTATTTCTTTCAACTTCACGTGTAGTTAGAATGCGATGAGATCTATCCATTGAAACCTTTGTTTGTGACCTTGACCTTGAGGAATCCCAGGTTCAAGATCAAAAGCATAGATCATAGACAAAAATTCTTTCAAACTTTACATGAAGATAGACCTTGATGAGCTTTCCATGTCAAATGGTAATTGACTTTAGTTCAATTACATGAAGACTGTGAGAGTTAAATCTTTCAAACCTCACACATATATTGGCTTTAATAAACACTATTCCTGGTGACTTATTTTGTGACGTTGACCTTGAAGATTTCCAGTTTCAAGGTCAAAGGCATATTTAAGTGTAGTTCAATTACAGAAAGATCATGAGAATTAGATCTATCAAACCACAAAGGTAGATAGACCTTGGTGGGTTGTATCCCTGAATGACCTTTGTGACTTTGAACTTAAAGATTCCCTGTTTCTATGATTTCTATGCTATGCATGCTGATTCAACCAGTGAACCTCTTGCAGATGTGACTGAGTTAAATGACCTTGTAAATTTGTCTTTTATACTTAAATAGTATATTGCACTCTGTTGCTTCTGTGGGCATAGTGTTTCAAAACACATTCTTCTGCTTTCAATGATTGTCAATGCTTTGCAATCAGGCCATACTGCCTTCATGCCATTGTGCCTTTAGCGGTTTGTTGTTAAGGATTTTTGTGATTTTGAGATTTTTGTGAATAATTGAAATTCTATTGCATTTAAATGGATCATAATATTAATAAAAAAAATTTAAAAAGGAAGGGTGCAATATTAATTAAGCGAAAGATTTTAATGAAACCTGGCATAAATGAAGTTCTCAAGGTCATTACAAGTCGTAGCAGTTAACTAGATCTTACCATCTGGGACAAATCCAGAATCACGAGAGTGGGGTAAAGTAGGTCCAGGAGAGTAAATCCTCTAAGAACAGCCCACTTGAGCTTTTAGTTTCTATGCAGTAGCATAAGAAGTATTCAAGTAAATGGTGGTCCAAATTCATAAATCAAAATGTATGTGCAATTTATCACTTCTGCTTTCTACTTCAAATTTATCTCTTAAACTTTCTACTTTGAAGCAATATATTCCAATGAACTTTAAAGCGCTATAAATGTATGTAGGCCTCTTTATATATGAAATGTTTCATAGGTTGGAATTTTAGATAGATGTCTAAAATGGCCATTAATTATAACTAACTTTCATGTATTTTAAAAATTTCTTTCAGCTTCTGTGAACGTGTTTTTAGAGCAGGGATTAGGAATCTTCACTGATAATCCTAATCAAGAAAACAAGAAAACTATAGAAGCTGTGAATGACTTTTTTGATTCATCAAAAGCACTAAGCAATGCCAATCCATACGTTGCAAAAAAATTCAATAAGAAAAATTGGATGAAGCAGCAAAATTCTCTTACTATCCTCATCAACTTCAGTAAGCTAATTTACTTGTAATGATCGTGTTTTTTTAATTAGGGATCAAACGTAGATATGGGTTCTATGCCATAAACTGAGAATATACTTAAGTCATAATTTCATATTCTTCTGTTCATCAATGAATTAATAACTGAGGTTTGGATTTTATCTAGTTTTATTCTGTTGATGAATATAATTAAACCATTCTGCATGAGAGTTTATTTGAACGTTTGACAATGGAATAAATTAAATGAAATATTTGACTTGAGTAAATTCTAAGTTTATGGCGCCGGACTCTGGTCCGGTTGTATGGTTCATTGTGTTCAGTAGAAGATACTAGCATGGTCTTAATGACTACATATCAAATTGATATATCCAGGTACATTTAATAAATTGACACGATACACAGCCATTACATGTTGAGATGCCATAGATGAAATGTTAGCAATGAATTACAAGTACGTGTGATAACTGCAAGTTTGTATCATGATGTCTCGCATGTTTAAAACGATCTTTATGAAGCTGTGCAAAAATGATTTCCTCGTCAAGAGACAATTCATAGCGGTATGTACAACATATGTATCATGATTAAATAATAATACATTTAGGATGGAATGATTACACATAAAATATTGGTGAGTCCATCGTTGCAAACGAAGGTATTCTGAGTCGGTGCCCCTTACCTCCTGGAAGTAGGGGATTGCACTCAGATACCATAGTTTTCAAAGATGTGGTGATTCTTCAAAATTAATCTAAGTATAAGGTTAAAGACTTTGAAAAAGAAATACCCACAGGAATTTTAGACATAGAATCTAGTTTATATAGATCATCGATTTGTAACGAAAATGTGTTTCTTCACTGTTAGTTTCTCAAGTAGAAATAAAGTCCAAATACCAATTCAAAATTTGTTTGTTTGAATGCCTGAATAATATCATAAATTGATAAAAATGTTTATTTTATGAAGTTCCAAAATACAAAATGCAATAATTCCAGTTGTACAAAGTTGTCCTATTTAAAGATGATCCAAAAAGCTAACAACCTAAAATGCTCTCATTCATTCTATATAAGTTGCATGTACAAAATCATTTACAAGTACGAACTCCGCCTTCATTACAAAAGTACAGTCAATCAGAACATAGGTTACAAATTATGTGTGTTCAACATACTGAATTTAAATGATATCAAAATCTTAATCAAGTAAATGACAAGCATAAGAACACCAAAAGGCGTGTTCAACATACTGAATTTAAATGATATCAATTCTTAATCAAGTAAATGACAAGCATAAGAACACCAAATGGAATGAAAGTCTTTGAAATCAGATAACTCAGAACAATACCCCTCATATACTTACTTTGGAAACCTGATAAATACAGTATGTCTCATATGTGAACAAAAATAACTAATTTCATTTGGTAACATTCAAGGAATGCATTTCACCTGACATTATATCTCAGTAAATATGAAAGTATTCCAAATCATTAAGGAATAGAAAAGTTAAGTCTTAACTATTAATAAAAGATACAAATATAGCAACAATTACCTCATTTGATTTTTTGTAAATCCATATTATTATACATATATACAACATCC
Source organism: Pteria penguin (assembly GCA_035048485.1). Classification (NCBI taxonomy): domain Eukaryota; kingdom Metazoa; phylum Mollusca; class Bivalvia; order Pterioida; family Pteriidae; genus Pteria; species Pteria penguin. The sequence goes on from CM068581.1 coordinate 52,306,300, forward strand.
GCCCCATTAAAAAAAATTGAAATTCAATTTTATATTTGGGTATAGAAAAAGAAATCAGTTCAATCATGACATACATTCTTATGAAATTCTTATGAAACTTCATATAATTATGTTGTAATAGACACAGTGCATATAAAATTAATAATCATGTCACAAACGATTTCAGACACCTTGCACTTTGTTCGAAATTGATCAGATTGTGCACTGTTACATACTCCTGACATATCAGTGGTGTGATTATTAACTTACTGTGGCAACGTAATTATTACAACGAAACAATTAAATTCACACAGATATCCATCAAATGAATGATAGAGGGAAAAAATCTATCAAAAACGCGCACAACGCAACATTGCTTGTAATATGACACGTGCGGTTAAATAATAATGTGCCTGTATGTACAAAAAGGTCAACTACACCTGAAACACCTTGATTGTACTGTGGTATCACCCTTGCGACGTATACATCTTGGTGAGAACGAAGTAACAATCGATTTCAGTCAATCATGAAAGTACACTACTCAAACATACACAAATCTGCCAGTACACCCCTATGTAACCCTCAAGTTGAAACATTGTGACTGACTGGTTTAATCAAAACCAACTTAATCAACACATTTCTACGCACCATAATTCATGGTATAACCCTGGTGGAATAAAACATCCTTGGTTAGTTTAATTACAGGGGAATAATGTGTTATCAGAATCACCATTATTGAATTATGCAGGAAAACTGGTTTAATCACTTGATCACATTTCTACCGCGCTGTAATTCACAGTATAACCCTGGTGGAATAAAACATCCTTGGTTAGTTTAATTATAGGTAAATAATGCGTTATTAGAATCACCATTATATAATTATGCAGGAAAATGACCATATAGCATCAAAATAATCAATCAAATAAATGATTCTTGAAAATGGTTAATAAAACTATACTGAAGAAAATCTCATGGACCTACATTATCAAGTGAATACACATGTAATTATACCCACTGATTATAGTTACTTTACACAACAAATTATTTTAAATAAGAACATCAAAATTTTCTAGATAAAATCGTGATAACCTACCACTACTTATTCAATGGAACTATTTACATTAATTTACAACATGGCTGGTGGTCTGGCGATAATTGCACGTTTTGCCTTAGCGTTCAATGCATGTTCCGACACCCATATGGCATATGAGCTGGCTCTCCGACTATCTGCACCGAATATGTCCAGAGTCACGCTTGCCTATCACTCTCTTTATCTTATGATGACCGTCTGTATCTCTTGATACAGAGTATCTTGGAAGATCGTCAGGGTCAACATGATTACTATCTCTGTATCTAAGGGGTTTGTGTCGTTTTCTACCTGATGTTATTCTGGTAAGTGATTCTAAGTGATCGTCTAACTGTTGTGCATGTGTTTGTGTCCCAATAGTTGTAAATGTTTTATGTGGAATATATTTACTTACAGCAATGTATTTTGATGGCGATAGGCTATTTTAAGTCTATCTCGATGTACTGGATGAGGAAGTAACTTGTTTGTTTCCGGGTTCAGTTAAAATGTCATGTGTGGGGTTGGCAATTAACTCTCCACAACAAATGGACCACTGAATTTGGATTGAAGCTTTTGCCCTTTACCCATACGATCGTTTTACAGATAAACATAGTCTCCCGTTGATAAGTACAAATCATTTGCATGTACATTAACATTTTCCACCATTCGAGCTGATTTTGACAGAACACTTTCTTTTGCATTATTTCTGATGACTGAAGTCTCTCCTGATGCTCTTTAAGATAAAATGACATAACTTGGTGTATTTTGTCAAAACTAACTATAGGACTTCTAAGTGGGAACTTCAGGTGTTGTCCAAGTACTATTTCATAAGGTGAAAATTTAAGAGTTGAATTTACAGATACGCTCATAGCAAATACAACGGCTGGAAGGAATTTTTCCCAGGCTTTTCTGTCCTTTGATACATATGGTGTTAACATCTCTGCCAATGTTAAGTGCGTCCGTTCGCATGCACCTAAACAATGATGAACAAAGCTCGGTGTGAATTCTTGCGTCATTTTTAAACTGTTGCATAGCTCTTGTATCAGTTTTGAAACAAACACTCTTCCCTTTATTACACAAAGATCCATATAAACATAGGTTCATCGCAGGATCCAGTAAATGCTCCACCAAACCTCTATCAGCCCTCCTTACCAAAATATTATCTGCAATTAAGGAGAAAATTCAGACGTCCCCCGATGTGATTTACTCTCGTAGTGGTGTTAATCAGTTTTGGATACTAAAAAACCCCAAAGAATTATTGGAAAACTTAACATCTCAAAATCTGACAACTATTAAATTCATTAAGACCTATGATTTTTCTACACTTTATACCACCATACCTCATGATAAATTGAAAACCAGGCTCTTTAGAATTATTGATAACTGTTTCTTCACCAAAAAGGGTTCACGCAGATATAAATTTATTGTTTTAGGATATCCAGATACATCTTTTGTGAAAAACCACTCTGAATCTAAATACAAGTACTCTGAAGATGACATAACAACATTCTTGACAATATATATGTTGTGTTCGGTGACCAGGTCTATCAACAAACCATCGGAAACCCTATGGGGACTAACTGTGCTCCTTTACTAGCCGATTTATTCCTTTCGTCGTACGAAATTGACTTTATACAAAATCTTATAAGTCAAAATAAGAAGTAATTGGCCTTGTCCTTTAATTTTACATTCAGATATATTGATGATGTATTATCTATAAATAACAAAAACTTTGATACATACGTACATACAATATATCCAAATGATCTTGAAATTAAGGACACCACAATATCCAATTCATGTGCTTCATATTTAGATCTACTTTTTGATGTCGACCGAGATAGTAAACTTGCTACTTCAATTTATGACAAACGTGATGACTTTAATCTCCCCATTGTTAACTTTCCATATACTAGTAGCAACATTCCTTTATCACCTGGGTACGGTGTTTATAAATCCCAATTGATTCGATATGCGCGAGCGTCATCTGAATATTGCTCTTTCATTTATCGAGGCCAATTACTAGGAGAAAAGTTACTCAAACAAGGATATGAGATATCACGACTTATGTCAACATTCCGCAAATTTTACGGTCGTTATAAAGACCTTATTTGCTCATATGATGTATCGTTGTCTGACATGTTGACTTCCTTATTTCACAGTAACTTAACCATCTGTATTACCTATACTATATAGCAGTATTCTTACTGCTTATGACATATACCTAGTTTGACTACGGCTGTGCCGTTTTCTAATTCTGTGACAGCGAATAATACTATTTCGCTTATACTTATGGCATCACGACTAGTGTTACCGGTCGGCAGGGGATGCCTACTCCTCCATGGCACCTGATCCCACCTCTGTTTTGACAGAGGTTCGTGAGTGTTTATATTATATTTACATATGTATTGTCGTGTTTCTTCGATTTCGAGTTGTGGATTTCGGAACAATATCTTGGATTTGTACTTCAATGATCAGTAATTTAGGTACTGCACACTCCAAATGTGGTAAATAAACGAAAAAGCGCATTACTTACTGTCGATGGATCTTTATTTTTGATCGGTATGGCAAACATATACTTCGAAAACATATCGACTGTCGTAAATATATACATATTACCGTCTGGTGTGGTTGGTAATGGTCCATATAAATCGACTTGCCATACTTTGAAAGGTTCCGATAGCAAAGATAGGATGTAATGTTTGTTTTTGTTACATTCTGAGTCATTTTACGTTTTTGACAGAAATCACAGGACTTGACATAATCATAATTTCGGACAATGAAAGTGTTCCTTAATTTTGTCCAGCGTGTCCTGAATTCCTCCATGACCTCCCACTGGTGAATCATGATACACACTTAATACTTTTAGTCCAAGGTTTGCGGTAAAAACATCTGGTATTGATTTAACGTTTCTGACCGCTTTGATAGAATGATATAAAATTCCATCAAATAATGCAAAGTCCGTGTGTTTTAACATTATTTCACGTGCTGCCTTCCGCGAGGTAGGTAATTTACCTTCCCTTAGGTACGTAATAAGCGGCAATAGATTAGGATCGTTTTCCTGATATTTCATAATTAAATCGCAGGTCAGCCCAATAGTATTAATTACCTCTTGATAAGAATGTGTACTAGTTTCATCTGGCTTGGTTGTATTAGCGTCTGTTGGATGCTTGGGCACATTTTGTTCTCTCAGCGTTCTTACATAATCTGATTTATTGTGGGGTTGTGGAATGACCTGACAGGGTGAATCGCCGTCAGTCTGCGTAATTGCATCATCGCACTCTATGATAGACTGTGAATTGACCTCATGAGGTGAATCGTGGTCAGGGTATGTGATATCAACGTCACTATATTCACCGTCTGGTACAATTGTATTATCAATTTCAAGAAAACAAGATGATTTCGGATCAATTGCAATAAAATCATGGAATTTACTTTTGTCCGACATATTACCACTGCAAGGTATTATGTCTATTTTATCCTCAGCATCAGCGTCATACACGTCATATTTCGAATCAAGAAGATTGCAACATTTCTGGTCTTCTAATAAAGTTGACAATGTTTGTCTATTTGGTAACGTGATAGACGTCGGATTTTTCTTCGAATACGGGAAAAACAAGTCTTTCTTCTAACACGGAGGGAAATTTTTAATTTCTTGAAAGAGCATCCGCTACCGTCATTTACCATGTAATGAATATGTCTCTCTTCACTGTTAGTTTCTCAAGTAGAAATAAATTTCAAATAAAAATTCAAAATTTATTTGTTTGAATGTCTGGAATGAAAGTCTTTGAAATCAGATAACTCAGAACAATACCCCTCCTATGATTACTTTGGAAACCTGATAAATGACAGATTGAAATATGTGCCATATGTGAATAGGAATAACTAATTTCATTTGGTAACATTCAAGGAATGCATTTTACCTGATATGATATTCCAGTAAATATGAAAGTATTCCAAATCACCAAGAAACAGAAAAGTTGTCTTAATTACAAGTCACGGCATAACACCATCTGTGTCTATTTTAAATTTTGGCTTCATATCTTTAAAAAAGAGAATGGAGCCATGAGTGGGCTAATTTTACAACTGTACTATGTATAGTACTTATTGTAGCAATTTACCACCAACTTTCTTTTTAAGTGGACACTGAATCTGACTTCAGAGATCTTTTTATGTATATCTGTAACTTACATCCACAAATATGTTTATAAAAATAAGAAAACTGTGACAGTGTAAAAAATGTTATAAAACTTAGAATTTGAGACATAGGTATTATTCACTGATTTCTCCTTTAAAGACATTTATATTTCTTAATACTATTTCATATAATTACAAATGTTAACAACTCAGAATTTATACCTCCTGCTGCTCCCTTTTATTTAAGCTATATACAAAATTATTTCTCTGTAGCTCGGGCATGTATAAATGAGCGACGCATCCTAATGGAAAACAATAAAGATATGAAACCTGGTATGATAGAACTTACACTAAGACAATTTACCCAAGACAACCCTGATGAAAATCTAGAGAAATTGTGCAGTTCCTTCTTTGAAATTGTCCTTGCAGCAATTGATACAGTAAGTAGTATTTGCTCACCTGAGTCATGATGGCTATTAGCTACCGTATAATTAGATTATTAAACTTTTTTCCATATAATGCCTTTATCTTAAACTGAAAAGCTGTTAAAAACAAACGTAATCTTCTTTATGTAACAGTGCAATGTTGAATCATTTCAATTAGATTATAGACATGGAGGTATTCATGAGTTATAAGGACATATACTCGGCAACATTGGTGTGGCATTTGAAATCCAATTGCAATGTGTGATTTTGGTTCTGGCCCAAATGTCTGTGGGTCAAGAAAAGAGGGATGGTTGCTCTTCCTGTATTGGTCAATATTAAGTTATATATATATATATATATATATATATATATATATATATATATATATATATATATATATATATATATATATATATATATATATATATATATATATATATATTTGTCCTCTCTATGCATATTTGCAGTGATTTTGATAATAATGATACATGTACTTTACAGAAGTGATATATTCAGGATACATGTACCTGACAAAGACATGTGATAAATATGTAATCCAATATATATATATATATATATATATATATATATATATATATATATATATATATATATATATATATATATATATATATATATATATATATATATAAAAGCACAAAAAAGGAAATTGTAACAACATTCACTATTCATTCATAAGTATCGGATCAACCTCAATGAAGGTTAATGCAAATCCCTCGAGAAAAAAAGGGTCAATATAAAAACACAGGTAAGCGATAACAATACTAAAACAATTTAAAAATTGCCAAATTTTCGAAGCAATCTGCTTTTTCTTCAGGACACGCACAAACACTCACACAAATATAAAGACACGAAAAGAAAAATAGAAAATATATACAAAGCACTAGTCTAATAAAAACTGGTTTCTTCAATTGGCAACATATTGAGCGTTTCTCTATGCGCTATCTAATACCTATTAGATAGCGCATAGAGAAACGCTCAATATGTAGCCAATTGAAGAAACCAGTTGTTATTAGACTAGTGCTTTGTATATATATATTCTATCTTTCTTTTCGTGTCTTTATATTTGTTTGAGTGTGTGTGTCCTGAAGAAGAAGCAGATTGCTTCGAAAATTTGACAATTTTTTAATTGTTTTAGTATCGTTATCGCTTACCTGTGCTTATATATATATATATATATATATATATATATATATATATATATATATATATATATATATATATATATATATATATATATATATATATATATATATATATATATATATATATATATTTGATCTTCATTATTTGATTAGACTGCCAGAGCAATGTTGTTTACTCTTGCTGCATTGTCAAGGGACAGAGATCTTCAGGAGAGATTGTATAAAGAAATCATGGCCACAGCTTCTTCACCTGATGAAATACCTACCGCCAGTACTTTTCAAAATACCCCTTTACTTCGAGGAGTTCTCAAGGAATCTTTGAGGTCAGAATTCAATCAGAGAAAAGTTAGTTTTTGGAATATAACACATCTGGTTCATCTGTCTGCCCATTTGTGATTCATGGGGGGGGGGGGGGGAGGTTTATTATTTTTGGGGAAATTTTAAGATTTTTAGGCAAGTTGTTGCAAATTAGTGTATAAGTTTAAAAAAAAATAGTGTTTCTATTCAAATGAAATCATATAGGTAAATATATTCATCAATTCAAGATCATCATATAATAAAGGGCTGTGGAAAAGACTGTGACTATGAATTATTGCATGCAATATCTCACAGCGTAAGATTACATTTGATAAGTCCTTCCAAGAGAATCACTTTAATGTGGTGTCGTTTTTATCGAATTATGCTGGAGTCTACAGCAATGTTATTATGAGCAATATCTATAGATATTTAAATCATCACAGGTGGCAGTGAAGTGTAAGGTCAAAGAATTATGCAAATTATATCTCTTAGAATCTGTTGAAGGCTGCCATAGGAGTCATCATGAAAATTTGTGAATTTCATAGATTTATCCCTATTTTGGCAGTACATTGATTAGTGTTGTGAAACTTTACATTTACAATCTTCTTTAGGTTATTTGAACAATGGCATGAAAAATCAACTCCATGTTTTAGCATAATTGTTGGTTGGATTTCAAAGCAATTCTAGTGTATGAATTGTTTATGTCCGTCCATTCATCTGTCTGGATGTCTCTCCATCAGCATTTTGGTTGTTTCCGGTTGAAGCAAAATGGTTCAGTTTCTGGTGGAAGCAAAATCTCAGCAACAAAGTAGAGTATACGCATTGGAACTGCAAACATAGATTCTTTATGACCAGAGCTTTCAAATTATGCCATGACTTTTGACCTAGTGATCTTGACCTTGGACTTTGACCTACTTTCAAAGAAAAAAGAGGAGTTAATGGCTCAGTTATGTGGCAGAAGTCACCATGGAGCTATACAAAAAACTTAAATTTTGGATATATCTATTGAAGCAATAGGGGTAGGGATTTGATACTTTACACATAGGTTCTTTATAAACAGAGCTTTCAATTGATACCATAACTTTTAACCTTGTGACTTTGACATTCTTTAGAATTTGCTTTGCAATTCAGTCATACCCTCTTTAGCAGTTTCTTAATCCGATATCTTGAGAATATCATAGCTGTAAAGTTTCACGACAATTTACATATTATGGCAGCCAGTCAAAGAATCATTGAATTGAAGTTTTTCTCAGGATTTTGGTAGCAATTTCTTTGAAACTAAAATTTACAGGGAGGATCCTCTGATGATACATGGTGGACGTATGGTAAATAAATTGCTGCTGGATAATCCAGTATGGCCATCATAGCAACAACTTTAAAATTCTAAAATTTTATTTTCATCCTCATTTCAGTAGCAATTTTGATGATACTTTACAAGATCAGTATTCTATAGATACATGATTGACTTTTCAGAAGAAGTGCTCTAGTGTACAACTTGAGAATATTGACACTCCAGCATTGTAGATGTAAATGATAGGATACATCTATGCATCCATACAATTTCACCTACAAATATCTTCTTTCTGTATTTTAGAGCAACTGTCAATAAGGCTAATGATAAAAAGATTACTTTTACGGCTTAACTCTAAAGTGTATAAGACATGTAGATTTTCAGAGTTATCTTTCTCTATTCTCTCTTTCTTTTTTGATAATAAGAGTCATTTTTCGAGGTCATGAAGTTCAAGGTCACAAAACATCTTGGATTGGCATAATTTGATATGAATACTATGTATATTTATGCCATAAAACATAACTGAAAATATCTGTGACCCATTTTACTAAAGAACTTATAACAATTCCTGAATCATTGGCACCAATTTTGACATAGATATTTGGAAAAATGACATATTTTCTGCTTGATATCTATTAATTTTTGATAGTTTTTGGTGAACACTTATGCAGCAAGTGTTTTGGAGTATTCACAGGAAATATTTCTTTAATCAGACATGACCAAGGATTATGATTTGTCATAAGTTCTGTGGTTAAACGGGCACCTGTCTCTTGCTTTCTGATGCATTTTGAAGTGAAACACGTTAAACCTAAAAAATGTCATTAAATTTGTAGAATGTATCCTGTGCCCTTTGCACTAGGCAGAGTACTTCAGAAAGACACAGAAATAATGGGCTATCATGTACCTGAAGGGGTAGGTAGACACAGAAATAATGGGCTATCATGTGCCTGACGGGGTAGGTAGACATAAGATTCTGAACAATTCAGTGAACTTCTTCCACACTATAGAGATTTAGGGAGGGGGGGGGAGGTTTACAGGAAATGAAAAAAGTATAAGATGCGGACACATGCATGGGAATCAGAAATTGATTTCTGCTAGTTAGATTGTGTAGTATTGAAAAGCAAATGAATACTTGCCATATGTGATAACTAATTAAATCTCTAAGAAAGGTAAACATCTGACAACAAATAAAGAAAGAAATGATAGTGCTCAATAGAATAAAGTATTATCTTCAAACCATAACTGTGAAGGATATCAGGTGAGCTTGCAGGCATGGTTTAGTTTGGTTTCTTTCAGTTCAGTTTTCGAATTTTCCTTTTCAAGTGGAATTATCAAACTTTGCACACTGATTTTTATACGCCCGTTGTAAACGGATATATTATAGTATGGCTGTGATATGGCTTTTATTCAATGGCATTATCATCTGACACTATATATATATATATATATATATATATATATATATATATATATATATATATATATATATATATATATATATATATATATATATATATATATATATGTTTGACATTAATACTATCAGAGTACCTATCCAATGTCTGTTAATTTCTTTGTATACTCCAGGTTTTTTTATCTCTTAACCCTGGATATATATAGGAGCTCATCAATGCAGTATTAAATAGTGCAACAAAACATACTTCACTTTGACATTTAAAGATAGGAAAGACCGAATCTGATTTTGAATTTAATTGAGGTTTTATGTAAGTTTTTAAAGTAAAGTTTGCCTTATGGGGGTGAACAAATGAGTGAAGTTGGTGACTCTTTCCTTCGGTCTTAAGACATCATGCATAGTTATGACTCACAAATTTTAGGATGTTTCTAATCGGTCTTATCAAAGTTTAAATATATATATATATACATTTTTCAGGTTCAGATACTACTTTCACTCTATGCTATGGGTAGAGATCCAGCATTGTATAGATCTCCGAATGAATTTCGACCAGAAAGATGGATACGTAATACAGAAGAACAAAAAAGTATCAGCCCATTTTCCTATCTTCCATTTGGATTTGGAACAAGAAGCTGCATAGGTATGAATATAAGTTATTTTACCCCCAGCAACAAACTTAGCTGAAGGCTCAGGTGAGCTATTGTAAGCACTCTTCATCCCTTAGTTACAACTGCAACGGAATAGCTAATTTGTCCCGTTCATTAGTTACGACTGTAACGGAATAGTTATTTTGTCCCGTTCTCTAGTTACGACTATAACGGAATAGCTAATTTGTCCCATTCTCTAGTTACGACTGCAATAGAAGAGCTATTTTGTCTCGTCTCTTTCAGACAAAATAGCTCTTCCGTTGCAGTCGTAACTATCCTTATCTCCTGTATGTTTTGCATAAAACTGTTAATACTTTGACTTTGACAGGCCGAGTTGTTTAAGAGTTTTTGATAAATAACGCATAGTAAGGATATTGTACTCAGTTCCCCTACAGACACGGTTGTTTTTCAGCAAGACATATCGAGGGATTGATCCATAGTGTGTCCCCTGAGATAAATTTCTTCTTCAGACTAGCTGTGGTGAAGAGTTTGGAGAACTTGAAAAAAAGAAAAAACCAGCCATTTGCCAGTTACATTAACAGACCTACCCATTACTACTAACTATGACACAAGCTCACACTCGACATTATTGAGGGGTTACACAGCTAATTTGACAAAATTATTATAGCTGCTTGATAATATTGTTATGCCCCAGAATTGATAGATCAGGAGCATATTGTTTTTGACCTGTCTGCCTATTTGCTTTTTTTCTGTTTGTTGTTTGTCTGTCTCTTGTCAACTATAATCTTCGCCATTACTTTTGAACCATGAGAGATAGAGACCATATTTGGCATATTTACTCTACTAATAAAGCCCTTTCAAATTTCACCAAGGTCATTGACGGTGTGACCTTGACTGTGACCTTTGACCTACATTTCAGATTTTGCCTTATTTGGACTTTGTTGCTGCTGGGGCATTCATGTTTCAGGGTTTCATAACCAGGGTTATATATGTGCTAGACTAGCAACGTCACTGAGGAAATTCTATGGTCGTTACGAGACTCTTATTACTCCATATGATATCTCGTTATCCAGACTTTTAAATGATATTCTGGACTGAGACCGATTCCGATCATTTTACACAGATTTGACACCTTCTATACTAGAAGGTTACCTACTTCGACTTCTCCATATATAAATACATATGGAATTTACACGATCTGACTCTTTCTACTGGGTATATGTGATGGGTGTTGCTAACAAACAGTAGATGCTCACTCTCCCCGGGCACCTGATCTCACTCCATCACAGGGGTTCACATATGCTCTTCAAGTAGACATATTTTGTTATTTTCCATTTGTTTTTCATTTTCACTGATTTTGTATGTCCTCTGGTTTTATGATTTTTGGGCTTGTGCTTTGGATTTATCCATCATCTCTACATCACAAAACACATCTTGTTTAATACTGCTCTTCTTTTCATTATTTACATAAATCAACCAGTTATGTATTTGGCTTGTGAACAGAACAAGAATCATTAATTCTAATATCAGATTGGTCTGTTTTTAGGCAGACGGGTAGCAGAACTTGAAATTCATATGCTTCTTTATGAGGTAGGTGCCCGATCATAATATTCATAAACTATAAATTATGAATAATTTCTATAAATTATTCATTTATCTTACTCCAGATCATTCTGATTTGTTGTGGTTTTCATTGCCGCTTGGCAGTTTAAGGGAAACAACTGTCAGTTTGAAATGAAGTTGGTCTGAAGACATAAATGTGTACTCTTCATAAGCAAATTTTCTGAAATTCAGTAGGTTTTCCCTGAAACAGTACATGCACTTAATGTTCTGAACTTACCCCTTAAAAAGTAAAATTTTATTGGTCAGATTGCAAAACAATTCTGGTCTATAGTTTGGTGATGTCTGTCTGTCTGTTTCTTTGTCAACATTTTGGTTGAAATTACTGTTTTAAGCAAAATTTCAGTAACTAAAGGGAATATAAACATAATATTTCAAACATACACATGTAGGTTCCCTATGACCAGAGCTTTCAGATTATGCCATGACTTTGAGTTAGTGACTTTGACCTACCTTTGAGAAACTTTAACTTTGGCTATATCTTTTCAATCAATAGGGATAGGGCTTTGATACTTCACACATAGCTATTTTATGACGAGTGCTTTCAATTGATATCATAATATAACTTTTGACCTTGTGACCTTGACCTTGTTTCGAATTTGCTTTGCAATCTGGCCATACCATTTTAAGCAGTTTCTTGCTAAATTTGTTCTAATATTTTCACAATTGTTGGAAGGTTTATATAAAGCTGATTACAACCAGACCTTAATCTGTACCTGTTTTCGATTTATGGATGAAAGGTCTGGAGAAACCGTCTGCATCACCATTTAGGAACTTTTGTGATCAACCAATAATTTTTTTACATCCAAGATATGAATCCAAGTTGCTGTGAATCTGTTATCTGGGATGGAAGTGGGATGATAATAATTACACTTAACTCACATGCATGAAATACATGTAAATACTGTATGATCCTAATCAATGTGTGTTGAAGATCTTAGATGGAATCCAGTTATTACTGAGGCATAATATGGGTGTTTTACCTGAGTGCCAAGAGGGCGACCAAACGAATGGGTCTGTTAATTTATTTACTGGTAAACTCTTTTCCCATGAAGAAGTAGTATTATTTGTTATCCTTTTTAAAACCGTAGATAACTATGTATTTAAAAACTCATTAATCATTTACAATTAAAATGAGATTCACAATTATTATAGAGTTTTGTCTTTGTCTGCAGAAATCTGATAATTAGCAGCAGTTACTAAATTCATCAAATGATATCACTAGAGTGATTCTGATATGTTGGAGGGGGGAGTTTCAGTTACACTTTACAAATTTTCAGCCTCTAGCTGACAGGGGTGCATCGCAGAAGTGGCCTCAAATTTTATCCAAACACTGTATATTGGATAAATTTGCTTCTTGATGATCCCCTCCCTTACCACCTTCACAATGGTAGCACAGTATTCACCACTATATACTTTCCATTACTATATACACATATGTACATGTAGATTTTGAAGGCATTTAATTACAAGTTTCTGTAAATAAAAAAATCAGTCTGTTTTTGCTACTTTACATCCAAAAACTAGTATAGGTAGAATTATAGGAAAATGAAAATTCTATTTCTAGTCAATATTTGTGAACAACTCAGTGACGGTTAATATTCATGAAAACAAAATCGCTAAGTTGTAATATACAGGTTTATACCACCACTGAATTGTGAAAAACTGCTTTCGACAATAAGTGATAATATATAAATTATTAAGCAGATGTTATATTTAATTCCATTTATTTGAAATAATGGCATTTCAATGGTAATACGAGGGTTGCTTGATATGTTGTGAGCCTTGTCCTGAAGGGGGTTAACAGGGATTTCCTTTATTTATCCATACTATTCCCTAACTATTTAAGGCCGTGTACCCGAAGACTGGTGCCATTTGGTCAGTTAATATCATCGAGGTGGTACTCTAAAGTGAAGAAGGCAAGTAACTTTTGCAAAATGCACAAAATTGATGAAAGAGCAATGATCCAACATTTGCATAAGAAAGGTTTAGCACCCGAGAATCTTTCCATACTGATATGGTAGCAACACTAGGGAAAGATGCTCCTTCATATGGTACAGTGAAAAAAAAGGGGTCAAGGAATTTAAGCGCAGTAGACAGAGACTTGAGAATGATCCCGTCCTGGAAGACATGTCATAGTTGTAACCCCAGAAATGGTCAGTGGTATTGTTATGATATTGTATTATATTGTTATGACTGACAGGCAAGTTTACGTTACAGAATAGATATACAGCCAGTACAGTTGGCATTTCCCAGGGGAAACAATCAATAGTACATACTATGCATTACCTTTGAGGCAGTTACAGGAAAATATTACTCAGGTACTGCGGAAAACTCAGTAAAGGTGTGTTGTTCCACCAGGACAATGTCCCTTTTCACAAGTCTGTCATTGACATGACTGTCTTTAACGATTGTGGCTTTAAATTGATTGAGCGTCCACCTTATTCGCCTGATCTCGCTCCATCAGACCTTCATCCATTTCCAAACCTGAAAACAGTTATTTCCAGTACCCACTATCAGTCAGATGATGATGTCTTAAATGCAATAGATGACCTTCTAAATGATCGAGAAAAGGACTACTTTAAAAGTGGTGTTGAGGCCCTTAAACATCGCTGACAAAAATGTATAGATACCGAAGAGCATTTTGTTGAAAAACAATGCAATATGTCCACCAAAATTCAAACTCTTACATATGAGACTCACAACATATCAATCGGCCCCCGTACATGTATTGAGGCATTAGAATCACAGTTATAAGAAAACTGAATATTACATGGTCTAAGATTACTGGTTTACTGAGAGTACAGGGTGACACTATAGTAATATAATGGCATTTCAATGAGAAATGCTAAAACATTGGATTTTCATTGAAATTTCATTGGGCAATATCCAATTTCTTATCAAAGCCGTTTAAAAGACATGAGGGGTACAGTGCAAATTTTATTCCATATTTAATTTACTGTTGTGACAGATGCCGGTAATGGTCTGGATAGCACAGTGTTGAGAGCGTTTGTCTTGATAGCGGATGGTTCCGGGTTCGATTCTCGGGTCCAGGAACGATTTTTCACCCTGCCTGTTACAGAATTTGAAGCCATGAGAGTGATCCTCATGTGATGGAGAACCAGGGTAATTTCTCTCTTGGGTTTCGAGGTTTGAAAACCTCTGACAAGGGGGGAAACGTGACAGATGCCGGTGTCGGCCTGGATAGCTCAGTGGTGAGAATTTCCATCTTGATAGCGGAAGGTCCTGGGTTCAATTCATGCATGGTCCAGCAACAACTTTTCACCCTGTCTCTTACACTGTTATCTAGCTAAAGAAAGATAGCTGCATCCATAGCACCTCAACATTCATGTTATAAACAGAATATTATATGGCTTCTCTCCTATACAAAATGGAATTATATTTGAGGAACATAACCAAGGGTGACCTAAGCATGACTGTAATGCGAGTTTCTCCAGATTTAAATCTCCCCTGCAACAAATCAATAAATGGGCATGGGGCAAGGTCTGGAATTCTTCAGACTAGATATGTGGAAGTAGCATTTGTCGATCATCTCAAGAGAAAAATGCATTCATTAAAAAATATCTAAACTTAATTTCAACAGATAATCAAAAAGTACAAGCTTGAAAGCACAACTATAGCACCTGTTACAGCTAAGAGTAGAACAACACTAACTCCAGCAAGCCCGGTAAAAGTCATCCTAAAGGAAAGATGAATTCAGATTAGCACATTTCACTTTCTGATGGAGACATTTAGATCTCGACTTCAATGAGTAATATATGATACATGTATCAGTATTAGCATTCTCCATCTCGGGCTCAGTCAGCCTATGTGATTTTAAAAGTATTTCTAGTGATTTCTTAAATACAAGCTTCTGAAACTAGCAGTAATACAAATTAAAAAGTTTCTTTGGTTTTCTGTTTGTTTGTTTGTTTGTTTGGTTTTTATTTATTTATTTTTGTTTTGTTTTTTTTTTTTTTATTAATATTTATAGTATCTTTTCATGTGATTAACATTCCAGTTGTATTTGTTATTGCTTAATCTCATGTATTTTTGTAAATGAAATGTTTTAAAGATTGCATTGTGATACATGTATTTATTGCCACTGATGGTAGGTGATATACTTTTCTACTCAGTAGTCATGTTTATGTACGCTATTATACAATTAAACTATTCATATGAAATATTTTAATACATAATAATTTTATTTTGAACAAGACTGCAAATGTAATTGGCGGTTGTTTTTATTTTATACTCCATAATTTGATTAGATTCCTTAGACATTTCCGGAAATGCTAAAAGAATTATTTTTCTGCTCTCTTTGTTATGTCCATGCTGTTTACGGTATGTTTTGAAATGAATTTATAGTTGAAAATTAAACTATAACACCAAGTTATTCTTGTCTTGAATTAAATTATAAGTAGTATGTTCCATTCGGATATCCTCGACCTTTTCCTGCGTTTTACGTAGGTACGAGTGAAGGGCGAGGTTGTTCCGAATGGATTATGTTCAACAATTTTTAATTTATTGAGAAATTCCATTTTGCGGATCATAAAGTGTGTGTCAAACCATATTATTTCTCGATAAATTTTCAAAATTGTTAAAGATTATTCCTACTTCAACTCGAGCCTGAAGTACTTTCAACCCATTGCACGGATTTGAATTATATTTCACAGAATTGTTGCCCAGACCCCAATGACGTGCCATGACCTTGACTCAATGTCATACATGGAAGGTCAGGTCATAGCGCATGTGATGGGTAAATCTTTTTCTGGTCCATAACTTTTTACCCCTGCACGGATTTGAATAATATTTCACAGAATTGTTGCCCAAAGCTCAAAGATGTATCACGACCTTGAAACAAAGTCATATCTTTTATACTGTGAAATAATAGATTCATTTCTCACTCCAACTTTTTATAATTTGAATTGGTGCTAGAATTGTGTATGAAATATGTGCTACAGGTTTTTAATTTTTCTGTACTCTTACATTTTTGACAAAGAAGGGAAAAAGGATGAGGGGGTTAAAATATTTCTTTACCACAACTTCTTATTGCCTTCATGGATTTCCATAATATATTTTATCTTGAGGTCCTGAATATTTAATAGGCAAATGGGGATGTTTCTATACTTTCACATTTCATCCCTTCAAGCTAAACGACGGGCATATCATGCTACAGTAGGCGTTGCTCTTGTTTAATATACTACTGCCATATATATTCTATTCAAAAATACACTGACTTTGTCGTATCAACTGACAAAATTTGATAGCTCAAGGAATCAAAATGTTCAAGAAAATCTCTACACAAAAAAGAAAGCTTAGAAACAAGAAGGAAAAACGTAAAGTCCCATTCAGACCACAATCCGGTTGCGACTTTGTGGATGAGGTGGGCAGCTCTTGGCCAAGAGGCCTGGAGTTCGACTCCCACCGTGAGTACATTTTGTCTTTCGGATGAGACAGTAAAAACCGAGGTACAGCGTCACGGTAGACTGCTCGCTGCTTTTACATTTCTATGCAATATGTCAGGCAGATGAGCGTCACCAAATACGTGAAATAATCCTCGAGTGACGTAAAACATCAATCAAGTAATCTCCAAAACTCACAGCAAAAGAAAGCAAGTGAATGGTCCATATCCATACAGAGATTGGTTGATTGATCTTTGACATCGTTTTCTACAATTTGTTCAGTAATATTGCGATACAGATCCACGAAGTGGCCAACCCTTTAAACATACCAAATTAGACACTGATATTAGTTTATACTAATTTGAATCTTTACACTTAAATGATGAATAAGTAAAAAAAGTATTGCAAAACTCTGAATAGGTGATTATTATAATAATGTAAAGAAAGTTGAAAACTACTTCCCACATTGCAACACACCATACGGTGAGACAGTCGTGTCTGTTGCCATGAAAATGAAAAAAATATAAAGGTTTACAGTTACTAGTACTGGTCTCCGTGTCATATACCTTCTACGACAAAATGTGAGGTGATTTAATTGCATACAAATAGGTTGTGTAAAATAAACAAAAACTGAATGAAATGAGATGACTATGGTATGTGTAAGAAAACCTAAGAACTTTATGACAGTTTATAAATGATTTATTTTTTTATCAGACATTGTCAATTATAGCACTCATTTGTTTTATTTTCTTGTATATCTGATAATTCTATATAACATATACAGTATGTAGATAGTTATCTATAGTAAGCATAAAGTAAATATAATTCAGTGACAAATATTACAAGAGGTCCAATGGGCCTGTTTTGTTCACCAGAACACAATTTGCTTATTCACAAACAACTAACATCTTGAAAAAAATTGAAAGATACATATATTATCTTGTTTATTGTATATCTGACTGTAAAACGTGCTTCTCTACATTGAATAAGCTGAGACAATGACACATTCAAAGTACTGATGGGAAAGATAGTCGAGACCATTTGACTAATATTCAGGTAAAAAATTTGCTTATTGCAGGAGAACATGAAGTTGCTGCCATTTGTACCTGTACAACGGAATTGTACAATATGTTCCTAGATATGATTTCATTTGTACACATCATATTTATCTATGGTAAAAATATTAGACTTCCTGGATGATTTATTGAGCACGCTGTCCAGCAAAAAGAAAAGTAACCTCAGAAGTTCATTTCCTATAATTTTACTTCTTTGTCTGGAACACAAGTTTTTATTAAATAGTATTTCTTACCTTAAAAAGACCCTAATGTTGACCAATTTCCTTCCACTGTAATTTCCATGTAGGAAGGGAAAGTCGCATTGCTATCTTTTCTTCATGTCTCAGAAAATTTTCTAATGCCTTTACGTCTTTGAAAGAAATAATATTATTTGGCCCAAATTTTAAGCGAAAAATGGTCCCAGTGAGTTATGTACATTCTCAAAGAAAATGTGATTTTTCGTTTGGTTCCATGTTTAATGAAAAATATATGTACATCAAAGTGAATGGATTCCAAGTATTAAGCACAAACTTTAGAATGTCTTCAATTTTTTCAAACTATTGTTTTCCTCCGGAACATCCATATCAACATTATTACTGGCAACTTGCGATTCTTGCTCTTTATATATTTCTAAGCCTCTTTTGTAAAATGAGCCTAAAACACGTCGAGCCTGTTAGGAAAGACCAGCTGCTTGCTTGCTCCACATAGTTTTATTTCCTCACACAGCTGACAGCACTGTAGGTATAAATAATTTCATATTTAATTTTCATAAAATGTTAGTACATGTTGAATCTGATTAAAACCATATATTTATTCCGCTTCTCTATTTGTCCCATTGCGTATTATGCAATGGAACAAATAGAGAAGCAGAATAAAGATATGGTTTTAATCAGATTGGTACATGTTGAATAACTTTTCCAATTGTCTTACAGTAGATATGCACTCTCCATATACACTACTTAGGGTTTGTGAAATACATGTATTGATGTTTTCAGATGGTAGCCAATGCTAAAGTTTTTTTAAATAGGTTGAAGTAAAAATTTGGGGGATGAAGAAAAAGGGTACTGTCACGTGAAATATAGATCTCATGGCTACACAAATTTCTTTTTTTATATATAAATTAGTTATGTTAAGGTACACAAAATACTCGCACAACATGGTATTTCATAAGCCCACCTACATGTACATTATATTATAGGTGGCACACAGGAAGGTCATGAAGAGAAGGCGCCGTTCATTCGAATTTTGGGGTGGTGGGGTGTTCCACTGTGAGGAGGGGCAGGCGTGGTGTAGTGATTAAGCGCTTGGCTTGCGGCGCCGACGATCTGGGTTCGATTCCCGGGTTCCGCCACTATGTTTAAGAGGTTGGTAACCTCCTGCTTCCATGTCGCGATATAACTGAAATATTGTTGAAAGCGACGTAAAACACCAATCAACCAACCAACCATCCACTGTGAGGTATTACGCTCCCCCTAAGGCAAGCAACCAACTTAATTTAAATGCATTGTTATAAATAGGTGCATCAAGTCTAAATTTCTAGATACATTAGACCTTATTTACAAGTTCGATGAAATCTCAAGACATACAAATGATATCATACCCCCAAGTTATTTTGCTCCACATTCATGATATTTATGATGTACCTGAACTTGAAATTTACTTCTTACAACTTTGGATTACCGCTTACAAATTTCACCCACTTACATAGTGATCATATGGTATCTGTACTTCTTAGTTGATTCATTTGTATTTGAAATAACAAAGTAACACCCCCAATCAAATTGCTTGATCAATCTTTTGGTGCGAAAACAATAAAATAGTCCATATTAGAATCCCAGCACACTCTAGATATTGTTCATGTTAAGTGCAGTGTTCAGATTTGTTTATTGCCTACATGTATATATTTTGGCAGGCATGTGTGGCTAGCCAAGCGGAAGGTACTTACAGATCCTATCGGTCTGGCCTCGCCTATGATTTTCAGAGGTCCTTAATATTCATTGCGTTTCAATGTTGTGAGTTCCGCCGTTACATAACATGAATTAATTTCGTATTTACGTTGTTATCATACTCTTTTCGTTGCTATGGTAGTTTAAACGGTCTTCAGGAAGATGTCTCGACCACACAAGTCTCATTGCTTATAATCAACACAGGAAATATATGAGTCTGTATTGCTATGATATATTCAAGATGTTCTTCTAGCTAGTCTTATAAAGTAACCAAACAGTGAAAAGATCACTTAAGTAGAATTAATGTTATGATCAAGAACTTATAAACAAGATGAGTCCTTATTATGATGTAACCCATTAATTGATATAATAATTCATCGTGTATTAATGTGGGCTTTTGTCGACTGTCGATCTAGAAGATCTCAAAGTGGTTTTTATAGAGTGGGAGTGTTTCTTCACCTTACTGTTATGTAAAATTTCGATTTCTCAAAAATTTGTGTCTCCTTTCTTTCATTTTTTGATTCATTCATTGATTCGTCCATTCTTTCTCTCCTTTTTTCTGTCTTTCCCAAGGGGTGGGGGTGGGGGTAACTTTCTATATAAAGATATATACAGACGTACGGCTGGAATGGGGTATACTTTTAAGGCCACCCAATATATTAATGGGTATCATTTTCCCTTCAAATATATACATGTATCAATGGGTATCTTTCAAATCACAAAATATATGAATAGGTAAAACACAAGTGGATATTTTGCATATGAATGGATATGCTTTTCACTATAGTCAGTATATGAATGGGTATGTTTTACACTACGCTCAATATATGAATGGGTAGGGTGCCAGCCGCACGTCCGTACCCAAAATCATTGAAAGTTAAACCCTCAAACAACCAATCCCCCATGGTCTTTCCTACTGCCATTCTTTGGGGGGGGGTTCTCTTTTTTTCAACAAATCCATGACTTTGATATAAGACTCCTTTAAAAAGTTGAATGCTGATTTTACTTACCAGAAGCAACAGTGACGACATTCCAGCTAAGTTCATGCTCTTTTGGCTTCTGTATTATTTGGACATGAATGGAGGATATTGCAGCATTGCTGTCCAACACTCGATGATAAATGACTAGTCACAGTATGCCACACGCAGTAAGGAGCACGATAAAAATCGAATTTTAATTAGATTGGCTATAACTATTACACATATTATTACAGTTAGTATATAGTTCAATCCCATCTTCTTGAGACAGGCGTACGTAATTTAAGACATTAAATTACGTACGCTTGTCTCGAGAAGATGGTTCAATCCATGACAATTAAATTCATCGTTATCAAACAAGCACGTCTTCTTATAGAAGTAGAATATTTATAATGTCATAAACAAATGCGTTATTTGTCGGAGATGTGTCGGACCTCAGATGACACCATTACAATGAAGTATTGCATCACTAAATGACACTAAAGAGCTCGAGTAAAAAAATTCTCATTACTTGGGCAAGTCATTTGTAACTAATGTAAACGCTCCGGAACTATTTCACGTTATTTAATACTTTTTACATTTTATTTCCTACTTCCTGTATAAGAGTTCGCGTTTACGTTGACAACATAACTTAGAATGCAGCTTAAAGTGCTGTCTTTAAATTGCTGGTAGGTAACAAATTTATACATTAAATTTTCTAAAGAATTGCTTGAACTTTGTAGCTCTGTAATATTTTTGTTTCCCGAATTTCCTCGAATTTTCGTACTTGAGGAAGCAGATTCAGAATCATCTAAATTTGATAAAGACGTCAAGCTTTACATAAAAAATCAAAACTTTTCCTGCTAAATGGTACAAGACACAATCAATATTTTATTATACTGTCAAAATTTTTACGGGAAACATTGCTCATTTTCAACATAGTCTGAGATTCTCTGCTCTTCTCCCACTTTTGATTGTCAAAGTCGGGGTGACGTCACTGTCATTATTGCTCTACGTAAATACCCGAGGAGTCTGTCAATGATAGTTGGGGTAAAACTCGGGGGTTCATCGTTAGTGACAATACAACTTTAAGCTCTTCTGTATCATAATTCTAAAGAGGTACATTTTATTATAAAATACGATCGGAAATGTGTAAAATATGTATTCAAAATTTACTTATTTGAATGACAAAATATTTAAATTACTCCTTTTTAATAAAATTCCTTCTAGAATACACATTGCTTTCAATGATAAAGTCCGATGCTTTACCCCAAATGTTCCAAATACTCTTTTATCAAATACACGGATGTCCGACTTCCAGAATACCGGTGGTTTGTGGAAGAAGGCCAGAGAGACTTTGTTCATTAAAAGTTGGAATTTCAGTGATACCAGCCAGTATCGATATGTACAAGGCTCTGGTGAGAAATAAATGTTTCCACAGCAAACTTGCAACCTTATAATCCAGTATATGAACATTTCACTTACTGGATAACTTCAGCAGCTGACGCATTTTTGTAACCAAAAACAGGAGGCAACCTTAAATTGTGCTTCTTTGCCATTCATCACGGAAGGCAAAGTCACAGTTTGGCGAGATTTGACATCATACTGTATACACAAATGATGAAATAAAGAATCTTGTCATATTTTCAGGTAAAACGGCAGCTAGTAGAAGGTATAGATCTTACTTGGAAAAAATATCGCTATGGTTGAGTAAGTTAAATGTTCATTTATTGGATTATGGGTTGCAAGTTCGCTATGCAATTTAACATTTAATTGCCACGAGAGGCTTGTACATTCCCATACCGGCTGGTATTGCTGAAATTCCAACTTTTGATGAACAAAGTTTCTCTAACCCTCTCCCATAAACTGCTGAGGGGGCAGGGTCTTGGGTTAATAAAAACTAGAAATTTCCTGAGTCTTTGCTATTTTCCCAAAGAATGTGGTTTAAAGTTGATCTGGCCCCAGTTTCAAGAAGACATTGTTGAAAATTTTGCCCTATCCATCATGCCCATGGAGGGCATTTTAAAACTGTCTTGAACTGATAATCAGGTGTGTTTAGTGGATGATTATTAGTAAGCAAATCATGTATTGTACAAATATTTAGAAACAATACTGTGCAAAATCAACTTTTTTCCATATGTATTATTTCTTATCAGATCGTTTTTAACTCATGTGAGCATTGTAACCCTTGGGCATCTTGGTTAATAGACATCTGGGTCCAGTTGTTTGAAACTTTAACCACTAGTTAAGCTAACCAGTGGTTAAATTTCATCTGATTATTATCCTAGAAATGAAAGGACATTAAGTCAATATATAGTCTATGTACTGATTTGTAGCTTATGAAACAAGCTTTGTAAAGTAGTTTAGATTTTTATACAGATATTTTATAAATTACCGTAAATTAATTGTCTCTCAAAATTTAACCACTGGTTACCAGTGGTTAAAATTTAAAAAACATGGCCCCTGTTTTTTGTATACATGAACATAAATTTATATAGTCTCTCATAAATGAAGTTGAAATTTATACTTTAAGGGGTGTACCAGTACCATTTGCATGTAAATTAAAGAATGAAAGAATAGGAGCAATAGGAGAGGAAATTTCAAAGGGACAGCATGATATTGTTCTGCTCCAAGAGGTATTATTGTGAATTTTAGAAATGATTATATACGTGTAGAATTTTCTTTTATATACAAGCCAGTTTATGACTCATTAATGATTATATACAGTGTTCGAGAAATTTTTCAAAAATCCTCTTACCAACGGGTAATTGAATAACAGAAATCCACTTACCCAGGGCAAAAATGTACTTACCCAAAGTAAAAAGGCACATTTAAGACTTACAATGTGTAATGCTGAGAAAAGCATAAAATCGTTAAATTTTGTGTATTAAAACGCACGTCATTGACTACAGAGGAGTAGGACGCATTGATCTGCAATGTTTAGGACTGAAACCATACATCT
This sequence comes from Pteria penguin, assembly GCA_035048485.1. Classification (NCBI taxonomy): domain Eukaryota; kingdom Metazoa; phylum Mollusca; class Bivalvia; order Pterioida; family Pteriidae; genus Pteria; species Pteria penguin. The sequence continues at coordinate 52,330,627 of CM068581.1, forward strand.
TCCTCCCGATACGATAATTATTCTGATACGGTAGTAGCGATACGATGATTTTTTATACGAAACAATGTACACTTAAGTTGTAGAAAAACTTGGTCCAAAACGCCTGAGTCAACTTTTTACCGCGCCCATTACGTACTCACTAGTTTCATAGAAATGTCATTAAGACAAGTCAGGAACGTATATATCTAAAGGGATAGGCTATTTACATTTTTGAGAGATAGTTTCCTTTTTGTATTCAGAATTTCGTCTGATAAAATTAAAATGTTTCAAATAGGCTATATCACAATAATGAATACTTTCGATCGTTATAGGCCTAATATAAATATGCCGTCACTGATAAAGTGTTGAAGAAATTAAAGACATTTGCTTATTTTAAACTGTATTTAAAAGAGATAAAAATATTACTAAACAGTAAATATTTTACAAGAAAATTATTGTACGTTGATCGTACATGTATAGCCAAATCGAATCAAAATTGAGACAATTGAAATATATATCGAACATGGTGGAATCAAAAGAAAATATCAAGTCGAATCGAATTCGATTAATTGTCTCATCCCTAGCAATTTGTCGTCTATTGATCTCGAAACAGCAGTATTTTTACTAGCCAGTCAGGATATTTCAAAATCAAATTTTAGTAGATCTGGCCCGAGGAAATTTTGGTAGCCTTGGGAGTCGGTCTAGCGAGTTTTCGCGAATATTGGGTCCCAAGCGGCCGCCGAGATCGAGATGGGAAACATACGATTACTAAATATAAAAACTTATATTTGTAAGCCCTTTCGGTTCTGCTATTTCTGGTTGTGATTTTATCGTCTTTCTTTTAGCAACGTTTAAAATTGATGTTATTGATATTACTCAGAATTTACTTACCACCGGGTAAGAGGTTTAAAACTTTTCAATTACCCGACCCGTTTTTCCACTTACCACGGGTAACGGGTAATGGGATTTTTCGAACACTGTATATAGTATTCTTGAATGTGTGAAACAATGTTGTGCACAATTATATACACAGTTAATTTGAGAACTGCAGATACTCAAGTTTACATAATTATATGCATATCTACATTAATTATGTTAATTAATTTGTGTCTTTTGTAATATAAAGTTATTTTCCATGTATATAAGTATCTGAATTCAAAATCATTATGACTTCATACATTTTTGTGCCTTCATTTCCCTGAATTTTACATTGGTTTCCATGTAACCAGCTTACATCAAAATTGTTATATCAGATAGCTAATCAAAGAGCAGATAAGTCTATATTACCCTAAAAGACTTAATTCTTCATCTTTTACTGAAAAATTACTGATTTAAATATACATGTAAAATACATGTATTCAAAAGAAAAGTTTAGAAATTGAAGATTAGTTTTTGCTTTTTATATTTTGTGTACTTGAATTAGATGCTTTGTTTTTAACTTTAATTCAAATCCAATCTCAACTCCGATATACATTTAAAATATATATTCATACCATATTTATTGCAGATATGGACTGAATCAGATTTTAAAAAACTTCAAGATTTGATAGGGGCTGCCATGCCATATTCACATTACTTTGAAAGGTATGGTATCATGGGGTTTTTTTTAAGGTAAAATTGAACCCAATAAATCAAATACCATATGTGAATATACATGAATTGAGATGAATCGGATTTTCCAAACTGCGACATGTAATAAGTCATATCTCTTAACAGAAAAAATTGCAAATCAACACAAATGACACTTTGACAAAGCAAATGCATCTAATTATTTGTTACTGAATAGATTTTTAATGAATTTTATTCAAAGGCAGACAACATCGTGCTTGTTGACTTAAGAGGAGATTTATCTATCACTTTTGATTTTATTTATACAGTGGGACAATTGGAAGTGGAACTTGTGTATTTTCAAAGCTTGCAATCCTGGAGACAATGTACCATGGGTTTCAATTAAATGGCTATGCCCATAAAGTCCACCATGGAGATTGGTTCGGCGGGAAAGGAGTGGGAATGTGTAAAATAAGATACCAAGATAGAATTATCAATGTGTTTACTACACATGTAAGTTTGTTGCCTAGTATTTAGTATATGTACATGTGTGAAATATAGAAATTAAATTTCATTATTCAGAATTGATAAATATGTAGATAATTATGTATGCTCGGGAGATATTAAATTGTAAATAAAGCAGTAAACATTGAAGTAACATTGTACTGGTAACAAAAATTATCAAGGTTCATTGGTAACGTTTGACAATATAATATAAAGATAATATGAATTGAAACACCAGGTCTGTTAAACTAAGGACTGCATTGAGTAATGAAGTATAATGCCTATTACCGATAACAATGGAGGATGGGGTAATGCAATGAAAAATGCAGAGCAATGAAGTGTGTTGTAGACAAATGAAATATAGTATAAGGCAGTGTGGTATACTGATGTACCGATGATCGGAAAACATCGATTAACTACGAGAAAAAGCTGTTGATTTCGATAATCGATTCTCGTTTTTCATAATCGATCATCGCATACACAAATTGGCGTTTCCGTGTTTTTGTTCGAGGTTTACCGTTTTGACCGAGACTCCACATATTAATTAGCGATATCGGTGTTCCAGAGGCAGAGAGCGACAGACAAATTGCCGAAATTTCAGAACCACCGTGCAAAAAGCTGAAATCAGCAGACACTGAGGACTGGCTCAGTGACATAACGTGTGTTGGCGAGAGACAGATTTCTCAAGATGATATGGTGTAGGATGAGATCAGGCGATATCTCAGAGTAGTTTTAAAAGATGAGGACATATAGGACTGATGGTTCTTGAATGGTGGAGAAAGAACGAGTTGTACTTTCCGAGAGTATGATATCGTTACTTGTCAAAAATATGCTGTGCATTCAGGCTAGTAGTGTCCGTGCAGAGAGAGTGTTCTGTCTTGCCGGATACTTGGTTTAAAAAAAAAACGCAGCCGGCTAACCGCTTCAAATGTAGACCTTTTCATATTCCTAAATAAAAACCTGGGAAAGTATTGGTAATAAGTGAAATGTGACTTATGAGTGACTGGGGTTGTAATTAACCCGGCAATTAGTAACTTTAACAAGTTAAAACACTTTGCCACTGTAAAACCAGCTAGTTAACATCCTCTCATAAATAAGTGTTTAAGATGTTACACTCTTTATAAATCATACCAAACAACAAAAACAGACTTTCTAGACTAATTGGAACTCCGAGGTTAGTTAATGCTACTAGTGCCTGGTTAATGGTCCATATGGATGCTACTACATGGTTATTTATGCCCAATATCACAAAGAAAAGTGAAAAATCAAGCAAGTTTATGCATTAAATCTGTAAATATTTGCGAACCGATTATAATCGGCAAAATCGCATCGAAAGCATCAACCGATGATCGATTATGAAATTCAGCCGATCCCCCATCACTAGTGTGATAAAGTATTAGGTAGAACAATGAATTTTATGGCAGAACAGTAGAGTGAGAGATAGAGTAGTGAAATGTAAAGTGTAATTGTAAAGACATAATAAAGTATAATATAATACAGTGTCATGTAAGACAAAGCAGTGAAGTATAAAACAGATCAAAGAATTATAAGATAGGGCAATGAAGTGTAAGTTACAGCATTGAAGTATTAGGTAGAACAGTGAAGTTTATAGTAGATGAGTGAAGTATGAGGTGAAGCACTGAAGTGTTTTAATATGCAGTTTAAGGTAGAGCAGTGAGGTATACATTAGAACAGTGACAAGTGAAATATAGAGCAATGAAGTATCAGGTAGGGTAGTGATATGAAAGGGAGAACAATCGCACATAAGGTAAAAATAATTTACTGATAGGCAGAGAAAGTACGATGCAGGTATAGCAGTGACGTGAAAGGTAGAACAGTGAAATAAAAGGTATTGGAATTAAATAAAAAGTAGGGAAATTAATTTAAAGCTCTGAGAAGTTCTGAAAGGAATGATATACATGTAGATGGATGAGTTTTTGCATATAGCATTGAAGTGAAACAGATAGCAACAGAGTTTTAAAGATTTTATAAAGTAATGATGTTGACATTATGAGTTATCTCCCCATGATGTTTTATCTTAATTTGATCATAACATTGAAGAAAAGCACTTACATGTAGCTCATGGAATATATCAGTTGACATCATTAGGGCTTAATTTGAAAAAATGCAGTTGACTCATATTTTGTCCAACACCAATACTCAAATTTCCCATTAACTTGAAATATTTTAAAAATCCCATTTTCTCTCCTGTATAAATATATATGTACATGTATATCCTTATCTTGCACTCTGCTCAATTTAATCTGTTTTATATGGTCCCTTCAAGTAATAGTTATCAAGAGTTGACTGTATTAGGAAAATTATTACCCCTTCAGTACTTTAAATGGTTACAGGAGAGATATTTCGAAAGAAGATGATGAACAAACAAAAATGTATCCTATGCCCATTATTCTTTATCTGTTTTGCCTATGCAGTTTCTAACAATGGCAACTTTTTGTTCCAGTTACATGCAGAGTACAGTGGGAGACCAAATGACGAGTATCTTGCCCATAGAGTTTCTCAAGCGTTTGAAATGAGCCAATTCATCAAGCATATGAGTGAGACGTGTGACTTAGTTATTGTAGGAGGAGATTTCAATTTGGAACCAAGTGATTTGGGATATAAAATTATTCGATCGAATGCAAAACTAACAGATTGCTGGTTAGCATTGGTAAGGGACATACATTTGGAAGACAGTACATTAGTATGTTACATTTTAGAGAAAAGAATATAAAAATGATATATCAGCATGATTTATACTGACTTGAATTATTGCAAAGCAGTCGATTATTGAACCCACTTTCAGAGTCCAGACAGAAATCAAGAAAATTAAACTAAGCTCAGCCAGTCTAATTAAGATTTGATCTTCTCACTCTTGTTTACAGATATTTCGTGGTAGAGCCTTTTTTGAGGCATATCAATAAATAAGAGTGAGAAGATCAAATTTTCTATTAGATTTAAACATAGCTATCTTTCTTCAGAAATACTGAATAAATTTTGATGAAACCAACCAGTAATATTTGCCTATTAAATACCAACATCAACATTGCTTTAAGTTACAGTATTTTTGACCAAGATTTAAATTTCTTTAGCATCCTACACATACTTTCGCAAAGTTTATCTAATTCTTTCAATTATGAGATCATTTAACAGAATTCAAAGTATCTCAAAGCAAAATTAGCAAGTGTGTAAGGAAGAAACATGTTTTTGACAGATCAACAAACTACTCAAAAATAGTACCCCCTCATTCTTCAATACATACTTAAATATTTGTTATGACACAGTTATCAATTACTGAACTTGAAATTTCTTCTCTTTTTTTTAGCATGGAAAGGAAGATGCTTCGGGCTCCACATGTGATACACCATTAAATAGCTTTACTCCTCCTCATGTTAAACAGAAAATACCTGATGGTAAACGAATCGACTACATAATGTACAGGAACAATAACGGTACTTGATATTTAAAATACTTATGGGAAAATAAGATTGTGTGTCCTTCCCAAAATTACGAAATCAAAAAAACAAGTGTTGAGGAAACTTGTGGAAAGGAAAATTTTTTAAAGCTTTTTTTGCTCACTATGTAGTATACAGTATGTTACGATCTGTTTGCAATTGTATACAAAGGGGCAGGCTTGGTGTAATGGTTAAGTGCTTGGCATGCGGTGCAGATAATCCAGATTCGATTCGGGGTTGCAACACTATGTTTTTATAGAGGTTGGTTACTTCTTGCCTCCAGGTCACAGTATAACTGGGAAATTGTTGAAAGCGACATAAAACACTAATCAACCAACCAATTGTACTGGTATACATTCTGTTTCACCTTAGTATTATTTCTGTATGAGATACCGTATGTGTTTCTCTGAAAGCTACATTCTAGTTTTAACATCAATCTATTATTGAATTTTATTGCATAATATTCCTACATTGTTATATTCATACTAAATTTAACTATGTTTATGTTTTTCAGCAAGAATCGTTGCATGTTAAAATTCTTTATTTATAGAGATCGAAAAAACCCACTCATATTTGTTATGTCATTATAGGTACTGATGCAAGCATAGGAAAGTGTGAAGTCACTATGGGAAGAATTCCTAACAGACACTACAACTTTTCTGACCATGAAGGACTGGCTGTAACATTCAATATAGCTCCTGCAGGTTTGTATACAAAAATAACAAACATTAAACCCAATCAAGAGTGAAACCCACAATTTTCAGACAAGACCTAAAGCTGTACGCTCTAGTTACAGTTCAGGGGCTTTGAAGTAGCTAAAACATTTCTAACATGGGGTCAGGAAATGCAAGGAGAGGTTTTTCTTCATATTGAACCAAGCTGATTATGCTCCACAAATTGAAAAAATAAAGTATTGCTTTCAAAAAACTGACACCACTTGCATATAGAGTTAGAGCTGTCTTCATTTGTAACATATATTTTCAATATAGGGAAATCAGCATCAAGAAATGACAGTGGTCCGTGGCAAACAACAAGTCTTCTGGAAGAGGCTGAAAATGTGATAGAGAAGGGACTAGAGAAGGCTCATTTTGATAATCATTTCTACACAGTGATGGCTGTCCTATCCCTCATCATGTTTTATGGTGTGTCGGGCCTCGAAGTCTCATTTTTCAACATTCCATTAGGCTATGTGTTTATCAAAGGACTCCTTACAGTGACATTTATTTTAATGACAGGCTTTTTTGTGTGGTACAAGTTAATAGTAAATCGAATTGAGGTAAAGAACTTAAAGGGAGCAAAATGTGATATACGTAATCTTCAAAAATTCCTCAAGAGTTCGTAATAAATTAGTCAAAGACTATTGTTTTTGAAAATTTTTCACACGTATCTGTGCAATAAACAATATTTTTCTATAAGTACATGTATTAATTTTTAAGTTATTTCAATGCTTTTGGAAAAAAATGCGAGTTTTATTTTTGGCATATTATGACATAATCAGATTATTTCAAGTTGTTTTTGTATGGAGAATGCATGTTCTGAGAACAGCAGTGCTTGGGAAATCCAACTTTTATTTTTCAAATTTTTGAATATACATGTGCACTCATAATCATAATAAAATTCGTGAAGAAAATATGTCTTTTATTTCTTTAAGAATAAAATTAATTATGATTTATGATTTTCTCTTGAGGTAAGAATAAAAAGAATCACAAATTTTAAATAGAATAACTATACCTGCTACAACAAAGTTGTGTAGGGGGGGGGTATACATATATTGGAATTAAATTATGTTTGTAGACAAATGAGTTTTCCACACTTTTTTTTAACAATAATGGATTGAAACTTGGTATACATCATTATTATCAACAACTACACATGAAGATTGGATTTGGTTATGTTGATTTACTTTCACCAGAGTTGTGGCTTTTGGTATGAAATATGCCTGTAGTTATGGAATTGTTACTTGAAAGCTTTTCATCCAACATTCATGAAACTTGGCATTATAGGACACCAATGTCCTGAGGAGGATCACTATTATCGTTGTTGTCAAAAAGTCAAGGTCACAAGTCAGTGGTCATCATAGAATTTTATACTTTACATAGGATGTCCTATTTGTTACTCATGACTAAAGGGCATGTTAGAACCTAGATCAAAGATCATACATCCATTGGTCACTGTGAACCTATGGCAGAATTTGTTGTTGTACAACTTTCCATGGGAGTATTTGTACCATTAGGACAATTTAAATACTGATACGGACATTATTCTCATTCTACAGATATATTTGTAACATATATATTATATGCATTATGCTTCATCAGTGCACATTATGATGTAATGTATAATTGCAGGAAATTGCAGTGCCTGATGAAACTTGCTATCTTCTACAGAATTTTTCAATTTGCCCCAGGAGCAGGCTTGGTGTAGTGGTTAAGCGCTTGGCTTGTGGCGCCAACGATCCGGGTTTGATCCCCGGATTGTGCCACTATGTTTAAGAGGTTGGTTACCTCCTGCGACGTAAAACACCAATCAACCAACCAACCAACCAACCATTTGCCCCAACTTGGATTCTTACCCAGACCACAGAAGATAGAAGCTGCAATGTCCAATACACCAAGGCCCCCTCTATGTAGTAATTATTTTACTTTCTGTCAACAAAGGTTTCTTCCTTTATGCTGATTACAGTGAACTACAGGCCATGTTTTATATATGTTTCACAAACTATGTGTCAGTTGAGTATTTATAGCTTACTTATAACTCATAATTTGAATATGACAATGGGGACAGTATTAATTGTTGCAGTTTTTTCCCTCCAACAAAACTGGAAAATAATCACCTATTTACCATATGTGGAAATGCTCACTCTAATATCAAATGTGTCATTTGTTAAGAGATACCTAGCATGGCATCAAATATTATAGCAGGTCTTTTCTTGAATAAACTGTAACTGTTAGCAGAACAAGACTAAATCATCCCCCAATCCCACTTTTAGCAAGCAGTGCTCAGTGACAAAAAACCAGATAAATCTAACGGTGTCAAAGTAGGTCAACTGTAACAACATTCAAACGTAATATTAACTGTGCAGCAAACTTCATGTAGATATTGTTATCTTTACCAGTAGATTTACTGTTTGTCCATGTGTATTCAAAATTGGTAATGTGACAAGATTCTCCATGGCGCCAAGTTTTTCTTGAATAAATGTAAACAAAAGCAACGCCTAGCATGGCATAATACGCCCGTTGCTTAGCTTGAAAGAGATCATTCTGAATGAATATAAAGTTTTAAATCCAATCTCTTGAGGAAAACTGCTGGAAAAAGTCCATGAAATATGACGTCATATGAATACGAAAATTGAGGACTATGGATATTTAAATTACCTCGAAACAAAGGAAGATAACTCATATAACAAGGGGAATAACTCAAAGCAACTATACCAAAATGCGAACTGGTACTGGCCCTCATTGATATAAATATATATGCCAAGTTTCAATCCAGGACCTTGAAACACTGCATAAAGAAATCAGGAAAACTGTAAAATCCTTGAAAATTTTAAATCCAAAGCAATCGTACCCAAATGCGAATTGGTACTGACCCTCATTGATATAAAGTAATAAACCAAGTTTTAATCCAACACCTTTAAAGACTACAGAAAAAAGTCTGAAAAACTGTAAATCCTCCAAAATTTCTAAGTTCACGGGCCGTAACTCTGGCAAAACCAAAGCAATCATGTCCAAATGAGAACTGGCACTGACCCTCATTGATGATCAACTATATATAGTCATATGCCAAGTTTTAATCCAACACCTTTAAATGCTGCAGAAAAAAGTCCGGAAAACTAAATCCTTGAAAATTTCTTTGTTCAAGGGCCGTAACTCTGGCAGAACCAAAGCAATGAAACCCAAATGCAAACTGGTACTGACCTTCTTTGATATAAAGTTATATACCAAGTTTCAATCCAATACCTTGAAAGACCGCAGAAAAAAGTCTGGAAAACATGACCTCGGACGGACATCGCCATAACATGTCCCATCTAACGACGAGTGTATAAAAACTATTTACTTTTGCCATTTATGGTCTTACACCTCGATTTATCCTGAGAAAACATTTGAAATGAGGGCAATACAAAGTAGGGCATAACTGGAGTAGATTATGCTTTGTTTGACATCTAGATAAATTGGTTTTAAGGCAAACAACATACACAATATTTCTTTGTACAGACTTACAAATAGCTAAAACAGAAAATTAATTTTTCTGAGTAACTACCGCTGAATGGAAGAAAAATATAGAAGTAATGAGCATTATATCCTGGGGTAAAAGAACAACTTTTAATTCATATAGATTATCATCTTCACAACGTCAAACTTTGTGTGGAGTTGCGTAATCACAAAGCCTTGATGTTGTGAAGATGATAGATTCTGATCTATGCTTTTCAGCAGTGTAGCTGAGAGTTGGGATAACGAGCAAGCAAGAACATAAATATCTGCTAAGCTGCAGGAATATGAGCCAAATCTTTAATACATTGGTTTACTAGCATTATATTTATGTTCTCCAGATAAAATGATGTACATACATGAGCATGCAAACATAAATGGTTGCGACTTCATTGTTTTCCCAATTTTATTCAAAGTTTGTTTAATCTCAAGTCAGACAGTTCACTTAATGACATAGGTGATGAACAAAGTGAGATTGTTATATAAGAACTTTATAGCTGAGCATGAAAACAATGGTGATGACCTAGTCAAAGTGGGTCAATATTGCAATATCTGGAATACAGTTGTTTTATCCTCTAAGGTGTTATCCAACTCAACATTTTCAGGAAACTGAATGGAAAATAACATGCAACTGTTATAATATTCTAGCCAATTTTGAAAACTTTTGCTAAGTTTACAGGTCGATCTTTTGTTTTATGATCTGTAAAGTAAAATACCATCCTACAAAATTTTGTGTTAAAAGGACAATTTTACATGTTTTTATGCAAAACAAGCTGTGTTTTTGAAACGTTAATGCCCCCGGCGGAACCAAAGTCCAAAAAGTTATTTTTAGCATGGATGTCATTGTCAAGGTCAAAAAGTTTCGACTTTGGTGTCATTTGAAAGGGATTCATTAGTTGAGTATGCATGTCAAATATGAAGTCTCTATCCCTCACGGTTCAAAAGTTGTAGCCAAAGTTAAAGTCGACAACAGACAGACAAACAAACAGACCGGACAAAAACAATATGCCCCCGATCTATCGATCCGTCCCCCGGCATAAAAAAAACCATTGAAAAACAAAAACAAATATATATCTATGATATCAGTTTAATAATTTATAATATATTCAAATTCCATCAAGGAACTGAATAAAATTAATGTAAAATGCAACAACACATAAATACATAGAGAAACAGTGTGTAGCAATTAATGAAACATGTACATATACATGAGATGAAGATGTGAAATTGTCTAACTAGAATGCCCTGGAACACTATTCAGCAACTTCATCCTTGGCAGGCTCATACTGTTGAAGCTGAAATACAGATGGAATGTGTGTGAATTGAACAGATGGAGAGTAATATTTTATATCTACAAGTAGTTTAACATTTATCCAAAAGGTAAACAAAATTCTATCAGAATAAGATAGAAAATATTGTGATTTTGAGAATTTGTATTTTATGTGTAATTTTATAATATGAAACTTAAAATACCTATAAAAGCAACATGTCATCTTCACAACGTCAAGGCTTTGTGATTACACAACTCCACACAAATAAAAAGGTTGTGAAGATGACATGTATGAACCATGTTGAGTATTAATTTGTGCAGTTAGCCGGTCATATTCCTTATGAGGAAAGAGTAGGACAATTTCATAACAAGTAAAACCAATCGATTGACTTTCTGATGTTTTTAGTAATATTATTTTCCAATTTAAGCAAATTTTTGTTCGGAATTTTCAAATCTATAATCTGCATGTACAAGTATGATCTACTACCTGTATCGTGGAAAAGGGTTTTAGTAACAGGGTCCGGCACCATAAACTGAGAATATACTTAGGTCATAATTTCATATTCTTCTATTCATCAATGAATTAATAACTGGGATTTGGATTATATTTAGTTTTATTCTATTGATAAAAAGAATTAAACCATTCTGCAGGAGAATTTATTTGAACATTTGATAATGGAATAAATTGAAATGAAATACTTGACTTAAGTATATACTCAGTTTATGGCACCGGACCCAGATGAATAATGTAGACATACCTTAGCTTTAAGATCTGTGTTTTCCTCCTGAAGCTGTTCTACTTTTTGTCTGAGTTCAGTAACCTCAAGTTTCAATGCTTCTACATCTGCTGTCTCAGGTCCAGATGCACCTAAGTGCTGTTTTAAAAAGCTAGCATTGGGTTAAGGATCAATGTTTCGAAAACATAGTGGAACTTTTTCAGAAAAATCTATGGCGAGTATGTATACATGTACTTCTTGATATGGAATTTTACACTTTAAATTAGAAAAAAAATACTATGTTGCATCAAGAATTGATTTCAATAACAGACCAAAATCAGTCTGAAAACAGAACCTGTAACTTAATTAAATTTTATGAAATAGATTAGAATACATAGGCTTTGATGGATTGTAGTGTAACCCATTAGAGAAAACAATGTTACATTTAACCCAAAGAACAGGGTCTTTATTACCAGCTCTGTTGTTTGCTACTTCACAATGTATCTCATGAAGAAATTTACTATAATGTTTATCATAATCAAAGATAGTCAAGGATACTCTAATGCATTGTTTGGTTTCTCTGGTTCTTCATAAAGTCCCACTAAAACTGTATAAAAGAAGAAATTTTACACTGTATGTGTATTTCTGCACTTCATATTCAAACTTCCCTTATATTTTTTACCTTTTGTAAATATTTGATATCATGAAAAAGTATCATTTATATACCAGGTATATATATACTACTTTCTGTCGGCAATTCATGTTATCATATATATAGTAACGTAGTTCTCTTCATGCCTTTTAACAAATCACTATACATGTAGGAATTAATAAATCAAATTTCAAAATTTTTAACCTTACCTAAATACAATGTATAAACTATACATACCTTTCGTTAAAGCATCTAAAACACCAGCTTTTTCCAAGTACTTTCTAAATTCTTCTCTTTTTGAGTCTGCAGCCTGGAAGCAGTAAATTAAAAGTCATGAATATACTTGTACAAGTATCAATTCATTATTACTGATATATTATACATTTAGTTACGATATCAGTACAATACAGTGACTGGACAATTAATAAACTTAATTACCTTAAAGTTATAGATGCATTTGTATCATAAGTAATGTATAGTATAATGATATACATGTAAATAATCACTGAACTTCCCAAAACCTTTCTAATTACAAGAAAATGAATGATAATAATTACATAATAATTTATACAATCTAATTGTCTGTGGTGATCACTTACAACTACAAAATGTTGCTCTACAACACAATTTTCTGTAACAACTTGAAGAAGAAAACTTTCAAATCACAAATATTAACCCATCCTACATGTACCAAGTGAATCTGAGAAGTGCTTAAGTGTAATATTGGCAGAGTAGGCATTGGTACATACATGTATGTATATGCAAGAGTTATGCAAAATGTAAGTTGAAAAATCATTTTACATTTTATGGATATTTAGCTCTGAAAACCTTGGAAACAATAAATTTAAAGGTGTCAAGGCTCTAGATGGAAAAATAATGAAGATACAAAATATCATCATTGTGGTGCTACTAGACAGGGTACACTAGAGTACTTGAGTTTTTTTTTTTTAAATATCAAAGAGCAATAATCAATGTTTTGAATTTATATATCCTGAAAATATTGATAAAAGACAAAATCGTTATGTTATAATGTACAATCTCAGGGTTCAAAATTAGCGATTGTTCGGTCATCAAAAACAATTTATAATCCCTTTGGGCAACCTAAAATTTCAGTAAATATAATAAATGTTGTCGAAATTTTCTTTTAATTTGTTAATTTGACAACCAAAAAGTTTGGCCAATTTCGAGCCCTGCAATCTCATTGTAAAGTAAGACCATTCTGAAATTTTTGTTACTACACTGTATCTGTTCAGTATGTCCGGATTGGCTAAGTCACTTAAACCTTTTATTTACAATGTATCCTAACTGACAAAAAATACTTACAAAGTACAGATTTTCATAAATAGTGATTTTATAAATGCCTTTATCATAAAGGTAGGGGGTGACAAATGCAAGCACCAAAGCACCAGCCTACTCGAGGGATTCAGGGCATGTAATTTCAATGAAAATCAAATGCTCTGGTACAAGACAGGCCAGGGCCCTTGAAATTGGGAAAATCAGAGGCATTTTTCATAAAATAGGGAAAAATATTAAATACATGTATAAAACACTGATTTTATGATTCATTTCTCTTATTGTAATACAACACATACCAAAAATCATTAAATAAAACAAGACGAAATCCGGAAAAACACACAAGCAAAACTGCTAGGACAAATGATGTAAATTATGGTCATCAAAAGTCTTATTTGTAACAGTATAACCCCCATTTAGATAAAACACATCTTTGAGCAGTATATAAATATTAATCAATCATTAATAATATCAATTTCCTTTTTAAACTTAGAATATTTTCTTGATTTCAATCTGAATTTTTCTCTTGGCAAATTGTGAAAAATCAAAGGGAAACTGGGAATAAAAACATACTATTTTGCCTTGGAAATGGGGCTGATATTTGGCCCAAAATACATGAAGGCAGATTAAGAGCCCTTAACACGTCAGTTTTAAAATACAAATTCCGGCCGTCAATTTTTTACTTTTATGTGTACCTTGAAAGGCAAGTTGAGGTAAAGCTGGGACGCCGCTGGCCGTTATAGTAAAGGATATCTTAGTAATTGTGAATTACAAAGAATTTTTTGGTGAAACTACCAACACTAATTAATGTTGAGCATTGTCAAAATGAAGTATCCTAGATGTTCATTTATTTTATTTTCGCCAATTACTTTTATGATTTTTTGTAGAAGCCAACTTTCCACTAGGATCCGCTGTACTGAAGATCTAAATCGCCCCAAAAGGATAAAGAATTAGTTCACTCATGAAACTAATATTGCTCAGTTTAATATTTTAAAAATTTTTTGAACATGCAAACATTATTATCCTTCATGTATTTGTTGATTTATACAGAGCGGGTCGTTAACTTTATACAGAGACAGATATATAAACATGTCATACCTATACCACAAGGAGCGCATTAAAATTTGCAAAATGTCGGTCAGGATCACTATTTTGAAACTTGCGTATTGTGACATCTCAATTTCGGTAACATGTAGATGTTTCACAACTTTTTATATGCTATTCTTGAAGTCGGACATCCAGATATTTGATAACGAGCATTTGGTACAATTGGGGTAAAGCATCAGACTTTATCATAGAGAGCAATGCGTATTCCGGGAGGAATTTTGGTTAAAAGGAATAATTAAAATATTTTGTCATTTAAACGAGTAAATTTGAATACATGTTTTACATGATCGTATTTTATAAGAAAACCCTTTAAAAATTGACACAGAAGAGCTTAATGCCTTAAAGTTGTATTAACGCCAACGATAAACCCCGAGTTTTACCCCAAATGTCATGGCAGGACTCCTTGGATATCTATGTAAACAAATACAGTGACATCATGCCAACTTCGATAATAGAAAGTAGGCAGCGATTTGTCTTAAAGTTGGGGAAAAGAAATCACTAGGTGTCAGATGATAAACCTGTCACACTGTTTATATAAAAAAAATTGAAGGAAGGAATGATTTTTAATAATTAACAATATAATAAAACCTCGTGTATCTTAGTGTACTGTTTAGTAGCACAACAGTGACAGCATTAGATATTCAGTTATATTCAATTTCACGTAAATATTTCAGTTACGATAAATGTATTCCTTATGTTCTTAAAAAGTTTGAAAACAAATTAAAAATAAATGAATCCAGCGTGTACTGGGTACGTATTTGACCTAAATTTACACATAATTCAAAGATTAGGTACGAGGAAAAACGCGATGATATTAATAAACCAAGTTTTAGAGACGTTATATGAATAGGTAAATAATATAATTACTCTGTAGGAAGTCATGTTTGATCTGAAATTACCAATCCAGCGTCTAGTTACTTTAGTGCGGGTCAACAGTCTGTTGCTACGATTCTGAGCATGCGCAACGCACTTGCTAGGGTAATGAATTTATCATTTTCAGATCCCGTCATTAAGATTTATTTTTCTCCTTCAATTAAAGGGAAGGGCCTCATGCGACGTCATCTCACTATGATAAAAACGTGTGCGTGAGGGGGAGTCCACGTCAGTATGTATAATTTAAAAAGCTGCTGAAATATGTGCTGTAGGTCTTATGGCACTGTGAAAAATTGGATTTTGGTTCTGAAGATCTCGAAAGACTCTGTGAAATGTGCTTGCAGATGGTTCCATAGCCTGATGGTGGAGGGAAAGAAGGACTCTTTGTAGATAGTGGTTTGGCTGTATGGGATCCTATACCGGGTTTCATGTCCTCTTGTGGCTGCTCCTATTTTGTTGAGTTGAGGAGGCACTGGGATGGCAGTGGACAATGCTGTACTTATCATAGTGGCTTTGGTTCTATAATTCTTCGTTATTGCAGACTTTCCCATTTGCGCCGGTCCATCATGGCTGTCTTCTTCTTCTTCTTCAATAATAAACACGCAATCATTAAATGATTATTACGTGCCTTTTATGCGCAGTGGCGGGGTTAAAAATACAGAAGTGTTTACAAGAAATTTACCAAAAATTTTTAGAAGAAATTTAAAACAGGCCATGTTAGCTGTTCTTTGAAGGAAACCAGAGTGTCTGAAGTTGTAATGACGGATAGTAGATTATTCCAATCTTGGATAGAAAGAAAATTTGTAGGAGTCTTTACTGCAATGAATTTTTCTGTAGTTGTGACACTACTGGTGGGATTGTAGTTGTTGGTGGTGCATCTTGTTGCTCTTCGTTGTGTTCCTTCGATCTTGTCGATGTTCTTCTTTGCGTGAGGGTCCCAAACTGTAGATGCACATTCTACCTGGGGGTCTGATGAAGATTTTGTAGCATCTGTCCTTGATGGTTGTTGGACATAAAGACAGGTTCCTTCGTAAAAATGCTGTGTTGTTGTTTGTCTTCTTACATATGGTGTCAATGTGGTGGTTCCAATACAAGTTGTTGGTAAAGTTGACCCCAAATTATTTGGCTCTGTTGGTACTGGTTAATATCTTCCCATGTATGTAGTATGGGGTCTCGAGCTGCTTCCGTTTGGTTGTTATATGGATCACTTCACACTTGTCAAGGCTGAAATGCATAAGCCAATCAGAACCCAGCGCTTGCGGTTAAAAACAATTGTCATGGTTATCCTGAAGTTGTGCTTCTGTGGTGATGGATCTGTACAGGAGGCAGTCATCTGCAAACAGTCTGGCTGTGGATTTGACTGCTTGGCAGGTCATTAATGTATGCTAGGAAAAGTAATGGGTCGAGGACTGCTCCCTGTGGCACCCCAGATGTGATAGGTGCGGTTGGTGAGAAATGGCCCTCCACCAGTTAACTCTCTGTGTTCGCATCGATAGAAAACTCCTTATCTATTCATGAATGCATCCTCTTACTCTATGATGGTGCAGTTTAGCCAGCAGCCGTTCGTGAGGTACCTTGTCGAATGCTTTAGAGAAATCTAAAGACAAATAATGAAGCTTCCTGTTTAAGTGCAGGACTCCCGAGGGAGTGTAAATGTGCACTGAGCATATCAAGTACGGCTAAAAACTTCTGGCTGTATATACAATTGAAGAGATAAAAACAGTGGCCTCTACAGTAGTCGACTGGAGCATGCTGCCGTGGTGGTGCCTAGTAGCATGGGGAACGTCTCTATGGATTCGGGTGTTCTGACAGATGTTGGTATTCTGTTCCAGTCTCTAATGGTGCAGGGTAAGAACGAGTTGTTGTAAGCTTCCCTTGTGTCAGTTGGCTGTTGGAACTTCAGTGCACCTCTTGTTCTGCTATCAACAGGTGTTAAGTAACATAATAAATATTGCCAATGGTAGATTTCCCTCATATGGATGATGATGTTCCTACTGTACTTCTCGGGATACCAATTTTAAGTCTGTGCAGCCGAAAAAAAATGCGACAATTCTAATGACCTTATTAACTTTAACTTGATAATCGGAACAACTTAGTCGTCGCTGAAAATAACGTATGAACGGTATCGTTCGTTAATTATAGCCAAAATTCAATGTAAATAGGGGATATACAATTACAGGCCTTGAACGAAATCCGCTGGCCCGTGTTTAGAATATAAGATGTAGAAGAGTTCTTATGCACGATTTTGGCGGTGGTTCTTTTTCAAACTCTCACGTACAGCTTCATTATCTGTCCATCAAATTCAAGAGTACTACTTTCAATCGATAGCCAGAGTATTTAACTTTCATTTCATAAACATCTTTTTACTGTCAACAATACATATCACTCTTTAAACTCACCAGAAAACACGAAATTTAGTCATCGTCTTTTTGTCTACACCACGGGCTTAGCTGAAATTTTCGCTGAAAAGACGACCGCCACCATTTTTAAAATAACTCTTATGACCGATCTTAAGATTAAGTGCATATTCACAAAAAGTCCTAAGAAAAACTTATTATCGATTTTAATCGTAAGTATACGAGTACCTCAACCCACTCTTAAGTTTAAAAGTAAGTCGGGTTTTCATGAAGCCTATTTTTTTTTCGGGAATGCCTATTTCGGCTTAATATTTCCGCGCTGAAAAAGCAGAAGTAGAAACGACATCGATAACTGTCACGGAAATACGATGTGGACTATTAACAATTGGGTGTTTATGACCTCAAAATGGCACTGTCAAAGTTTAAACTAAAATTAAATTTGCAAGTTTTGATTGCACTTCTGGAAGAAAGTGACGTTGAAGATATGGTGCTTCTGCTCTTGCATTTGAAAAGCCGGTGGGCGAACGAAGACATCGTTTTTGAACCAACAACATTAAAAGAGGGTGCATCGTGTGATCTACCATCTCGTGAAACATCTGGAGCTACCGAAAACTTCATGTTTGACTTTTTGTAACATGTGTTTGATTCTATTTTTGAAATAGCAAAATAAAGAAAAAGATACTGAAGCAGATTATTTTTATTCGGTTCATGTTCAGCGCCGAAAACGTGTCATTTTTCCGCCTCGCGGAAACCCGGTTTTTCTCTTAGTTGTCTCTTTTAGCGCTGTCGTAAGTCAATTTGTACACTTTATTTGCAGATCGACATTTTAGGAAGATGATATTTTTCGGAACCCTTTGAACCCGTTGAATGAATCAATGATTGTAATCTATAGTCTACTATAGACTACACGTTTGAATAAGCTCGTCATCATAAAGTGAACGATGATCAACATATCTGGAGACATTATTTCACTAACGAATCTATGCCTCCAAATATATTTATTTCATATTATAATGGACATCACTGATCAAGTAAAAGACTACCTTGATCTTCCAACATCACGATCTATGACTATGTCAATTCCTGTACAAACATTAAATTTATCACTGGCACTTGTGGGTGATAAATAAATGAAGTAAAGAATAAATATAGAACATGTATACCTTTTAATTTTGTGCACCATATGCGCATTTCGACAACTTATGTCTCTTCAGTGATGCTCGTGGCCGAATGATTGGAATTCTCAAAATATATAAAAATATGAAGAGCAGTGTTGAAGCCAAAATGACCGAAAAGTGAGCCAAAAATCTATCTAAGGACAGAGCTATGCATGAGGGAGATAATCCTTAGTATTAGAGTGATTGATTTAATTTGATGACTGAAAATTTGAAATATATTTATAGAACATGCATTAATAATTCATTTTGTTAAATTCTAAGAATTCAAATTACAAGTCTTTTTCATCATCTCTTTCGAAATACAGTGGAGGCGGCATAGCAGTCTGATTAAAACCAGCCACCGCTTCTGACGATGTAGAGGGGAGGAGGGGGACTCGTTTTAATCAACCTAGCGGCATTGCTCAATGGCGCTTGACAAGGTCAGGAGCGAGTTTTACTAAAGGTCGTAAGCCCAAACGTAGACGTAGACGTAAACTTTCCGTCTAACTTAACGTGTATATCAATTGAATTTTTCTTGAAGTCTATATTCATACGTAATTACATTGATAAACGTTGTAAAAGGTGTACGTTACGTTTGGAACTCTTCAGAGAGGAGACAAATATTTCTTAGCAAAGTTTACGTCTACGTTTGGGCTTACGACATTTTAATTAGTAAAACTCATCCCAGATCTCATAGGTGAAAGTCACAGTGAGCTTATGACAAAAATTGTTCACTGGTCCAAAAACCTTTAGCATGAACATAATGGTTCATTTACCTCTTCGGCCTGTTTTTTTTTTTTATGATGCCAGTGTGCAGCCTGTTCTTGACCCACTGTCATGTGCGAGGGCAAGATAATAGTAGGCCTTAGACCAAAGGCACTGAGGCGACAAGTTATCAAAATAGTGTTGTCAGAATATACGTTGGTGAATGTACTGTTTTAGACTCGGGGCCAAGAGGATGTAGGTTATTGTTATTATTCTTCCCCAAATAGATAACTTTTTAGGAGTTCAAGAGACGGAGTCAAAATGGAGTTCAGCATTCAAAGGCGCTTGCTTATTCTTACTACCACAGATCGAAACCTTTGAGCCTCTTGCACAAATTTAATTTATGATTTATGGTTTCATTTTGGTGTGTGTGTAGGTGTATGTGTGTGTGTATGTGTGAGGGGGGTATATATTTTTTGATTTTTGTATTTAAATTTAATGTTGTTTCGTTTGTTTATTTGGATATTTTTTGTTTTATTTGTTTTTGCGGGTTTTTTTCATTCATGTAGTATAATTAAGAAGAGCCATATTAAAGTCAGATCTCGTACAATTTAGCTGATCTTGTATATTAAGCTTCTGCCATCAATCCAGCCAATCTTTCATATGGAGCATTACATCTCTTAAAAAAGGTCTTGTTCAAGGTGTCATAAGCTTGGGAATTAGATCAGCATAATTTTTTTGGGAGAATCTTGTTTTTAAGGATTTATACATCTTTCCGTCATTAAGTTAATCTTAGTGGTTCATCTTCCACTAGACGCAGTAATGTAGAATAAGTAATTATAAGTCTCGGGAATATAACACCGTTTTTGATAGAAACATGATACAGGAAACGCAAACAAGAAACTACACACCCTATAAAATGCAACTATTTCAAATGTAAATCGAAACATTTTGTAAAAACTATAATAAGGGCGATTATCAGCTATTACACAAAGTGCTTTCTACAGGTTGTTTATTACGTTCTAAATACATCTATATAATGATGAATAGGAATCAAGAAATAGACTGAAGGATATATCGTATGTCAATTTTAGATTGCGTTACTCCCGCGTTTCCTCCGATTTCATTGGATGTAGATAAGTTGTACGGCGTCAACAATCTGACTCCTACAGTATAAGTATGGTTATGTCAACATGAATTTTATCCTAATTTATGTAGAAGATGATTGTGCGGGCATTCAAGAAAACAATATTAACATCTTTGTTATTACATTGATATCCCGTGTCAAATATTACTTTGTATAGCAACATAAATGCGCTATATGCTTACGGAAAATTACATGATAAAATTATATTTCATTTATATTATATTATATACTTGTATATTCATTTATATTTAAATTTCAAAAATATATTCAACAAAACAACTTATAAATAAACAAATAAGTAAACAAACAAATAAATAAATAAACCCACCACACCACCCCCGCTTAAACCCCCAATAGAATATATATTCTAAGAATTTCCATGTGGCAAATGTACAAACGCAGGTCAAGCTTGAGTCCTTACATCCTTATTATCTTTAAAATTGATTTTTTGTGTTCACCACCTAAATTTTGTGTTGTTCTTTCTGTTGTGTCATGAAAGTATTCCATCGTCTCGTGGTGTCGAGAGTGTATCATATCGTATCATGTGTGTATCCTATCGTATGGTACTAGTGGTGTATAATCTGCCGTATTGTGCGTATGTTCTGTCGTATCATGCGTGTATCCTATCGTATGGTACTAGTGGTGTAAATTCTGCCGTATTGTGCGTATGTTCTGTCGTATCATGCGTGTATTCCATCGGGTCGTAAGTATATCATATCATATCATATCATATCATATCATTGTATTGTATGTGTACTACATCGTATCATGCGTGTATCCTATCGTACTAGTGCGGTGTATATTCTGCCGTATTGCGCATGTGTTCTGTTGTATCATGCGTGTATCTTATCATATCGTGTGTGTACTCTATCGTATCATGCGTGTATCTTATCGTATCGTGTGTTTATTCTATCCTATCATGCGCATATCCTTTCATATCACGCCTGTATCATACAGTATCGCGTTTATCCTTTCATATTCTGCATAGGCATATCCCATCTTATCATGCGTGTATTCTATCGTGTTTTGTGTGTGTATTGTGCCTTATTTCTGTGTTTATGTTTTAGCACTGTGCGTGTATTCTGTCGTATCTGGTGTGTATTTTATCATAATGTGTCTATTCTGTCGTATCCTATTGTATCGTGCGTGTGTCCCAACGTATCACGCTTGTATCATATGATAAATTATCGAGTACATGTATAAATTCTATTGTATTTTCCTTTTGGCCTGCATTAATATTCAAAGTGAACAGGTGTTACATCTATTCATTCTACATGTTTGTAATATACGATAAAAGGCCAGATTATAAACAAAACATTGGCCACCACATTTTTTATTGCTTTCGATTTAGACGGATTATCTTGAAGGCAATTTAACCATAATCTCTCTCAAGAGAAAGTCATAACGTTTGCATGTTTGACCGCTTGAATCAGAATCGAACACCTATACAAGCGCATGTATATATGTTCCAGACATATTTTCTTTTATAACTTATTGGGAACGCAAATAGCTTTGGATAGATACGAGCAAGGAGGATCACCGTTTTCTGTGAATTTTAATTCAGCGCATCAATAAATAATTGAATATGGATTTCACAAGTGTCCATAAAAATGTACTACATGTATTTTAGTCTGAATTAATTTCTTAAGCCTATAGACGACAGTGATTTGGGTTTTATTTTCTAATTATCGGTATTGCGTGCACCCAATTTGACCAATTATTGATTGATCGATTGATTATTGCTTTATGTCACTCCACGATGATTTACAGAGGGCATCTGCCTGATGCATTGCATATTAGTTTATCCCATTGAAACGGACCCACCCAAAGCAGTGCGGGATCTTTTACATGCCACACCTATCGTGACACGGGGCCTCGGCTTTTACTGTTTCATTCGAAAAAAAAACACCCCAGGACATTGGTGCGCCCACGGCGGGAGTCGAACCTGGGACCTTTCGGTCATGGAGCAAAACAATTTATCGACTCAGCCACACCGACTTAAGGTCAGAAAACCAGAAACCAGATGGAGTTAGATATCCAAGAGAAATTTATATTCCAGGGTATGTTTTATATCAGTCGTCCGTCCTGTCTATGATAATATCTATAATGGTATGGTCACGAGAACGGAGCCTACGTCTTCAATGATCCAGCATTTAAACCCCGCCTCTATACCTTATAATAGTACTGCGACGGCCGTTGAGGACAGTTTAAGATTTTGAGAACCGAAAGAGGGACATATATTTCCTAAGAAAAGAAAAATGAATTGGACTTACGTTCTTTATTTTATCCTCTTGGCATTCCTCATTACTATGTGTTTGATACAGGGTAAGTGCTAATATCAGTGTATACTTTCCTGAACAGAATGTATGATTATAGTATAGAAATTACAGTATATCAACTGAATTTGATAAAATGAAAATACATATATTTGATACGTTAGATATTTAATTTTTCTGTATTCGATTTTCTCCACTAATCTGTAAAAGAATCCTTGGTCAACAGTTTGCTTTTTAAATATTTTTTGGGGTTGTAAATTAAGAGCGCATCGATAAAAATATTCAGTACGGTTTGTGTGTATACATGTAGACATATAACAAATCAAATGGTTAAAATTAAATTAATTTTTTAGAGATGATTAGAAATATAACAGCATTTCATTTCAAATACTTTTTTTCTCTAGATATTATTAAAACTGACTATGCAGTAATTCTTTCATTACTATGGAAATAACTTTAAACCTATATTTATTTAATTTACCAGTAGCCTGTGGTTTTAAAGAAGGGGCGTTATCTTAAACCCTCTTTTCACCTAAGTTTTCTTTTTTTTTTCTTTCTTTCCTTTCTTTTTTCTTTTTTAAATAAATGTAACTTCGCACGAATTGTCCGCTCCATTCACCCGTTTCACCTAAATCCTGGGTCCATCACTGCCAATTTGATAATATAATTTTAATAATTTTTACGTCTTCCAATATCACACTGTAGCCTGTATGGTACAACACTCCTTTCTGCACTTCTTTCAATGTGGTAACAGAGGATGAAATTCTATACATCAAAAACTCCTCTAGTTTTTCAGTTCATTTCATTAGGTGAACTAACCCCTAATTTGATAATTTCGTTCTGGCGCAGCTATGTCCTATTAACACGTTCACTCTTTAAACGAAATACAACTTCCAAAAAAAAAAAAAAAATCACTGCCATCTACGTTTGGTTTATGGGCTTATCTTCATTTTTCGACAAACCTGTCACTCACATGATATTTCTAGATAAAAAGAATGAAAAGTAAATTTCATGCGGAATTAGCAGTTAGATTTTCCTCTAGATTAAGCAAGGTCGTTGGCCATAAATTTTAAATTCAACATGAATATGTTTCATATTTCGAAAATATCATTGAAAGGAGATTATCAAATGCAAATTTACATACAAACCTGTATAAATACTAGCGAAGATGATATAGTAGTATGAATTTGATATACATTTTCCATTTTGGAAATCGACGTGTGTGTTTGTTACCCTATGAAATTTACAGAGTGAATCAAGTGATTTTATCATTTTGTCACGGATGAACTTGGATTTTTTAAATAAGAATACGATCGATTGTTATAGAGAAGGACATGTAACTTTACGTTGAAGATTGCTAAATTTGACTCATTGTATAGTTTTCTTAGATGGCTTACATCGGGCACATGCTCATGTTTTGTAAAAGTGACACAACAGAAAGCAAAGTCACTAAGTTATCAAAAAGATATGGACAAAGAAAAGAGGTCCTAGATTTTTGAAAATATTAAATATGACAAGTCACTCTCATACACTGATCAGAATAAGAAATTTACAAATCAAGAATTACTATATTCATGATCCATAAACATGTATTTATGTTTAAATATGACTGCTCACTCTTTTAAATTGTTGAAAATGAAATACAAGTTTTCTTCCACTCATTAGTGAACAGTGAATAGTGACGTATAATATAGAAATTAACGTGTATGTCAAATGTCGCATAATTTTTAAATTGATTTTGTTAAAAATGTACCAATTGTAGGATCGATTTAATCAAAATGTATTTGGACGTTTAATGCAATATTACAAAATTACAAAAATAATCGCGGTAGTTTATTTGGTGGTTTTCTTTGCTTGATTTTTTGTTGTTGACATGCTTGGTTATTATTATACGTATAACACAATCTATCACCTTGGACTACATCATCTTCTAATTTAAAATACGGATTATCTGACGTGTTACCGTGGTAACCATAACAACGTACCGACATTCGTGGACCCCTGGAAACCATATGTAAGACAAGGTTTCCGAGAAGAGTGAGCACCTCCTGTCTGGTTAGACACAACCACATTGAAAGGCCATAATGTGTAGCAACATTCTAAATCCCTTTCACTGTTACACCGTGGAATATAATATGCTATACATGTACTTTGTTGGGTAAGGTTTATTCAATGTTTAGTAAATATACAAGGGTATCTAGGGTCTTCGTATACTATTTTCAGCATAATCCTGACCTTTAGTCAGATAAGAGTTCAATAAGGTGTGTACAGTGTGCAAAATATACACCTCCCATTATGTATGACACGCCCTTTACTGTCAACGGGATTTTTTCTCTGGAAGAAAATACAAAATTCTATCTTATGTAACATAGTTTCAGACACGTTTCAGAATTAGTTTGCAGTTCCTTTTTCTTCATCAACATTTCGACATCTATATGTTGAATTGATTTTAAAGAACGGTTTATATATATATATATATATATATATATATATATAAAACTTTATTATTTGATTCTGTGACAAAAAAAGTAAATTATATGTATATTGCAAAACAAACATTTTGTTATATCGGTCACTGCCACATCGAATATTATTAATGAACAATAAATGAAAAGTCAAGGAAACTTCCAGGTTCTATCCATACAGGTCCACCCAAGTATTTGCCGAAATTGATGCATTTCTACATGTTCTCCGCTTTTCCTGCTCCATTAAACATTCACTTCGGCCAAACGTGAACTCACATGGCAAAATAAATGCTTCCTTTAAATCAGTTTTGCCAAGAACGCTCTGGAGCCATTTGAACGGAAGTGAGATGCGAGATATGACTCTTAATACCCCCACCCCTTTACACAAAACCACCAAAAAAAAAAAAAAAAAAACCCAAATGAAAACCAAAACATACTAAATAAATAAAATCATATTGCTGAAATTGTTAAAAAAAGAAGATTAAAACACACTTCTGGTGTCGGTAAACAAATACACAATAGTAATTTAAATGTACATGCGTTTTTTACCATTTGAAACGTTGCTATTTTTAGTTATGTTTGTTTGTTCGTTTCTTGCATCGCGCCAAGGTTATTTGACTAGTATAATTATATAACATATACATGATGCAATGCACAGATTTTTAAATGTATGGCACGAACCCACCTGAATCAGTGAGGGTTTGGCAAATTGATACTGGGACTTAAACCTATTATCTCTCGGCTGTGAGCCAGGCACGCTACCAACAACGCTACCCGGACTCAATGATCTGGGTATAAAACGGAGAATATACTTAAGTAAAATATTTCAGTTTAGTTTATTCCATTATCAAACGTTCAAATAAATTCTCATGCAGAATGGTTTAATTCTATTTATCAATAGATTAAAACTAAATAAAATCTAACTCCCAGTTATCAATTCATTGATAAACAGAAGATTATGAAATTATGACTCAAGTATATTCTCAGTTTATGGCACCGGACCCTGGCGTATTATTCACAAAGAGTCTAAGTGTAAGACTTGAGTCCTATAATAGCATGTGTCGTAATTCTAATAAACACATGAGTTCTTCTCTCAATCTATACCATCCTTATGTTCATCGTAAACACAGCTGGATAGTTGTGGCAAGTTAGAACTTTGCATATTTTGTCGTATTTAGGTAGCTATAGAAAAAAAAATATTTAGGTAGATATAAACAGAATTAAAAAAATCTATTCAACGAGTGCCTATGTTTGTATGATGGCTGCAGTTGCTTGGTGCATGACCCCCCGAAAATTTACCTTTGCAATGGACCAACCTGAAGCAGTGAGGAATTGAATCCGTGTCAAAGTATACCGTGACAAAATGCATCTGTTATATTAATGTCTAAAAGTAGAAAGATATTGATATATTAAATCAGAAAAATCCGAACCGCGGTTAAAATTTGACAAAAGGAATTGCGATACCATAGGACCAACATGCCCCCAAATAAACTAATACGAAGTATTTCATCGTGCATGTTCAACAAGAATTACAACGAAAGTATAATCTATAGCCCGACAAACGATCACAGATTACTTACATAATATTTAAAAATGGATCTTCGCACGCGAATTATGATGGTCAGTAGCAAAACTATGGAAGGGGTTAGGGCAGGGTCCCACTTTCGACTTTTTATCCGATTTTATAGTCATACATCTTTTTTCACCAGGAATCCGTGTGTTTTCCCGCCACTTTTATTGTCTTGGATCCGCCACTCATGACTACGCGACTATACTTTGCATGGCGTGACCAGTGGGTGTCTAGTACTGTCTTCCCATACAAAACATGGTCGTCAAACACTTTTAGCGATAGACTTCAACTGTTTATTGATTTGAAATTGATTTATGTCATTCCATTATTGCAAATATTTTCCACAACGTCAGATTGGATAGATAAACCATGTTAACAAGTTCACTTTGTATGGCAAGCGATTGACAAGAAGAAAATATTTCTTTTAAATATGATTTGTATTAAGTCATGTATAATATGAATTTGAGGTAATGACTTTTGTAAGTAAATCGCCTTGAAATCAAACCCTAGTGTGTATATGCGTTACGACAATAATGTATGTATCATAACGAGTCACAGTATAATAAATGAACTTGATGACTGTATCGTTGGGCAAGAAAACAAAACCAAAAAAAAAAAAATGTATTTGATAAAGAGGTTATTACAGAATTCAATAATTTAGTTAGTTAAGATTTATGAGACATTAATTTGTGGAGTATAACAGTAATGTAAGAGAACATGGATCCCAAGTTATTAATCATGAGATTTTGATTCGCAAATTTAGAGTCGGACTGCGCATGCGCCCAGCAGACAACAACGACTCCACCTACTACTACGACTACCCCGTTTCAGCCAGTTCCTTGACGCACAGAACAAGTCGTTTTTTAAATTTCATCCATTAAATGTAAGTTTTTATACATGTATTAAGGTAGAAAATGCTTCTGGAATGAAAGACGACTCTTACATTGATGAAAACATTATTCTCACACACTTTATCCATCTAAGCAATAAAAAAAAATGAAATTTCTTTAACATAAAATTCGTTACAAACTATGTTTTAAAATTATTCTAGCTATTTGTATTTTTTTATTTCACAGGAAATGTAGTAACGCCATATAGTGGTTTACAAGAGGACTCTTGTATTTTGTATCTAAATAAACATTGTTCTTCATTTCAAGGAATTTGTTATGAATGCTATATCGGTAAATGTATACCATGTTCGTTCTAAATACGTTTGGTAAATGTGCTTTCAAAGAATTCATTTCAACCAAGTCCGTAAATAATAAAGACTTAGCAAACTATTATTCGGTCTTTTCGTTACACAGAATTACCTCCCATTTAAGACGGTATCTGACGTAAAACAATTATGACGTCATCAAATTCTATGGAAACTGATCTAAAACTCAAGAAAATGAAAGTCCACAAATGACGTTTTCATTGGAAATTTATAACGTCATAAATGTTTTACGTCAGATTCCCTTCCACATGGGAAATAGCAGTTTTAAAGAGTCAATATCATTACATTAATGTATTGATGTGGAATCTTTATCACGACATAATACATGTAGATCTATATGAAAAACGGCAAAAGAAGCTGTATTTGCGGCGAGTTTAAAAAAGTCGATAGATTGTCGTTTCATCTTGTTTCTCGTTTTACGTCACGCTCAACTAATTATTTCACTTATTTGGTGACAGCATCTGAATGATGCAGGCACAGAATTTGATCAATGCACCTAAATCAGAGAAAGGTTGACGTCTACCATGATGCAAGACACGAGCCCAAATTTAAACAGTTTTATCTGATGTGCAAGACAGCTGTCAGTGATCTATGGTCTGAACTTCTTCGATATTATTCAGTATAACCCCTCCCCAGAAAAAGTGACTATGCATTTAGTAGTTAACCCCCTATAGATAGTTTCCAATAGGCCAGAATCCGTTGGAGTTACTTCCCGTTGTTTGCCATCTTGTGTGTCACCATAGTTGGTTGGTTGGTTGATTGGTGTTTTACGTCGCTTTCAACAATATTTCAGTTATATCGCGACATGGAAGCAGGAGGTTACCAACCTCTTAAACATAGTGGCGCAACCCGGGAATCGAACCCGGATCGTCGGCGCCGCAAGCCAAGCGCTTAACCACTACACCACGCCTGCTCCTGTGTCACCATAGTTTTTCCTTCATAATCTTACTATTTTTAAAACAGCTCCCTTGAAACAGTGTTTCAAAATAACTGATGTGAACAAATTTGAGAGAAATCAACAAGTTTACTATTTGAAAAATCATCAACTTTGGTTGAATGGAGCATGAAAATACAGAGCGTGACACACAAGATGGCCGCCAATGGGAGGTAAATATATAATTTCCATCAGTTCTGGTCTATTGCAAGCTATCTACAGTTACTCTTCTCCATACTGTAAGTAAAATGCAACAGGTGCCTGTTACTGTCAAACATTCAGTTATATCATGGCAGTGACGGGGAGAATACAGAGATTGGCCGGTTACATCATAAGTTAACGCTAGATTACACTGCTAAAAACCTGTGAAACCCGAGGCTTTGCATAAGATCTACGCTGACTTAAAAACTATTGCCATATCTTTAAAATAAGGTGAACGTAGCGGCAAGTAGTGGCCCTATATGAATGATCATATAGGTCCACTACTTACGGCTAAGGTTAACGTTGAGTAACTGAGTGCAAATGTTGTACTGGTTTAAACAATATCTATTTACGAAAGTGTACGATAATATCATATACAGTAAATTTTAAATGAACAATTTGACAAGATACAATCTTATATAAAGTCCTCTCCTTTTTAACTAAGCTTGTAAATATTTGTTTGTTTGTTTGATTATTGTTTTACGTCACTCCACGATTATTTCACGTATATGGTGACGGTATCTGCCTGATGCATTGCATACAAATTTAGACCTTTGCAACGGACCCACCCGAAGCAGTGAGGGATCTTTTACGTGCCACACGGGACCTCGGTTTTTACTGTCCCATCCGAAAGACAGAACACCGGTGTGCCCCGGGCGGGAGTCGAACCCGCGACCTCTCGATCACGAGCCGAGCACCTTATCCACTAGGCCACACCGGCTTAGCTTGTAAATAAAGCCGAAGATAATATCATTAAACCGTATATACAAATAACAACGAAAAAGGAGACAATGGTGAATGGTGGTGAACTATAATTATTGAAACCTGCTGTTGTTGGTTTTTTTTTTTTCGCTAAATTCATGAAGTTTTGGAAATATATGTCCGTTGTCTTCATTGCTGTACAAACGACAACCCTCTGGAAGTATGCCATTAAAAGGGATCTGGACATTTATTGTATTAATTCTAACATTTCTTATTTCATTTTATCACATGTTTTGCTGTTTACCCAGTGAAATGTCGTTATGTCATAATTCAATTTATGGCATAGGTGACGTCATAGCGTGGAAAAGAGAAAACAGAGGACATCTGACAAAGCTGTATAACACAAACCACCAAGGACATGCACACAGAAAAGAATTGTATCAATCCGGTGTTTGATGAAAAAAACACCTTTAAACTGAATGATAAAAAGAATCTGAAATAAATTTTCATTTCATACGGTATACGGTATTTATGAAACTCGTTGTGTGTTTTATATCCCCTCGCAAGCCGGTGTGGCCTAGTGGATAAGGTGCTCAGCTCGTGATCGAGAGGTCCCGGGTTCGATTCCCGCCCTGGGCACACCGGTGAAATAATCGTGGAGTGACGTAAAACAATAATCAGTCAATATATCCCCTCGCCAAGGCTCGAGGTTATAAAACAAACAACTCGTTTCATAAATACCGTATAAAATGAAAATTCATTTCAGATTCTATATATATTTATCGTATAGTAGTAGATGACGTCTTCTCTAGATCCACGCAGACATGTATCTACATCGGAGATATAGTTTGTATAGAGGTCAGCATTAAAGGAGCTACAATTTAGACGAAGCTGAGTGTGCAATATTCGTAGCTTCCTTTTGCTGACGTTAAAATATTTTGGAAGATGTACAATATCAGAATTTTAAGAAAGCGAATAGCATAATTTCAAATCAACCAGTAGATTGTTCCAATCTCTTGCCGTTTGGGAAATAAATGAGCCATTATATAAGGAATTATTTGTTCTGGATATAACAAAGTCGGGGTAATTACGCAGTTTCCTGTTGCTGACCTTATGAACTCATTGTGGCACCAAATTACATAAATAAGCAGGAGCAATACTATTTACCATTTATAAAAATACATAAGACTGTTTGCAGACATATGAGAAAGACACTCAGCTTTGATGAGCTATAGAGTCAAAGATGATTGTTTACCCTTTTTGCTGAAATGTTATTGTTAAATTTGATATTCGGGAGGGAGACCCATTCCGATCATTTTCAAGAAAAGACAGAAGACATCTGACCAGGATGTATGACACAAATCACCAAGGACATTCACAGAACAGAACGACATTAAAAAGTATTCGATTGCACTGCAGTTACGATACCGACTTGGGACGGCCAACTAAAGTAATACACGTCACTCAATTGGTATGGTTAACGGGTTTACGGCGCCAACATTCCCACTAACTGTAAAAGCAGCTCAATCAAAGGACACATATATAAAATTATAACCGAATTTGATACCATCTATACATGGTATTGCTGGCAAGCAGGAGTTCCTGACATTTTATGTCACTCCATTTTTGGAATTCTCTTATGCTCCCATTTAGATGTTTCATGGTCTGTTCTCTATTTGTTTCCACAATCAAGTTGGTTTTGTATAATTTCGCCGGGGGCCTCCATAACATTCGTACTCAGACTCGGCCAGTTGCCTTAAATCGAAATCACATTCACACCCAAGTACATTCGTTCTACTAAGATAATTATGTGAATTGTAAAATTCTACCATTTGTCGGGTATTTATTGATATTAGCTATGCAAAGTACAGACTAGATGATATTACTCTGGATATCTTAAGTGCAAACGCCTTAGTTGAGAACTCATGAATATCTACAAACTGACACGTGCTACGTCGGTATCATTAATGCTATACAAGAGATACAGGTAAACGCGAATTGTTGACACCGAAAGACAGTGGGACAGACACCAATCGCTAATCCATAGACCGCACTTACTTTGCAATCCGCTCAAAATCTAATCGCCATTTAATTAAAGTCAGATTTACCGATAAAGCTACAGATGAATACATTTTTAACCACATATCTGGTTTTTAGACATAATTCCTCCATATTTAAAAATAAGGACCCTCGATGTACCTATACGTACACATTATCTCAATATAAACAATTAGAAAGTTTTTGCAGCATATTGATTAAAGCAATTCCTCTAACTATCCTCAATCATTGAATTCTCCTCATCTGATTTCAAATGTTCTCCATACATTCATGTTGTTTCTGGTGATATGAACATTTGTCAAAATGCCAAATTGAGACATTTCCTTTAAAAGACTCCCAAATATAGAGTCAGGACCATTCACATGGAGGCAAAATTTCAAGGTAGTAATGAACTTGTGAGGATTATTAAAAAACGTGGGCAAAGGGAGAGGATGTACAGGTGGACATGTTCTTTAAGAATGGAACACTTTTTTGGAGTGTATCTTAGGAAAAAAATAGGGCACTCCTAAACCGGTACACGATACGCCCACATTTTGTTATGATGGATGAACAATTTAGCACATGTAAATACTATAACACAGTGACATCCCCTTTTCATAAATACACCAACTACATTTGCACTGAATTTTGAAGAAATGTGAAAATTCCAGTTTAATATGCACATCTTCATAATGTGATCTTTCTTTGTGCGAAATTTCATCAAAATCCACCAAAGGGTTTAGGAGGAGTTGCAAAGACAAGGTATTTAGCATGGAAAAATGCAAGTCCAAGAGTAATAACTCTTGTAAATTTTTGGACAGCATTCCTCTTCCTACATGCATATCTTCATACAATGTTCTTTCTTTCTACCAAGTTTCATCAAAATCCCCTTGAAAGGTTTAGGAGGAGTTGCAAAGACCAGGTATTTTTCATAGAAATACTTCACAACATAATAAAAGAGATATGACAAAACGCCCATGCCAAATCCCCCACAGGGATTTTTTTTGTGTTCCATGCTATAAAGGGACTCGTATGATTATAACACAAAACAGCATTTTATTTCAGTTTTTACTATCAAACAATACCAGTACTGCATAGAGTCATAGGAAAGATAAACATCATCATGTTACTGTTTCAATATATTCTGTAGTAAAGTATCTGATCTATATACTCAAGAGTTAAATGACATAAGAATATACACCAGATTTGCTGGAAAGAATTTGTCAGATCCCTGTACATGATATAGAAATAATGCATTATTTTCCTTTAACATTAATGTTTGTGAATCACTGTGTCTCCCATGGTAGCTTTGATATTAGTAGTGCATATGCCAAATACAAGTCTAAACTTCTTATAATTTGTCATATTAGTAGTGCATATGCCAAATACAAGTCTAAACTTCTTATAATTCATGTCATATTAGTACATGTATTGCATATGCCAAATACAAGTCTAAACTTCTTATAATTCAGGTCATATTAGTAATGCATGTACCAAATACAAGTCTAAACTTCTTATAATTCATGTCATATTAGTAGTGCATATGCCAAATACAAGTCTAAACTTCTTATAATTCATATCATATTAGTAGTGCATATGCCAAATACAAGTCTAAACTTCTTGTAATTCATGTCATATCAGTAGTGAATATGCCAAATACAAGTCTAAACTTCTTATAATTCATGCCATATTAGTAAAGCATACACCAAATACAAGTCTAAACTTCTTATAATTCATGTCATATTAGTACATGTATTGCATATGCCAAATACAAGTCTAAACTTCTTATAATTCAGGTCATATTAGTAATGCATGTACCAAATACAAGTCTAAACTTCTTATAATTCATGTCATATTAGTAAAGTATATGCCAAATACAAGTGTAAACTTCTTATAATTCATGTCAAATTAGTATTGCATATGCCAGATACAAGTCTAAACTTCTTATAATTCATGTCATATTAGTAGTGCATATGCCAGATACAAGTCTAAACTTCTTATAATTCATATCGTATTAGTTTGAAGCTGGTGTTAGCCCAGTGGATGAGATGCTCGGCTTGTGACAGAGAGGACCTGGATTAAACTCCCACTGTGGGCACATCGGTATCCCGTCTTTCGGATATGATAGTAAAAACTGAGGTCATGTCATGGTAGATACGGCACATACAAGACCCCTCACTGCTTCAGGTGGGTCTGTTACAAAGGCATAAATTTCTATGAAATGCATCAGGCAGATGCTTTTACCATATACATGAAATAATTGTTGATATACATATACCAATAAACAGTCAATCAATCATTTTAGTTTGATTTTTTGTTGTTTTAATTTTACCTTTATACTAATATAGGGACATCTGCCCGATGAATTGTACAGAAATACACTGATCCATTTTCTCTACAAGAAAGTGATGTTTAGCAAAATTTCAATTGTTATGCTTATGACACCATAAACAAATGTCCAATCCGTCAGACCGGAAATGACATCATTACAATCAAATTTCTGCCAAATGATGTTTTCATTGGAGGAAAATGGATAAGAATATTGCAACCAAGGCAACACACCCAACCAGATTAGTGTTGGATCTTCCATCTTCAAATGTGTACCAGGACACAAGGCCTTACTAATGTATCGTCCAAAAGACAGGACCTCAACAAATCCAGTGGGGTTCAAATCCAGGACCTCTTAGCCCTTTTCCAGTTACTCTACTAACTGAATTATACCAGATTTTTTAGTCTGAAGCTTATATTAAAAGTTCGAAAGTTAAAGTCTTTGATAACAATTGAAAAAGTTTAATCAAAGAAGTATACTTTTAAAGTCTAATTTGTCAAGTTGTAATACTGTAAAAGATTCATATTTTGTGAGGATTTCACTTGAGATATATTCATATTATATAATTTTCATAAAAACAATAAACAGGTTTCATTATCAGTAATTCAGTTGGAGTTACCTCCCTTTGTCTGCCATGTTTGTGGTCTAGCATGAGTTTTTGCCTCATATTCATACTAAGTTTAATAAATTTTTAAGAATGTTATTTATATATTATATTTCTTTAGAAACTTTTTTTATGTTGTCTAATACCTCAAAACTTACATAAGAATTGCAAAAACACAGGAAGTATCCCTAGTTTGGAGAAATTACCTACATAAATTGGTTGATTTATGAGCAAGTATTCAATTATATATCTCAAAGATGGCAGACAACATCTCAAAAGGGAAGTAACTCCACTAAAATTTCATGTTAATGAAACCTATCAATACAATTTTTGTATGAGGGAATGCAAGAAATCTACTGCTTCATGTCCAGGGAAATTGCATGAAAATAAAATCCTCATGAACAAAATGTGATGTACATTAATCCATAGTAACTTATATGGTATAAAAGTTTTCACCCAAAAGACAAACAGAGACAAATGGTAATCTGCCCTCCTTCTTTAGATACTAATTCACAAAAATCAAGATGTTGATTAATTACCCTATACGTATATACATGTACACAACATAAATAATGGTATAATATACAAGTATGTACAAACAATCTGCATCCATAAGTAACAAACTTAACAAATGTTCATTTGCATCTTGTGATTACCTAACTAACAATCAGTCAAGAGATAAGCACTTATTGCTACACTCCCTTTGTTCAATGGTATACTCAAGT
Organism: Pteria penguin; assembly: GCA_035048485.1. Lineage (NCBI taxonomy): Eukaryota > Metazoa > Mollusca > Bivalvia > Pterioida > Pteriidae > Pteria > Pteria penguin. The sequence continues at coordinate 52,366,657 of CM068581.1, forward strand.
GGTACAGAAAAACTCATATGTATTTGTAACTGAATAGTTTTGGTTTTGACTCCTTTCATTAAATGAGACAACAAATTTGCATCGATAGAAGAAAAATATAAAGCATCAATTATACATCTTCAATAACATCAACAACATTTATTCATAGCATCATAATTTATGATATTTTTTCTAAAGAAAGACTTTCCTCCGAGAGTAAAGTTTGTAGTGATAAAAATATACGAAAATACATCAAATGACTTCAGTTTTACATGTAAAAGCAATGTATGTATGAATATAACGAGTGATATAGAATGAGTCAAACACAGTACCTTAGTCTATCAAATTAAATTCAATATTATTTACAAATTTATCTATGTGTGTTCTGATGTTTATATACCAAAAACAATGGTTCTTAAAATAAGAAAGCCCAATCAAGAAACAATATTTAAATAAATTATAAATTGAATATCTAAATTATTTTTTATCTAAGATATCTTTACTAAAGGAACCATTAGACTCGCAATTATAATAAATTTATGATCCCTGATAGTATAAATGATTAAAGAATATAAAAGTTTTTAGCTATTGTAATAGTTGAAATTGGCAAAATATTATCAAAATATTGTAATATTTATGAAATGGATGAAAAAAAAAAAAGAATTTCATCTTAATAAGGCTGAAAAGATTACATGTACATATCTATACATGTTTCAGATATGTGACAGTAAAAGAAGCAATATTCAATATATGCATGGCATTTGATTGGAAAATATGAAAATCAATTCAATGCAGAAAAATCAATACCCTTGAGGTAAATAAATAATCATATTCAACTCAACACTATGTAATATGTACAGCCATTATGACACAAAGACTGAACATTACTACTTTATGCATTGCACAATTAGAGCAATGAAACCATTTCTATTTTTATAACATGTGGCCATTTATCACTATAAAAAATTCATTACATATGTTCACTCTTAAAGATATGAAATAGTTAGTCTCATGTTACCTTAAAGTCAACATAATATACCATCTGCCACTCACACCTGAACTGTAGTTGTTATTCACTTAGAGTATCGTGTGCTTGAATAACTATATACACGTACATATATATGTATAATATAGATGCAGATGTATGTTTACTGCACCATATTTTAAATGTAAAAAAAAGAAGAAAGAATAAAAAAATGATGAACACATTGTTTCTAATCTTATTAAAACAACTTTTAAAATTTGTTATACTACAGGACTTGACTCATTCAACTAACAGTACAGGTCTAGAGTTTACACAAGAGATTGACTTTGTTTTTATAATTGATGTTCAAAAATCGAATCTATAACACAAAGTTAAAGACTTGTAGAAAGTAAAACTTATGTACAGCAAACTACATATAATAAAATGGAACTTTTCCCCCATCACAAACTTTTTCAGGGTAGTAAAAAACAAATCTACTTTTCTGAAAACAAATTTACAAGCCGAAAAAAATAATGAGATCAAATAATCAAATGTGCGTTAAAAATGCAGATATTTTCTCTTCTAGAAATGTTATTTTTTGCAACATACAAATGTACAATGCCAATAATGGGTCCTGATCAGTGTATCTAGCCAAAAGAGACAACTTTCGTACGTCCTTGCTGACCTGCTGCAAAAATACTAGTCTTCAGTTAGCAGGCAACCACTAATTTTGATTCCTGATTCTGTGCAATGTAGCCCCTTTGAGAGTTTTGCACCTACGGGAAGGTGTAATTGGTGGATGCATTGTTTATCGATTGACAATTATAGTATGGGGAAACTGCCTTGGTTTTGATTTGTTATACTCTTAATGCTGAATGACATCTAAATAAATTAACCTCCAACTTGAACTCAAAGCCAATGATGTTAGATGTCCACATGAAGTCACAAAACAAAACAAAGTGACGATGTAATATCATTTACAATGGCACTGTTTCATGAACACAACTTCGCTAATAAATCATAAACGTTTAACATTACATCTTCTGTCAATTCATTCTAGTTCTTCAGTTGAATTTTTCCTTCTCAAACACAAAATTTTTAATATGTTATGTTATAAGCCACTAGATGACAAGTAACTATATCATTAGAATTCAATAACCATGGACAAACGGCAATTAAAGGAATGACACTACCCCCACTCAAAAATGTCCTGGCTTGGTACTGATCTATAGGTATTCATACCTAAATGAACAATACCCTCAAATTCTAACAAAAGTTCTGGTAATCCATTGCGTAGTATTGGTTTACTTTTTGCCCTTGAGTTTCTCCACAATGTTACAAAGTTTAAGTACAGGCCCCAGCTTCAATCCCATGTACTTCATCATCATTTCACTGCTTAATAACAAGAATGCACCGCCATCTATTTCCTGCAATATGAAGATATGAAGAAATTTACTGAAAACTCACTGATAACTTAAATGATAGAATAATGATGTGAGTCAGCCAAGGAACTTAACTGAGGGCACTCTGGTTCACTGATGACTAAACTGATTAAATAATGCAGTGAGTCAGCCAAGGAACTTAACTGAGGGCACTCTGGTTCACTGATGACTAAACTGATTAAATAATGCAGTGAGTCAGCCAAGGAACTTAACTGAGGGCACTCTGGTTCACTGATGACTAAACTGATTAAATAATGCAGTGAGTCAACCAAAGAACTTAAATGAGGGCACTCTCATGAGTTGCTTTGTGCTGCTTTCAGTAATTTTCACCTTAATATTGGTCATAATACATTAAAATTAATTCTACTTCAACCTTGCAATATGCAAATAGAAATCTGTAATATGAATTTGAAATTCATGAGAGTTGATACTTCAGTTAAAGAAATATTTAACAAAGGATTTCTTAAAATGACAAAAACTTTTAGAAAATATAAGCCATTATATGTTATTCAAGTGCATATGTTTGCAATAAGAGTTTCAGAAAAGAAAATTATAAAATTCTATGAACGAATAAGCCAACTTTGAAAAAAGGTTATTAAAGGGCTGTTATGGTAGCTATTTTTGGATTTCATAATACTATTTTTCTAATTTGAAATCCTCCAGTGCAATAATCAAATAATTTCTGCCTTAAAATAAACATTATTACAAAAATGTGTGAGACAAAGAAAACAGGATAAATTAACAACTATTGTAACCTTATTTTTCTGGAGCCAAGTTTCATGAACCAGAACCAAAAAGGCACATGTTCAATGAAACCACATGTCTTATAAACTGTTCAGACACATCAGGTTTACCACAATTTCATGGAAGCAGCCACAGTGATGCCAGAAATCTGGAAAACCATACATAAAATTTCGTATGTGATGCTAATTTTAGTGATGCAGGGTGCCTGAAAAAGTAAACTTTAATTCTATTTTGCCTAATTCTTATTTTTATGTAAGAATTAGTATGACTTGGCAAATGTTACCTACATGTTTCTTGAAGACATCAGCATGTGTAGCCAAGGCAGGATCTGTATCACATATGTGCTGTATTACGTCCTCGATAGACCATTCTGACGGATTACTGGACCGAACCGAAGGACGAGAGTCACACGTAGTGGAACTTGCTATTAATCAATAAATCACGATAGATAGACAATGAATAAGATCTCATTTCGAAATAGATAAGAAGTTTCATCAAAGAAAATATTTGAGAACATAAAACTAAATGGAGATCATACTGGTTTTTTTATGTTATTATATCCTCAAAATATTGAATGAATTACAGGACAATCCTGGTTTTGAAAGTTTTACATAAATGACCATCTGCTCAAAGATATAATCTAGACGAGTATTAATGATTGATCACCTGAATACTACCTTGTACACCCATGACTTGATTTTTGTTTGTTAATTGTGTAATGCCTTTTTCACCTTTGCTGGTTATCAGTGATTGGTTGAGGAAACAGATGTACAAGAGAAAAGCCCAATGATTTCCTGCAGGTACTTTGGTAGGCCTATGGCCTTGTCTTGACAAGAATTTATGTACAGACTTGAAAACGATGAGAAGCCACTGTGCAGTAATTCAGCCTCTTTGACCACAGTTAAGAATTACGCAAATGTATAATGCCATCTTCAGCGGCATGGCTGCTGACTCTGTGACGTCATATTATTGTTACATGTTTATTGATGACTAACCTTCTGCTGCATCATACATGGTATGGCGTCGGGATTTCTGCGTAACATGAGGTGTATGTGTGCTGTCGCTGGACTCTGTCGACCATCTACGTTTTAATGCCCTATTTATTGCTGTTCTGTTTTCGTAATCATCCTCTATAAAAGAAAGATATACAAATTAAGAACTCTGATCGATAAGATAAGTACAAAACAGATACTTGTATGTCCTATTACATATATTCAATAAAAAAACCCACTTTCATTATGCCTAGACAAGTAAGTACAAAAGTTTTGTCAAAATAACTTCATTAATAGAAAATAGTTTTGAGATTTTTGGAGAAGCTGCTTGGCTATTCTTTCAGTGATGAAATTCTGAAAGAAGAAAACCTAACAAACATTAGCTTAAAGTTGGTTGTATCTGACTAGCTACAGAAATTAGGAGTATTGCTACACCTTAAATGAATTCTATTTGTAAAGCTTAATGAGTTAACTGAAAATGGGTAATCAAATCGATATACACCCATTTTTCACTTATGCATGTGCAGAATGATGAAATCCATATTTTTTAGGAAAAATACAGCATTCCGAGGTTTGGACATGATGTTTCTGTGGGGGAACTAATTTTCATGAACAAATAATGATTAAAAAAAGGTCAAGACTAAGTGAAAAAAAAATTGTTAAAATTACTGTACATTCATTTCATCATACATGTAGTCTGTCATACTTTTTACAAACACAAGTCAAACTGTTTGTCACTGGAACGTTTGATTTGTTGTCTAAAGATGAATATTACAAAAACTTCAGATAAAGCTTCAGTTTAACCTTGCTGAATACTAGTCAGCTTTGCATTCTAATGAGTCGTCTGCTATAACAGTTCTGTTTAAATTTAAGTTCTCCAGTTTTTTTTATCTATGGCCCAGTAGTTTCAAGTTACATATCAATGACTATTTATAACTTAGTAGCCCTATGACCCGGGAGTATTTGGGAAATATATCAATCCCTGATTCTGCCCTAAAATCTGACGGTGCTATAATAACGACACATGCAGTATCAAATATCCTTTTAAACCAGATATTACCTGAATGTCGACTACTTGTACTGCTACGACGGTTACACTTCGGACAATACCCGTGAAGTGGATTACTTGTGAAGAGGTTCTCGCAGCATTTCAATTCTTCTAAGAGTTTTTCTATGTAGCTCCACAACTCTGACACACCACTTATTGCAGGCAGTTTTTTTGTTAAAGTTTTAGCACCTTTATTCACTGAAAATGAGCCAAAGAAATTTTGTTTCATTTTCACATTGAGTTTCATGTACATTATTATTATGGAGATCGCAGCGTTTAACATTCATTATTTAATTCTATTTCCTGATAAACATGTTAACCTTCATCTAGTTTAATTTTGATAGTTTAAATTTCAAAAACAGTTGAGTTACAAAAAAAAATAACTTAAACATCAAATTAAATTTCAGAAATCTTTCATCTGGACTTCAGATCAAGTTTAATTAAACTGAAGTTCATGTCATTTAAGTGCGAATAAACTTAAGTCTGCCATATTTTTGCTATATACAATTTTGTGACATGGATTACCTTCCAGAAAAAAAGTGATTGCTGTGTGTCTCTAAGCTTTACAAAAAGAAACAAAATATATGAGTTGGCACTGACAATCCAATACATCAAAACAATTAGCAGTAAAAAATGGAATTTTTTATCTAAACTCCAAATTACTTAAATTCCCACACATCAATTCCAATAACTTAAACTGTTTACTCACCAACAACGACAACACGCCCATCTCCTTTAGGAATAAGGTTATAGATCTTGTTTTCTTGTATACCACAGTTGATACATGACTGTGTTAATTCCCGCAGGATTTTGTTGACTGAACTTGGCCCAAATACGTCTGGCATTTCACTCACTTTTTTAGAATCCATCATAAAGCCAGTCTGACATGTCTTGTTCACATAGACACAAACTAAAAAGAATTAAATATCCAATAAAATTTCCAAAGGTAAGCCTGTGTAAATCCAATAAATAAAATTAACTCTTATTCTGAAATTTTCAGCGACATGGCCTTTATTTAAAGAAAATAACATAAACAGCATAAGCACTATACGATATCCATCTTGGCATCATGTTGATACATTTAAAACTGAAAAAACATCATCCATGAACGTCATCGATGGAATTATTTACTCAAGTTTTACAAGAAACTGAAACATGTATGAACACAAGAGATGACATCTTCACTGACCATTGACCCATCTATGCTTGAAAAATTGCTTAAATTTTGTGATGGCACAATACTTCACATCTTGGACAAACATTAAACAAATATTGTGACGAGACAAAATTTGACAAATTTTCCTCCAAAGCAATAGGTCAATTGAGTTATAAAATTGTTTTTGAAAGTCTTATCAGAGTTATTTCTCTTGGATGTTGGCAGAAAGTATTTGTTGACTCAAAACTGAGTACATGAAGAATACATAGTGTACTCAAAGAGTCACCTCTGACGTATCTGAGTGGGAATGTGTTGGGGAATAAACACCACACATGTTCTAAGAAACATATACAGAGAAAATCTCAAGTCATATCAGAATTCACTATGAAGTGACGGCATCTTCCTAATGCAATGTACAGATATTTTTACGTGTGCATTGTGCAACAATTATTTGCATGCCATGTCTACTGTGACATGAGACCTCTGTTTATACCGCCTCGTCTAAAACAACCTACGAGTGGAATTGGTGAGCTCCACCAAACAGACACGATCCAAGCACCTAAAGGACTTTGCCAAAATGGTTGGTACGGAAGACATGCAAAATTTTATTTCCGAAATTTACTGAAGTCAAATACTCAATTTCTCTTGAATACTGTCACTTAAAAACTCATGCTTTTGGGCCATTGGTGTAAGCAGCAGGCCTTCAAAACGTCAAAAGCCCATTGTTTTCTTTCTAAGCAAGGATTTTTTTAAGAAAAAGTAAGTGAAACAAATTTCCTTCATTAAAGTATAGTTTATAAAGTCGTCTACGATGCTTTTCTTTTAAGACATCAACAAATGAAGAGATATAATACACTAAGATTATTAGTTTGTTTTGGTTTAAATATCAACAGACAGAAAAATAATAAACATAAAAGATTTTACCGGAGGAGTTATTGGATATAGAGCTGGTGTCTGGTTCAGTAACTGTAACGGCAGGAGACTCTGCCTCCTTTGGTGATATGGGCGTTTCTGGGCGTACTTTCGGGCTATTCGGGTTGGAGGTGACAGAAGATTTTGGAGTTCCAGTCTGACTTCCAGGTGAGGGTATTGATAAAGATATTGATGGTTCACGAACCTTTCCTTCCTTGCCTCGAATCTGAACAGGTCCTTTAAATGAATGATCAAACATCAATTAATTACATCAATTATTTCTAACTTATTAATATTTATGGAAATTTGAACACAGATAAATAAATACATGAATTTAAATAAATTTGGACAGTAAGCAAGAAATATATTAATCACACACATCTTCTGCAAGCACATTTGGAAACACTGCCTCTGACAGACAGGAATTGAAATTCCAGTCCCTACAGGGATTGATTGATTGATTATTGTTTTACATCACTCCATGATTATTGCATGTATATGGTGATGGCATCTGCCTGATGCATTACATAGAAATTTATACCTTTGCAAGGGACCCACCCGAAGCAGTGAAGGATCTTTTACTTGTTGTGTCTACGAGACATGGGTCCTAAAATTTTACTGTCTCATCCGAAGAACAAAACACTGCTGTGCCCACGGCGTGAGTTGAACTTCTCAGTCACCAGCTGAGCACTTCATCCACTGAGCTATGGATGTACAAAAAGGTAAGTTCCAACATAGAACCTTATTTCACTCAAATAACAAGGCTCCCTCTTCAGGGTTATATCTTGGAAAAGAAATACTGTCAAGGATCACTCTTAATATATTGTATTACTGAATTAACATTCTCTACAGGTTTTGACAGTTTCTCTCTTGATGAATAGCTTCCTCCATAAACTTTGAGTACAACTGAATGGCATTATATAAGCAGTGCTCTCCTCACTTATTGATATTGTTTGTAAGTTGTGCTAACAACAAACAAATACAGAACTACCATATACAGAGATGTTGAAATTTTTCTGATCCTGTCAGACATTTGGACCGACAGATTTATAAAGTCTGTCAGTCCGGAAAGAATTCTATCAGTCCAAACAAAATTGTATAACTATCGTTTCATTGTTTGTAAATTAAAAGCTGTCATTTTATCATTTTGTTTAAGTATCCATTCACTTTAATCCAGAGATTGTTGACGCACATATGTACATGGTATATATTCTTGAACATAATACATATTCTTCAGCAGATTTTTTGAATTGCTTTTTGGTTGCGTATTATACATGGGATTAGGTGACCAGGCTGAAGAAGAATAAGCACCCCTGTTGTGCTAGCACACCCGTGAAACAATGTATATTTCATGATCCTTTCAATTATCTCTAATCTTTTTAAACATTTGTTTTTGAGTTCGATACCCGCATACCATTAACTTTGATACGTCTGTTACGGCTAAGGTACATGTAAAGTAAGGGAAAGGTTTAAAAGTTGCCGATTTACAGAGTTATTAAGGTGTCGATTATATACCATCCCGTCAGTTGTGTTTACCGATATTTATTTAGACGCATCGTTTAAATTGTAATCACTTTCGCTGGCAGCTGCCGGTTTTGATATAACAATAGAATTTGATAGTACAGATAAATGACGCAGTACCTGAATATGAGCTTTGAATGCATCAATATTGTCTAGGTGTTTTACGATCTCTTTTTACTCTCCAGAAAGTTGTATCTTATCAGTATCAAAGACCGTCAATAGATCACAGCAGGTATCAGATATTAACAAGAACACTTCATGGTCAATTAACTTTCTCATTTACTAAAAGTTTGCTGCAAGTTTTGCTATCATGTTTAAATGGACAGTCATTAGGCAGGCATCATTTTATGGAAATCTTGTTCAAAATATTCCTAGGTCACTAAATGTAAAAAAGAAAAAATACTGGCCAGCCAGGCTACATATTTTCCAAGTCTCACTAAAGCCAGACGTCAAAAATCGGTATCATCGGGCGTTGATCTTAGTGAGTTTTAGGAATGCATATGCATGGCTGCCATGAGTCGGTCTTGTCGGCAGGACCAACGGATTTCAACATCTCTGCATATATACCCATACATAAAATGAACTCTCTTTTTTTCAGAATTTCTGATGTCGATGTCGTAGGTACACATAACATACTGATAAAATGTCAGTCACTCACTATTTATGTAATTTTTGCATGCATGTTTTACATCGAAAGTAGTCAGTCACTCTTTGTCAAATTTTTACATGCACATTATACATGGAAAGTAGTCAGTCACTCACTCTTTGTCAAATTTTTACATGCACATTATACATGGAAAGTAGTCTTTTTCTGTTAAATTTTTCACAATTTTAAGTGCACACATTGTACAAAAGTGTGCAGTATATGCTGGTTGTTATTACAGTAAATGTCTAAGATCCTTACCTTTCTGCCCTGGTGGTTGTAATGGGTGGCCACTTTTGACACACCATCCAACAGGAAATATGTCTCGGGAATCGTACCTAGTCCAATAATCAAATGCCCCTCGCCAACCATCAAACGTTACATGGATTTGATCCTTGTTGACTGCTCCTACCGTGGCTGGACAAATCAGCTGAGGATTCTTACGATCCACTGCCTCCAGTTTCATACCAACTTTAAATTCATTCGACTTTGGTACTAGTGGTTCCTACAAGAGGTGTGTGTATATGTGTATGTTCATATATATATTACGGCAACCATGTTTACTCAAATCGTATAAAGGTCAAACATTATGTTTACTCAAATCGTTAAAAGGTCAAATATTACATAATAACCATGGTAATGAAAATAGTATTTTTGAATCAGTGTATCATTACTGCTGTTTTTATATCCTTTTATCCTATTGTCTTTCCAATCTTGACAGAATTGTCCATAGCTAATCTTCGTGTCACATGCAATTACAACTGCCATCAACTCATATCTCTAGCCTCAATTAGGGGATAAACGTACTGTGTTTGATTGTTTCCAACCAGTTGTGGTTATACTGTTGGAAACAGAGTTTTCCTGGAGACGCTTGCAGAGCCAGGAAAATGGTGGTTTCCAATGGTATAACCACGGTATACATGTCGGAAACAATCAAATACAGTACGTTTATCCCCATTCTAATTCACAGTAACACAAACATTGTTTTTTCTCTTTGATATTTTCCCCAAATTCCTCGTTGCTAAAAGACGAATAGCACTATGTTTAAAATTCTTCCCACAAACGAATTGATATTTAGTGCACCGACATAAGAAGTTTCTTCATTTTCATATTCTTAAAGTTTTATGATTAAATTATTAATCACAAATTGATTCATACATAAGTGACTTGACATCACATCGTAAACAGCTGAACAGGCACTTTCGCTGAGGTGGGGTGAGATAAAATAACATGCTGGTAAGCTTCTCACATGGTGGTACGTCATCATTTCATGTACGTTGTCAGTTTTGTTTGTTCAACTTGATTGTAATAATTGTGCACATGAATGGTAGAACATGCAAATCGTCCTTGATATAGGATTTAAAATGGACATTAAGAGCAATGAACGAAGTTGTTACAGACAGGAGTTTTGATGGTTGGAGTCGGAGGCAACGAATAAAGGACAAAAAATAGGTACAATGCAGTAATACATTTGAGGATGGTATATCATGGTTATACATGTCTGAACACTAATGTGTGGACCAATCAGGATTATCAAAACAAAACAAGTAAATTAGAATACATATTTTATGACAAGAAATAAAATACTGCATTAATCTAAGATTAATTATATGTGTTAAAAATCTAAAGAGAATTAAGAGATCAATTAAGCAAATTTTCACTCTTTTATATACTAACAATAATTCACTATGTATGCAAATATATCTTTATAAATAATTACACTCTAATTTCCTGATTAATTTATTCTTACTGATTTGAAACATTTATCTGGGGCTACTTCTGCACCGTTTAACGTTTTCTGAAGGAAGGATGGCCAAGAAGATGGATTTCTGCAAAATCCTGGAATATAAAAATCACTAAATATCAAAACATCATAGTACAAATGTGCATTTAAATTTCAACTTATGTTCTCAATTTGAGTGGTTATATCACTTCATATTTTTTTATTCACATATATGGTTACAACATCTGTCTTTGAGAGAAAAGTAACAAAAAATATTGACCTTTGCAAAAACCCATCTGAAGCAGTGGGGGTTCTTTTACATTCAAAGTTATTCATGACATGAGTCTCAGTTTTCACTGTCTAATTCTAACAACAGGACATCAATGATTTCGTGGTCTCAAAGTTCACAATATAGTGACATGAGCACCACATTTTATACGATAGCTTATGAAAGAGACATCTTAATGCTACTCTACCTAATGGTGGCATCAGAAGCTCGCCAAACTTTTCACAATGTCCAATTGGGTGCAAATCTGAGGAATCCACAAGTCGCCAGAAATCATTCTTACTATCACTTCCATCGAGACGGAGTCGTAAGCGTGGTCCACTCATGCCAATCACTGTAGCGACGCATATTGACGTCAAATTACGTGGATCCCGAGCCTCTATCTTTTGATTGACTTCAAAATCATTTTGTGGTGGTGAAAGAGCCTAAAGAAAAAATTTCATCATTTGATATTTTAACTGTATTTGAAATAATTTATTACATCCTTATCAATCCTAACAACAGAATCATGCTTATAGGGCAAGGAAAGTTCCATCACCACATAGTCAACTCTTCCTTCCATACATCAAAATACAATCTCTTCTTTATAATTATGCATTCTATTTCAATACACATGTAGTAAAATCTGCCTTAAAGGTCACCTCTACAAAAAGGTCATCCACCTTAATGGCCACCTCTATAAAGAGGTCACCTGCCTTAATGGTCACCTATAAAGAGGTCACATGCCTTAATGGGCACCTCTATAAAAAAGTCACCTACCTTAATTGTCACCTCTATAAAGAAGTCACCTGCCTTAATGGTCACCTAAAAAGAGGTCACCTGCCTTAAAGGTTACCTCTACAAAAAGGTTACCCACCTTTATGGTCACCTCTGTAAAGAGGCCATCTGCCTTAATGGTCACCTCTATAAAGAAGTCACCTGCCTAAATGGTCATCTCTACAAAGAGGTCATCCACCTTAATGGTTACCTATAAATAGGTCATCTGCTTTAATAGTCACCTCTACAAAAACGTTGCCTGCCTTAATGGTCACCTATAAAGAGGTCACCTGCCTTAAAGTTTACCTCTACAAAAAGGTCACCTAACTTAATGATCACCTCTATAAAGAGGTCATCTGCCTAAATGATCACCTCTATAAAGAAGTCACCTGCTTAAATGGTCATCTCTATAAAGAGGTCACCTGCCTTAATGGTCACCTCTAAAGAGTCTCCTGCTTTGATGGTCACCTCTACATAGAGGTCACATGGTTATTAAAGCCTTTTTAAAATTCACATTTTCCATTTTCCTTACAAAATAACCCTCAGTTTAAAGTCCACTAACTACTTTTGTGATGTCTTTTTTTGCGCTCATTCTTTTTTTATCTATATGTTTGTGAAACCTTCTTTCATTATTCTAAATAAAGGTCACTTTTTTTAGTCTTTTCTTAAATGGCTATTAAATACTGGTTGGGAAGGTAAATCTGGATGCGACATAAATCTAGACGGCTCTATAAAATCATATGATCAAATGAACAACAGGGTTTTTTTTCCAATACTTTGGGAATGTGACCGGGTCCCTTGCAATTGGGAAAATAGTGCGAATTTGGTACAGTTTGGGAAAAGTTAAGAACAAAAATTACATATATAAATACTAAATAAACATTATATTCAGGATTTTGTTTACTACTTCATTTATCTTGATCTCATCTCTTTGAATTTGTGCATAACACATACAATTTTTGTACTTAAATTTGTTCACTTTGGAGGTTAGAAGCAAACTGGGAATTTTTGGTCACTTTTTAGGAAAAAATGTTACTATTTGGCATTGGGACTGGGTCCTTATAACAGACCCAAATTCACTAGAAAAAAAATCCCTGAACAAATTCTAAAATGTCCATTAACACACAGTTTAACTGCACAACTCGAAAGAACATCTTTTTAAATTACTTCAAATGGTCAATAAGTAACAAAAATAGCAAGCGTATGGATATACCGCACGTCTGGATTTACCTTCTCAACCAGTAAAGGTTTGACTGTATTATGCATAAATCAAAAGATCAGAAATTCTAGGGAATTATGAACTTAACCTGTCTACATGTCAGGACTACGGTAATAAGCTGCCCCGACTTAAACCTCATTTCTTCTAAGCACAAATATTTGAAATGCTAAATGTGGGAAAAATTAAAAACCAACAGCACCTGTCTGTGAAATAATTCTATGCCAGAGAAATCTGGAGCTCTCCTTGTGTATTTGCCATGTTCACTGACAATGACTTTTAAGATGATTGTTTTGCCACTTTATTTAACAGAGCTCCAGATAAAAGCTTGTGTCAAAGAGTGAACATGGTGAATACCCAATAATTTTAATCTTGAAGCTGAATTTATCAAATTTCATGAAAATATTTCAAACTTTCAAATTAGCTAAATATGCAGGACAAGCTAAAAACTCAGTCCGTAATGTACTTGGCTCAGTATGTAGAGCTCCTGGGTTCGACTCCAACTGAGCAATTCCTCAGTGTGCTGTCTCTCGAATCACTAAATACCAAGATGTTTGCACTTAAGAACCCCCTCACTGATCCAAGGGGGTACATTATACAGGTTGGAGGCGATCTACACCATAGCACTGGACCACCATCCCAATCCCCCTTGGCTTAAGTGAAATTTGCCTTTGGTGATAAAAAAGGGGTTTTACGGTTTTTCCTTTGGTTTCATTCTTTGGAAAGAATTCATTTTCTCCAATATTGATAGAGTTATCCTTGTAAGTTGTGTAAAATGGTCAATCTCTAATCCTCAGGGGAGTGTAAGACAGGCTAAATGCACTTTACAGGAAATTGTGCAGATCAAGTTACTTTATAAGGGACAGGGTATCATTTAAGCTATTAATGTAAATAATTTTACCTGTTTGAAGTAGGATTCTGGAGCTGCTATAGCACTTGATTCCTTCAAGTAATCTTCCCACTCAAAATTCCCTAATGAAAATTTTACAAAAACATACTTAGGTTGTACATGTACCTACATATAATAAGTGAAAATATTACTACTGGAATATATGAACATGATCAACCTTTATTTCATATGACCAAATTACACTTGAAATGTATTCTTTTCCAGTATTGTTTTCCATTAAAAGTACAGTAATCCATATGGAAACACAATGGAAAACCCCCTGAGAGATGTGTAAAACACATCCGTGAGATTCATGAGACGAGATCTATTTTAATAGATAGCATCACGTTTTCAGAGGCTATGTTAAACAAGTATATTATGACTGTATTTCTGGAATTTCCAATACCGAATTTGAAGTACATGTTTTGACTGCATTTCCTGAATTTTAAGGGTTGTACAACGAACATACTTTTACTGCATTTCCTGAATCTCAAGTACTGTTCAACATTACAAATTTTGTAAGTCCTTCACAGGCTTCACAAAGATTTTTTATAGTAAAATGAGAAGAAAATTATTATGAAGTGGAATGTCATATTTAGTCAAAATTGGTATAAAATCTTGTCTTACACATGATCATCTTTACTACTTACTGACATGCATTCTCATTGCATGTATTCTCAGAAATGCCAGATCAATTTTTTTCCCAAAGTTGTCGAAAAAGTGTTATTTTTTCAAAAACCTATCAGAAACTAAAAACATTTCCTTTGAAAACAAACACCTCCTAGACTTTAAATCAAGCAAGCCTGAAAAACACTTTACCAAGGATTTACAAAGGTTACATGGTTCACTTTTACTTATACGGGATCATCTATTTTTCAGCTATTGATGAAAGTCCTCAGGCTTTGGTTTCAGATAACCCTTTTATCCTATGAATGTCTGGTTTAAGAAACATGATAAAACTTTTTCTTACCTTGAGATTCATATTGATAAGACATTCCTCTACCTGTAGAAGTGGACTGCATATTGTCTATTCTGAAATAAAAAACAACCTTCCTTGAAAATCTCTTTAATGTATCTAGGATTCTTCTGAAATTCAAAAATGTTCAAATGCAGGTCTGCATACATGCATAATGTTACTAATCAAATACAATACATTCAGTGAGTGATTTGTAAGTATATTAATTGTTTAACACTATGGAGCCAAGATTTTTTTCAGTCATGGGATATTGTTGTATTCTGCGAAAATGGACACTGCAAGAAAAATTGTTCTGTTGTATAGTGCATTGAAGACTTTTTATCCAAATCATCTTGAGATCTCAACCAAATGGATTAAGCCAAAAAAAAATATATACGTGTGTTTCCACTTTCCTGACCTACCCAATTTTGTACCTCCGCACCTATAAATTTCTTTTGAGGATAAAAAGGAAAAGGAAGGGAGGGCCTTGTAATTACTTAAAAGGTGAAAACCCATACTGAGAAAAAGGCTTCAAATGAACTAAACATGTAGCTTTTTGCTAAAACTTTTCCAAGACTTGTTAAATATAGATTTCCATGAAAGGCATGATATCCATTGATTGATTGATTATTGTTTTATGTCACTCTACGATTATTTCATGTACATGTATATGGTGACAGCATCTGCCTGATGCATTGCATAGAAATTTAGACCTTTGCAACAGACCCACCCGACGCAGTGAGGGATCTTTTACGTGCCAAGCTTACAGTGACATGGGATCTCAGTTTTTACTCTCTTATCAGAAAGACAAAACACCAGTGTGCCCAGGGCGGGAGTTGAACCTGGGACCTCTCGATTACCAACCGAGTACCTTATCCACTAGGCCACACCGGTTTGACATGATATCCGATACTGTAGCTTGTTTTACTAACAATCATAGACGCAACTGTATCTGATCCCATAAATCAGGTATTTACGAGATCAACTACGAATTCGTACTTCACATAACTTTCAATGAATTTTCCATGTAAGTTTACCCTTATGATTTTTAGTGAAATTAATTTTCATCATGAGTTGCACTTATGTGTTCAACTACTTTTATGGTCATTGAAGGTTCAATTACAATTGTTAGTGAAACAGGCTACTGATACTGACGAATGGCAAGAGCAAACAAAAACAAAAACAAAAACAAAGAAGTACCCATCTACCAACCCCAGTTTCTCTTGAGGGTGGAAGTGGAAACACAAATTATTTGTTTTCGCTTTAAATGAAAGCCCAGCTAAATATACTGAGGACTGCACTACATTTATTTGTGAATAGAACAAGATGATGAAGTTTCTTTGTTTACCAATTTTGAAATTCAGCTTTCAGTCTTTCTCTCCTTTAATATTCAGTATAGAGAAAACTTAACAAAGTATGCATTTAGCTGTTGTGTATTTTAAAGTTTACATTTCAAATTCAAAATTTTTACAGTATTTTGGAAAAATTTTAAAAGACTGCATGTCTTTCAAGGAATATATGTATTTCAGAGAGAGTACATAGAATCACCGCAATTCACTGGAATCACCACATAAATGACCAGAAATACCATTCAAAGGACCGGAATTACTATTGTGTGAATAGATAATGACCCAATATACCAAGAAAGTATAACTTTATACCACATAAAATCTGTTTCTGATGAAAAATGATAATGAATGTCCTTCCTCTGCATTTAGGCAATTTCAGTATGGGATCGGGTTTGGGTATATCGATCTCATCTAACTGACCACTGATTTAATGCACAATAATATTTTATTTTTTTTATATAAACTTTAAATTTCATCTCTTCTATCCAGAAAATCATAATCTGGAAGTAAGTTTACCAACAAAGGTGAATAAATTATAATGGAATTATGAATCTCGGGTAGTATTTCACACTTCGAAACACTGAACCCATTCTGTTTTTACATAAACATCATGCGAAAAATGACGATATCTTGTCATTCCTTGCTATATATATATACTTTATATAGTATAAAGTTATAATTTCTAGGTATACTGGGTTATTATCTACTCACACAACTGTAATTCTGGTACATTAAGTGGTAATTCCAGACATATATAAGGTAATTCCGGTAATACTGATGATTTTATGTACCATTTCAGAGACTATCTCATAACACCATCATGCATGTTATAAGAATGATGTATAAGGTACTTACATACAGTTAATAAATTATATAATAATCTTCAAAATTTGTATTCATAATATGGACCATAATATTAATAGATAACATAAATGCTACCTTTAATTATACAATGTGTAACACATTAATAGATCGACAGACTGTACTCAAAATTAATCCAACTTCAATTCTATATTCCCATTTATCAATATATAACAGTCTATACGTAATGAATTAAACACACAGGTGACAAGATATTTTACGACTTAAATCTTTAAATAGATTTCTTGATTGCCTCACTTATATTTTCACCCCATCGTGTTTTGATCAACTTCGGGGCAAGCTAACATAAAACTCACCAATCAACGTAATTATTTCACCACGTTAACAACTATCTCAGTATTATTTCCAGCATCCACATAAACGCAAAAACAAACAACTGTCACATGACACAAAATAAACTACGCAGAAACAGCAAAACTTTAATTTGTTATCGACCAGTATGAGCAATCGGCGCCATATTTGGGTGATTATATAAATGCAAATCGAAAACAGTATTGAAATCCGGAAAAAGAATTCAATGGCGCGAAATTCGAAATACCAAATTTGTGATGTATGTTAAATATTTGTCTCGTGTTTTACTGGCGAAGGACCAGTCCCCCACCAAGACCAGTTTCCGGCTACTACATTATTAAGGGTATTCAAAACGTGAATTGACGAAATTTTCATATGTAATCATTTTTAGTGTCCTATGTATTGCAGACAATCACTTGAATAAATCTCATAAATTCACGATTCAAAAACCGAAATTACGTAGTAGTCGGTAACTGGTCTTAGCCGGTAACTGGTACACCAGCATTTTCAATGATTAGATGCCAGGGAACATTGATACAGGATAATATGGAATATCGCAACTACAATAACGGAAAATTTCATTGTAATGACGCAGGTAAATCTGCCTATCGTTTGTGCACATCAAGAGCGACTCGTTTGTATGACGTTTCCCGCTATAAGTCCACGTCGTTAGATTCAAAATGGCATCGCGTTACAATGGACGCTTCTTCAAGTCCAGACAAAAACAAAGACTGTTATACACCGAAAGAAACATTTGCCTGGCATGGCAAACACGAAACGGAGATATGTAACATTCAAGCAAATTTAATTATGTTAAACTGCCATAGATTGAAGGCAAGCGGGCTTTGCATGACTTTTCACTTTGCTTCTATACATTAAATATTAAAAAACATATACATCAGGATTAGTCAAACGGCTTAGATTATACGCCGCCAAGTACTTTGTTGCTTGAATATTTTTAACAGTTTTTAAATACATTGTCATGCACATTACTTATTACGTCAAGGGACGTAACTCTAAAGCAACGCTAACGCACGTCACAAATTTATGCGATCTGTGCGTCATATTTCGGGCATTAGTTTCATTGCAATCTCGACGTCCCTCATATTTCTTTGCATTAACGGTAGCAGACAGACTTCAGCATGAATCATGTAAAAGACCATGAATTTCTTGTCAGTAGTTATTACAATTCCGAACAAATGCCACCAGCTACGAATTTACGTGAAAATCCGTAAAAATTCGTATTTCTCAAAAATTTCATCAATAGAAATTATTGTAATATATAACTGATAAACATCATATCCGAAAAATATTATCTAAGATAAATCCCCCTAGGTGGCGCGGCTGATTTCTTGAGGGGATGCACGGTGACCCCTTGTTTTCTTTTCGGAATTGAATTCGATATGTTTCATGCCAAATATCATTGACTTCTTGTCAGTAGTTTTTAATAGGCAGATTTACTTTTAAACAATTTTAATTCTGTTACATATTCTGAGATATATATATATATATATATATATATATATATATATATATATATATATATATATATATATATATATATATATATATATATATATAGAGAGAGAGAGAGAGAGAGAGAGAGAGAGAGAGAGAGAGAGAGAGAGAGAGAGAGAGAGAGAGAGAGAAAATGGGGGGGGGAGGGGGGGGGTTATCTTTCGTGTTGTTTGTTTGCTTGGAGGGGGGTTGTATAAATTCGATATTTATCATGCCAAATATCATTGACTTCTTGTCAGTAGTTTTTAATAAGCAGATTTACTTTTAAACAATTTTAATTCTGTTACATATTCTGAGAGAGAGAGATATATATATATAGAAAGAGACAGAGAGAGAGAGAGAGAGCAAATGGGGGTCTTTTTTCTTTCGTTTTGTTTGTTTGCTTTTTTTTTTGGGGGGGGGGGCTTTTTTTTCGGGGGGTGGGGTGGGGGGGAGGGGGTGGAAGGAGGTGTTTTTTTTTGGGGGGGGGGGTTATAATGACTGTCATGCTCTTATTTTTGAATTTACTTGTGGTGGTAAATACAAAAATTAACCACCTCTCCCTAAGTAGATTAAAAAAATTAGAACATGACAATGACGTTCATCCAAAATGCTTCCCTTGGCAATATTTCAAAAATCTACTTTAGAAAGTTAAATTTAAACAAAGACTTTCTCTTTAGTTAAAGTGCGATATCAAACATCTCAAAGTTCTCCAAAGGGAAGCAACATATAATGAAGAACAATAAACTCGGAATTCCCTCTATATCGGTCTCCCGACCTACTGGTGAATTTATTAGAATTGGTAATGTTAATATATAGTGAATTCCGAGTTTTTTGTTCTTTGCCTGTATGTGACCGTATGTGCAATGAAGCAGATCTAAAAAAAAAAAAAAACACCTTTTTTCGGGGAAGGGGGCGACCTTTATGTATTTGTTCTTTCTTCTTTACGTTTTTTCTGAGCGCGAATTCTGTCATGTGGTGAAGCGAGACCGCATTTTTGTTTTCTGTTTCAAGTTACCAGATCAGATTACCGGCCATTATCTAGAGAGAGATTTCCTAAGTTGATTAACTTTGTTTTCCCCCTTTTCTGTTCCTCACACGAAACAATATAAACTGATGTCCAGCGAAATGTTAAAGATTTCCTCACTGTTTCGGCTGGATTAATCGCATTGGTAAAATCTTGAACTCATTCTTCAAGCAGGTGACGCCATATTATCCTGATAATATAGAGTTTGAACCAGAAGAAAAAAAATATCACTGTTTCATATCTTATGATCTCTATATAAAATACGATCTACGATAACTGATACAACGCTCACTACATACCACGAAATATATTTACCGCTGCTGGTGGATTGTTGGTTCCCGAGGATATCAAAAACTCAGTTTTCAGTCCTTCTGTACAGACTCAAATACATGTACAATAAAACCTCATATAAAGGTCACCTCTCTGATGTATAACACATGTAAATGCTTCGAATTTACAACGAAAACAACATATGCAAATTATTCTAAAACTTATGAATATCTCCTTCCTGCATATCCCTGTCCTTTAACTGGTTCATCGGCTCTTACTTACCGGTACCGGTCAGTTTGGTAATTAATTTGTTTACTCGTCAAATATCTGTACATTGAATTACCACAATTTCTGCTTTGAGAATCACTGAACAATAATAAATTAAAGTAAATTAAAATGAAATAAATTAATGTAGGCATATAATGTTCAACACATACATTACAGCAATGTTAAATTTTCAATATTCATCGGTAATACTCGGCTCGTTACCGAAAGGTCCAGGGTTCGACTCCCGCCTTGGACTCCGCGATGTTCTGTCTTTCGGATGGAACAGTTAAAACCGAGGTCCTGTGTCATGGTAGGCGTAACACGTAAAACATCCCTCACTGCTTCGGGTGGGTCCCTTGCAATGGTGTAAATTTCCATGCAATGCACCAGGCAGGTGCAGTCACCATGTACGTGAAATAATCATGATATGACGTAAAACACTAATTAATCAATCATTCCATCATTAGTAATACAGTATTCTTACGAGTTGTAACAGGAAACGTAAAACAAAATCTACGTCATCCATGGATCACGTCAATACCAATAAAACAACAGTGATGCTCAAAGACGAGACTGTGGAAATCCGAAGTATGATAATGAATATTTGAAGAACAATTTGTAAAATTACCAAAATGAACCTAAAAGTAAGAACCAATAGACCCATCAACAACAACGACGACATCTTTTCTACACTGCATTTTCAAATTATTCATCGTAAATATTATGATTCAAAAATTGTAAAACATTCAATTTGGTTGGTTAATTCGGGCTTTTAAGTCACTTTCAACATATTTTCAGTCATATTTCGACATGGAAGCAGGAGGTAACCAACTTCTTAAACAACAGTGGTGCAATGCAGGAATCGGACTCGGATCCTTGTACTGCAAGCCAAGTTAGAGCTGTCCTAACAGGACACCCCCCCCCTTCCCCCGCGGCCCCAAAGTTGAAACATGCAATAATTCATCCCAAGATACATCACTGGTAAAAGTGTAATGGATGTCGCTCTTGACATTTTCAGAAATATATAATTCACTATACGAATGTGTCCCTAACATACGAACTGCAGTTGTTATAGCCATACAACAGAGCAAGGACAAACAATGTAAACATTAAATTTACATCCTTTTGGAATTTTTCTAAGCTTCAGCTATAAGCTGCAAATGGAATAAAAGTGACATGTAAAATATTTTAGTATGATGCAATGTCACCGAGACATTCTTTGCCTTCACAGGACAGACATACATCAACACCTAGACATAAAGAGTGAGATCCAGAGCCTAGAATTAGTAACTGTCTCCTGTTTGTCTCACCACACCCACCAAGAATACCAAAGACAAAATCAGTTAACGTATCTAGTATTAAGAAGATTTATGAATAATTTTTCTGAGGAAAACATGGTATTCGGTTGAAGTATATATACGACATGTGTTGTGAATAGGTGCAACAAATCCACATCTCTAACAACCAGTAATGTGAGCAGGTACAACCAATCCACATCTTTGACAACCAGTGTTGTGAGTAAGTACAACTAATAAACATCTCTTACAACCAGTGATGTGAAAAGCAATCTGATAAAACCATATCTTTATTCCGCTTCTCTTTTTGTCCCATTGCTGATAAATATCAGGCGAAACCACGTAAGGGGGTCATGTTCTGGTGAACTCTGATTTTCAGCTAATCGGTGGATAACCCAAGCGTGCGTGACCTACAAAGTAGTTTTTAAACAGTTGATGTTACATATTGCGTCACTATCACGTGCCTAGCGAAGTCATTGATTGGTTAATAACGGTTTCGGTGACTGAAACGTCATCAGAGTTCACCAGAACATGACCGCTTACGGGGTTTCGCCAGATCTTTATCCGCAATAGGACAAATAGAGAAGCGGAATAAAGATAAGGTTTTTATCAGATTGTGTGACAAATTACAACCAATCCACATCTCTGAAAACCTGTGTTGTGATTAGGTACAACCAATCCACATCTTTGACAACCAGTGTTGTGAGTAAGTACAACCAATCCACATCTTTAACCAAAGTTGTGAGTAGATTAGTGGTAAGGATTATACTTTATATAAAGTGTTGGCAAATGCCTGGTGAATTGTGTTGTTTGATAATTTGTTTCAAACCAAGGACCTTCAAAATTAAACAAAACACCTTTAGTGCTAGGCTGCATCACCCTCTCTAAGAGGTATAGCAATTACAAATCATCTTTTCATCCAGACAGAGTCACCTGATCAGGTATTAGATGAACTAAACTTGTTTGCACAAGTAGAACTGAAAAAAAATTAATTAAATAACTAAAATTAACAAAGACTTTATTCAGTGAGTGTTTACCATTAAATGATCTGAATTTGTACTAAACTGGTAAAGAAAACACTCCATATGGAAAAAGATGCCATTTATATAAATACATATTCATAAATAAACAAAATAATTATTTGGGACTGGCTACTTAACAATTATGCAATTTTTGTCTACAAAGAACATAAAGCAATGTGCAGATAAATTACTTTGATCTATTTTATTCTTTTATGGCACAATATTATAAGAATTACCATTTAAATATTAATACCACAGAAATGTAATTCTTTCATGTATTATTGTAAGTAATGTAGTGCTTGGTACGTAACATTTCTTCATTTGTGTTCAATCTTTGTCTATTCTAAATAAGTGGCATACTGCCTTGAAAAATTTGATTAGATGTATTCATATCCTGACGTGCATTGTCCTTTCTCCTAAATTCTTATAATTTAAAAATATTCTTTTGTTCATACAGTGGATCTTTTTATAATATACAAATTAGTGGTATATCTCATCCAAGAAATTTTTCTCTGACGACATAATTTCCCGCGTTTTCATAACTGTGACGTCAATATATCAACACAACCACGTTAGGAATATAATACATATATAATATAATACATATTTAAAAGGAATTAAATGACAAGGAATAAATCTAATTTGATTTTCGTTGGATCTGGAGGTATACCAAGAAAAAAATGACAGAAAACTTATGCATCATGCGCTATACACAATGATGCAGATGCAGTTTTATCATGGTAGACCTCCATTCAATAAAAAAAAATATTAAATTCATTCTTTAAATGAGAAGGTATCTGATGTAAACCATTGTGATGTCATACAATTTCTATATCATCTCTTGTAATTTTACACCGATTTCCATAGAAGTGGTTTGACGTAAACTACCTGCTTGAAAGAGAAATAACTCCATATAATGAAAAGATCCAATATTATATCTACTGGAGATCAAATATTTATAATATTAATAATACTGTGTAACATATACAGCAGATGTACATATTTGTTATCTAATTCTTAAAAGCCATACTTATGCTTTCATGAGATCTTAAAAATATCTATTTGCTGAGGCATAAGAAATAATAACACACTGAAAGGAATTAACAATATCTACTCGCTGAGGCATAACAAATAACATAAATAAAACTCACTGAAAGGTATTAAAAATATCTACTTGCCAAGGCATAAATTTGCCTCAAATGTCAAGTAATATTTTCTGAACTGGATTTCTTTTGATTCAAAATACTTAAAAGATAAAAATATCACACACATGCCTTTTGATGATGGTAAGTAACATACAGATATACTATGTAATACTTTTCAATGTTTCTCATTGCTTCAAATTTAAACAATTGAATTGGATTTCTATACAAAACAATTGCAGTGTCACATAAATGCAATATACCACAGCTGTGGATAAGAATTAAGAAGAGGTGAGGAGGATTCGAATCACAGAACAATCACATAAATATGACAGGGGACACAACAATATGTATGAAAAATCAATGCAGGGTGACAAATATTACATAAAAGAAGATCCTTTATGGTGATTTCTTAGGACATTTTTAAAAGTTGAATTATCTGCCCTTGTTGATTAAGATATCTGTGAGGTGGAAAAGAAGTGGAATAAAAGTTGCTAATTTTATTTACTTTTCTAAAAATAGATGACAGATGGTTAGACAAATAGTGATTACCTGTATACATTTATTGTGATATGCAGAAAATGACCACATCAATGGCTATATTGATTTTGAGTAAAAACTTCTGATATGGAACACAAGTTGGAACTTAATTATTCCCAAAATGTTTCAGAATTCTTATCAAGACCAAGGGCAGATAAAACACCTTAATACATCCTATTGTATGTTCCATGTATTAAATACTATTGACATTAATATACTATTACCATAAAAATAAAATATCAATTACATTTTGTAGATGTTGTTTTTGAATAAAACAGATATGTCTCCCCGACAGATGGTCACATGACTAAATCAAGGTGTTGTAAAACCTTTATGTCATAATCAACAACATATTAAAATACATGGAAGTGATAGAATGTACAATATAAAAGGTACATCTCGGATGCGATTTGTGACAGACAGATGGATGACGATGGCAAAACCATTTATATGTTTCCCTCCATTGCGGGGAGACATAATTTGAAAGATACATATTACAGTTACAGTAACTTAATATTTTGTTTTTCAGCACTACATATAAAAAGAAAGTCTGTCATACAGGTACTTTGTTAACAACTTTCTGAACAAAATCACGAGAAAATCACAGAAATGCTTGAAATTAAACTAAAAGTTTGCAGTAACCATTTATGAAAAAGCAAAAGTAAAACAAACTGTCACTTTGAGGAACAAATCTTTCATTCAAGCTTTAAGTAATCAAATTAGTTAATGCTTCCAATGGCTACATAGATTTTTTAGAAACCTCTGATAATGTAACACAATAAGAACTTTAACGTTACTCCTGAAATGTTTTAGACATACTGGTCGGGAATGTAAATCCAGATGCACAGTATAATGATTCCAGACGATTGCTATTTTAGCTACTTATTGACCATTTCAAGCACATGTAATTCTAACTGCACAACTGGAAAGAACGTCATCCTCTTAAACCATATGCTAACGGACATTTTAAAATTTGTTCATTTTTAAAATATGAGATTAACGAACTGTCTGGATTTACTAGTACATGTATCTTACATCCGTATCTACCTTCCTGACTAGTACCTATGAATTAAATTCTCCTTTGGGACTAAGGAATTAGGATATTATGCACAATAACAAAACTAAGTGTATTATAGCTAATACATCAATATTTTGAGCAAATCACTAAAATATCATCAACATATAAAACATTAACATGAATATTTCTGAACAGTACAATTGGGTCACTCTAAACTGGCCATTTAAAAGACCATTTCAATATCATTTTCAATTATTCCAACAAACCTGAGGTTGCAATACAATATGTCATTTGATTTTTTTTAAGCAATTATATTAAAAGCCTAGTTTACTCTCTCAACTAATCAGGAAGTTCAGTTCAGTGGATAGGAAGTGAAGAAACATTAAACAAGACACGGAAGAATTTGACCATGGGTAACATAACTTTGAATTTAGACAAATAGGATCTTCCTTGTAACAAGAAATAAAAATGTAAAACAGATGAAAAGTTTCCTTATTTGTAGCTTGTTTTTAAGTCACCAATGATAAACTTCATGATTTTGATAGGTGTCCTTGACCTCTGATCTAACTCAAATTTTCAGTTAAACCTCTTTGATCAACTTAATATGCATGAAAATCAAAGTTATTTTGAAAAAAAAAGTACCATGTACTGAATCCTCCAGTAAGACCTTAAATACAAAAGAGGAGCCACTCAGCTACATTATATGGCTGTATACAATGTGTCTGTGAATAGCCTTTTGTGAGAATATTAGAATCAATCTACATATAAAGGCTAAAATTCACATACAGAAATATACTACATACTGACAGAAGCAATCTAAATGCTGCAATACTTTAACCCTCTTGCCAGAAGTTTTAATAGGAAATACATTTGAAAAAATAATAATAAAGCACTTATTAGAGGTGTACTACTCATGTTGTACATATTTCAAGCTTGGTATCTATAATCTTGACCTTTGACCTATCCATATTAAAAACAGTAAATATTTTCCTTTGGCCTAGGTCATCCAATTCTTTCTCAGTATCTTCCTTCTAGGTCAATGTTGTACTTAATTACAACCTGGAGGTCTATTTCAATACAATCTGACATATCAATGACCTTTGAATTAATTTTGTAAATTTGTAAAAGAATTCTCATCATTCTACTAGAACAAGTTATCCAATTAACAAGTTACGACTTCAGATTAACTGTACACTGACAGACAGACACAGGGACAAATTAACAAAGTAAAACCTGTACATCTCTCTACAGTATAGAAGATATTTTACAGATAATTCCCATTCATTTGCAACTGTAGTGCCATAATGGAATTACTCTTTCAGTATATATTACTTCAAATTATAACTGTAAGATGCAGGGAAGAAATCTTATACATAAGCATACCTAACCATGAAAATAAAGATTATGAATTTGTCCATGAATCTGAAGACTAATTTCACTCACTAATTGGGGATTCTCAGCTTACAATTCAAAAAAATTATCATACTCAAAAACAAAACATTAACAATTAACAATACTTCAAATGGGATGAAGCTATTACTAAATACGATAAGCACGATAATCGTCATTGCACTAAATACGTAGATGTTTAGGATGTTTGAGAATTTTCTAATTCTAAGGTCACTTCACGTAGTAAAGTATCCGAGTTGTCAGATGTTTGACTCCTCCTATCTTCATCTTTTCCTTCATCGGTATAACCAGAGTCCTTGCTCACCTCTGTATGAGCATTTATATCATTAGAGTTTAATAACACTTCTGTCTCATATTGTTCTTCAGTGTGATTGCTACCTTTGCTGTTAAAAGATCTGCTTTCCAAAATAGCATCAGCTGACACGATTTCTATCTCTGTTGCTGGACCAGAACGTTTACCCTTTGCGGTATTAGTCACTCCTGATGGCCCTGTCAAAAGATATAATTATGGTTAACATGTGTACAAAAACATCTAATCCAGCAATAATATAGGTTAGCAAAAAATTCCCAAGTAATCAACATGCATGATTTTCAAAATGTCATGCAGTATGTGTGCAGTGCTTTGAACATTCAGATTGACAATACAGCTATATCATAATACATTCTATCAAAATTTATTAAGAGCAACACCTAGCGTGGCATAATACGCCCATCGCTTACATGTAGTTTGAAGGGAAGGATTTTGAAAGTATGGAAACATTCCCCCTTAAATTGTTGAATTATTCCATCCCCAATAGTATACAGTTATTGACTGGGGTTGAGGGCAACAGATGATCCGTTGGACCCAAAGATAAACTGTTGCCCAAGGCCGAAGGCAACAGCTGGTCTGAGGGTCCAACTGATCGTCTGTTGCCTGAAAACCTCAGTTAATAACTGTTTTGTTATACCTCAAATGGATTTAAAATAAGCACAAGAAACTAATATTTTGTAATTTACTTTTAGTCTCTACTTCATATTCAACATAATTTCAAACAAATCTATCTGTTGAAGAGTTTTATGTGCACAGTGGCTGTTGCGAACTCCACTTTTGTACAAAAAACTCATATCTGCTTCACTGATTATTTCAAGGAAGTCATTTAGGATGTTTTTTGCAGTTTTTATCACATTTTTGTGTTCTTACTCTCTCCTTTTTCTAAAATACTCTTGAATTTCTTATTTCTCCAATGCTGCGGCAGAACGAGAAGCATCCATCATGTTTGTTTACCACACCATCAGTGGATATAATGTGCACACGCAAAACTAGAAATGTGACATCCTTGGGCAACAGTCATTTTTAACAGTTGCTATTAACAGTTCGTTTGGACCACTCTGTATTAACAACTCGTATATTGGACTTTTTTTTGTAGGGTGTATATAGAAACTATCATATGGGGCTATAACAATTCATTCTATATCCTGCCTACAAGGTTTTCTAACCAAGTAGTACTACAACCTTAACCTTTGACCTTGAAAAACGATAAGCGTCTTTGTCTTGGCAAGAGGGAGTAAGTGTACCAAGTTTCACAGTCCTAGCCCCAATGGTATTGGGTTGCATCCTGTCTAAAAGGGTTTCCTATCAACTAGTACTATGACCTTGATTTTTGACCTTGAAAAAACAATAGGCGTCTTTGTCTTGGCATGAGGAGTAACTGTACCAAGTTTGACAGCTCTAGCCTAAACAGTTTGATCTGTATCCTGCCTACAAGGGTTTCCTACCAAGTAGGACTATGACCTTGACCTTTGACATTAAAAAACAAAAGACATCTTTGTCATGGCATAAGGAGTAAAGGTACCAAGTTTGACAATCTTAGCCCCAACATTTTAGTCTGTATCCTGCCTACACGGTCCGGACAGATGGACAACGCCATACCATAATACATCCCGTCAAAAATGGGTGTATAAAAAACGGCATACAAAACAAATTTACTGACCTGCAAGTTCAATGTTAACATCACTGAAAACATCTACATTGGACATGGAAGCAAAGTGGTGGACTTCTGTGGCACCTGGGTAGGCCTGAAAGTATGAAAAAATACAACATAGAGATAAATGTACATGTTCTTGTATTATGTACTAGTTTAATATGCTTATTTATTAAATTTCATGATCTAAAGAAAACTTCACATAATCTATAATACATGTATTCCAATAGCAACAAAATTAACATGTAAGTAGATCTAGATGTATATAGGAACATATTATTATTATCTAATTTATAAATATAAATTAAGCAGTTTTATTCTTATTTATTAGGTCCCAGATTTCCAATATTTTCTATTTTGTACTCAAGTTACTACATTTCTATCAGCAGTAAGTAAAAAAGGTTATGTAATCAAATCTATTCAATTGTTCATTAAGTTAGTCGATCTTCAAGAATGCACTCCAAAAATGAAACAAACTGAAATGTTTTAAATCTGAATTTTTCAGTCTTTTAATTTTGAAATTTTTTTTTGAATTGTGAAAAATTTTCTTTTTCAACCATTACTGGATATTTTGGATGCTGACAAGGTAAAAAAAAAATTTATGGAAGACTAACAGGGTGTAATATTATTCCATAGCTTAATACAAGCAAATTAACTGAAAGACAATTATTGAGATCTTTGTATACTATTTAATTTTTCTGAAGAACCCTCTAATGAACGCTGTGATCATCTTTGTTTTACCCTGGAACCAGCTTTGGGATATCATGTCAGAAAAAAACTCTACTGTCACAAACATGTACTGGCACTTATCTTTTTAATAACTTGCAATACTTAACTACATGTAATATTATTTATACCACCTGACTCTTGGAAATGGCAAAACTTAACTGGTTGATTTCTTTTCATTTCGCTTGATGTCCTATGTAGGACAGACTGAAAACACTTTCAACGCTTTTTTTCCAACATCTTTTATGATCAATTTTAATTTTAATCTTTTCTACAAGTGTATATATGCATTTAGGGAACTTCAAAACAGGTCAAAATATAGCAACAAATTGAGACCCTACCAGGAACATTCAATGTCATGGAATGCTGTATAAATAACAAAATAATATTTTAACTTAATTATGTGATTCTTAATTCTCAAATGTGGTTCTGGAGAAAAACCATGCACAATTCTTTATGTAATGTGATTGTTTATGCCAAGTCGAAACTCAATAAGCAAGCAGATTTTACTGAATATGCAAAAGCATATTGGTAACAGAGGGATGACTGACAAATTCTCATATATGGAATATTGCCAATCTTAAGATGATCGGGAATTAGCCTTGCTAATATGTTATTTTATATTAATCTCTGAGTACACATAGATTCTGTATATAGCTTATGAGGCATAATAAATAAAAAAGCAGGGTCTGATGATGATAAATAAGTAAGTCTTTCAGAGCATTGTTAATAAAAGCATACCTGATTTATCTGTAAATTCAATGATTCAAAGACAAATGTATAAATCAAGTTAGTTTAAGAGACAACAGGCCTGAATTGCTCACCAAACCTTTGCATTTGATGACCTTCGTTAACCTCTTAAGTGGATCTAAAAATATTCCTTATTGCATGTTTATCTAAATATTGATAAAATTTACCTTAAGGTAACTACAGATGGGTGCAGTCCTTACATAACATTATGTGACTGTAGCGTCATCATGAAGCTGAGCACACACATTTGTGTTAACGCGGATTTTCACATCAACTTAATTAGAAAAATCAAGCACGTGAACGTGCAACTGGACCGAACACATGTGAGAATAAGTCGGCTTAACACGGGAGGAAATTTGCATTGACGTGTCACTTATTCCCACTAATGTAACACAAATTTGCTTCTGCGTTAATGCGAAGAGTGCACATGCGTCTGGTCGAGTAATCTTGGCATATGTACTAAAGCAGTCATCATGACTGCTCTTCATGTTAACATGTATGTTATGTTAGGACTGCACCCATGTGTAATTTTGAATTTAAGGAGTTCATCCTATGAACAATCTTCCCGTATTTATTACGGTATATGTGACATACTTGATCAAACTTCGCAGTGTTTTCTGAGAAGTTCAAAACGTTTAATAAACTTGAATGGATAAGTCATTACATAGCTTCCAAAACATTTCATTTAGCTGAAATCACCTTAAACTGAATGACAATTCCATGCCACAAAGAACTAGTGCTAGAAACAAATATATAAGATAGACATTTTTAACCAGATGATTGAAAAAGAAGGGACTTATAGAGACAATTTATTCACTTGACAGTGCTATATTCTTCAGTATAAATACAATGTCTGAATTTTTGAAAGCACACACTCTTAAATTAGTAATCTTTTGTCATGTAAATAAAGTTTCATCATTTTTAAACTAACATTCTTGCTTACATACATACATATAAAACTAAAAGATTTTTCCAAAGTATTAAAATGTGACCATGACCTTTGACGAATTATGGGGATTTTTCCTCATCAAAGCCTTATATGACTCAGAGGTTAGCAAGTCAATCAAATAAAGACTGCAAGATTTTAGCCTTGCTTGCAGACTCTTGACAGTTCAACACTGAAAATTCCAAAGAAGAATTTTAAATGTTCAGGCAATGCCGCACATTTAAGTACATTATTAATTTCAAAAGATATACATAATTATATGAATTTACTGGACTCTTCTTTCTCATGATAAAATAGAAATGTTCGAAAGAATCCACACGTATTGTATGCTATCCATTTTCTAAAGTGTGACCCATTACCGGCCAGACAGAAGGACACCTGAGACAAGATGACCTGTGTATTAGTTATGCTTATAAGCTGCTTACAAAAAGTCATTTCAAAGCACTCATGTTGCATAGTCAAAGTTTGTTCATATCAGTTTATTCCTAACAGTTATTCAATTCATTTTTAAGCTCATATTAGATTCTGAGATGGTAGTAAGTATAGAACACATTAATCATATTCCGTTTAATGCTTTGAGTGTGTCCAATTCTTTAAGCTCTATCGCATTTTGATGAGAGAAAGCCTATGTAACTTACATTATCAGCAAAAGAAATGTACAAAATCATTTCATGCTACATGCATGAAATGCATTAAAGCCATATCTATACTTCTTGAATAATTCAGGTGCATGTAAAACGAGTCCTAAAAATAATGATGTTAAAATATAGAATATATATCATTACAATTATAAAAGGAACTGTTTGAAAGAGTAAATATGTAAAATGTATTAGTAAGTTTAAAAAGGTAAGCTTAAAGATGTCAATAAAAATACATTTTTGCATTTGTCATAAATTTACCTGTTTTGTGCGAGGAATAAAGAACATCATGATGGAACCAATTACAGGCGGAATCCCAGCCAAAATAAAGGCAACTTTATAGGTTCCCAATTTGTCATAAAGAAATCCTGTAAATGAAAAAAAGAAAAACTATTAATATAATTAAATCATCCAAAGGAATACTTTAAGTTTGTGAAGAAAATCTACTTGTCAGTACATTCTACATGAAGTATGTTATATCCAGTAAGTTTAGTAGGTTTTTGTGTGATGGCTGTGTTACAATACATTATCATTGTCATACCACACAAACGATCTTCCCCAAGGTTATTCCGTCTTTTCGTTATACAGAGTTACTTCCATTTGGAACGGTATCTGACGTAAAACAATAATGACGTCATCAAATTCTATGGAAACTGATTTAAAACTCAGGGAAATGACATCCAAATGACGTTTTCATATAGGAATTTGATGACTTCACAATTGTTTTTTACATCAGATACCGTCCTAAATGGGAGGTAACTCTGTTTAACGAAAAGACTCAATATGACGATGTAATGCTATGTAAAGATTTCTAATCATAACTTGTTTTTAGTTATATATTACATATGTGCATGACTTTACATTTCTGACTGAATTTCCATTTTTCTGGTTTTGAGTTTCAATCAGAATTTTCAAAATAAACCAGAAAACTGATGCTTTCTATTTGCTTATTCATTACTTAATACCAGTACACCAGAATGTTTTTACTGGTGGTGGACAGTGTTTAGTGTTGGAGGTGGTGGCAATGTTCAGTGAGGAAAGATCATTTAATCTCCTATATGGTGGTGGCCAGTGTTTAGTGGTGGAGGATCATTTCACTTATAGTCAGTGATGACAAGGGTTTAGCCAAGTGGAGGTGGTGGCCAGTGTTTAGTGGTGGAGCATAATATTTCACCTATATGGTGCTGGCCAATGCCTAATGTGGCAGAGGATCATTTCATCTACACATTAGTGGCCAATATTTTGTGGTGGAGGCGGTGGCCAGTGTTTGGTGGTGTAGGAAACTGGAGTACCCAAGAAAGTTGGGAGGAACCACCAATCTGTGGTTCTAGGTACACTGGTGAACGACATCTTTTTGCCCTCATCAGGAGGAAACTGTCCAGCTAGCATATAACTATCCAATGTATGAAATGGAGTATTTCAGGTAATGAATAATTTAGGACGAGGGATTTCAAGATGATTGAAATTTCTCCAATCTGATTGACCTCAAAAGCAAGAAATTGGTCTTTCATTCCACATTATCCTAATATACATGATGAAATACTATAGTATGATAAATACCAGTCAAAAACATTACAAAGTGATTTTTCTTTTCAATAATCTTTGACATAAAATGAGCAAACTATTTAAGTACTAGGTGAAAATAGTAATTATTTCATTAATGCAACCTCAACCTTTTGACCTTTACATCAATGAGACTTCTACTTACAATAAAGAGTTTTCACTGAGTGAAAATTCACAGGAGTTATCTCCTGTTGTCAGCCATTTTGTGGGTCAAAAATTGAAGTTTTGTGATCTAATCAACAAAAATACAGACTGAATTTCTTTAAAATCATGCATCTTTAAATTAAATTGCTTACAAACCAATAATTATTAAGTTATGATTTATTTTAAAACTGTTAATTTTGGTGCAAAATTATGTAAACCCTCTCCAAACAACTTAATTAGGTCTTAATATTGGATTATTATGAATAATTTAGATCTCTCGTTTGACCCCAAATATGGCTGATAACGGGAGGTAACTTCAATAAATTAAGACTTGATGAAAACTATCTATAATCCTACGGTGTATTAAGTCTGCATCATTGGTCAGAGAAACAGCTTTAATAGTAAGTTATATCTAATTGTACATGTACTAAGAATTTTTCAAAATATCTATAAGTACCTATAATGAAATTTTAAAGTATTTCATTTAATTTTTCAAGCATACCTGGATTATTAATTCTCAGAGTTTTTCTGCGTTCTTTTATGAGACTTAACAACAAGATGGATGTTAGATAGTAAAAATACCTGCCACAGGAGGTCCCACAGTGAATGGTATGGAAAAACATCCCAACAGAAATCCAATAGCCTGGGAGGCTTGTGATGGCCCAACTAAATCAAAAGCAATAGGTCCAAGCAAACAAACAAAAATCCCATCACATACTCCCATAATGAGGCAAATGGCAATAAGTCCTTCAAAATGGGCAGAGAAAGGAATGCATGCAGTGACAATGCCTAAAACTAGAAATGCAGTTTGCTGCAAGTAAACACGATTTATACACTTCAGATCTGCTACTTTCCCAAACACTAAACGGCCAACTCCAGAGGTTATCTGCATGCAGGTGATTAATATGAAGCCATCGGACGATTTGAAATTGTCTTTAGAGTGCTTCACCTGCAAAATATCAAAAGATAGTCATTAGACAATGAGATTGAAAAACGTCACACAAATAACATGAAAATCATGGGTAATAATGCTCATAATTGATCTATATACCTATTTTAGCATAACAGTTGATTTCCTGTTACTTTATACATGTACATTAAGCTCAATTTCAAGTTGGTGTTTTTTTTTTTTTTTTGCGAAAGTAACAATTTTCGCTATTAGGTTTTGTAGCATACATTGTATATAATATAATATTGCAGTATATACATAATTGTGATAACTCTGCCGAAAATTCACCCTTTTGTTAATTTTGTAAAATTTCACAAAATATTTCATGGAGTATCAGTCAATGATATCAAAATAAATTCCATAAAAATTTTCAAAGAAGACTGCAGAGAAAACTTAAAAGATTTCAGGGGTTTTATTCTTGCTTGAAATCCTTACAGTTCATATGTGGTTCTATATATGAAAACCAAACTCTAAGCACTCATATTCACTTCACATTTCTATTCCCTTTGATTTGAAACTGGATATATTTATAAGACCCATAAAGATATTCAAAATAGGAGCAAACAAATAAAAACTAATTCCTTTAGTTATCATTCCTTTATCTCCCCTCCCCCATGAATAAACAATCACCAACTAGCTACAATAATGCTCTAGACTAACATGCATTGAGCGATAGGGGTTGCTATCTTATCATCTAATCTCAATTATGTAAGTAAATATCAATGTATCTTGATACATGTAGGCAAGCAAAACTGGCAAGCAATTGTTTAAATGCATGGTAATATTCATATACACATGTGTCTCTATTATGGCAAGGGACCAGAGAGAGCAAGAAATCTTCTCCTTTGTTGTAAAATTGCATGTGCATAACTTGGTCAAAAACTGTGGTACATATGAGATGTTTTGACCACCATGTCATAACAAATACATATATAAAATATCACAGTCCTATCTTTAACAAATCACAAATATGACGATTTTTCATACTAATGATGTAGGTAGTAAAACAAACAATGATAGACAGATGGACTGATGTACAGATAGAGACCCAAATGGGCAAATCTCACTCATCTGAGCACAATAAGCACATGATAAAATTTAAGAAATAAATTATAATAATAGTTTTCAAAAATATCATTTTAGAATCAAACAAAAAATAACATCAAATCCTTCCAAAACATTCATGTACATGTATTTGGGTAGTCTTTCATCATATGTAACCATCTGAAATCCCTCAATGCTTAATAATGCATCATACGATATCCTGCATTCTACTCCTATTTTGGAATTTATTAAACATCAAATTATTTTGCATTCATTCACTTTCATGTCAACTCAAAAAAGTTTGTTTAATCAAATTTAAACTACCATAGAACTATCCTATCGGGACAAATACCTCTGCAGCAACAAAGTTAAGTAACACCAAATTTGTTCATAAACTAACCTTGAATCTAGGTCAAGGTAATAATATACTTTTGTACTTTATATTTAAACCTCAACCCCTACTGTTTAAAAGGTATAATCAATGAAAGAAAATATCATACATTGTAAGAGAAATCTGCTTTCTTAACCAAAGTATGGTATCATTACAAGGTCAAAGTCAAGGTCAGCTGGTCAAATGTCTTGGCATCAAAATATAGAACTTGTTATGATGAAGTGCATGTGAAATATGAAATCCCGATCCATTATACTACTTGTAAGAGAAATCTGCTTACCAAACTTATTAACCAAATTATTAATACAAGACCAAAGTTCAAGGTCACTCGGTCAAAAATCTTGGTATCAGAATGTAGTACTTGTTATGTTGAATGTGTATGTGTGAAATATGAAAGGCCTATTGCTTGTACTGTAAGAGAAATCTGCTTACAGAACTCAACCAAAGTATTATTACAAGCCAAAGTTAAAGGTCAAATGTCTCCCTTTCAAAATGAAGTACTTGTTGTGGTGAATGTGTGTGTGTGAAATATGAAAGCCCTATCTCTTAAATTGTAAGAGAAATCTTCTTAACCAAAGTATTATTACAAGGCCAAAGTTCAAGGTCAAGTTCATAGTTATACAATACCATAATTTAGAATCAAAAAGATAAAGTAAGTACTGCAAAGATTGAAAGAAATCAATCATTCCTAATGCAAGTTATGATCTGGAAACCGAAATACAATGATAAATGACTATCTTTATTAAGAGTGACCCTTCGAGATGACCTTTTGACCCAAAAATCAATCCCACATTAGATCTTTATATAAGTTAACATTGTATGAAGTTTGAAGCAAATTGATAAATCCTCACTGAAGTTATTGTCTGGAAACCATCCAGACAGACAGACAGACAGACAGATAACGACAAACACTATAGTCCCCTCCAGTTTTACTAAACTATACACAAGGCACAAAGTGACATAATTCTGTCACTTGCTCTCAATTGCTCTACCTATAAACAGTCGATCATGTCATAACAAACTGTGAAAAATTGTATGAAAATGGAAAACAATTCAGACAATTTAGATAAATATGCAAAGCATTTCGCCAGAATGAGTGCTGTGTCAAATATACATGCAGGCTGACAACTCAGATTTATATTTATTAGCTGAAAGTACAAATTAAAAAAGTTCTGAATCTATAGGTCATACAGCATTTTTGAAAAGGTATCAAATTTTTTCATGCAGCTGTAATAATAACTTTGTAGAAAGTGACATTGTCCTTGTGTGTTCTTTCAATTGTGCTGCTTTTGCAGTGAGTGGGAAGGTGGGTGCTGTAAACCATTAAACCACACCAACTGAATGACGTTTGCTACTTTAAATGACCATTCTAAGTCGGCATCAGAACTACAATATCATTAAATGTTTTTCTGTTTTTGCTTTACTATTATAAGGGGGTTTTTTTATGAAAGATGTTGCATAATATTTGATAAAACAGTCATATGGGGATTCTAACTCACATCTTAGCTGTTATGAGAATAATGGAAAGACTTAATGGCTGGGCTAGACTGATGCTACTGGCTAGAAGGAAAACTATGCAATCAAAATATAACAAGATTTATCTTAAGCCTGAGTATGAAACACAACAAAGAAATATTAGAAAACAAATATAGACTAGAGAATGTTTGTAATTTTTATGCTCCCTCTAATATATTTTCACTATTGTAGTTGACTCAATTTCAGCCAAAGTTTACAACCTGTAACCTTGACCTTTGACCAATTGACCTCAAACCCAATAAGCTTTTTTCCTTTCTTGATAATATCAACATATCTTAAGTTGAACTGATTCTGATGAAAGGTACCTCAGTCTGGTTAATTATCTACCATAGAAATCGTGTATGGCAAAGAATAATGGAAATACAGGATGGGGAAAAACATTGAATGGCCTGGATTTTTTTTATTGGTGAGGATCCCAGTAATAATAAAATTAATCATGAAAATATATAAATTACATATATTAGCAAGAATCTGACCTCAACCAGTCATTTAGAAGATAGAATAATGTAAGCCCTTGGGAAGTAATGTAATTGTTTTGTATATAAATTACACAAAAATTTACGAATTCAGTATTAAATTTTGTCCTAGCAAAGAAGCACAGTAGAAATATTTTAGACTTGCCTGGATGACTAATCCGTGTAACATAGGTCAAACTTGTCTATAGACCAATAGAGCTGAAAAGTTAGAACAAAATATTAAATGATTTGACGACAATACTTACCAGATGAACAAATGGCACAAAATATCCAAACAGAGCAATGCCAAGGGACAAAAACCATACGAGGTATCCTCTGTTCTTGAAAATTTGAAAATTAAAAAACTTCCTAGTAACCGCACAAAAATCAGTGACGTGTTCCACGATGCTTTCTGTTGATAAAGCTAAAGCTGGGATGTCTGCAGGTCGATGAAACAGGGGTTTCCATGTAAGGCTTCCTAAAATCAACACACAATACAGAGCACCCAACACTATAAAAGAATATTTGATATGCAAAGTCTCTAACATCATCGGTAAAACAATGGAAAGAACAATGGTATAAATAGAGCTACCAAATGCTACAATGCCATTAACAAGACCGAGGTGCTTTTTAAAATAATGACCAAGGATGACCAAGGAGGGAGAGTAGAGGAAGCCGGCACCTATGCCTAGTATGATGCCATAGGTCAGATAGAGTAGCTCTAGTTGGGTAACGAAGGCACTAGATATCAGTCCAATGGCGCCCATCACGGCACCAAAGACGGCAGTGGGGCGTATCCCGATCCTGTCACTGGAGATGCTGGCGAAGATGCATATGAAGAAGGTCAGTCCAGTACTCACTGATCCCACCCAAGCTGAAACAAACAACGTAGGAGTATAATAAATTTATAAATAGTACGTGGAAATCTTGATGAATAAAGAAATCAAATATTAACGATTCAATACTTTTTATAAGCTCTACGAACACCACCATGTTTACAGGCTATAATACAAGATAAAATAACGCTGAGGGGTTTTTTACACGCTTATCAACCAAAAAAATTACAAACTCTTTTGTAAAATTATACTTGATGTGTAACTTCAGAAAATCAGCTTCAAGTTCAATGTCAATCAGAATTAACTGACTTTTCACATTTCTCCTGCCACTTTTCTGATACGGAAAATGACCATATATCTACGTTGATTTGGAAAAATCTCCTTGGAACTAAGATAAATTTATAATAGGTAAGTACAGGTCAGTAGTAAGCAGTAAATTTCTAACACTATAACCTGCTAAAAAAAAGAGATTTCTAACAAGATTAATACCATCAGTACCGGGAGGATATCTGCAATGCGAAACATAACCTTGAACTTTGATATATTCAATACTCAATACAGATTCATCTTAGGTCAAGGAAATTCAACTGTGAAGTATCATCCTCCTAAATGGAAATGTATCCGAGTTGCAGCCGGGAAATGTATCGCCAAGACATACGAACGGACAGACTCCATAAAACCCTTAAACCCTATTACAACTTCACGACAGGTAACTGCAGTAAAGACAACATATGTCTGTATATTATATCAACTTTTCTTTTTTTTTCAGCATTTTTGAGACCTACAGGAACCATTTACTTTCTCGCAAAGAAGCCATCAAACGCAATAAAGTATGCCACTAGGTGACCATCAAGCTAAATAGAGTGTACCTGTGATCAACTTTGCTCACTTCAACAGTATGACAGCTTAAGGACAGTGGAACGCATGGACCCTTGAACTATGACACTAATCTCTCTAAACACCGAAGGTCTAGAGCACATCAGTTCGTGGTCCTTTTGTTTAAGAAGACCTATAAAGCTGTACTCGGTACTAAGTATATCAAGCAGTAAAGTAAGCATATAGATGTAAATCCAACACCTGAGGAAATTTATACATTAACAATAGCAGTACCACATTTACCTATTTATAGAAAACTGTACTCTTCTTAAAATAGAAAGAATTCAACCACATTAAAAAGATAAAAGTAAAGCGGAAATTTTCTTTTCTAACTGGTGGTGAAAGAGTATAACTTTAAAAACATAAACTCGATGTTATCTGTGTTGTACCTTTTTACAGTTGTCTCTAGACATATAAACGTAAGGTCTATATTAAAGATGAAAGTAAGTAAATATCAAGAATGGTTGGAATTTGTAGGTGTCTACAAAAAGTACGTTGTATATACAAAATCTAGCACATTACGACGTAGTGCGTGTAAAAATAAAGACCTCCCACTTGATCCGTCAATAAATTCATAGCAAGACGGAAAGAGAGAGGGTCAAATAAATAAAAAAAAAATCCGTCGAACATGATCGACTCTGAATGCATAAGCAAGATACACGGCAAGACATATAATAATGAAAATAAACTACGATGATAGTGTAAGGAAAAGTTGCATAATAGGGTAACTTGCAGTTTGAGAATTTTCTTCATGTAAAATTCTGTTTTTCAGACTGCTGCTTTTACATACTATATTATGTATATACAAATGTATACACACTGTAATCCAGCGTGGCTTATGGAATTTTGAAATAATTGAACTTAACTCTTTGTACAGTAGTGGATTCAGGGTGTAAAGTGCGTTCCCCGGAATAACCCTATAAATTTAACACAGTTTTAAAGAATTTTCCTTTATAATCGACAATATGTGCCATTATGAACCCCTTCCACAGCAAAGTCTGCATCATAACTGCCACAATAATTGACATGCAAACAGGTAAGGTTGCTGCATGTTGGCGAGTAGTGCATAAGGATAAAGATTATATGGTCACAAAGTCAAAATCATGGTATCAATTGAAAGTTCTGCTTATAAAGAACCTATGTGTGAAGTACATTTGTGTCGAAGTCCCTGTCCTTACTTACTAAAGAGATATAGCCAAAATTAAAGTTTGTAAAAGAAGGTTAAAGTCCAAAGTCAAGGTCAATACATTGTAGGTTAAAAGCCATGCAATAATTGAGGGATCGCCAGATCCAACTTTAACCACGCCCATTACGCAGTGCCATTGTGACGTCATAGTTAAATTCATGTTTGACGGGTCATTTATTTATGATGTCATAATGAACAAGTGTGCCAAAATGTGTGACGTCGAGCATTTGACGATCCTCTTCGTAATGAAGCTATGTGTGAAGTATTATGCTTATTCTCCTCTCAGTTGCTGGGATTTTGCTTCAAACAAAAAAAAAGCTGAAGGACAGACATACGGACGGACAACATCGCCAATCTATAGACCAGAATTGCTGTGTAGTCCGGCCAAAAAGTAAAATATCAAGCAGAAACATGGACATTATTGTCGTGATGGTTCAAATCTCGGCGGACTGACGTCAACACAAATGGAAAATTTAGATGTAACACCAATGGCTGGGTTGTAAAAACGGTGTGTGCATTCAAGACAGAGGTCGCATACAATATTAAATTGCCTTGTGGAATGGATCGGTAGCAGATCAAACACGAAAATATTTAAATAAAATATAAATAAATAAATATATTTAAATAAAAGAAAAAATCTTTTATGGATCTCATTCTTAAAACAAGAAACCGCTGAAGATGATATGGCCGGATTTCAAAGAGTATATTAAAGTAAATCAGGGAATTACATTTGAGTAATCTTTATGAAAAGTATCAAATCTGTAGTCTTTTTTAATTCTGATATTCTGCTTCAACGGTAAATTATTAAGAATGCTGACGGACAGACGGGTGAAGCGACCAACATACAGACATACGGACAAACAGGTGAATATCACCATTATATAGACATAATCTGCTTTGCAATCCGGTCAAATATATTTGAAACGAGTTGTCAGAAGACAGCAGAGCTCTTCGGTGGCAACCAAATTAAATAGCAATATTTGGTAAGCAGGTCAGTTTTAAAGGTAAAGGTGAAAATGTAACAAATTTTGATATGTAACAAAAGGTCTTGTCACAAGGAAAACACAAATGAAATATTTAAGCCCTATCTCTTACTGTTCATAAGTTATAACCACGGTTAAAGCTTAAAATCTTAAAAGTAGGTCACAACTTCAAGGTCGAAGTCACAACGTAATTTTTTGGAGTACCAAATAAAAGGTCTTGGCACAAGGAATACACATGTGAGATATTAAAGCCCAGTCTCTAATAGTTCTAAAGTTATGATCCATGTTAAAGTTTTTGTCTACGGACGATGACGACACCAACACATGGCAACGGCTTTCCGGATTTTCGTCCCAACGAGCTCATAAAATAAGACATTGATATGCACGTTAACGATTTCGTTTAACTGATAAATCTAACATACAACGTAAACTAAATTGCATTACATATGCATCTATGCTTAAACACACATTCACTAAGCAGAAACGACGTTAGTTTACGACTTTACTCACTCTCAGTCACAGAAGTTTGCTATACGTTTTATTATTGACTTTATCAGTCGAGTGAATATTTTACAACCTTTTCAAACTTGTCCCAAATTTGCGTTCACAAGGTCAGCAGATAACGTACATGCAAGATGAGAAAGGTAACAAGAAAACTACACGTCGTTATACTCCCATATTCTCATACTCCCTCAAAACAAACCAGAGAAATGCGTCTTCTGTGAAGATACTTAACACAGAAGAGTGACAACAGACAGTCAGACTGACAGACAGACCGATAGCCAGACTATTCTACTGTGATTTTCTATCGCCGACATCCATCGAAAGCGATACATTGAGCTGGAGAGGTTTCGGGTATCAGACAACCGAAATCTGATGCGATGTGAGGATTTGATTTGCCATTGAAGCTTAGCGACACCTTCTGCCCGTCTGTGTTATCTATGTTTTTAAAGTATCGTCGTGGGCTATACGTGTGTTCCTCTGAAAGATACACTTTCGTTATACCTACCAGTCCCTTAACAGTATTAGTATCTTTTTGTAACTTTTGATATTTATCAAAGTGATCATATGACTACCACAGTCATGTGATCACTTTTGATAAATATCAAAAGCTATAAAAAGAGTATCAATAGTAAATAAAAACTGATAAAGTCAGAAGAGCCCCACAGGATGCATGTCACCATGACCTTGACCTTAATTTGGTACCAGCAGAAATGTCTTGTCATAAGGAACGCAGATGCCAAATATGGAAGTCCTACTTCTAACTGTTAAATAGATATGGTCAATGTTAGTGTTTCAAATGTAGGTCAAAGGTCGCCGTCGAGGCCACATGATAAAAAATGTTGGTACCAACTGAGAGGTTTTGTCATAAGGAATACACATGCCAATTATGAAAGCCCCAATTCTTACGGTTCAATAATTATGGTCAATGTTAAAGTTTTTCAAATGCAGGTCAAATGTCACTGTCAAGGTCACATGATCAAAATTTTGATACCCGCGTAAAGATCTTATCATAAGGAACACACATGCCAAATATGAAAGCTCCACCTGTGACAGTGTATTAGATATGGCCAAGTTTTTACTGACGGACAGACAGATGGACAGACAGGGTGATTACTATAGGGACCACTTATGAAGCGTGGCCCTAATAAGAAACTTCCAGTGTTTATATATGCATCAATATGTGCCTATACGATAATATGAAAGGTTGTTAAGAAATAAATAGATAGATAAATAGATAAATACTTACAAGTTTTAAAGGAAATGGATGGATCGTTTTTTCCGTATGCCTCTATCATGAAAGTGTAAATAATTCCAAAAGTATTGATAATACTGAAGGCAGTCCCATTAGCCAACAGCGAGGTGATGCACACTATCCAACCCCATCCTCCATCGGG
This sequence comes from Pteria penguin, assembly GCA_035048485.1. Classification (NCBI taxonomy): domain Eukaryota; kingdom Metazoa; phylum Mollusca; class Bivalvia; order Pterioida; family Pteriidae; genus Pteria; species Pteria penguin. The sequence continues at coordinate 52,410,775 of CM068581.1, forward strand.
AGGGACGAATTCCCCACCGTCGGCACTGACTGCATGATTGCTTTTACTTTTCGTGTCATTCAAAGGCGTCGCAGAATCTTCAGTTTTAACTTCGGTGAAGGACGTTTTCTTCTTTCTCTCCATTTTCTAGCCACAAGACCTTGAAAGATAAAATATTACATAACACGACTTCATACAAGTATTATAGTACTCTTTATCCATGGACCTATGTGCAATTTGAAGATCTGAATGTCACGGAAAGTCCTAGTTGGTATACCATTAAGTGCAGCAACTATTACAAACAAGTGCATCAAAGTTTGTCCTTCTTGAGCTATGATGCAAAGTCCGAAAAATGCAGGTTTCATACTGTCAAATCGCATTTAACGCATTTTGCGGTATTTTGGGTTAAAATGCAACAGACTTTACGCACACAAAGAGAGAGGAGGTAAAGGTAGAGACACACACACATTCAAAACATACTATACAGCGATATTGAAAACTGACACTTTTGTTTGCATCATTTACACCGAGCTCGAAAACAGACGACAAGAATATGAATAAATTTTTGGTTCTAATGTGAGCTCTGTAATGAAGGATAAGGGTTATGTACATTATAGGTATATGTCTAGAGAGGCGGTCCGAGATCTGACTACCGAAAGAGGGAGTCCATTTAAGGTAAAACTTCACAAAGATGATTCCAAACACACGTAGAGTATCACACAAAAAATGCTCAACATCAAAAATTACCGTGCCCGATATTCCGGGCTCATTTTACTTTCCAATATCATTTCTAAATTCTTTTACGACTAGGGCATTTAAGGAAAGTCCACTGATAAGGTATATGGGAAAGTTTCTGACCCTAACCCTTTGTCTCATAGCGTTAGTTAGTTTAAATTCGCAGCAAATTTCACAAGATGTTTATTTTCGCTGGCAACGGGAGCGGATGAAGAATTTGGTTTTAATTAGAATGAACCATGCCACGATACTTCATGACAATCGTCGATGACTATGCTTCCGTCATGACTAAATCTGATTAAAACCATATCTTTATTCCGCTTCTCTATTGCAACTGAACAAACAGAGAAGCGGAATAAAGATATGGTTTTAAACAGACTTGCGCCGACTGATCACGACTTCGCTACGACTTATACCGATAAAGTTACGACTGATCACAACATCGCTACGGCTGATCGCGACTTCGTTACGACTTACGTCGACATAGCTATGACTGATCGCAACGACTTACGTCGACAGAGCGACGACTAAGCACATCATTCCTACGACACACTTTGACATAGCTGGGGCTGATCTCGACTTCGCTACGACTTGAGCCGACAGACCACGACATTGTTACGACTTACGCCGACAGAGCGAAGTCTACTGTCCGCGCCACTCACTCTGGAAACTGGAAAATCTGGATTTACAGTTATTCATTTTTTAGAATAATTTCAAAAAGGCAAAACCATTCGATAGATCTTGTTTAGTCGTAACTTTTGGTGTATGCTATATGTTTGTATGAAGAAGCGTTCATATTTTATAGAAAAAATCAATTTTAGATGGGGCGATTGCCATGTTATAAAATTTTGACGTGACGTCGCCAAGTTTCTCATAGACTCAATGTTAAACATCGGTGACGTCACGTCAAAATTAACATAGAAAACGCCCTATCTAAAATGAATTTTCCCTATGAAATACGAATGCTTCTTCGTAGAAACATATAACATACACCAAAAGTTACGACTAAACAAGATCTGTCGATTGATATTAATTCTGAAAAACTATTTTAAAGATAAATAAGTGAAAATCCAGATTTTTCGGTTTACAAAATGAGTGGCGCGGACAGTAATCATGACATTACTAAGACTTCTGCAAACACAGATACAAGTGATCACAATTTTGTGCGTCTATGGAAAAGCACATTATGACATATAATTATTTAATATTTTCATTGAACCTGGATCACTTTCATAATAATTTAAAATTGTTTAAAATACTAATGCTTGCAGAAGATCATTTTCTTCATAATGTTATTAATGGACTCTCGAGATGGCAGCAGCATTAAGGAGTCTTTAGTCGTGGACATAACTTTCGGTCTTGCACGTAGTTGGCATGCAGTTTATTTGAATGTGGTTAACTGTGGTCAACTAGGTTCAAAATTGGCAAAACAGGAAATAAAACAAAATATTGAAAAGTAGTTAATACAAGTAAAATGGCTAGGATCAATTACGGACATCACTACGTCCTAATACTTCGGGCAAGTCCGTTCAACTTAATACATGTACGTGTGAACTACGTTCGAAGTAAGCACAACTACGGTTAAGTACGGTCCTGGCATCCAAGCTGACCGTAGAGATACATGTAGTTTGAACATTCTGAAAATGTTCAGGCTACCAGGGCCAAAAAAAAAATGAGCTTCTTGGAAGTTCAAACTATATTCATAACTACGCAAAAAAAATACGACTTACTGCACGTACATTTAATACAATGTATGAAGTTCCTTTAGATTTTAGCGTAATGTCATTCCGACATCGAGGATGTAGTTGACCGTAGTAGGTGATGACTGTAGTTGAATGACAATAGTCAAACATTTGTTTTTCACTGACCATAAAAAGACATCTTTTTACTACATGTATAATTGTAAAGCATCTACCAAACATTTTAACCTTGTATATTTAAAACAAACCCTTATAACGCATTCATCTACTTTCACAATCTAAAACGATAGCAATATTTCAAACCATAAACTTTATTTGTTTGTGAACCTCTTTTGGTCATATATCTTTCCACTTCGTTTTAGTTCTACACTTGTATACATTTCTATACATACATCTATGAAAAAATGATTCTACATTTGTATACATTTCTTAAACATATAACTATGAAATAATTATTCTATCTTGAATTTGTCATTCAAAGTACATCAAATCATGGCCTCGAAATCGATGAATATGTAACATTTAAATGGTTTTGCTTTTACCTTAAACTTGAACAATGTCACAGAAAAGGGGAAAAGGGAATTAAAAGGAAAACATAATTAATGAAATATTTTTAAAAAATTTTGTGATGTTTCATTAAAATCAAATTATCCTTCTAGAACTTCATCAAAATATTCTTTTAGAATTTTTATCAAAATCGTTAGAATTTTGCGAGATTGGTTTGTAAAATATATTGCCTATAACATATTAACATTCCCATTTAAGTTACATTAGATACTGTAAACATAATAAAAAGAGCAAATAATATTAAAATGATTAATGTCAAGAAATTAATGCCTTTGAGATTCTGAGAGTTAAAACACTGTTACTGTAGCCATAATCACAATACATTTCCATAATATATTCTTATGTTTATTCTCTGTATACAAACCACTGCTTCCTGCCATAAAAACCGAACAATTTTCTTGAAAAAGACATCAGAAAATGTCCTACCCACACTAACGTATTTCTATACGTATACTTTTGTACCGTTTAAACATTCATTTAAATGAGAAAAGAAAAGTAGATAGTGTTAAATATCGTTCAAATAGAAGTCCACCGCGAGAAGGTTTGTCTTACCTGTTCATCTGAAGTCAGCTGAAGAATGAATAGTAACTTGGACGTGTCAAACGTAATCTTAATCTAGCTTAAATAAACAATTAAGGCGCAATCACCTATTTGGGCAAGTGATAATGTCAAACTTCCCCTGTGGTATCGAGTCTGGTGACCGGTATAGTACAACTAGTATGCAAGTGTATGACGCGACATCACGAGCGATTTCAAGTGCATCAACACTTCTATAAAGCTTCACCTATATATATATACATGTACACGTATATGATCTGATATTCATAATTACTACATGTACATTGAAAACATTTTAATCGTTGTTAAGTATAAATAATATCTGCCACGCTCTTTTTTTTTTTTCTTATTTGCGCGTCTAGAAATCAGAATTAAAAAAAAAACAGGATAGGAATTTTTGCTATTAATTAATTATATTTTATTTCAATAAATTCTAAATCATTATCTATGCATGCAGTAATATCATTTGTTGAATTAATGTTTCAAAATATGATAAAAGTCTGTAGTGAATATTAAAATAGGAGCAGCTTTTGTACTAAAGGTGACCTCGCAATGTCTCGAAAAATTAAAAGGGGTCAACCAAAAGTAACGTATTTACTTTTAGATAGATTGATTGATTGATTGATTTTTGTTATACGTCACACCAAGAATATTTCACGTACATGGTGACGGCATTTGCCTGATGCGGGGCATACAAATTTTGACCTTTGCAACGGACCCACCCGAAGCAGTGAGTGATCTTTAACGTGCCATGCATACCACGACACGGGGCCTCGGTTTTTACTGTCTCATCCGAAAGACAGGACACCGGCATGACCAGAGAGGGACTCGAACCCCGGCCTCCCGATCAGGAGTCCGACGCGATACCACTAGGCCACGCCGGCTTATTTTTAGATAGAAAAGGAATCATAAATAAATAATTTTAAAATGTGAAGCTTATATAGAAAGTTGTGCAATTCATTGCTTGATTCTAGTTGGACCAACTTAAATTTTAATATTGGTTTCTATCTTAATTTTTAATAAATACATGTAATACAACCTGAAACATGCGATTTCCATAGGAAATAAGGAAGGAAGTAAGTGTGCTTTAACTCCTGTAATAAAAAAGTAGTCAGAATGGGCCTATTTTGCTAACCTGACCACAATTTGCTCATTCACAGACAATTGACTGATTTCAAGGAGAAATTCGCAGATACATACAAGTGTGTATATTTTCTTGCTTATTTGTGTTTTTGACAATTGAAAAATGACTGTAAACTTGCTTTTCTGCATTGAATAATTAAAAACAATTACACAAAATGTACTGAGTGCTGCAAAACATTTTTGTTTTGGAGTACAATTAACTAAAGAAAATTTTGCTCTCAGCAGGGTTTGAATTCTTATCTTTAGCATGCCAGTACTCTACTATAATGTACATCAAAATTTTTTAAAAAATCTTGAAATCAATAAAAATAGACTTTTGGCATGAATCTATAAATAATCTCTGAAATGGATATTTTCTAATTAGCAAATGCTTGCTATTTTGCTTCTCTTTAATGAATAAATTAGGAAAATGGCACAAAAAAATATGTGTAGAAATGACTATCTCAATAAGTAAAAAAAAGCCCAAAAAGCATCAATTATTGATTTTTAAATGGAACCAAAAATAACACCTCTTGAAACACCCTTCTTAATCATTTTGGTGCATTCAAGTTGTTGATCTACAAAATGAATGAAGCCAGTCTGGTACTGATACATGGGTAAAATTTGAAAAATCATCCAAAAATAGACAAATTTTATGACAAGATCCAAAAAGACAAAAAATAGTCAAAAACTTGATTCATAATGGAACCAAAAACAATACCTGGTAGTATTCTTCAAGAATCACTCTGATGCATTTGGTTTGATCATCTATGCATATATACATGCAGCCAGTCTGAAAACGTTTGCCGAATGAGGGGTACCCTATGCCGCCTATATGTATGTTACTTCACCTTGGATTCACCCCCGTGAGAAAAGATCTAGTTGAAAACAGCAAAACTTGTAAGGAACCTTGATTACTTAATCCTTTCCAAATTTCAGCAAACTCTTTCAATAAGTTCTAAAGGAGAAGTCTATCAAAGCTAAGTAATATCAATACAAAATACATACCATGTTTTATTAAACAGAAAAGACATGGACCCCCTCCCCTTTTTAATCTTTACACTTAATCTAGAATCAATTTTTGTATTCCATTTCTTTCCATAATTACATTCATTACAATCAAATCAGTAAATTATACAGAAAATCTATGCTTAATAAAATTATAAACAGCCTACATGTACAAGAATAAAATAACATAAAATACCTGAAAATACTGTAGGCAAAAATGACAAAAACCAAAAAGACATGAAAATTTTGATTTTGGAATGGAACCAAAAATGACAACATTTCTTCAGACATCCTCCTTGATGACTTTGATACATTTGGTTTTATGATTTATGCAGACATGCAGTTAGGTCTGTGGAAGTAATTAAATTGTTAAATTTCAAGGACTGGGTACTCTCTAGGGCCTATGTCACCCTGCCACCCCGGAATGAATCTTGCCAAAAAGTAATATTAATAGTAGGGGACTTTGAGTACAGATCATCCCTACAAAGTTTGATCAAAATCCATAAAACAGTTATGAAGGAGTTGAAAGTACGAAAATTTTATGCCACATATGGGACGGACAGCTAAAGACTGGGCAAAGAGTCATAACAAGAGCTGGCTCATGCACTCTACAGTCTTTGGCTCATAGCTAAAAACAATGACTCTCGGCACTTACTCCACCCAAAATTGAACCTTTCAACATGGTTTTACAGTAGACTGAGAAGTGTGACATTTTGAGTCAGTCAGCGACTGTTAGAACATTATACATTGTATATACTTGTATTATTATATTATACTGCATCCCTGCATGATTCATCTTTCAATCATCAATGCTGTACAATGCATAACCCATCAAATAAACTACCTATAGCTCAGCTGAGGAATAGGCGCTCGGCTCGAGCACGAGAGGTTCTGGGTTCGACTCCCTCCTTGGTTTCATTGGTGTCCGGTCTTTCTGAAATCAGATGAAATATTGAAAAATGAGGTCCAGTAGCACAGTAGACATGGTATGTAATAGATCCTTCATATACATCATTAAGCTTTGAGGCTGATAGGTCCGACTGCCACAAAGGTATGCAATGCAGGATTAAGGCAGCTACCATCATTATATAAGGTAAAGTATGTGGCGTGAAACAATAGGAATTATTAATCTATTTATCATACAAACTCCACTTCACAACAAAGCCTCATAAATAGTTAAGTTAACATATGTTTCAAATGGTTGCACAATTTTGTCTAATATAAACAAAACTCAAGAGCTTTCCTAACAGAACAAATACCCCTCCCCCCACATTCCCCTAACAACAAAGTTGAAACATGCATTTTATAATATGTAATTCATCCCAAGATACATCACTGCATGGTAATAAAATTAAATTAGAATTAACTGTCCCACTAAATCTAAAGTACATACATCACTTTGAGAAACTAATTGTATTGTTAACTTCTTATAACCAGACAGATATGGGCAGACAGGGTGATTCCTAAATTACCCACTCCCCTCCAACCTTCATTTGTGATGGATATAATTATCAAAAAATTAAGCCACAATGACCAGCATCTTTAGCATGCGCATCAATTAACTTGATCAAGTAAGTCAACCCAATTACCATATACATGTATCAGTTCAAGTTTGAAGTTGCATGCATGCACATTGTACATCGTGACACTTTAATTACAATGTGTATACTTTATCCAATAACAGACCTTTCAGAGATTAATTTCTTATCCTAATCACTCAAATGGAAAATTTAGGTCACATTCAGCATCTGCAGCAGTTGCATTCACTTATAGTCAACTCATGATAGTACAGTGTCCAATTGTAAAAGTTTGAAGGTTGTAACACCTGTAATTTGTCCCATGTTGGCCTTTCACTTAAACTTTTTATTCTAATCACTGAAGTGGAAAATGTAGGTCACACTTGATCAGCATCCACAGCATATACCATAGTACATACAATAATACATCTCAGACACACCACTGATATAAATGTAATGTGTCAATTAATGTCCCATTTGTATACATTTTCAGAATTTTAACTTGCTTTGTAACTTTTTGACAGAACAAATGGATGGAAAGACAGATATATACCCCTCCCAAACCTTAAATTGTTTGCAAGGAGGATGAAAAAAAAAAAAAGCTATATTCGTGGAACCCAACAATACCGTACAAATCCATAAAGTGGAATTCTGGTTTGTTACAACATACCTGCCCAAACCATTATAGTTTAAATTGGCAGATATGTTACTCAAGGTAGCTCTTTTAATATGTAGAACATCTGCATATGGGTAGGCAAAATTAGTTCATGGGTTTGATTAAAATATCCAACAGTCTGCCTTATGTTAATTTTCACAAAACATTCCTTCGATCATTAAGAGATTGATTCTAGCACTTAATTGCTTGTCTGTATTAATTGTCTTTTAGATGAGACAATAAAAATTTAAATCCTGTGTCATAGAGCATTATGTACTGGGTATATGCAGCACTGCATGTAAAAGATTTCTCGCATATACATGTACTGCATGCTTCCGGTACGTGTTCCCTAGTAGCCTGTCCATGCATTCATAAATTTCTGCAAGATGCATCACGGGGCCATGTAATCTCTTTTGAGATTCTTGCATGTGGCTGCTTCATTATTTATTATTATCTGGCAAGCTGCAATAGTAAACGACAGCATAATTTAACATGCAACATGCAAGAATCTCAAAAGAGATTAGGGGCCATGCAGCTAGATGCTTGACATATATATATTAAATAAGTGAAATAATCATCGCATGATGTAAAACAAGAATCAAACATGCATGTATGTAATATAATATAAATCTAGTGTTGAATGACAAAGTTTGGTTAAGAATGATCAATGAAGGTACATGTTCCTTAGTAGCCTGTCCATGCAAATTACATACAAATACTTAATGAAGGTCAATGCATAACATTTTCTGCTGTTTTACTTAAAAAAATTTCTTTCCTTTTTTTTTTTTGATAGATTAATCACTATAAATAAAACAAGGGCTGACAGATCAACCGACTCTGGTTTACCATGTTGGATGCATGGGCTTGGAGACAGAAAAACTGAAGACGAACAAATTTGCGGACAAAATGACTTTTGTCAGTTACTGTAGTTCAACATTCAGCAAGGCGTTAACGTTTATGACCGTCGAAGTGGAAAGGATTATTTATTAACGCTTTAACATTATAACCAATCACATGATTGAGATCTTTCTTGAAATTAATAATTATAATACGCGTTAACTCCTTGAACGGTTGTGCAAGGTCAAGGTTTGTTTTGAAGAATCAGCTGATTTCAACTATGACCATATGAGCTTTGTGAAAAATGAAAATGTTCATTATCGAGTAAAATTGAAAAATAGCGATAAAATTTTATTTATTTTCCTAGGTCATATGCAAAATGTAATCTTTTACTTACAAAAATTTCAATATTGATTGACCTCTGCATCCCTATCAATTCTCAATCGGAACACCTTGGAGGCCTACTTCCTAATCATTATGAATATGATTATAGAGTCAAGTCGCCCTACGGTCAACTCACCCAATGGCAAGTAAAGTCTACCGAGGGAAGAATCAGGGTCCGGCGCCATAAACTGAGAATATACTTAAGTCAAAAATTTCATTTTAATTTATTCCATTATCAAACGTTCAAATAAATTTTAATGCAGAATGGTTAAATTCTATTTATCAGTAGAATAAAACTAAATAAAATCCAAATCCCAGGTATTAATTCATTAATGGACAGAAGAATATGAATTTTTGACTTAAGTATATTCTCAGTTTATGGCGCCGGACCCTGTTGCTCCAGTGGTATAACCAAATTCAATGCGGCTGTGTTTCCCCCGTGTATGTTATTACTGGAAAAACTTAATAAATAGCTAGCATGTTTATACTCAACCACCACCATATTCATCGTCGTCGTCGTCATCATTATCATCGTCGTCGTTGTCATTATCATTATCGTCATCGTGTCCGGCCGTCATCGTCATCATCATCGTCATCGTAACTGTTCTCGTCGTCATTTTCATGAGTTTAATGTCAGCATGAAAGCCATTAATTTTTACCTCAAAATCAAGGTCACTTGGATGGAGGGGCGGTTTCTTTCTTAGATACGGTTAAAAGTTCTACTGGAAGGCATTGCCGGTTTGTTGCTACAGAGAGGGCTATTACTGTAAGGTCAACGTTTTGGTTGGCAAATGATAAAGTTTCCCGTAAAATTTTTGACGTTTGACGTCATAATGAAAAATTGTGTCTGACGTCATTTTGCGGGAAAAGTTATGATTTTCCCAACCAAAACGCCTGTCTCACATATAAATAGCGAAAGGGTCTCTACTGATATCATTTATATATCACGATGAATTTACCTTTCAATGAAAACTAATAAGGTCATAGAATAAAAACTAGTAAGGTCAAAGAATAAAATGGGAAGTTTAAAATGATATCGGATGTATTCACACAAGTTATACACAATTCACTTACTGTATTAATTGTATCATTACAGTTCAGTATCTGAATCAGAGTCATTTTGAAAAGTTGAAATGTTACGTAAACTAGTTATTTATCATGTATTAAACCCCCCCCCCCCTTCTCCTCAAATAACCTATATGTTGTTTGACAGTAATGGCAGTCTCCAATCCGAGTGCAAACTTCAGGCATACTGAAACTTCAGCCAAAATACGAAATAATTGACATTTTCTCAGTTTATGGCCACGGACCCTGTATGCAATATTGCATTTGATCAATAAATTTAACTGTACTATACTACATGTAGTCTAAGTGTAACATTAAGACCTATTAACGAATTGTGTTATCAGAAACGTTTTATTAGTCTAGTCTTAGATTTAAGTGTTAGAACAGATATTGGTCGCAGCGAGCCTGTGAGGGCTTCAGCAGAGATAACATTGTAGCCTTCCTGCGCCACCGTCGCCATGTATCACATTGGCTTTCACATCTCGCGGAACATTGCCTGTCAACGGAATTTTTTAGAGTATTGTATTGTTTATTAATCAAAAGCTGTACAGCTTATAGATATACATTGTACAATATATAAAACTCGACAATAATATAATATAATGTCAAGGTCAACGCAATACATAGAAATATCACAATAAACTTATATAAATTTTATATGGAATATAGTAGATATAATACATGTATAATATATAGCTATGAAATTAACTTATAGTACTTCTCATTTTAAAAGCATTCTTTAAAAATTTACCAAAATTACAAAGTTCCTTGGTATTACCAGAACTTAAAAGTTGAACTAGTTTGAAGACGGAGGGTCTTCTATAATAATAATTCTTCAAATATTTAATTCTTAAATTTTCAAAAGCGGGACATTTGAGAATAAAATGGAACTCGTCCTCTATATCTAATTTACAAATATTACAAGTACGTCTTTCAATAGGTATATTTTTACAGGCGCTATAGAATGTTGAAACAATACAATTATATTCAATTTAAATAATTCGATGAATACACAATGGGATATAATTATAAACACATAATATACGTAGTGAAGTGCATTCATTTACACATCAAATTACTCTTTGTCCTTAAATTTACAATCTGGAATTATTGTGCATGAAAAAAAATTTATTTAGAAATACAAACCATATCATTTTTGCACATCCTTGTATAATTGCTTTAATTATGTAAATAACTTTTCAAAGATAATTAAAGGGTTCCCCAAACTCCAATTTTTTTATTTTATTACTGAAATTTTAAGAACTGACAGACAATGCAGCTTCAAATCAACCATTTTTAAATACTTCATTTAGTATTATAATCATACTTACTATATTCAACAATTACAGACAGTATTCTTTTAAACAATACATGTCATTAAAAAGTGTCACCTTATTATGCTTAGTTGCTGATCATTATAAAGGACACTGATGTAGAAAGTAAGCGATTTTAAAGACTAAGTCGCATTGATTATTGTTGTAATCCCGAAACAATAAGTCACCGATATCAGTGGCGGAATTATAGGGGGGGGGCCCCTTTTGGCCACATATTTACTAGTAAAAATCCAGATTTTGCTCCCAAAATGGCTGAGAAGTTTGGTTAATACATATGTGCCCCCCCCCTTTTCGGAAATCCTGGATCCGCCACTGGATATTAATTAGTTCAACTAAATATAAGAGATATAACTTAGCATCTATCAAGAATATGTAGAGCAATGAAAAATAAGCACATAAGAAGACATGGCAAAAAAATACGATTGTAATACAACTGCAGTAGCGATATAGGACGATCAGTCGAAGTGAAAATAGTCACTCAGTAATATGGTTAATCGCTAATCAAAGAGCACATATCTGAGAAATTTATAAATAATCCTGCATATAGAAAACAAGGATCAATAGGTAACTCAAGTTGAGAAGTAAGTGGGCTTTCATAAACTTCAGATTTGGGAATATCTCACGTGTATGCTTTTACACTGTTCTTATTATACACAGACATATTTGGCATAGGAATTTAGTTCTAGACTTGAGTATAACAAACTAATCGTATTTGGGCATAGAATGTATGTATTTACATATTGACTGCATTTCTCAGATATGCAAACTAGTATAGCGACTGCAATGCACCTCATGCTGCACAGATTTTTTTGTCAAGAACGACTGTAAGCATATCAAAATATCTCGAAAAATGTAAAAAAAAAAAAAAAAAAAAAAAACCAAAACAATCCTGTAGTGTTTACTATTGTATTTTTTTTTACTATATTTAGTACAACCAATACAAAGAATGCAAAGACATCTGCATGTAAATTATTGAAATAAGTTTATATTTGTAGGATCTTTTGGCGTGTGTTATAAACTCGAAATGTACAACCTGTTGGTTGGGGTCTGGAAGTTTAACATAGCTCTCAACAATTTTACACTCATTCGTGACATAGACGGATACGTCTACTAACGTGTTCGGCATAGTGGCAAATTTGCGGATCTAACATGTATTGTCTGTACAAAAAGTCAACTATAATCTCACAGCGAAAAAAATGGCACGTTCTGGTTTGATGACATCTGAAACAAAATAGCCCAAGGTTTAATCAAATGGATTTTCAGTCTTGGATATTGATTTATGGTTAATGATCAATATATCACAAACTAGGAGAACATACTTACCCGTATTAATGCATTCCACCATATACATGTTTCAACAGTATATGTCTTTTCATTGATGCCGGCCCAAGACCGAAACATTGGTAATCTTATGTAATTTAAGAACGAACTAATTTACAAATAATTAACAAAAGTAAGAATCAAAGCTCCACTATAAGAACAGAGCTGTGTATTAGGTAGATACTTCATAGTTTTAGAATAATTTACAGCTTTTCTTCATGGTAAATTTTGAAGCAATATTTTTGTTCAGTACAGAAGCACTGAAAACTGGGCTGGTGATACTTCTGAAACTGACACTCTGCCAACAGCAGATTAGTTCTACTATAACTATTATCATAAAACTGGGCGGGTGATACCTCTGAAACTGACACTCTGCCAACAGCAGAATAGTTCTATAGATAACTATGATCATAAAATGTGCTGGTGATACCTCTGAAACTGACACTCTGTCAACAGCAGATTAGTTCTATTATAACTATTATCATAAAACTGGGCTGGTGATACCTCTGAAACTGACACTCTGTCAACAGCAGATTAGTTCTATTATAACTATTATCATAAAACTGGGCTGTTGATACCTCTGGAACTGACACTCTGCCAACAGCAGATTAGTTCTACAACGATTGTCATAAAACTGGGCTGTTGATACCTCTGGAACTGCACGACACTCTGCCAACAGCAGATTAGTTCTACAACGATTGTCATGAAACCGGGCTGTTGATACCTCTGGAACTGCACGACACTCTGCCAACAACAGATTAGTTCTACAACCATGATCATAAATTTATCTCTTCAGAAATCGTCTCTCACTTACTGGTGAGGATTTTATATGCAACACACGTGCACATAGTATGTTTGTAAGGAATTGTTTGTACCTATTTCTTTGTGTGACAGAACGTGTGTGCTTTGTTTGTTTGTGTTATTTTGGATTGAAGCCGGCGTGGCCTAGTGGTATCGCGCTCGCCTCCTCATCCGGAGGCCGGGGTTCGAGTCCAGCTCTGGTCATGCCAGTGTCCTGTCTTTCAGATGAGACAGTAAAAACCGAGGCCCCGTGTCGTGGTATGCATGGCACGTTAAAGATCCCTCACTATTTCGGGTGGGTCCGTTTCAAAGGTCAAAATTTGTATGCCCCGTCAGGCCGATGCCGTCACCATATACGTGAAATATTCGTGGTGTGACGTTAAACAAAAATCAATCAATCAATATTTTGGATTGTTTGGTTGTCCTTTTAAAACTTTGTTTGCTTGTTTTTATAAGAAGGGGATTCTGTTAAACGCCACTGTTGAATCTGTCACATATACAGTAACGGCTATTATCTGCAAGGCGAAACAAATGTGTACCGGAAAGTAACACAGACTTTAGACAATTGTATACTTTTACACTACCCTCGATTGGGGATCGTTTCAATTAATGTTTATGTAATTCAGTCGAATTCAAGAAGAGCACAGTATTTGTAGTTGTTCAAAAACTGATACTCGTATAACAAAACCATCCCATAATGCAACATCAGCCTAGAAAAATTGTAAAATAGTTTGAAACGTAAATGTAGTGTCTTTTTCTAACTTTAAATTTTTATGATTAAAAGTGAGCACTAGTCATGTGCTCACTTTAAATAATAAAATTTAAAGTTAGAAAAAGACAGTAGCGTTCTCAAGTATCTGGCACTGTTATATTATTGTAGCAACACCAACATTGTACGATGGACGGTATCAAGTCCTTGAAATCGGAGGTGAGATCAGGTGCCCGGGATGAGTAAGCGTCTCCTGGCTTGCTAGCCACACCCACAGGGAAGTACTAAGAATCTCCTTATTGACAAACCACACCCATCATGAATGCACCAAAACATACAGTTGAAACAGATATATTTACATTGCAAAGTAACCTCATGTGCTCGTAGTTTTCATTGATGGTTATGTACAGTTGATAAGCTTCTATCCTTTTCATTTCTTCCAATTTTGTTTTTGTTTGTTGTTGGGTAGGTTTCTTCTTTTTTTATATTTTCATTTCTCATTATGAACAATGATCTGATAAATTGTCAGTCGCTCATTGATCTGATATAGCGACTCTCGATGCATTATTGACAACAAGAAAACAATCATTGAAAATGAGTATTTTAATTTTTACCCCAGTCATGTATGTATGGATTCTGTTTCAATAAGAAACAATGAAATTGAACTCTTACACCAATAACAGAATTCAGAAGTGAAAGGCATTTATTATAATTTTAAGAAATTGTAAAAACTGCGCGGTTACAGCCTTGACAATAGTGATAATTCTTATAAGAGAGACTCTCAACACTTGGGCACATCTAGCACCTATGACTATCGTCCATTTTGTTGTTATGCAAATTAGACTGTCCATTCGCGCCAATGGCTTTTCGTCATCAAAAGCATGATTTCCACACGTTTGCAGTGTTACTATAGACCAGGTAGATTAATCGATGTTTCTCAATGGCCAGTTGAAGCATTTAGCTTGGGTAGGCATCGCATACCATTTGGAGATTCTGTTCACAAATTTATCAACTAAGCTTTCGTCTGCCTTGTTAATAGCAATATTTTTAATTATTCACTGGCAATGTATGGTCGCGGCAGGTACAAGAATGTCGACTTTGTCTAGGATACACAAACGAAATGTTTCACTCTATTAATTCCAGATCAGAAATAAGACATGAAATACCCAAAGTGCGGCGTGTATACAAAGTTTGAGCGAAATACTTTAAGTATGTTGTGTTACGTCTACAATTCCCTGTTCACCATGGCCTTGAAAGATGAAATTTAATGAGAGTTATCCTTCTTAATACTTTGGGCTACCAGCGCCTGCTGCAGACACACACACATACACACACACACACACACACACACACACACACACACACACCTCTACCTACGCACACACAACTGCACCCTCACACACACCTACACACACACATACACGTATAATGATCACAGTATTTGACATTGGGTTTTAAAAAAGTATCAGTGCATGGCGATGATGTGAGGATATCTAACACGGTTGGTTATTTTCTTATTCACAACATTCTGTTCCACATTTTAAGAATATATCTATTAAACAGAGATATATTTTCACGTGAATGATAAGAAATAAAGCCGATTTTGTTCTTCCCGTTTGCCTGACCTCAATGTACACAAACCTCAAACACTCACTTTTCTGTAATTTAGAAATGAATAATCATAATTATCTTATTTCATTTTTCTGTATATCATTTTGATCGACTTCATTTAAATGAAAAGAGTTTCTACCACTTGTTCGTAATATGCCTTTTTGAAAGGAAACAAAATGCCATGCGGCTTTTGAAAATGTTATGACTAAGAGGTAGAGATACGAGTGAGTGGTATTTGACGGCCAAAGAACCAATTTTGTGTGTTAACAGTTGCACGAGCTGCAATTTAATTTATTATCTGTCAAAAGCATTGGCAGATCTAGGGGTATTTCGAGGGTTGGATCCCCAATTTGGTTGAAACCTTTTATCAAAATAATGTCATTTTTGGGACTGAAACCAATGGTCATGAATGTAGAACACAAATTTTTCCCCATTTGTGTTCCAAGGGTTGAATCCCGTCGGAACCTTTTATCAAAACAAGTTCACATGGGAGATTTTTTTTCTAGTGAAAACCGAAATCGGCTTTATTTTTTACTATTCACATGAAAATATATCTGTGTGTAATAGATATATTTATATATCCTTCCGATATGGAATACATATATTTTTGGGTATATATATTTTTAGGGGAAAGATATTCAGCAAAATTATTATAATAATACATGTAATAATAATAATAATAATGATAATAATAATTATAAAAAAAAAACATACAAAACACACCCCCCCCCCCCCCCCCGAAATAAAACCCAAAACCAACAACAACCAAACCCATCCTAAATCACACCAGAAAAGGAGAGCTCTTTTGCAATTGTTATACGCCCGTCATTAGATGGGACGTATTATGTTATGGCGCTGTCCGTCCGTGCGTCTGTGCGTCCGTGCGTCCGTCCGTCCGGGGTCATGTTTTCCGAACTTTTTTTTGCCGTCTTTCAAGGTATTGAGTTGAAATTTGGTATATAGCTTTATATCAAGCGGCATCAGTACCAGTTCGAGTTTTGTTACGATTGATCACTTTTGACGGATTTATGGCCCTTGGACTTATAAATTTAAAAGATTTTTTTCAGAAATTCATTAAAAATCTATTTTTTGTCAAAACATTATGAAATTTATCATGAAACAAGTAAAATGTATCAACTATCACATATGTTACGGGTTTTAATATCTTTTTCTTCATTTTTGAGAAATTTATAATTTTAGGGGGGTGACCATATGTCCTAGGTCATGTTTTCCGGACTTTTTTGCCGTCTTTCAAGATATTGAGTTGAAATTTGGTATATAGCTTTATATCAAGCGGCGTTAGTACCAGTTCGAGTTTTGTTACGATTGATCACTTTTGACAGATTTATGGCCCTTGGACTTATAATTTTCAAGATTTTGTTTTGAAAATTCATTAAAAATCTAATTTTTGTAAAAACATTATGAAATTTACCATGAAACGAGTAAAATGTACCAACTTCCATATATTTTACAGATATTGATATCTTTTTCTTCATTTTTGAGAAATTTATAATTTTATGAGGGAGGGTGTTAGGGGGGGGGGGGGGCGCTTGTACTAAAAAGTTTCAAGTTGTTTTTTTTTTTTTTGCCAGATCAAGTTCCAAGATGGGTTGGATAGGACCATTTCTGCAGGAGTTATTGTACTTGGACTTATTCCTATGATAAAATGCTATGAAACGCAATTAACTTCAGTAAACGTCAGATGTTTTTCATGAAAATCATGCCAAATGCGAATTGATCCTGTCCGAATTAAGCGACGGGCGTATTATACCACTCTAGGCGTTGCTCTTGTTATTAAAAGAATATGATAATTCTATTCTAGTATACTACTTTGTGTAATTTTTTGCGAAAAGGTGGGGACACAAACCACTTGTGTCTCGTTGTCCCTCTTTCTGTATCCTATGTACACCTTTGCCCTGTATTTATTCCACATACAGTATCAATTGTCGACATTAACTTTACGTTTTAGAAAATACATGTACATTTAAATTCTCCAAGGCGTAGGGGTTGTACATGTTGTGTGTGAACAGGAAGCAATGTTGTCAATAGCTGTCAAGGTATGGGAATCACATAGGTTTAGCGTTTACTTTAGTTTAAGATTATGTACCGCTTACTTATATTAACTTTTTGTTGTGTTGCACATTAATACACTTTTGGTTCCGAACTTCACTTTTTTATTACCGTTTAATATGCACTGAAAAAATCTTAAGAAATCTTGTATCGATATATTATCCGACAAACCAACATAATTTTGAAAAGTCCATATGGCATCTGACATGTCGGTATAAATGCTTGACAAGTCCATATAAAATCTGACTTGTTAGTATTATTTTTGTCCGGCAAATCTGACCAAATGCCTCATATTAAACGCTAATTTAGACGGCTGGTGGTAGGATTTTGCTTAGAACTTTTAACCTCTGCACAAACTTACAATTTTCCCGATCCACCTAAGGGTCGGATTTCCATCGATTTTGATGATAGTTTAACACTTGCACGGGGAACTTGTTACCTGTAATTGTCAAGTGATATAACATTTTCAAGACACCATGTCGATTTTTCAACAAATATATCCAACAATTCGACATATTATTCGACATGTCGTCTTAATCATTTGATGAGTGGGCGACAGATATTCACCTCTATAGTGTACATAACTGATAGAAAAAATAATACAGTTTTATCTCAATATCTGTATAGAGTGAAAAATTATAGAAACGACAGATTAATAGTCGGCATTGCTCCGTCGGTCAGGAGATTAACTCAGGAGTGGTTGGTAGCTTGGTTGATTTATATTTCACAGTGGCGGATTTAGAGGGAAGGGGGGGAGGCTTTTGGTCACATATTTACTAGTAAAAATCCAGATTTAGCACCAAAAATGGTCAAGTCGTTTGGCTAACACACATGTGCCCCCCTAACTTTTTGGAAATCCTGGATCCGCCACTGTTTATGTCGCTTTCAACAAATTTTCAGTTATGTCGCTACATGGAAGCAGGAGGTAACCAACCTTTTAAACATAGTGGCGCAACCCGGGAATTGAACCTGGATCGTCGGCTGCACTACACCAAGCTTGCTTCCCCCCCCCCCCCCACCTTCCAGCTCAGGGGTGAGAGTACCCATGTAATGTTCAAACGGCAAACTGTCCAAAACTCGTTAGTGTCCTATCTTTCGAATGAGATATTTTAAGACCGAGGTCACAGTAACGGTAAACAAGGGACGTAACTGATCTCTCACTGTTATGAGTCAATCAGATGCATACACTTAGGTTTAAATTTCTGTATATCAGGCACATCTCGTCATCTTTTAATGATCGTAACGTGACGCAGAACAAAAACAAAGAAAAAACAAAAACAAACAATTATAACAAAGTATTGGAGACAAATGGATTGTGAAACACAAAGCAAACTAACAAAAATGTTTAAAAATGTCGAAGCAACCTAGTCTGGGTAGCAACTGCCGAGTGTAACTGCAAGAAGTAAAAAAGAAAGAAAGAAAAAGAAAAAAGAAGAAAATGACCGGACTGAGCCACGGTATTTGATAATATAGACAAAGGAGCATTCATCAATATTTTTATGCCACGTTTGTATTTCTGGATATAGTTGTTTACTTCATTCCATCTTCTACCTGTACATACATGCATAGGTTTTCAGTATTCATAAGAAGTGGCGGACTATTGTAAATAGTCCTTGGATAACTTTATCGTGTAATCGCAAACTTCGTTTAAACTAGAATTAGGCGAATGCATATGTCTGTAATTCAAAGATGTAATTATTAAGCCTCTTTAAGTTTTGGGTAGGAATCTAATTATTGTGACATATATTGTGGAAATGACTGAAAAGAATCGCATACAGAAATGCGGATTTCGGCAAAGTCGGCCTTAAATGCCGTCAATAGCTTGAGAAATTTCTTCTCCATCCATATATCACTATAATTCATTTTAATTGCAGTTTCTGTCATGAATTGTAATCAAAATGGTAATTCAATATGTATATTGCGAATCTAATTGTTCAAAATTGTTCTTTTTTCAATTCTTATTTACGTCACACTAAAATTATTGCACAAAAATGTATATGGTGATGGCGTATGCCAATATTTAGAGCTCAGGAACGGATCAGTCCGAAGCTGTGGGGAATCTTTTAGGTGCCACATCTGACGTGACACGGGCCTTCGATTTTATACTGTACCGCCAGAAAGACAGGACATGGACGAGCCACATATCCGACGGGTCAAGGATCCGGGATCGAAACCATTCATTGACCACAGGTGTCGTAAATTAAGAGAACGAACTAAGAGAATCATATTCAATGATAGGTTTAAATAGAGAATGTAATTGTGACAGGCGAATGCCTTACAATAATAGGTACATTTGATACACATTATCAGTGTTGTGTGACATAGTGATACAAACGTTGAAAAACTGGTTTGGTAGAGAAATGTTTTATTCATGCGTATCATATTGGAACACCTTTTTCTTTTTCAAATTTGCATGACTCAGATCAGGGTTCGCGCTCTTATTAACTGTACCTTGAAATTTTTATTTGAGATATCGATTTTTTTTCCCTGGAAAGGGGGGGGGGTGGTGTTGAAAATTAAACTTTAACTGCGAAAAACTGTATACGACAAAAAAGCTTTGCTTTTCGTTACAAAAACCAGTGTCGCCATCTTTTATTAGTAGATCTTATTCTAATGACAGATGCGCGGTAAAGCCACTGTGCACAATGACGTCACGCATGAAAAATATACTTGCTTAGATTACAATGATAAAAGGTTATTTTAACTAGGGTGAAGTATGAATTATGCACGATTTATTCAAATCACGAAGTCATGCAGAAATTTTTCTGATAAAAATTATATAGATTGAAACAGATTAATACAGAGGGGACTATTGCATATATTTTCGAAGGCCTGAGCGCAAGTTATTTTTCATGTGACGTTATTCTTAAATCAGCTAAAATCATCCAACATCGTACACCCTCCCCCTCTTTCACTGCTTATAATATGATTTATGATACCAGTATATATTGATTAATAATGTTATAATTTGTATGCGAGTCAAAAGTTTTATTCGACAAATTGCAAAACGGTTGTATACCTTTATACTGCAAAAGAAAAAAAAACTAAGAGAAATACACTATTACACGTCCGCCATATGGAATCGAACCAGCAACCACGTTTCCAGTATCGATTTAGAAAGGGGATGGGGTCAAAGCGGCCACCTTTTTTTCGCCAAAACTTACAAGTCATACATACATATATGTTCATACATATATCTAGCACCAATTTAAATTTGAAAGAGTTGGAGTGAGAAATGAATTTCTAAGAATTCCACAATAAAAAATCAAAGACCCATTAATATGTATCGACAGAGGGGATATCTTCAAAATCGAAAGGCATCTTCTTTCTTTTATTTATAAGAGTATTCTGTATAAGTTTTATGAAAATTCATTCACGTATTTGTAAAGTTATTGCATCCCATATAAACTGTCATTATCCTCTCAATTTAAAAACAAATTCAAATTCTCTTGACTCCGTAACGACAAGGCGGATTTTTTTTCAGCCAAAATGGCTGAGTATTTTGGCTAATTCTTGACTTTCACATGTAACCACCCTGGATCCACCATTGATTTCATTCATTGTCTGCATGGAATTCCAACCGCATTTCAATATAAACCCTTTATTTGCCCTGTTCAAGTCAAAGAAATTTTTAACCCATTCAAATTCTTGTTTTCAATATGCGATCACATGTTGCAAGATTATGTATGGTCGTGTTTCTCTAACATTATGAAGTATCATATCCAAATATCATTTATTAGCTATTTTTAGAAATCTATGGACAATTTAGACATGTATCAACACACAATTACCATTGATAACGATACACAGCAGGGTAATGTTTTAAATACTATCATCACGTCGAATGCGTTGACGAATAAGATCATGAAAATAAAATGGTTTGTTCTGTAGTTATGATAACATAGAAATATGGAAATACAAAGGTACAAAGAGCTTTAAAATGCATTAAAATACAAATTAAATCCAACTACATTGTACTTGCATTTATATATATAAATAAGTAAATAAATGTTTAAATACGAAAATAATTGAAAATTTAAATTGCAAATACTCCTCTTACAGAATAAATAAATAAATAAATAAATTAATAATGCATATATTATTTCACAATTCTTTTGGTTTTCTTCGTGCTTTTTGCTGAAGTACCTTTATTATTATTATTATTATTATTTTGGTGGTGGTGGTGGGGTGGGGGTGGGGGGGTTGTTACCTACTACATGTATTTATGACTTCACCTGTGCGTTTATAGTTACAGTTCTTTTATACAACATGCTCCTACAATTTCTCTTCCAAGACACATTGAGATTTAGATAAATAATATAAATTTTGAAAACGATGGATTAAGGTATTTACAAAGACTAAAGGCTTTATATATACTTTCTACCTCTACCTTTCTACCTTTACTTATCTTTGAATCGCCGAAGGATTATGGTATGCTGAAATATATGTACATGTACATGTTTATTGTTTTGGATAGTACTAGTAAACTAAAAAACAAAATCTTACCGTTGTTTACAGTGTCTTTCGCATTTTGGAAAACATGGAGCCATATTGCTTTTTTCTTTTAAAGAAAATTGAAACTTTTAATACATATATACATCAATATGGTGCGGGTATACTATTACAAAGCTGATTTTAAGATACTGCCATTTAGAAAATAACATTGGCCACCGAAAGTAAATGAAATAGCCCACACTCCGTCCTTATTCTCCTCCATTTGCTTCCTACGCGTCTGCGTCTACATTACAGTTCATCTACGCCTTTTTTATTGTGACTTGCGTGATTTGAATGAATGATGCTTGTTCTTTTGATCTTACAATTTAAAGGTCTCATTCAATTTATTTATCGGCCGTCACGTCACTTCGTAGTCCTGAACGTTTGCTGATTTCTCAACATAAATCGCTTAGTTCAAGTTTTCTGCTCATCTTCGCCATTAAGATAGAATATATGTTTAAAAGACAACAAAGTCGGATTACTGAAATGAATTCCCATGTTTGGAGGTATGTGGTTTTTCTTTTCTGTCGAATCCAAATACTTTAAGTTTTAGTCTCTTTTTAACAAGGAAAATCGATTTCGAAACATAAAAAGTCAGTGTGGGTTTCAAAATGGAAACCTGACTCCATCAAGTTTATGAAAATTAAAAAACAGGTGTTTCAATATGATAGGCTCATGCCTTTTATAAACCTTTTTTCCTCTATCAAACCAGTTTTCGAGCGTCTGTATGCCCTTGCTATACATCTCGTACATGGTATGTATATTTACCTTAAATTTGAATTTACAGTTACATTCTCAGTTCGTTCTCTCAATTCCCGACACCTGTGATCGTTGAAGGGTCTCGGTATTAACCGAATGCTAAGAGGAACATGTTGTGCAGAGTCTCAGTAAGCCAGAGCTATAAAACCCAAGCAGAGAAATTTAAACTGAATTTTGATATCTATAAGAATATTGCCGACTTCCTCCTTGTAACAACTGCTTATTATGCGATGTATTGCTTGTTCCAGTTGAATCAGAATCACGTGGAGGAACGTCAAAGTGAAAAAGATGAAAATTATTTACTACAGGGACGTATAAATCACGTCCATTTTCATAATGTTTTGTTTGTTTTGTTTTGTTTGTTTTTGTTTGTTTGTTTTTGTTTTACAAGTGTGTGATTGACGGTCCGTTTTATGGTATAGCGATGTCTTTACTAAACGTCAGTGGTTTCTCGTAAAACTTACACTGAATGTTTAGGGGGCAGGCTTGTTGTAGTGGTTAAGCCCGTGGCTTGCAGCGCCAACGATCCGAGTTCGATTTTCGGGTTGTGCCACTATGTTTAAGAGGTTGGTTACCTCCTGCTTCCATGTCCCGATATAACTGAAAAATTGTTGAAAGCGACGTAAAACACCAATCAACCAACCAACTATACAGAATGTTTAAATAACATAGAAGAAGAGCCCTTTAGATTTTGAAAAAAAATGCATGTCGTTACAGAGTTATGGGACTTTGATTTTTTTATGGATAGAATAATGACAGTTTCTATGGGACACAATTACTTTAGAAATCGTGAATGTATTTTAATAAAACTTACAAAGAAGGCTTAAATCACATATAGGAAGAACCCATTCGATTTTATATATAAAAGAATCCGCCTTGTCGTTACGGAGTCAAGGGAATTTTATTTTATTAACATTGAGATTGATTGATTGATTTTTGTTTTACGTCACACCACGAATATTTCACGTATATGGTGACGGCATCTGCCTGATGCGGGGCATACAAATTTTGACCTTTGCAACGGACCCACCCGAAGCAGTGAGGGATCTTTAACGTGCCATGCATACCACGACACGGGGCCTCGGTTTTTACTGTCTCATCCGAAAGACATGACACCGGCATGACCAGAGCGGGACTCAAACCCCGGCCTCCCGATCAGGAGTCCGACGCGATACCACTAGGCCACGCCGGCTTTATTAACATTGAGAAAATAACTTTACCAATACGTGAATGAATTTTCATAAAACTTATACAGAATATTCTTATAAAATAAAGAAGATGCCTTTCGATTTTAAAAATATCCCCTCTGTCGATACTTATAAAATGTGTAATGGGTCCTCTCTGATTGTTTTATTGTGGAATTCTGAGACATTCATTTCTCACTCTAACTCTTTCAAATTGAAATTGGTGCTCGATATATGTATGTATGTATGTATGTATGTATGTAATACAGGAATTTTTTTTCTCTTTTGACATAGAAGAAAAAAAAATGAGTGAGGGGAGGGGTTAAATTCTTTTCTATACCACAACTTATTACTGCCTTCATGGATTTCCATAATACTTCACAGGGTTGTTGCCCAGAGCCAAAGCATCACAAAGCATGTGTCATCTTGAGGTCCTGAATGTCCACCATACTAGACTACGACGCGAGTGCAGTTCGTTAAATGCCCACCTTTTCAAAGCCAATCTGTCAACAAGTAATTTATGTAACTGTGGTGAAATTGAAACATCTAAACATTTTTTCCTTGAGTGTAAGCATTACGAACACATCCGAACCCATCTTACAATTGTATTAGATCAAAATGGGAGAAATCTTAATATTTCGACTATACTATTTGGAAACGAAAATCTTACATTATCTGCGCAAATATAAATATAGTAAATGCTGTCCAGGCCTTCATCAGACAAAGCAAGCGTTTTTCCTAAAATATGGATGTATAGTTTAATGGGTTATAATAACTTATCCTACCTGCACTGCACTGCACTCTTCTCCTCTTGCATCTTCTGTTAATTCTGTCTTCACGTACACGTCACTCATATTGCACTATTGTATAGTATACGATAATTTTCTCTGAGAAAACAATGTAATACTACTTATGTTGTAAATATATTTGTAAATCATGTAGGGAGACGGCGGTCTAAGTTGAGATAACTTGTGCCCGATCCCATTGTTATTCAGACAATGAAATAGGTTTCATTCATTCAGGTCATGAAAAAGGGAATGAATCCATACTTTCAATTTTCATCTCATCAAACTAAGGAACGGGCGTATTATGTCACGGTAGGCGTTTCTCTCGTTGTTGTTGTTGTTGTTGTTGGTGGTGGTGGTGGTGGTGGTGTGTGTGTGTGTGTGTGTGTGTGTTGTTTTGTTTTCGTGGTAGATCGGGTAGAAATAAGGAAATGATAAAATAAATGGTTGATTTTTAAAATTCATTCTTGTTGGATCTTCAAAGGAACATTTAGCGAGATTATAGTAATTTTCGTACTTCTGAAAGGCAGTTTATTTTCACAGGCCAATGGCGCTATGGTCCGGAAATGAGCTTTTATCATTTGGTAGATAACAGAGTTGACTCGATGCAAAATCATTAAACCAATTATATGAACTGTTAAAAAGTTCATAGATAAATTTAATCATAATATGCATATTAAAATCATGTTGTCTGCTTTTAAATCATAATTATTGATTAGTATTGTTTTCGTTTAGAATTATGGCCAGCTAATGAAATGAAGAGAAAGAGAGGACTGTATACATTATGCGATTAGAAAGAATACTACTGGTTTTGTATTACGTCATCAAAATAGGAATTCTCGTATCGACAGTATATTTAATGCTGCTGTTGATAGGCGAACATGTAATTCATTTCTACGATCAGACATTAAATCCACCCCGGAATAATAAATTATGCAGGAATATCGATCCTTTATCACCACGACCAACTTGGATAGTGAAAAAAGTTTCATGTGAAAGACTAATAGAGGGGAATGCAATGGAGATCAAGAAAGCCAAATTAATCATGGAAAAGGAACCGACAAAAGGCATACCTGACACGGAGTTTCCCGCTTTGACTAAAAATTGTACCCATTTCACACGATCACGTGGGTATACGGATTTCATTACCACAAAGCAGGAAGTGGCATTTCCCATAGCTTATAGCATTCTAATGTATGAGTCGGTTGAACAATTGGACAAACTTTTACGTGCAATATATAGAATCCAAAACGTGTATTGTATACATATTGATGACAGCGCACCACAGACAGTCAAAGATGCAGCGAAGTCGTTAATAAAATGTTTCAAAAATGTATTTTTAGTTTCCAAGTCCGTTAATGTTATATATAACCACTTCTCGAGACTAGAAGCTGAGTTAAATTGTGCAAAAGATCTATTACGACATAAAATTTCGTGGAAGTACTTTATTAATCTCCCCGGTACCCAGTATCCGCTCAAGTCGAATGGCGAGATAGTTAAAATTCTTACTATATACAACGGCGGAAATGACGTAGAAGGCATCACGACTCCGGGACGTATGATGAAGCATAGGATATCCCACGTTTATCGTTTGCGAAATAATGGTTTGGAAAAAACCAACAAGACATTGGCGAAACCGCCTCATGGCATCAAAATTGTCAAGGGTAGCGCCTACGGCGTATTCAGTAGAAAGTTCGTGCAGTTTGTGTTTCGAGATAAACGGGTACAACACTTCTTGGAATGGTGTCGTGACATAGCGAGCCCGGACGAGTATTTCTGGGCTACCTTGAACCATAATCCTCACTTGAATGCACCTGGTCATTATAAAGGTAAATGATCGATTTAACATAACTTTTTAGTTCGTCTAAGTCGTAGGCTCAAATAAGTTTGTCACAGCGCATCGCCGGGTGTCAGTCGTCCGTGCGTTAACTTTTCACATTTTCAATTTCAATTTCTTTAGAACCTTTGAAAGGATTTTGATGAACTTTGATAAAGATTTAGTACTCATGGTCCCCTACATGTGTTGTGTTTTTTGGTCAGATCCATCTAGGGTTAAATCTAGCGAAATATGCCCCAATGTGTACTTTGCATTCACAAACTTCTTCAGATAGGCTGTATATAAAACCGAATGCATCAAACCGAATGCATCAGAGTGGTTTACGAAGTGCTGTTGTTTATGGTTTCATTTTGAAATAAAATTTTCGATAGGTTATGGACTGTTAATATGCAATTTTAGCGTAGTTTCATAGAATTTCACCTTGTAGGTTGCTTATAATGCACTGATTTGGTTTATTTTTAACTAGTGGTATTTCAATAAATATATTTGAAAAGAAATGGAATATCAAAATGATATTTAGGGTGTTTATATTTGTAAAAAATGGCAGTTATACTGGTATGTAATTTTGAGTTTTGATGTATTTTTCCTTTAGAATTAATTGAAAGATTTCGAAGAAATTTGTTAAGTATGAAGTGGTCAAAGTATCCCATAACTTTTGCTGTTTTTCGGCCAGATCCGTCCAGTGATGTATCAAGGATGGGATAATATAGACCAAAGATGGTACCCACTTTTGACAAACTTCTTCAGACAGGCTGCACAGATCATCAAACTGAATGCATTAGTGATTTATAAGGATGTATTCAGAAGTGATATGGCCTTTTGTCTCATTCCGGAATCATGTTTGAACGTTTTTGACATCTCTTTGAATTCTGTTGTTATTACACATTTTTTGTTGTTTCTTTAATTTTCATAATGTATAAGTATCTTAGAATGATTTAAGAAATGAATCCTATATTTTTTTGGTTGATTGAGGTATCAACCTAAAATTTGGACGGAAAACTGCATCAGTGCGCGAAGCGCATTGATGCAAAAGTTTTCCGTCCAAATTTTAGGTTGATACCTCAATCAACCAAAAAAATATAGGATTCATTTCTTATCATTTTATTTAGCTTATAAGTCAATAATGGCGGCTAACACGAAATTCGAAAATTTGATCCTAGTGTCTATTGAATAGATTAGAAGTGAAAAAGAATGAACGATTATTTAAAACACGACTTAATGAAAGATGCATATGAGGATGATAATCTGTTACCTAAGGTATTTACATTTTAAATTGTATTAGTATCATCAGAAATGCAATGTATATTGACTGGTACACGTGCGTGTCACAAGGTGGAAAATGTAGGCTCAAGGACTTGGATCGGAGGCAGCACTTGCTCTGGTGTCCGTTCAGTTTGCCCAGTCGGGTATGATACCGTAAACATTTTAGTTATCAACGTCCATTGTCAAACGATCGGCTAGTAGCAGACGAGTACATTACTGTTTTTATTTTGTACTTGTCTGCATGCATTTCTAAACAGCACTGCACTGTACTGTAGTTTAATTGATAGACCTAGTTATAATTTACATTTTTATTGAATAAGAGTAAGAAATTATATTCTATATTTAATAGTTTCTGAAGTGAAGTGCGATTTCTTTTGTACTTTGCATTCGTAATATATAACGAAACAATTTAATGCAATCGATTAACAACACGGGAATCACGGTTCCATAAATAGAACGGGGTTTCGCATTCCAGAGGAAAGTAGCGCCGGCAATTGTGACATATCTGCACTCAAAATTTTGTTCATGCAGAAATGAACTAAATTTGTTAACCAATCAGATTCGCCGCAAAACCATGAACGCAAATAAAATTAAATGATGAAATCATTAGCGTATGGACTCGGAATTAGGAGGATAAGGAGGATATGTGAGAAGGAGGAAGACCACCTAAACACAGACGCAACTTAAAAACTCAATTACGGAAACGCGGATATAGTAGTAAACTAATCGAACAACAGTTGTGTAAAGTCGCTAAACTTAGATGGGGACGAATTATTGAAGAAACGGAAAACTCAAGAAAATTTAAAACGGATTCCAATGGTGGTGACATACTCCAAATTTCTACCGAATATACGCGATATATTAAAGAAACACATCAATCAACATTACATCATTCAGACCGTATGCAGAACATTTCCCCGGAACTTCCGATATTAGCTTATAGACGCGATAGGAACTTATGTGACACCCTGGTGCACCGTGACGCGAAGACGAGTAACGAGTTAAAATAGGACGATGATACATGTGATTGCGAATTATGTAAAATTATAAATAGGGGTGAAATTCGGGACACTTGAAGTAAACAAACATTTACCGTAATAAAGAACGCACATTGTAAAGACAGAAACTTAATATACGCACCTCTCTGTGAGAAATGTGACAAGGTAATACAAGTAGGCGAAACGGAAAGGACTTTTATGGGAAAGGATTCAAGAGCATAAACGCGACATTACATATGAGAAAGAGAGACAGATAATGAGACATTTTTATAATACCGCAAGTGATCTTCTGGTAGCTATACTTGAGAGAACGACTGGACAATCAAAACATTTCAGACTTATAGCGGAGGAAAATTGGATTAGAAAGTTAGAGACCAGGATGCCGTTCGGGTGTAACATAAAAACAAACAATTGGCATTATATATTATATATACATTTCAAAATATAGAAAAATTTAGAATGATAATCTTTACTAGGAACGATCGCTAAAGCGTATCCTGAAATTACTGAAGCGCATCCTCAGATCTCTGAAGCATATCATCCTCTTCCTCCGGGATTCTTTCCTCCTCCTCTTCAAGGATTCTTTCCTCCTCCTCCTCCGGAATGTCCTATTGATTCATTCGACCGTAGGGCCATGTGACGGGGTCGATGATGACATCACGACCGGAAGTCAAGTGATTTTTTAATTACGGCTTCCGATGGGTCGAAAGTTTATCGCGCGGGAAATTCAAAATCTAACCTGGGGTATCCCACTACCAATACCATTTTTAGAAATAATTTTTCATGCCAGTAACTATGCTTTGCTCATTATTTCCCAATATGTAAGAAAGGTTTTTTTTCGGTTGAACATCTCCAACTCCCCCCCCCCCCCTTCTCCCCGTTCCTATCGCCTATGTAATACCTTATCAATATCCAAAAAGCAACGCATGGCTTTTGAACACAAATATGAATTCCACGTAAAAAGCATTTGATATACTCTAGCGTATAATAGGATGATGCATTTTTGCAAAATTTCCCTATCTTTCAAAAATTTCAACGTGTCTCGTAAAATACGTATTTTCTCTTTGAATACAAAGGAAGAAATTTCATTTATAAAGCATCACCATAATATCTATACTTTATACTGTAAACTGTTATCACTTTAAGGGAGTGAAAGTCAAGTATTAGCCAAAATACTTAGTCATTTGGGATGCCAAATCTGGAGTTTTACTCATATTATTTCTGGTTTCAATTTAACTGAAATTCGATAATAATAAGTCTGTGCGGGGTTTGAGTGTTTTCTACCTTATCATCTATATATATGCCACGTAAGTAAATTTGGGACGAAAAAAGGGGGTCTGCCACCCATCCCTGAAAATGTTTTATTGTTCCAGGACCTCTTTCAGTACCAAATAATGTACATGTGTATATAAATATACATACGTAGTTACTGGATTTGATAAATTTAAGGATTTTGCTTTCCAGGAAAACCTGACGACAAACCCTGGCTGGCCACATATGCGGCTTGGTCTGGTCAGAATAAATGCCATGGTAAATTCAGAAACGGTGTCTGTGTTTTCGGAATAGAAGATCTGCCTGAACTGGTCTCCAGGAAGGAATTATTCGCCAATAAATTCTACACTTCATATCAACCGTTGGTATTAGATTGTCTGGAGGAATGGATTCGTAATAAATCCTTTAATGTGGTTCCTTTTGAAACATTTTATTATAAACAATTACCTTTTATTAAGAAATACAAATAGAATAAACTTCTTATTAATTTATTACTTGTATTATTTTTTTTAACATCTATCTTTACATAAATGATAGATATGATAGACTTGTTCGATACAAAATGGATGAAAGTGTATGTCAAATCTTACCACGGACATACAGATCAAATAAGATATCTGACTCAAGTGTATGTCAAAACTGGCCATTGACGTACAGATTAAAGAATACATCGGACTCAAGTGTATGTCAACACTCGCCATGGGTATACAGAACAAAGAAGACATTTGACTCAAGTGTATGTCAAATCTTGCCATGCACATACAGAGCGAAGAATACATCTTGTTCAAGTGTATGTCAAAACTTACTACTGACATACATAACAAAGAAGAATAAACGCGTAAGAAGATACCGCAAAAATGTTTAGATCCACTCTTGACAGGCTTGTTCTTGGGCCAACTTAGGACAGTTAAAACCGCAATCGTCACTCAATAGGTGTGGTTAACCGGTGTACGGGACCACCTTCCCACTCACTTCAAAAGCACTGCAGTCAATCTCCAAAAAGACACACTTAAAAAGAACGATTCTACTTAAAAGGAACCTTTGAAACTGAACGTATCTGTATCTTACACGACATATAGATCATGAATAATTTCTCAATTATCATTGTTATTTATTAGTTGTAACAACAGTTTCTATGTCGATGACTTTTAAATTTTGTAAAGATACCTAGGAGAAGAAAATCATAACAAAATTAAAAGAAAACTTGGGACAACCACTGATCCCTAAAAAGCTCTAGGTAAGATAAGATGTCAAGGAGTAAGCATCTTCTGCGGGAAACAACCATTGATCCTTAAAACAACTCTAAAGTAACTCTGGGTAGATTACAGTATCAAGGAGTGTGTATCTTCTTCCTGAAACAACCACTCATCCATTAAATAGCTCTGGGTAGGATAAAGTGTCAAGGAGTAAGCATCTTTTGTCGGGAGCAATCACCGATCCCGAAAATAACTAAAAAAATAACTCGGGGTAGAATAATGTCTAAAGGAGTGATTATCATCTGCCAGGAACAACTATTCATCTCTTAAATAGCTTTAGGATGGCTAAAGTGTCAATGAATCGATATCTCTTGCTTAGAACAACCACAAATCACTGAAAAAGCTCTAGATAGGATAAAAAGTAAAGGAGGAAGCATCTCCTACCGAGAACAATTACTGCATCCTAAAAAAAAACTATTGGTAGGATAAAATGTCAAGAAGTAATCATTCCTTGGCGAGTTGTCATTCTGCCATAATGTCTAAGGTGATTACCCAGAACACAGATATATCAACATTTATGTTTGTGATCATATTTCTTATCAAAGCTCCACAAAACCAATTTAACTTTCTGTTCATTTAACAAGTATCTGTAATTATAGAATAAACAATGAACATTGCCCTTTAGTAAAGAATGCGTGCATTAACTACTGATATTAAAGCTATACAAATACGACAAGAGGAAAACACGACAACCATTTATGGAGTTTTTCCGTAAACAGTGTGTGTCATACAGTATTCTTTCTCTTGAATATAGTTTGATGATATGATGATAACGCTGTTTGGATCCTCATTACAACAGAAAAACCATTTTTCTTCAAAAGTTCAGTTATTTCAGTATCATTATTTTTTTCTGGATTATATTCAACACTTAGTACACTGATGTATATCTCAGAAAAAGGAATTGTATTGAGGATGTCGAGTTCGTCTCCCTCTTGTTTCAAACTCAGAAAATCAATCTCGTTTTTACCGATGGCACGTAGCACAGAATATAGAGGAAGACACTGGCATTCCTTCTTGTAAAGTTTCGATGTCGCGTTAAAATCCTTCCGCATTCTGACATATCGAAACGATGATATTTCGCGTGTGAATGTTATCTGAAACATAATGCAGATAAAATTAAATATTAGGAAATAAAAAATACCTGATTTATGTAATCTAAACAAAGACGTCTTCGTGGGAGACTGACATCAAAAAGCAAAACTTTGGTCCAGTATGACACATTGATAACCCCTTACTGTGCGTTATTTCGCTTTGTGACATTATTTGTGTTACTAAATTTTAGAAAGTACATCAAGGCAGTACTGCACAGTGGATGAGGTGCTCGGCTTGTGACTGACAAGTTCCGGGTTCGACTTGACGAAGGCGTACCGGTGTTCTGTCTTTCGATTGAGAGTTAAAACTGAGGCACCGTATCATGGAAGGCGTGGTACGTAAAAGATCCCTCACCGCGTCGGATGGGTTCGTGCATCCTCGGTTCCCCATGGTATTTGCGCTACCGCTGAATATTCATACCATGGGGAACCGAGGATGGAGTTCGTGGCATAGGTCTAAATTTCTGTGCGATGCATCGGGGCACATGCCGTCACCATATACGTAAAAATAGTCGTGGAGTGAGTCTTTAGACAACTGTATTCTATCAAAAGAATATTGAATATAGCAATCGCATCCTCTCGAACCTTTCCGGCAAGCTCCGAAAAACAATCTCGAATGTATTACGAAACAGGGGATGTTAAAAATTCTGACAGGATGGCGGATTTCGATTATTGTATTCAATATTCTTCCGATAGAATTCAGTTTTGTAAAGATCCAAATAAGAAGCATATAGAAGAGTTGCGTTCTGTAAAAGCAAAATGAGCACTTTGGTTCTGTATTTATATGTTTCATCGTGGGCGCCGTCATGTTTAATCCACAATAATACATTCGAGGATGATTTTCCGAGTATGCGACGGAAAGGCCCGAGATAGTGCGATTGTGAATACAATAATTGAAATCCGCCATCTTGTGAGAATTGCTTACATCCAGGGTTTCGTAATACATTCGAGATTGATTTCCGAGCTTGCCGGAAAAGTCCAAGGAGGTGCGATTGGATTTTTTTGAGAATATGGCATGTTAGATCCTGTTCCACAAGCGATAGAATAATCCAAATGCTGAAACTGAGCACCACAAATTGTAAAGATTTTAAATACAGAAAATACCCCATCAAATTTTTAAACAGTTATATAAACTTATATATAACTAATTTGAAAAGCTAAATGCAAAAACGGGACATTCGTCTACGTGTGATATGCGTGTATCTTATGGATTAAGAACATAATTTCGATTGTGTAGACGTGTGTGTTAGAGAGAGAGAGAAAAAGATGGAGAGAGAGTGGTTGTTAAGAAGCGAGGTTAACGTACAGTAGGTTTAATATATAAATTATGATATTTTAGACATTTGGTCATTAGCATTGATTATGATTCTGATGGTCTTTATAGGGCATTGACCTTTGCTCAACATCTTTATGTAACATGTATGTATGTCCATGTAATGCATCTGAACAAAATCGAATGTACAGAGTGACAGTACTGTCCTTTTCTAACTTTAAATTTTTGTGATTTAAAGTGAGCACATGACTACTGTCCGCGCCACTCACTTTGTAAATCGAAAAATTTGGATTTTCACTTATTTATCTTTAAAATAGTTTTGCAAAATTAGTATCAATCGACAGATCTGGTTTAGTCGTAACTTTTGGTGTATGTTATATGTTTCTACGAAGAAGCATTCGTATTCTATAGGGAAAAATCATTTCAGATAGGGCGTTTTCTAGGTTAATTTTGACGTGACGTCGCCGATGTTTAACATTGAGTCTATGGGAAACTTGGCGACGTCACGTCAAAATTTAACATGAAAATCGCCCTATCTAAAATTGATTTTTTTCTATAAAATATGAATGCTTCTTCATACAGACATATAGCATACACCAAAAGTTACGACTAAACAAGATCTATCGAATGGTTTTGCCTTTTTGAAATTATTCTGAAGATGAATAATTGAAAATCCAGCTTTTCCAGTTTCCAGAGTGAGTGGCGCGGACAGTAGTAATGCTTTCAAAATGGTAAAGCAGTCATACACTGTTGATTTCACTGGTTACATTGCACATGTATTTAGATTTCAATGAGTTATTTTACCATTCTAGGAAATTTGAAAGGTGAAACACAAGCATTAACCAACAAAGATTGTCGGTTTTTCACATAAAGTCGCCTATACTTTGAAGGATCCATTTCTATGAGTATGCCATTCCAGCGTCGGTACTTCTCAAAAAATAGAGTGTTCGAATTGGTTTCTCCATCTGATGACCCAATATCTACGTAATACCCATTTTCCTACAAAAAAGATATATTGTTGTTGTTTAAACATCGTGTCAAAAACATTCATTCATACAACAGAACGCTCTAAATCAAATATTCAATTTACAATTCAGTATAGCATATTGATGCTACACATTTATTCATTGATTGTGTATGGCTGTATACCTTATCCTTTATTTCAACAGTGTAACCCGTATGAAAGATACAAAAGATATCTCGCTCAGCTGTATGACAAAACCTCCAGAGCCGTAAACAGATAAAAAGATAAAACACGAAGACGCTACAAAATATTTTGTTTTACCACAATATCGACTAAGATGGTGATATTGAAGCGATATCATTAAGAGCTTTTAACTGTTTCTGAATCCGATGAGGCAAAGTTATTGGAACATTTGTTTATACTAGATTGATTATTGTTTTACGTTTCTCCACGATTATTTCATGTATAAGATGACAGCATCTGCCTGATGCATCGCATAGAAATTTTTACCTTTGCAATGGACCCACCCGAAGCAGTGAGGGATCTTTTTCGTGGCACGCCTACCGTGACACGGAACCTCGGTTTTTACTGTCTCACCCGAATGACAGAAAACCGGTGTGTCAACGGCGGGAATCGAACCCGGGACCATTCGGTCACAAACAGAGCACCTCATTCAATGGGCAACACCGGCTTTCATTCTAGATCAAATACCACGGAGCATATATTAAATGACACAGAAAAGTAATAAGTATACGATAAATCAAATAATCACCGCCATTAACGACCATGTCATATTCGTATCAAACCAGGAAACCTCAATTTTACATAATCATGTACAATTTCGTCGTAATCGTGTTCGAAATCTGTCTCTTACTGAATGAAATTTCAAGAAGAACACCCCCCCTCCCCCCCAATTTTAGTAATAAAAGTTATATTTCTTTTTAAAATACGCAATTCTGATTATTTTTTATTGATTTTCTTGTATATAAATACAAATGCATTCGATATCAAGCGTGGATTCTGAAATTTTGTTGAGAGAGATCCACCTCCAACTCAACTTTGGATGTAAAATCAATGTTGTCACAATATATGTATCCAGAAAATTAAATATTTTTGTCGACCCTGAGTACCCGAAAGTACCTCGAATCCACCACTCCACGGCGCATTAGTACCCTTTACCTTATACTCCAGGAGACTATCCACCACGGGGGAAACTCCACCGGAATAATCCACTTGGTAGTTCTTGAATTTGTAGATTCTGGAATTGGGATTCTTGATCCAATAATTCCTTATCAGTTGAATTAATCTTGTATCATTCATGCCAACAGCCATCTGAGATAAATTCTTCATTTCTTCCATATAAGGAAATCTACGACTGATGGTTTGGTTAAGCATGTAGGGCACTAATACCTGTGGCAAGTCACAGCTATTTACCCGGGATTCAGTATCACTAGCTGGGGTATGTGTGCGTGATTTGGTCTGTGTGACGCGACTAAATTTCCTCAGGATGAATTCATTGGATCTGTCCCTTACTGATAGGTCTTTGTGGGGCTTCTTGCTGAACATGACTAATGTTAATGTGCTAATGAGAATTATGATCAAGAAGACTGTCACAGTTAGGGTAGTGGGGGGATTTCTTCTGGTCATCTTGCAATACGATCACAATCATCCGAGTTATAGTAATAACTTATGGATGTCACATTTCTACACAGAATATTCTTTTCATCTTTTCACATGGATGTGGGATAGACGATTCGCCTGTATTAACAGATAATGATTTGTAAAGACATATTATATTATATATTATAGATTTTTCTTGAAAATAAAGGCAAATAAAAAAAATAATGAATTTAAAAAAATAATTTTAAAAAAATCAATTAAACACAATAGATAAAAAAAGAAAATAAATAGATAAGTAAATAAACAAATAAAAATTAAAGCGTTATCAAATAACAAGAAACATCTTGTCCACAGCATTTCGGCCACTTGGCCTTATCAATTTAACCAGCAGATTTTGGGGGCGATGCAAATCCCTATTCTCTCTATCCGCTATCGATGCTAGGTTTGAATCCTTCACAAGGTACATCAGAAGGCCTGTCTATGTACCTAGGCAATGTGGTGGTCTTATGTGGATACTCTATGGCATCCACAACTATATGACTTTGGAAACCACCCGATAGATAAAATAACGTTGTGATGTTAAACAAACTTTGCAATGTTGAACTATTTTGTTTTGTTTGTATTTTAAGACATCCATTGTGGGTGTGGGTAGCCAAACGGGAGACGCTTACACGTCCTGGTGTCTTATTCACAAAGAAACTTAAGTAAGTGTAAAATTGAGACCTTTAATAATATCTGTTGTAAATATAAGAAGTGGTTAACAGTTTCTCTGTGACTTATCAGGCATACTATTCACAGAAAATCTTTCTACTAGTCCTTAGTGTTATGGCACATGCTATTATAGGTCTCGGGTTTTACACTTAGACTTAAGTTTCTTTGTGAATAAGACGCCTGGTCTCCAGGGCTCCATGGATGTTCATTGTGGTGAGCTGTAGTTTATACAGTAGTAGCAGCGCACTGGTAACGTTTGTGTTGTGTTTTCATAATTATGCTCGAAATGTTCATTATCCTGAAAATGTGTTTTGGTCAAATAGAATAAGGAGAAAATATTCACAATTCAATATTTCATGACGTGTACATGATACATGTAGGTTAAATCTCTCACAATGCCATATTATGATTAGAATTAAAACCTTAATCTGCTCCCTTTTATTAGCCCCTCCCCCCCCCCCCCAACCGGTAAAATCGGAGGGGACCATAGGCTTCCACTCTGTCCGTCAGTCTGTCGTTCTGTCTCCGTCTGTCTGTCACGCTAGTTTTCAGCACTTTTCTTGGTCATTATCACAGGAATCAATTTAAAACTTGGTAGCAAACTTCCACATGTGGAGTTACAGATCAAGTTCGACTATGGTCATGGTTTACCAACTTTTTCCGGAGTTTTTGCCCTTTGTTCAAAATCAGTTTTTCCCACTTTTCGTGGCCATGCTTACAGAAATCAATTTGAAACTTGGTAGCAAACTTCCCCACGAAGAGTTTCAAATCAAGTTCGACTTTGGTCATGGTTGACCTACTTTTTTCAAGAGTTCTTGTCCTTTGTTCAAAATCAGATTTCCGCACTTTTCTTGGGCATGCTTAGATTTCAAGCTGAAACTTGGTAGCAAGTTTCCCCATGAGGAGTCACAGATCAAGTTCGACTTTGGTCACGATTGACATTCTTTCTCCAGAGCCATTGCCCTTTGTTCAAAATCAGTAATGGATTTCTTGGAGCCGGTGTGGGACTTGTGTCGCTTTAGCAATACTCTCAGAATGCTTGTTTACTTCGTCACTTACAAAATAAATAAGAGAGTGAATCGCGGGTCTGATTTTAATCAGATTGCACAAAACTATTATTTAGCCATTGTAAATGCGTCTTCTCTTTGTTTAAGTATTGTCTATAAACTTTTGTTATATTTATCGGTTATCATCCTTAAATACTTTTAAAGTACTTACAAAGGGATAGTCGCTAAAACAGTAAAGACAACTGGGCAAAATTCAACACAGCGAGGTTTTATAAGATTTAACCTTGAAAAATGCATCAGTAAAGATAAATAAAAGATATAAATATGCTTCAACCATAAAATTAGATAGGAGAAGAGACATAAATCAACAGTTTACATGGGATATCATACCATGTAGTGTAGTATGTCGGCTAAGATTTATGCAGAATTAAGTTTTTACTCACTTAGTCATGTGCATCCTTGAATCCAAGTTCTTTACACTCGTTGTCATGTACAACCTTCAGTAGTGGCCTTTGTATTTTGTAATTGATTAATTATGAACAAGATGTTGCATAGTGGAAAGACATAAACGAATCGCAAATGTATACAATATAATCGATGTATTGTTCAAAGAGATTTGTTACAATAGACACATGTCTAAATACAGATAATATGTGATACAAGAGTGTGTGGTTGCTGCCTTTCAGTGGTATCGCACGAGACTTCCAGATAAATACAAGTGTAAAGTCAAACAGGATGTTTATGTGTGGCATTATTGCTCACCTGACATTTTGAGTACATAAAACTATCTAGAAAGAAATCCAAAGTTTTTGAATATAAAATTCACTCCAAAACAATCACATGTCCCCCTAGAACACTGCAATACATTTGGCTTGTCATTTTTAGCAGTTTATCTGATGTTTCTCCTCGCAAATGAAAAGTTATTTCAACGCCATACTGGATCTACTCCTGAGAAAATCTAGCTAATAAAATTTCATAATTAAGGGACCTTGAGAATTTTATTTCTTCTAAAATTCATCAAAATTTTCTCCTGATTTGAAGTGGATATTCATCGGTCCTAAACCTACCTACCTGATTGTCTGTCTGCCTGCCTGTCTGCATGCCTCCCTCCCTCCCTCCATACATACCTACCTACCTACATACCTACATACCTACCTACCTACCTACCTATCTACATACATACATACATACATACATACATACATACATACATACATACATACATACATACATACATACATACATACACACACACATACACACATACATACATACATGCATACATACATACATACATACATACATACATACATACATACATACATGCATACATACATACATACATACATACATACATACATACATACATACATACATACATACATACATACATACATACATACATACATACATACATACATACATACAAACATACACACACATACACACACACACACATACATACATACATACATACATACATACATACATACATACATACATACATACATACATACATACATACATACATACATACATACATACGCACACAGGCACGCACGCACCTTTACCTACCTACCTACCTATATTTATTTATTTAGCATTTCTTTTAAACTATATTCATCTCCTTGAAATCAAATTAAATACACAAAACTAATGCATTATAAGCAATATACAATGAAAATTCTAAGATTATACCTGAAAATGTGCACAAAGGAAGAAAATGACACACATATGTGTGAAAATAACTTAAGCAGAAAAGAGCTAACTTTATAAAATGGTTTGTCGATATCTGCTTTGTTTGCTGATTTGAAGAGGAAGTTTGTCATAAGTGATCACCGCTTGTGGCTTATCTTGATCTATGTTGTATCTACCCCTTGACGGATCTTTGCAAAATACAGCAAATCTTTGAGATTACCTTAGGTACTTTATCCCTTCCAAGTTTCATCAAAATTCCTTCTGTTGTTTTAGAGAATAAATTGAAAAAGTGAAAAGGTAACAAAAACCCGAACGATGGACGGTGTAACAGTTAAAAGTGACCCCGTTGAAAACTGACCCCCAGGTCAGTTTTCAATGTTAAAAACTGACCCGTGGGTCAGTTTTTAAAGCTAATTTTGGCCCAAAAGTCGTTGAAAATTGATGCAAGCCGTTAAAGTTTGACTCCCC
Source organism: Pteria penguin (assembly GCA_035048485.1). NCBI lineage: Eukaryota > Metazoa > Mollusca > Bivalvia > Pterioida > Pteriidae > Pteria > Pteria penguin. Next base: position 52,451,427 of record CM068581.1, read on the forward strand.
ATGGGGTCATTTTTCAACGACTTTTAATTTTATGTATAGCATTGAAATACAAGTTTCTATGGAAGTGTGGTGGACATACGGGATGTCTCTCACCATTCCACCTCACTCCCCCTTCCATATAACCTTTGCCTCCTCCTTCCATATCGGAGCGAATCGGGTTTTGCAACTGACACACATTGTGCATACCGAAAAAAGTTAATACATACAGGGGGTCAGATTTGTGGTATGGTGATGATTTTAAACTCGATTTGTATTTCTTAAATACTAGTACACTTTTTTCTCGGGAGAAAATCTATTTACTAGGCAGATTTTCCCGGGTGGGGGGCTATTTTGGGGAAAAGTATATACTATATTTTTTTGTCTTTAACTCAATATGCATATGGTCACTGGATCAAGTTAAAGACATCCACATCAAAGAAATCAGCAGATCCAGAACAAGAGCGAGGATCATAATTATGGGAGTCTGGACTTATGGTCAACCCCTCTTATTTTTTACTGAATACATTTTTTTTTCATTGATGGATGATTTGTTTTACATGCTTCACATATTCAGGGACTAGAAACTCTCACGACAAACGTATAGCATTTGGCATCGTAATTCAGCCCCTTTTGTATTTCAAAAATAACATCAACGTTTAAAATATACATATCTGTATCAGAACTTTACTAGTTCCCTTGATTTATTAAGTAATTATTTCATACACTTGCAAAATATACATGTATTCGATGATCACTCTCTTAAACGGCGAAACGACTTTTGAAAGGCATGCACCACTTAGAGTCTTAGTGTAGTAGCGTTTCCTTGACAACAAGATGTGGATAACAAATTGTTGAAGCGTGACGTCAAGTATAAGTATATAATTTATTTATTTATTTATTTATTTATTTTATTTATTTATTTATTTATTTATTTATTTATTTATTTATTTATTATTGTTTAATCGTATTATTTTCAGCGTCTTTTCGTCCTGAACAGACCACGTATAAAAAGTCGTGTCACCGTTTAAAGAACAGGTCAGTTGGAACAGTCATCTAAACGACGCTGTTCGTTCCGGTGTTCATCTGTCCAAAAGTCCTTTATGATTTAAATTCCTTGATACGCTTTATGTCATCTTTGAACAATTAATTACTGTATTTGTACGTAACTTAATTTTCACCCAAAATGTTGATGATAAGGTTTTAGATATACGCTGTATGAGCATATTCACAAATTAGCGTGATCTGTGATTGTCCTTCATGATGTCTTCACAAACATTTTTTTAGCGAAATCATTATTTAAAACACAAAGATCAGCACTTACTCCGCTTAATATGAATCCCGAGAAAATAAGTACAATCCAGTAAATATAAATTTGGTTATAATTACAAGAAAGTTCGATTTACGTCGAGTTTGGACATACTTTTACAGGTAATTTAAAGTGGTTATTCGAACTTTACTCGGATTTATAAAATGACAGATCATACTTAAATAAAAACATCGACAATTTACTCCCACCGAAAAGAAAATTCAGTGACACTGTTGTACTTTAAGTCGGTTACCGGACTTTTTGGGTAACGTGTGCTGTTTGCAAACAATCTTTCTTGAAATACATGTATTATCATTATGAAGTATATTTCATCTTTCAGAAAATTTGATAATTTGTGAATGAAGAGAATGCAAAGTGTTAAAGAAAAATAAATTCATAAATATTACCTTAGAGAGTGAAAAATGGAATAAACACTCTAGATTAATTGATTCTTGTTTAACATCACTACACGATTATTGCACGTATTTGGTAACGACTGCCTGATGCACATCTTTGCTGTCCAAGGCTGCTGGGAGAAGAGAGAATTGGTTTAGAGCCTTGGCTAGCGAAGATTTCTGTTGCATTGCATAGAAAATTATATCTTCGTAACGGACTTCTCCCGAAGCACTGAGGGATCTTTTACACTACCGTGACACGGGACATCGGTTTTCACAGTTTCATTCGAAAGACAGGAAATCGGTATGACCAGGGCGGGAATCGAACCCGGGACCTCTCGATCATAAAAAAAGACCCTTAACCACTGGACCACACAGGTTCTATACTCTAGATGTTGACCAAAAAAAACCAAACAAACAAAAACAACCCCCTCGCCCCCCCCCCCCCCCGCCATAAAAAAAACCCCACCACCACATTGACCTTCGCATCTCTTCGGTCAATATTTAATTTTCTTGTGAATATTATACAGTTATTGACTGGAATTGAGGGCGACATATTATCAATTTGACTCGAAAAAAAAAAGCCCACCACTTTTCAGAGGCCGAATTTTCTAACAATTCTTTAGACCGCTTGATATCAACCGTAACTGGACTTCTTTTTATAGAATTTATTAAAAAAAATTTCGAGATATCTGCTGAACAAAGACATTTTATAGGTTATTAAAGTGATTCTTTATCAACATTAAAATATTATCCCATTGAAAGTGTACCTAACTAAGTAAATGTATCGTAAAAAGGAGATTTTCTCGACTTGGGGTCGTTTATTAATGTTGAAATTTGACCCTACCTCTATAATGACTGCTTTTCAAGCTCTTTTGACTTACTATTGAATAATCAAACGTGCTATATTATAAACAGGAGTTCAAGCTTTTTTTATATGGAGTCATTAATTAATGTAAAAATATGAACCCCAACCCCCCTCTCCCCTATTCCTTTGCTATGTCAATGCACAGGCACGGTGCTACATGAGGAGTGTCTTTTTTAAATTATCCCCCTCCCTCTTTTATATATCGTCTCGTTCCCCTTTGGAAAAACTATCACTCTTATTCAACAAAAACATGCAGTGTATTTATCTAAATACGTGTGTTTTAGTATAGGTACGGAGATTTTCTTGATATGGGGTCGTTTTTAATGTTGAAATTTGACACTACCTCTAATAACCAGATTTAATGTCTATTTTACTTACCACTGAATGATCGAAACAGGTATTCGAAGCTTTTTTTCATATGGAGACATTAATTAATGTTGAAATATGACCCCTTTGAAGCATTAGTTCTCTTAAACTATACGTGTAAATGGATCGAAATTTGCATCATACTCTACATAAGATGTCATTATCCAACGTATAATTTAAACCATTCTGTAGCTGACCTGTTTGCAGACAGGAAGTACACAGTATGAATTGCATTTTAATAGTACAAGGGAGCATTATACACAAGGGTAATTTTTAACCTTAAAATATGACCCACCATTGCGGGTCAGTTTTCAACGAGGGTCACATTTTCACGCGAGGGTCACTTATTCACGCGTATGTGGGGTCATTAAATAACGGACCGAGTCAATTTTCAACGTTAAAAATCGACCCTTAAACCGTTGAAAATTGACCCGTGGGTCAGTTGTCAACGGGGGTCACCTTTTAATGTTACAACGGCACGCAGCAACTTGTCACTTATCGTCACGTGATTGTATAAGGAAGTCCAAGAAAACATGCCTGGATAGAGTCAACGGGTCTTTTTATGCCATTTTTATGTAAGATCGCATATAGCGTTTGGGTTGTCCGTCTGTCTGTCATTTCGTTCGTTCCGGCCCACTTTCAATAAAGAGGCATAACATTTTAATTGTAGGTGATAGGGAGTTCATATTTCACATGTGTCATATATTTCTTTTAGTACAATAATATTTTACATACTGACCTTGACCTGGGATACTTTTCTACTAGAATAAGAAATTTTGACTTTATGACCTTGCCCTTAGAGTTTGGGGAAACAAGTTCTTGCTATAACTTTTGGATGGTATGTGATAGGACTTTAAAATATTTCACATTCGTATTTCTTGTGACAAGACTTTTATCTCGTTTCATAATTATTTTTTTCACCTAGCTCTTGGTCTTTACCGTGACCTTTGACTTACATTTTAAAAACTTTAACATTGGTTATAACTTTGAGTTGTAACAGATAAGGCTTTCCACGTGTGTATTTCTTGTGATAGGACCTTATAATTCCGTCGGCACGTTAATTTTTGATCTTGAGAACTTGACCGTGACGTTTTCCCTACATTTAAAAATCGGTAACATTGGTTAGAACTTTTGATTCATAAGAGGCAGGGCTTTCATATTTCACATGTATATTCCCATAAAGTGGGGTGTAATGAAAGTATAGGACATTGCAAAATTGCCCTGTTTGGACTTTGTTACCACCAGCCGCGAGGACATTCGTGTTTCACAAACATAAGATTCCTTCCGCATGTATATATCAAAGTTTCACTAAGTTTTCTGTGACAGAACACCGTCAAATTAACCACAAGATGTCAAAAAAGTGTCTCATTTTGAGAGAGAGAGAGAGAGAGAGAGAGAGAGAGAGAGAGAGAGAGAGAGAGAGAGAGAGAGATGGTTCATTTGTGTTCTATGTCCTTTCAAACAAATTATATTGTTAAATCATGCGAGCGCTCCATGCAATATTGATTCGTGATATCTAGAATATAACCTGATACCACGTTTGAGAAAATCTAGACTCGTTGTAAACTCGTTCCTCTTTTTCAGACATTTGTCACCGTATAAGTTCACGTAATCCGTGACAATAATATTGGGTGGATTTTGGGTATCCTGTCAATAACAGATAATAATATTTTCGCACATGCAACGATATCTTTAATCTCATTACACATGTATTCATCATGAAGCAAAATCTCGGGTTGAAAGCTAGGAATTCCAGTTGATTTGATGCATTGAAAGTTTAGTATACTTCTAAATTATCTACATTTCATTTCCAAATGTCGTTAATTTCTTTATATATTTTTAAAATGTCAAAAACGGTGTAAAGAAATTGAAAACAGATTTAAAAAAAAAAAAGATTTTGTGCGAAATATTCCTGCAACGATACGGCCGTTTCGAAAGAAAGATAACTCTTGTATAAGTTTGACCAATCAAGTGTTCCACTTTTTGCTGTTCGGGAAATTCGGATGATTGCGGTTGCACTTAACTGCTTATATAATTTATTATTGTTTTTTCGTATTTCAGATTTAAATCAGGTATGATAATAGTGTAAACTTCTGTGTACTGTTCGAATATCCTCTGACTTGGTAGGTTATTGTGAAGTAACTCATATCACATGATTTTACATTTTTCTGTGATTGCCTGGTTTCTCATTGCTGTATTGTTGCATTGATAGAGTGGTATCCGATGCCAATAGACGATCTTCATATTTTACATGATATAAGCGGCCCAAGACTCGACATGCAACTCTTTGTCAGGATTTTAATTTTGACGGTATTGCTTAAATTGTGACGTCATTATCTAGTTCTTTACGTCAAAATGAAAACCCGGCAAAAAGTAACATGTCGGGTCTTGGGCCACTTATATCATGTAAAATTTGAAGATGATCTATTCTTTCAATACTAGTACCACTAGAGTGGCTACAGTAGACTAGTTGCAAGTATCGTATTTACTCAAATATAATACGCACCCCTAAAAATGACCTCGAAAATCATGAAAAAACGTCTAACTCCGTGTATAATATGCAGGGGAAAAATCCAAAACAAGATGTCAGTTTCATGTTGAAACAGCAAGACTGCGAGCTGAATTTGCCTTGCCGTATACCTTTTAGATCTACAGTGTAATTGCTTAACGTGTATTATTATCAAAAGCGGCACAGAATGACCAGTCTTTATTCATCGTGTGATATCAATGCTTTTCTCTCTTTCAATTCATTTACATTCAAACTCACATAGACTTCAAATGTCTTAACTAGTACCCTAGTCCCAAACGATCGCTTCATTTTTTTCTCTCTCGTTAGAATGAACGTGCGTGTCTACTATACTACGTAAGCTTTACGTGGAGGTCGCATATGTTTGTGAAGACAAAATATATAAAAGAATAAATAAATGAGTGTTATCTAAACTGACAATGCTCGTGCCGTTACAGTCAAGTAGTTTCACCTGTTGCGTAATTATGGATTAACCAATCATGGATAAATCATTATATCACCCTACAATCTGCTAATCAGAAACACAGTGCAAGTATTCTATCGTGTTCATTGAATGGCACACTGTAGACATTACTCCTGTTAACGCCTTGGGCATTCAATACTACGGGAAGCAGACATTATACAGACAATAGATATATCTTAGGCTTCATGGGTTTGATTGACGGCTTTATATAGATACTTTAACAGACACAGGCACCCCTTTTAATCCACCACTGAAGCTTAAAAGTGTGGAAAAAAAGTACCAGATTTCTAACCCTATGTATAATATGCAGTGAGAAAATGAGGGAGCAAAAAAAAGTGGGTATTATATTCGAGTAAATATGGTAGTCAGGTAGTGGGCCTATATGAATGATAGGCCATCATATGGCCATAGTTCTCGAAGTCAGCATGACATCACAATAAGATCTAAATTAAGGTAATCTCCGAAACATTCCGAGGATGACCTGGGGGATAAAGTTGGTGTTTATCATAGACCGTAATGCAACTAGGCCGAATTATATTTGGAGCACAAGAGCTAAATAAGTCTTTTAACTTAATTCTGAAATTCATTGAGGAATCTCACAACAATTGACTCCCTTTCCTTCTTCGGATTTTATATGAACGCAGTTTGCAAGAATGAGATTTCAAAATATCGGATTCTTCATAGAATGTGATGATATATCCCTAACAGATATGATGCAAATTGAGTTATGTGACCAGTCTGACTTTGAGAATACGGAATATTGCAACTACAGGCGCACTTTGTGATTATTATTAACTCGTGTCAAATTTGCTGGTTTGTTTATATTTGTAGTCAGAATCATTCCCATGTTTGCGTAATTGCATCTTGGAAGCAGAATCAAACAAGTGGATGATTCAGACTATATATAAACAAAACGGCAATTTGACACAGGTTGGGAAAAAATGTGCATGGAGCATTCAGACAACTGATCAGGGGATACATGTAAGTTATTATTTCTGATTGTTTGCTTAATGTTTATATATGTTAGATATTTGCTCCATTTGATGCCGAAATGTGTAGAATTGTGCCCTCCATTCCATTTATCAAAATTGCAAGTTTATGCAATGTAAAGAATTGTGGCCCTATCATTCATATCAGGCCACTACTTGTGGCTATACCGTAAACTAGTTTCTAAATTAATGTCAATTCATACTTTTAACATCTTAGGGTGTTAAAAGATTCTAGAGAAAAATCTTATTACTAATATACGTATATATACACATTACACAATTATCCTAATCTTTTAAATATTTGGGAAGTGTGTCAGATTTGTAAGACTAATTTGAACATAACACCCCAATCATGTTCACGTGTAAATATCAGCTCAAATAAGAAATACTGGGTTGTAAGGTGGCATCTGCAAGAATCAGTGATGATGATAGTAGTATGTATGAATATCAATTTGACATAACAATGATTAAAAACTGTTAAAAAGATATAATAATTGGCCGTGCACGTTTGGAGAGAGTTGTCGAAAAAAATACATATTTTCTGATTCTATGGAAAAGAAGTGGTGTTGTAAGCTAACAGAGATTTGATAGTAACCTACTACAATAGCTTGTGGGAAAGCTTATATTTAGTAAATTTGAAGTATGCACAGGATTGACCCCTTGTTCCTGTAGCCAATTTTCTATGGACTGGGGTGTTAAAAGTAGGTTATGTACATGTACACGTATAAGACCATGCTGTTGAAAATAGGAACTTTGCCGATTTATATAGTCTACTTTTAGCACCCAATTAGCGGAATTAATGGCAATTTTCTATTAACTGGGGTGTTAAAAGTAGGTTATGTACATTTATAAGGCAATGATGTTGAAATTAGGAACTTTGTCACCTTATATATAGTCTACTTCTAGCACCCTGTAAACGAAATAAATGGCAATAAACAATGGACTGGGATGCTAAAAGTAGACTATATATAGTGCGACGATGTTGAAAATAGGATCTTTATCGCCATATGTATATACATGTACATGTAGTCAACATTTAACACTCCATTAACTGAATAAATGACAATTTTCTATGGACTCTGTCCTGAAAGGGTTTCTTTTTGGTGAGGTGTAAAGAAAAAAGAGGCTTGGTATTTTTGGGGTAATACTAAAGAAAATAGACATTAAAATTACAAAATGACGTGTCTCATTAACTGTGTTTAGAGGAGTAAGTTGCCAAAGGATTTCAACATGTAAAAGAATATTGCAAAAAATTTTAACACTTCAGGGTGCTAAAAGTAGAGATTTCCAAATTAATCTATTATGAGATTCTTGCATATGGCTGTTTACTATGTTGTATACTGTGGCAAGTGGCAGCATGATAATTTACAACAACATAGTATGGTAATTGGCCATATGCAAGAATCTCAGGTAATTATTACAGTACATGTACTATCATTCTGAAAAGGATCGTCTGATTGTAATTCATTTAAAATAGAGGCCCCTTAAAATAGATAACTGAGTTAAATTCTCAGATGTGTTACAAATCAAATGTCTCTTGTGATGTGCCTTCTCTAGACATTTTTGGAAGACAGAAAGCCATCCATACAGTACAGTCCAGGTGGAACTTAATTGGCCCACTGGTCACAGTAGGCATTTTTAGAGTGGGCATTAAGAATGTCCACTGGACACAGTGGACATTCTTGTAAGAGCCAGTTAGAATTAACATACAGGTAAGTGGACAGCTTGATAGCTCAGGTAAATGTCCAGTCCTAATTCCCACTGAGATTTCAGGTGGACTGCACACTGTGGACAGTGGGCATTCAAAGTTCCACCAGGACTGTTCTATATGTTACAATAATTCATTACAGAAGTTTAATGTTTGACCAGGTAAATATCATCTGTTACATGTCTACATGTCTACCATCTGAAAGTCAATAAATGTAAATGAACATCATTAACATTTACTCTATAATTTGAACTGAAAAAATCATGATTTCATAGGGCAAGCAACTTATTTAAACCATTTACATTTATATAAAGATTAATGACATTGTCGCATAGAATAAAGGTCAGTAACACAGTGAAGAGGAAGATATTTCCTGTTACGTCAGCAATGCCCTTTAAGGTTCTGAATTTAGTTCTTCACACCTTTTGTGAGAGAAAGGATGGGAGTATAAAGGTTTTCAGTATACTTTGGTTTTTGTACTGGATTCTTCTGAAATAAAGAATGAATTCAGAATTTTGTTACATATATTGATTTAAAATTTATTTCAAACTCCAAGTACTTCTAGATCTGACATTACATGCCCTTTAATTACAGTTAGTATATCATCTGATATATTTACAACATCGCAATTCAGTATTTGTTATAAGGACTCTGAGATGCAAAAAGAGTTGAAAATATAAATACTGTCATAGGAACATTTACATGTATAATGACTTGCACTGTCTGAAGAGATGTTCTTGGAGATGTTAGAATTAACAAGAACATAAAACAGTAGAACTTGCATAGAATACAATCACTTGCACCATCCAGGAGATGTTCTTAGAAATGTTAAAATTAACAAGAACATAAAACAATACTTACACAGAAATTCATGTAACACTTATAACCAAATACATGTGTAATGATAGCTGTTATGTTTTCTTAATAGTCACTAACAGTTGATATAATTGTTTAGACCATATAAAAAAATTCCTAGATTCTCATCCCCCCTCTGCCACCGAATTTTCATGCCTGCCCCAATTTTTTTTTGTTTTTAATTACATTTTGAAAATTATGTAGTGGACCGGAAATATCCTACATGCCTTGTCTGTTTCTGTGATAGATGTATGAGATTTTGTTGAATTTGTGATTTTGTGTTATTGTTATATTGACAGGAAGTCAAATAAAAAACTATGAATCTTATCTGTGTTATTATTAAGGTCAATTTAGTCATATTCATTGTCCAGTTGTATCTTAGAGAAAAATAAAACCTAAAATTTGCCTCCCCCCCCCCCCCCATCCCAATGTTTTTGAAAACTTGGATGAAAATCTAGCAATTTTTGTGTTATGGTCATATGAAAATTGAGGTATCGCCAGGTCCAATTTTAGTCACGCCTTTTACGTGGTTTCAATGTGACCTCACATTTAAAATTATGTTTGACGGGCCATTTATTTATGATGCCATAATGAAAAAAGTGTGCCAAAAGGTGTGATGTCAGGCATTTTACAATCGGTCAATTCTGAAGAAAAGTTTGAAATCAAAATTCAATGATACAAGTGTTGAGTATTATAAATTCCAGTAATAGGAATTATTTTGTGCTCTTTTGAATATTTATCTAGTAAGATAACAAGGAAATAAAACAATTTTCAATTCAACTTTAAAATTTATTTGTTAGAAACAAACATTGCTGTATATTAAAGAGCCCTCTACAGGAAATACTGCTTAACAAAGTGTCCCTTTGATGGAGGAATTTGTGTGCCCTTATATAATCCTTGATTTAACAGTACAGTCCCATGGCTGACCTGGCATGTGCGGATCCAGAAATTTTTGTCAGAGGGGGTCCAACCAAAAAAGGTAAATTTTTCTTTTAGACAAGGGGGGTTCAACCCCAAAAATGCCCAAATATGACCTTTTTTTGGTAAAATTTTCCAATGCCAAGGGGGGGGGGGTGTCCAGACCCCCAGTACCCCCTCTGTATCCGCACATGCTTGGAGTAGGCATTTGATAATTTTAGTATGGTTGACCACTTTTCAAGCTCTGTTTTCCCTGATTTATAGTAAAACCAGTGTCTGTTACAAATGGACGCTGCCACAAATTAAACATGTTGATGTAATATCCAGTTTTAATTAAAGATTATTTGATTTGTGGGTTCATGTTAATAAAGAGAATTTTAATCTATATTGTAGAGAGACAGAAAATGATGATCAGTTGATGGAGATGTCATACATGGTCTGATTTTAGTGGAGCCACTAAAATAAAATGAATGAACAACATACACAGGTATATGGCAAGTTGTCTTAATTGGCATAGAGAAACCAAAATTATAAATGTTATGTTCTCCTCATAGTTACATATCATACACCTCAATCTGCCAGTTAAGGTCCTACATGTTTGTTAGTCTCACTCTGCCACATCCATAATGCCAAATCAGGGAAATGAACGATCACCTATTTATGTGAGGACTACTTAGTGAAGGTAAGTTGGTGTGGCCTTGTGGATGAGGTACTCGGCTCTTGACCTACAGGTCCTGAGTTCCATTCCTGCCTTGGGCACACCTGTGTTCTGTCTTTCGGATGAGACAGTAAAAACCGAGGTCCGGTGTCACGGTAGGCGTGGCACTAAAAGATCTCTCACTGCTTCAGGTGGGTCGGTTTCAAAGGTAGAAATTTCTATGCAATGCATCAGACAGGTGCTTTCACCATATACGTGAAATATCTGTGGAGTGACGTAAAACAATAATCAATCAATCAATCAATCTCAGTATAGGTAAATTATTGTGGAATAAGCATTGACCCAAGCCAAGATGATGAAATGAACATTGTTTGGTGAAGTAAGTTTAACAGGGTAATTAAATAATTCATTACTAATTCAGATCACTGACCAGGACTTTTGTTCTGAATAGTTACATAGCCTAAACAGTCTCTTTGTCTATAGTCTTTAAATAAGGACATGAATGGACTTTTGAATTTTTTCTAGAGGGGCTTTTTATGAAGTTAAGAATCCACAGACTTTTTGTTTTGTGATAAAACCATGAAAAATTTTAACTCCCCTTAGTGTGTTAAACGTTACATCTATACGGTTGTTTAGTGATCTAAGGTATCGGAGAATTTGGATGAAACCACTGTCTGTCTGATACACTACCTTGATAAGAAGTGGAAGAATTGAACCCCCAGCTTTAAAAAGCTGAAAGGCTCCACACAGCATTGTAAGTCAATCAGCCACCAAGGTCTTTTTTTCTTGGTTAACAGTTAAAAAGGATTTGAAGGACTTAAAGGACAGTAAAAGAAAATTTGCAACAGAATGTAAAATATGGAAGCAAAATGTGTCATGTGACTGTACTGCTAAAAACAATGGATGTTCATGGATTCCTGAAAATCTGAGGCGAGACTAGGTGCTTGGGAGAAGAAAGTGTCTCCAGTTTGGCTAGCCACATCCATTACGAAGGCCCAAAGTATACAGACGGTGCTAGAATATTGCAACATTGCATGTGTGAAATGAAATTTGATCCACACTTTATAGAAAGTGCTACAGATACATCACATCAGAATAGGGGTGTAATAACACTTAGGTCAAAGCCAACACAGGAATTGTGATCAGATGGTTTATGTACATGTGTAATTGTTTTGATTGGTAGGTACAGCAGTGGTTAGAGAAGGTGTTTGCGGGAGCAGATATCCCAGAGTATGAAGTCAACAAATCAACAGTAGAGACTCTCAATAATCTAATGAAGAAAAATGAGCAGATGGACAGCTATACTCAACTACTGATAGAAGATAACAGGCAAAAGTCTCAAGAATATAGATCTGAAGGTAAAATATAATGTTCTCAGTTATTTTGAAAATAGATAAAAGGAACACTATCATTAAAGCTGTATGACTTGACTCTTAATAAATTTCTGTGCATTGATCTTATATAATACTCAAAAGTAAAACCATGTCTCCATATTGTCAGATCCCCTCCCCAAAAGACACAATCCCTCTCTAAATCACATTATATGGATACAAATGTTTATCATCAGAATCATTAAAATTCACAAAGAAAGCAGTTCCAAACATTGCATTTATTGGGAATTCTGAGATGCATGGTAAAATTTACAAAATTGGTCTATAAAATAAATATTTAGGTCAAAAGACAAAATAATAGTGTCAGAATATATTCTTCTATGCCTAAAAATGACTGTAATATGAAAAATTTAAAAGTAAGTCATACATCTTTTTACAAGCTCACGAAAGTGCATGTATTGAAATGGTGTTAAATTTGCATTCTAACAGGGTTGATAACTCCCAATATAAATTCGGTTTTGTCTACACTGAATTTCATTTCCCTTTTTTAGAATCATTTTATTCCTTTGACCTTTTTTGGGATTCCCTACATGTTCTGTTTACTTATTATATGCATGAGTGCCTCCATTTCAATTTACTTTCCTTCGTGTATTCAATTTTGACCCTGCACAAATGGAACTGACCTAGTTACCAGTAGAATACTCATTATTTAGCAAGTTTTTGATAATCATCTCAAATAAGTCCAATTAAGTCACAATTGACTCTTCCATTTACGCTTGAAATTTTGTAAAATTAGATGACGTCACAATGCTTTAAAGCTCGGTCATACCTCGAACAAACATTGAAAATGTATTGTGACGTCAAGAAATTCGACAAATAATCTGTGAAATGGAAGAGTCAATTTAGAGGACTTCATTAGCAGATAATCTCTGCAGTAGAATGAAAATATGTATTTCTGAAACACGTAAAAGTAATTCTTCTTTCTAAACCGACATCGTTATAAAGATTTTATCTTAGAAAGATGAACCAAAAGTTTGCCTATGATTCCCCTGTACCGGTATGTCTGTAGTACATTTAAAAGCACAAAGTATGATTATAGAGAGTAGAGAGATGCATATATACATGTATATGTATATGTATATGTATTCAAGCTTAAATGATGAATATATATTGATTATATAAAGATTTGAGCACTCTGTGACTTAGAATTTGCAGACGTTAATTTAATTTTTACGTGTATTTCATGTGGTGGTTGAGTTGAGTTATATATTTTTACACCTTTCAGCTAATCGGCTGAAGAATACTTTGAAACATGTTAACTTGACCCTGGATAGTCTATCAAAGCCAGGAGTGACCAACCTCAGGACATTGGCTAGTTTAGCCCTTCATTTAAATACAAAAGATTCCACAACAACCAGGTAATGTAGCCAGAACTTTGATACACTACCACACAAGCAGGCTATTCAATATGCAGGTATAATATCAATATTGCAGGTATGTACAAGGGTTATAGCATTGAAACTTGGCAGTCCTTAAGAAAAAAAAATCCAATGAAATAAAAAAAAAACCCAAAAAACTAAATAACTTTATCTTAATTGCTTTATTTCATATGATTTTTTCCATGAAGCAATATCATTTGTAAGTTAGATACCTTTCTCTGCCATACCCCCAATATTAATATCACACATGTGTATTGAATAGTTTAACTGTGCACTACCCTAAAAATGTAAATGTTGGTAAAGCTTGAATAAAACTGCTATAAAATGGATGAGAGTCTTTCTCTTTTTGGACAAGAAGCCAGGCCATTTGGTAGTTTCGATTAATAAACAGCTTCAAAGGATGTCTGACAAAATGTCAGCAGTTGATTTATTACTACAGTGCAGTCTAGGGTTTTTGAAAATTACAAAACACAGTGGGAAAATTAAAAAAAAAAAAAACGTTGTGATTTTCAGAGTGGGAATTTACCTATAAAGGTATTCCACTTACCTATGTAGACTTTCTGGTAGATGAAAATACATTGTAGACTGTAAATATTAGTTTCCGGATGATAATAGAATGATTGATTATTGTTTTTTTATGTCACTCCACAATTATTTCACATATATGGTGATGGCATCTGACTGATGCAATGCATAGAAATTTATACCTAAGCAGTTAGGGATTTTTGGTTGGAATTGCGTAGCAATTCCAGACCCTAGTCGTTTCAATAAGCTGTGGAGAATGCGTGGAACGCAGAAAATACCTCCTCGTGTATAAATAGTGCGTCGATATTTAGAAAAAGCGTGATTAGATTTACGTTCAGTACTTATAATTCATATTGTACGAGTCAATACAAGATAAGTTTGATCAGATGAGAAAATAGATGTGCCGTTATTCCATCGATTTAGACGAGTTATATTCATGCGCTGGAGGACATGCAGTCTTTCCGAATACTCGACGGAAAGTCCCGAAAAAGTACGATTGACATTATTGTGTAGCTGTGCCGTAATTTAAGAAGTACACTACTAGTCCGTACTAGTATCCGTTGTATTATAATTAATAAAACTATCGCTTCTTTTTATAGCAGTGGAATTCGAAGTGCTCTACAATCTTCTCGTCACAACGATAAACAAACGTCTCGGTAGTTGTTGATATGTAATGCTACTAAAAATAGCCAGTTATTTATAGATCTCCACGTGTAAACGTGGTTTTCCCCAAATGTACATGTACAGCGGGAGACTGTCCAGATTGTTAATTTGACACTACTGTCAATATCAAAAGTGATGAGAGAATGAGATAACTATATAGTACGAGACAGAGACATACAGGGGCGGAGTCGTTGTTTATATGAAAACGAGCACCTGTGCGCAGACTGTGTTTTTGTCAATACTGATCCTAAACACTTCACGCTTGGTGTGTGATCTCTTGGTGGATCATGACTTTATTACCTTTGATGTACTTGACCATGCAATTCCGACCTTGAGGACTTTCAAGTCCTTTCATTTTACTGTTACCTTGGTTTTAACTGTCTAATCGGAAGGACAGGACACCATTGTGCTCATGTTGGGAGTTGAGCTCGAGACCTTTCACTCACGAGCCAAGCACTTCATTCACTGAACCACACTGGCTTTTTCAGATGATATTTCAAGTACTTTCCATGGTATTACTTATCAAGAGGGGAAGAACCTTATTGAATTTATGGTCAAAAGGTCAAAGGTCAAGATAGAAAAGACTGAAATTATTGGTGTCCAGGTGATTTTTATATATTATCATATATCATTAACATATTTTACAGGTCAAGTAAAAAGGAAGGATGCCTATATATTTGAGGGTCAATTTGTGAAGGTCACTACTGGTAATATTTATAGGAGTTATGGCCCTTGAAACATAATTTAGGAAAACTTTGTTGCTGCTATGAAATAAACCCACAATAGGGGCATATGCTTTATTTTAAAGAAATGTTTATTGCAATGATTACTTAGTAACTATTTTCTTGCCAAATAATACCTAGCTTTCAATTAATATTTCTTGTTTATTTCCAGTTATTTGCTTGCCATGTCAAAGCTTCAGGACGATCTTTTTAAAATAAGAGAAGACAGGAAAGAAGAACAGCGAAAAATAGATAAACTGTCAGAGAAATCTAGAACAGCATTGTTGAAATTGAGTAGTTTACAAAGGTAATGTACAGAAAATACTAAGAAAACAAAATCTTAGGCCTGTATATAAAATATCTATTTGAATGAGTGTGAATGAGGTGTGAGTTGCAAAGCTCTGAATTTGATATGAGATGGGCGTGTGCAAAAAACTTGAGAATTCTAGAATCTGAGATAACGAAGTTTGTTTGTCTGCTGAACACCCATATATATTGGTCCCTAAACTTATCCCTTCATTTCTATTGTAATATGTATTCTAAGTTGTGTGTGTTGTGAGTAATGTTCACCTCTATTTGATGTATGTGAATATATCATGATGCTGAGGTATACAAGGTCGATTTTTTGAAGACAATTACAGTGACAACACTATGTGAACTCCGTAGCCAGAACTTGGAAGTTTTACATTGATAAAAAGCCTAGTGATGTCACTTATTTCAGAATTCTCAGTGACATTGTCAGCACTGTGTTGTTTGCTGAACCTGATGTTCTTGACACTAGATATAAATTGATATACCTTAACTTTCCTTTGTCTCCATGAAAAGAAACACATATACATACTTAAAAATAAATTGGGGTCATGGTATGTTATGCTATCTAGATTTCTCTTGATTTTAAACTGATTGTGCTATATGAATTTACTTGAACTAAAGTTCAATTTATAATACTGGTACACTGCACAAGTGTAAAGGTGTAAAATTGATATTGGGATTCGTCCTATCATGCCCCAGTGCGATCTCTTTAACGGAGGCCAACTCTCTGTTTTGTGTCATAAAGTCAGGTGTTTTACAAATGTGCATATGTCTCACAGATTTTGGTGATAGACCATAACGTTACTTTCTTTTAAATCTTATGCATACCATTAGAAGAATATCAACACTTTCTACAAAAGACATAAACCAGGGCCAATCTTGCTTAGAGATTAAGCAATTAGCCTGCAAGAACCTTATAATAACTTACCATGCATACTTCCTGTATTGGTTACAAGTGTAAGCTCTCTATGCACACAATCTAGGTTTGATTCCTAGACTCTGCCAGTATGTCTCAAAGTTTTGTTTCTTCCTGCTACAATGTCACAATGTGACTGGAAAATTGTTAATAGATGAAAGTAGTGTAAATTCCCAACAAATCGAAATTTATCACTCCGCTGTTTGTAATTACTCCATATATACATAAACAAGTCTGTAAACATGAAACTTATTTTGCATCTTCTTTAAAATTGTAAATAATATTTATTCACTGGATTGTAAAGCGAATTTGTTCTATTAATACGCAATGTCTGTCTGTCCGTCCAGCATCAACTATTTCCATTTAGCTTGATCTCTTGCATATCATTAAAGATACTTACTGGCACGTCATACTTGGTGGGTTTGTAGTCAATGATAAAGTTCTTCCAGAGTGATGTAAAATTTTGGTGATTTTGATCTTGAGTTCACACTTCAGTAAACACATCTTAATTGATGTATTTGTTGACTTTGACCTTGATCTCACACTTCAGTAAACACAGATACTTGATCTCTTGCATATCACTAATTAAAGTAGGTGGGTTTGTAGACCTTGATAAATTCTTCTCAGCTATGACAAAAGTGACTTTGACATTGATTTCATGGTTCTGTGAACACAGACAAATTTTGCATTTAGCTTGATCTCTTGAATACCCTTTTTGAAACTTATATCAGTCTTGATTGGTTTGTAAACATTGACAAGTTCTTCTTGACTGACACAGAATTTGGTGACCTTGATGCACACTTCACTGAACACAGAATGATTTTGCATTTGCAATTCTGTGGCTGTTATAAAAATTGTTCAAAACTCCCACAGCTTTTTAGAAGTAGAAACACCTTTAAATAAGACATCAAGTGGACAAAATTTGACAAAAGAGGTCTTGATATCAATGGCTTCTGCTTTCTTATCTGGCTATACTGTCTTTGACAGTTTCTTGTCTTATCTTTAATTGTTCATGAAAAATATTGGACCCTTGTGCCTGTCTACCTCCTTATAATGTGAAGTTGATTTTTGACTGGATTGCAAAGCAATTCCGGTCTATGAATTGGCGAAATCCATCTGTCCGTCCATCCGTCCGTCCAAACAGCGTCAACATTTTGCGTTTAGCATTTGCGTTTAGCTTGGTTTCTTTCATACCCTAAAGGGTACTAATGTCAAAGTTGGTAGGTTTGTAGATACTTGAATGTTCTATCCAATCAATATAAAAATTTAGTGACCTTGACTTCACGCTTCAGTGAACACACACTGTTTTTTGCCTTTAGGGTGACCACTTGCATACATTTATTGTTAATGCAAAGCAATTCCGGTCTATAAATTGGCAAAATCTGTCCGTCTGTCCGTCCTGCGTCAACATTTTGCGTTTAGCATTTGCAATCCGGTCATTCCGTCCTATACGGTTTCTTGTTTATCCTCAAATTCAACAAAGTTCCTCGATCTTGCTAAGAACAAATACATTTGAAAAAATTAAGGTGTGTAAGGTTAATACAAAATAGTGTGACCAATACACCCACACATGCATATGCACACACATCTATACACACTCAAACATACATGCAATAATCGATAGTAATAGATCCCCCAGGAGTATTGTCATGAGGAAGATAATTATGAAAATGGTGATTTATATGAAAATGGTGATTAATATGAAAATGGTGATTTGAAAGACAATGTAATGATGTAAATTAAAATTCATGTGAACTTTGTGTTATATTTTTTGATCAATAACATTTTAATGTTATAGACATATTTTGACAAAATTTAATGTTATGAAAAGTCTGTGAGGTCATGAACAGAATGTGGTTAGAAATATGATTATTAGATTGTTTTTATATGGTTTGGGGCAGTGCACACTTCATTATTTGTGAAGCAGATTGTAAAGAGGTTTGTTCTATCGAAAAGCAAATTATCACTTCATAAATGGAAAAAAAATGGAAAAAAAAAATCCTCATAATTTTATCAGTGTCTTATAAGATTAAGTTTAATGAAGAGTTATTAGAAGTGTCTCACATGCCAAGAGCACAAATTTATCTGTTGACAATGTTTATGCACTACATGGAAATAATTTCATGCAATTTTCTGTAGATCCCTAAGTTTATTCAAGGAACAAGAAGCTGATCAATATACCCAATCAGAGAAGAGGTCAAAAGAACTTGGATTTATCCATCAGAAGGTCAGAGAATATCGAGAAAAGATCTCTCACATGGAGGTAAATTTTAAGTCTTTATTTCTTATGTTAAGCAAATGTTATTCGATTTGGATTAGATTTTAGAAATAATACTTATATAAAGCAAATGACGAAATGTGTTTGTTTTATTATTTTTTTAGCTGTTGTCATAGTATGCTGTCCGTTGCATATCCTTCTGTAAACTTTTCATACTTTCGACTTCTTCTTTAGAACTACTAAAGGGATTTTTATTAAACTTTATAGGGATGAAATACTCAAGATCTTCTACCAGTATTGTTGTTTTTCTGCCAGATTCATCAAGGAGTAAAACCAGGGTTTGGTGATTTAGTCCCTAGGGGGAATCCTTCTTTGAGACCCGCTGCATGAATCATTAAACCAAATTTATCAGAGTCATCTTGAAGGGTGTTTTAAGAAGTGTTGTTTTGGTTCCATTCCAAAGCAAATTTTTCACGTTTTTTGGACTTCTTTATAGTTACTATTTTCAGGTAATTTCTTAGATTTTCTCCTTTTAAGTTGGTTATAATGCATTGATTTTGTGTATTTTAACTGATTTTATTGTAATAAATATAATTGCAAAGAAATGGAATATAAATATAATTTCTAGGATTTTTTTTGTACCATAATTTTTTAAGATGAAAAAAAAGAGGGAGGGGTATTGTTCAATATAGTAGCACCATAAAAAAAAAACCAACTGAGGATTCCAACCAAAGTAAATAAGAACTTACTTTGCTTTTAGGAGGCTAAATTTACAATACGATTTTAACAAATCAATGATTATGAAACTACTAAGGTAGAATAAAGTACAGATCAAAACATCTTTTGCAAAGTACAAAAAATAAAAAAAACCAAAAAAGCTTTGATTACCAAACAACCAGGGTAAGAAATGATTATAAACAGAGTTGAATGGATATTATGATGGAGTGTATGGATTTGAAAAGTCTTTTTAATGAATTATAGAACCCAGATTATATTTTTCCACTGACTCGAAAGATGTTGGTTGATTGTGTTGCAATCAAGAAATAGGAGATATTTATCTTTTTTTTTATGTCTCTGCAATTTGAAGTTTGGGGGGAATATTATTTTACCCCTGTCTGTCCATCCATTCATTGTTTTACCCCTGTCTGTCTGTCTGTCCATCCATCTGTCTGTTATTCCGGCCGTCTCATTTAGGGTATATAGCTTTCCCAGATAACCCCTCCTACAGTTTTCATGCTAGAAAGTTTTTAATTTGCTGGATGTTTGTACATATATTGAAAATATGAATATTATCGGGTTTTGATTTTTATCAGTATTAGTTATTTTGGGGGAAAGCTGAACTTTGTCATTTTTGGAGTATATACTTGCAAAAATGATGAATATTTTTTGGATAACTCCTCCTACAGTTTTGGTGCTAGAAGGTTTTTAATTTGCTGGTTGTTTTTACATGTGTTGAAGATGTGCATATCATCATGGTTTTAGTTTTATCAGTATTTGCAATTTTGGGTGTATATCCTGGCAACAGGGGTATATGCCTTTTAGTGATAATCCTTCTACAGTTTTGAAGCTAGGAAGTTTTCACTTAACTAGCTCTTTGTGCATAGATTGAAATTGTGCATATTATCAGAGGTATGATTTTTCACAATATTTGCTGTCTTGGGGAAAAGTTGAACTTTGTTGTTATTTGTGGTATATCATTGTACTTAAAGTGCATAGATTTTCCAGATAAATACTCCTACAGTTTTAATGGTAGCAAATTTCACTTTGCTGGTTGTATGTACATAGATGGAAGATGTGCATATCATCAGGGTTTTGATTTTTCTCAATATATGTTATTTTTAGGGATGGTTGAACTTTGTCATGTTTGAGGTATGTCCTTGCAACTCCTCATACAAATGTTTGCTGAAGGGTTTTTATGCCATTGCCATGAAATTGCTGGGAGCATATAGTGTTACCTGTTCTATCATTTGTCATCATTGAGTTTCCACTCATTTTCTCTTTGAAGGTTTGATGTATTAAATTAATATTGATGCAACAGTTTGATATTGGGTATACAGATGTATCAAGGTAAGATGCAGGTCAAGTTCAAATATGAGTGTGGTCCGGTAATTTTTGACAGAGTTATTGCCCTTGAACATAGAAAATTTCTTAAAAATGACAGTTTCTGCTCATTTTCTTGGTGATGGTTTGATGGATTAAATTGATATTAGGTATATGAATGTATCAAGGAAACATGTAGGTCATGTTCGAATATGGGTGTGTTCCGATAATTTTGGACAGAGTAATTGCCCTTGAACATTAAAAATTTGTTGAAAATATTATCTCTCTGGCAATTATATTTCACTAGCTTAGCTGCCAGTGGGGGCATTTGTGTCACACCGACACATTAAAAGTCTCGTTTTTATATGTAATGTTTTTGTTTTAAATGTTGTTGAATAAGTTTATTAATATAATAATAAGCCTATCAATCTGTGGAGCATCGTTTGTGTGTCCCAAACACAATAACATTTCTATGGCAGTCCTTAACATCATTGATGTTATTATAGCACAACTGCTTCATGCAAACTGCAGGGGGGGGCGATATCACCTTGTCTAGTTTACAGCAACAAAAAAAAAAAGAATTGTAGATGTTTTCCTCAAGGTCGAAAGTTTTTTTTCGCATACAAAGGTACTTTAAAACTTACAGTATCAGGTTTTTAGAAATCAATATAATCAGTACATTTCTTACAAAATTCTTTTTTCATAATTGATTACTATCAATTTATTTTTAGAATCATCTTCGGAAAATAGGTTTAGACCCTTCTATTCATCATGGAGAACTTGTAAAAAAAGCAGAGGTAAGACATAAGTTAAGGCATTGGAATGATATCTTACAACTTTCTTACATTATGTTGTTGCTGTAACTGTGTTTTCTCTTTATGTTATTTGTATGTAAAACATTGAGAAGCCTAATGCCTACTTACCAATTTTAAGGAGACATTCATGACATCCATCTGTCCATCCATCTGCCCATTTGTCCATCTGTCCATCCATTGAATAAATATCAATTTAAAAGATTTGCTTATCAACAAATTTTGTGTAAAATACAGATCTTTGGAATTGACAAAGTTATCACCACAACCTGTATTTGTTCACATTTTGGCAAGTAAATCAACAGATGTACTCACATCTTGAGTACAAATTTTAACAAAATCTTGCAATAACTGATCTGTGTTCCCATATACTCTTACAATACCAAAGCTAATGCAGAAATGTAGACAGTATGCCTTCATTTGAATTCCATAAAACATCAACATAAATACATGTACTAAAATTAACATTCATTTCATGTATAGATCTAGAAATAAAACCTTTAAAAATCATATGTAATTTATCAATTCCCTCTTCCTTCACTGATATTGGTATAATATAGAGTAAATGTTTACTTTATGTTAGATTCTGTTATCTCTGCATGTTTGACTTTAAGATTTCTTAGAATTCATGTATCCCTATCTTTGCCATGAAGCTCACAGCACGCTTTCCTTATCTATGGCACTTCCTCCTACCAGTAATTTCTTGGAAATTTACCAAAGAAATGAATGAAACCAGTATCAAAAGTGAGAGGGACCAGTCACATTGCTCAGTCATATCTTTTATTTCGCATTGTAAAGGGCTAATGCTCTCTTAATTTATGTAATCACTAATAATTTTGAGAATATGAACCCCCCCCCTATTGCCCAATTTTTTTTTTCTTGCTGATTATCTTTCCTCCCTGTGTTACACAGATTTCATTATAATGTATTATTCCCTGATGTCATTTTATTCTCTTATATTAACAGACTTGTCACAGGGAGTAATTTCTTTGTCATCAATATGGTGTGATAAGCTACACACACTGATTATTTCATGAGATATATTGCTTCATTATCTACAATGTTATATAGATATTGGTGCAGCTGGTGTTAAATTTCTTTTTGACCAGCTTAGAAAGGGAAAACTGGCTCTTTTCAATTGAAAGGGGATTTTGGAGAAAACTAATCACTAACATCTGGAGGTGATGGTAATGAAATCTCTGAATCTGAGTGTCAAGTAAGCTTAATCCAGGTTGAGGCTTGTTGAGAATTGAACAAATTGACTTGGCATAATGGTTAATGGGTTTCTCTTGCACAACCAGACCCTGATGCCTTTTGCAAAAATTTGATGTCTTTGATTTTGTTCAATATACCTTGATCTTTCATTTCTTGTGATTTTGTTTTACTTGATCTTGACTAGATGGACTGTAAATTATATCGACATATCATCAGGGATGTAAATATCACCCTTTTCTTTGCTTTCACCCTTTGAAAGGTCATTTGCCTTTTGAGACAGTTTCAAGTAAATCAATCACATCTCAAGAATATATACGTATTTCTAATTTTATGAGGTCGAAGCCTTCATAATAATTATATTATACATGTAGCAACTTTTAAAGTTAAGCCTGCTGTTTACAAAACATCCCTGTCGTTCGTTTTCATTTCAGCAATTTGAGACATTACAGAGAGAATTAAGTCCTATACAGGCAAAGATCCACCTCTACCACAGTTTACCACCAGTGAGTAAAGACAATAAGCATCTAGTATATATGACAAGTATTAGGTGTTTTATGTAAGTACATGTTACATGTTATGAGAAGAGATTTTGTGGCTTTAGGTCTGTTGTTTGTGTATGGCTCTGACTACATGTAAACAAATCTGCACATTTAATACAAGCTGTAGAAAAGTCTGTGTTGCTTTCTAGAGGGAGATTTAGGTGAAGTATTGCCAGTCATTTACATAATATTTATATATTTATCCTATTTGGTGCTTGGATGCACAGAATTTTGTCAGCCGATCATTTTATTGAAAGTGCAGCTTTTCACAATGTAAGGAATTGTTGCCCTATTATCAAAATAGGACCACATCTGGCAGCTTGAAGCTTGAAGCTTGCAGATGAAAACACCAACAAAAACTGCACTTGAAGCTTAGATTACTGAAATGTTAATATGTTAGAATTAGATGAACATAGTGTTAAATGATAAAATACCTAGGAGCTATGTGTGATCTTTATGCAGTAACTTAGGTAATTAAATACAAGAGCAATAGTATTGGAAAGTTAAAATGGTCAAAGGTATAATAGGATACGTACCAGTTTCACTTTGAACATGTGTACATGTATGTTACTCAGAATGTAACGTTAGTAAAATTAACGTCACATGTTCACTTCTCACCTTGGCCTTTGGGTTTTTCTGTCTACCCATTAAATAAAACACTTGAGCTATTGTCAAACTTCGAAAATTCAAATATAAGGAGCCTTTGAAATTATTTCGAGTTCCCGCACGTTTGGGATTCCAGGTTGTTAATAAAATGAATAGGAAGGTTGTGGGGACGGTTTGCTTACTTCAATTTTCTGGAGAATTTTGATGTTTCAGTTATTTGTAGTTCAACTGTAATGGGTATATGCATGTATGTATGTATTCAAAGTTTTGTGATCAAGATGCTTAGGTAAACTTGTTTTTCAAGATCATTAAACGTGTTAAAAACTCTGAACTATTATCCTTCTGTATCGGATTATTTGCAGGATGTTCCTCTCACCAAAGTGAAAGTTGAAGAAATGCGTCAAAAATTGGTAAGATTTACAGAATATACTAGTATGTCTTATACATTATAGTTCATATAATGAGAGGAAAGGTTGCATCTTTATATTCTTTTTACTTCTTAATGCTATGGCAAATGCTCTTTGTGCATATATGGATGTTTTTTTGTCCAAAGTTGTGGTTTATCCACTACCATCATGTTGGTATGATCTTTTCATTAATATCTGTGGTGCCATCAGCTGTGTAAAGTTCAGATTCACTTTCATTAACATCTTCACATTGTAAAGGCTTTGTGATATCACGTGTATAAAAACTGGGCTCGAGGGAAAGTATTTGAATGATTCCATTTGGAATCTCAGGAAACAGTTCTAAATGAATAACACATTTAGACAGAAAGTCTTCCTGGTTAAACTTGAGTTGTGTTATCTAACAGTATATATATGCCCACATTAAAATGTTTGCGTATTTTGCTATACTGCTGTCATTGTTTGTATATTCCTCTGTCCATCTGTTTGTCTGCTGATCTGTACCCACAATCTTGTCTGTGCTTTTCCTCCTTAACCATGACAGGTACAAAAGTTTTGTGGTAGTCTATGAATGGGTCTGACTAGAAGTTGTGTACCTGGCTTTTAAAGTTAAAAGTGGGGGTCTGACCTACATGTATGGCATAGGGAAAAATAAAGGGAGGGGTAAAAAATTTGTCCACACTTCTTCTTAACCAAGACAGAAGCAGATGATTTGGTAGTGGTATATGAAAGGCTTGAAAGACTTGAAGTTGTGAACCTGAGCTTTATACTTTGGTCTGGCCCCGGGGATAGGGTATAAAAAACTTGTCCATGCTTCTTTCCCTTAACCAAGATGCAGATGATTTCATGGTGGTATATGAAAGGGTCTGACTTGAAGGTGTGCATATATGGGTTTTAAACAGGGGACTTGGAGTAAGGAATTTTGACAGGTAAAAATAAAATCAAACCTGTTTGCACTTCTTCTCTTTATCAGTGAAAGATAGATAACTTTGGCAGATGGCTTGGTGGTAGTATATAGAAGGCTCTACCATAAAGTTATGCACCTGGGTTTTAAATTTTGGCCTGGCCATATTGGGCAAGGAATCTTGTCAACATACAGACATATCATGCACCTGTTTAGTAGTGCCCTCTTTTTATCAGTTTTGTAGTTTTCATTTTGCAAATTGCTGTGAAATCAAATAAGTTTCCACGATTTATATACAGTACATTTATGTCTGGTATCTGTTACCAATTGCTTATTTTGATATAAGTATTTGAATTAAAAATGGAAAAGTGTGGAAATAATAATGAACAATTCTAAGAATAACAAGTCAAGGTATTTTTTCTAATATTTCATGGCTTTTTGTTGCTTTAAGTACTCCTATGTTGTTGACAGTTTACAGAATTTTTCAGTAAATGTCTTGTATATTGATTGATTATTGTTTTACGTCACTCCACGGTTATTTCACGTTTGAGGTGACAGCAATGTATTGTATAAAAGTACAAACTGCAATAATTCTAACTATAAAAGATCATTAAAATCATTTCGAGTTTTTTGTTGTCAGTTAAGTGAAATGAAAGATTGTTGAGTTTGAATCAAACAAACTCAGAAAAAAGGCCTACAAGACAGGTATATGCCAGTTGATGTCTTTGTGTCAAGAACAGATTGAAAAAAAGAATTATGCTGCCTCATGAATCAGAATAATTGCTTAAGATTAATTAAGGTTATGCACTTATATATTTGTACATAAATATTAACTTTATATTTTAATAGCTGATCTTAGTGACCTGAGGCTGAATACACATTTCATTATGTAATAGAAATGATAAGAGCATAAAATTTAAAAGATTAAACAAGTATATTTATATATTATTTCTGAAATGATGTCATTAAACAATATATACAATATAAAGTATTTGGAGGCAGAGGGTACAACAAAATATGTAGATAACTTGTAACAGCATTCAGCTGGCTCATTTTATTTACGTTAAGGGTTGAGGCAATGATAATTTAAATATTTTGTTAGTGATGAAATATTTCTACATTAAGTAATTATATAATTATACTTTGTACAAATATTCTAAATTCATATATATTTATGTTTTAGGCTTCTTTGGAGGCAGAGCTTCATGCCAAGATTGACGTGATGCATATGTGAAATAAACAGATCTTGTGAACATTGACAAAGTATATGTGTGTGTAAATACATGTAAATATCCAGTGAAGTGTATGCATATATACCTTGACAGTCAGCATATGTGGACTGTGTAAACTTGTTGCATAAAGTGTCTGAATAGATAAGTGGCAGCCATACAGTAAATACTTTTATATTAAACTATATCTATTGTTTGATTGGTGTCCTTTTTTATAAAGAATGACTCAAATAGTTTCTTGTACAACCATGGTATTTTTTGGTAATGTATGATAACAAATTTTGCAAAAGAGAACCCATTCTACCATAATGATGTTTGTTTGTCTGTTCATGTATTTTTTCTTTAACCTCTTTGTCGGACCAGATTTTCTGCATGACGTATTAAACAAGTTCACACTTAATTCCTTATTACAACACAAGGTATTATGACCTTGACCCAAGGCCATCTTTAACAATCAGTTTTAACTTTGATAGAATTCTTTTTATATCATCTCTGTACTTAACTTTAAGCACATCTCATGAGAATTCAGTGTTAAACCTTACAGAAATGTTCCTGTCTGTCATAATTTTACTACAAAGTCATACCTACAAGGTCATGGTCACAAAATATTTAGATACGGAAATAATGGTGTCCAGATTGTTATTCTGCCTCTACAGTTCTTTTGACAAATCATATCGGACTACACAGGATGATTGTCTTTAAGAACAGAACCTAATGTGTAACTGAGAACCGTTATGTCAGAAGTTTAACTAGCCCCACTGGTGACTTCTTGATATCATTTTTGGAATGAGACTGAGAAAACTGAAATTTTATGTCATGGAATATATTGGCATTTACAGAATCCCAGAATATTTCAGGTGGATTTGTGGAATGCTCCAGATAGATTCCATTACCATGTAAGTTAATACATGTAATTCTAATGCAAGATAACACAAATTAGCAAATGTAATCTTTCTTGGAAGACCGAAAGTGTGTAATCTAGGCCAAGTTTACAGATGTTTGTCAAGTCTTGTTTAGTCCATTATGGTATAATTTTGTAAAGAGATCATGCAAAACTACACAGCTGTCTTGGGCATAAGTGTATATATTTGACCCAAAGTCGCGTCTTTAACTTCACAGGGCTAGGTTTGAAGTTGTGTCTGGGTGTGTTGTGTTCTGATAAATTTCATTGAACTGCAAAAACCATTATTGTTCATGACGACAGGAGACTGGAATATTTTAAATCATGGCATAAAATTATTAACCAGAAATAAGGGTGAAACGATTACACAATTTTGTAAACGTTAACACGGAAGCAGAGACATATATATGTCTCTGAAGGAAGGTAATAAACGAAACGACACCATTTATACGTTTCAGTGAAAAAGTGCACAAAACAACATTAAAAGAGCTGAATTTATTAGGTGATTGTTTGATTGTATTATATATAGCCTCGGCGAACGCCAGATCGGACAGAAAAGCTCACAATATAATAAAATACGAATGTCTTTCATTGAAAACATGAACACAATAAAACTGCTTGGTTGGGGTCACTCCTTTGAAATGTCGGCTATCCCGGTGACCAAAATGATTTATACTTTGGAGTTACTGCTTGAAAAGTCAACGAACCATAAGTCTGACCTTATGTACCGGTCGGTCTGTGCATTGATTGTGTAGTCTGACGTTATTTAAATTGCCGATGTGCTAAAGGCAGACTTCCATAAACTGTAAAACAACACGAAATGTTAGATAACCGTGAAAATGACATATTCGGCAGTGACAGCAAAGAATATACAGAAGTTAGGGTGAAACTGGAGTTAAATAACTGAATGAATAAACATGTCAAATACGAACTTCAACATGTGTTAAAAAGTCAGCTACTGTCACTAGCACAAAGGGAAGGGTAGGCAAAGTCAGCGGTGGTAGATCCGGAGGGGACGGCTCCTGTTTGATTAGAACGTCACAGGTTGTCTCTGCTTCATCATTTTGACGTTTGTCCAACATTTCAGGTTGTTTTACACGCTTGTTATGAAAAATCAACTTATCAGCGGTGTTGGAGTCAAGGGATGCCCTAAGCTTCGTAACTGTGCCACCGGCAGTGAAAAACAAAAACAAAACAAAACACGCTCAGACCACACAGAACTGAGAAGTTGCGGACTGGCATAGTTGCTTCGTACCCAACGACAATAGCTTGGGATACTTATTGTGATTAACACTTCACCGTTTTAAAGGATTAATTGAAGTTGGGTTTCACGGACAAGTAAATGTACATATGAATTCCCTCGTCGACATTTGACGGGGTGACGATTTCACAATCGCCCTGGTAGTAACACCCAAGCAAATATGACATGTCGTCCTGGCTAGACGCAACTGTTTTCTGAAGGGTCATATTTCGTTTACACGTTTAGAATTTTTGTAAACGTTTATTGCCAGAAAACGAACCGTCAACGTTTACAAGTGTAAACGTTTCACCCTTAACCAGAAGTGAAAAAAACTTAAATATCACTTATAAAACTGGACGTGAAAATAAAGGTTTATAAAAACAAGAAAGCATCGAAGATGCAATATGCTGAGTTGCAAAACGTGTTCACATCCCAGTTTATACCTTTTCTATGCCCCCGCTATGAAATGGCCGAGGGCATATAGTGTTACACTGTTACGTCATTCCTTTCATCATTCAGTTTCCTCTCATTTTCTCTTTTTAAGGTTTGATGGTAAAAATCCAGATTTTGCACCAAAAATGGCTGAAAAGTTTGGCTAATACCCATTTGGGTCCCTTTTCGGAAATCCTGGATCCGCCACTGATACAGTTGTATCAAGGGAAGATGCAGGTCAAGTTCGAATATGGGTGTGGTCAGAGAAAATAAAGTATACACGACCCAAGAAACAAAATGTATAATATTGGAGAATATTCAGAAAAATATCCAATATCATTGTAACATTTATGTCATATAAATGAATTCGTGTGAACGTATAATTTTCAATATGGACACTTCAAGTGACATATGCTTTGATTGCAAACAAATTGTATTGTAGGCTCCACGTACGGGTCGTAATAATATTGATTGCATATTCTTATATTTAGGCGTGAAAAGTCATCTTTTCAGAAACTGAAAAAGAAAACTGCATTTTATTTATAAACATTTCTGATATGTATCTCAATCCGGAAAAAGAAATTAATGGAAACCTCTATATGCCATCAACAAAGGAAAACAGTGAGTTTTTTCAATTATATCACATATAACAATATTTTAATTAAGTTAGATTTTCGCATATTTATATGTGATAATTGAAGCGAAGATCTTAAATATTAGATGACGGAATTAAACACTTGAGAAAAAACCCAACTGAAGATGTTTGGCCATTCTTAGATCTAATTTCAGCACGACAGAGTCTCGTCCTTATATTCTGGATATATGATGTTACCTAATCTGAATGATTAACACATGATTTTAAACAATATACTCATGATTTATTTCACAAATTCAATATAGAACTCAGTTCACTGAACACATGGAAAATAACAGCAAGTTGTTATTTTGTATTGTCAGCTTGTTTCTTTCTGTAGCTATGTGGCTAGCCAAACAGGAGACGCTTACACTTCACGGGCACTTGATCTTACCTTTACATTTCAGCGACTCTCGAATGTCCACCATGGTTCCTTCTTATATGTTCCTCCAAGTGGTATGTGTTTTAGAGACATAACACCACTCACCTTCGTATTGATAAAAAATTCTGGGGTGTAAAACTATGCATGATAGTATGAGAGGTATCATCTACAATTTATAAATATCATCAATTGTGACAATTTCAATCTTACCAATGTTAGCCATTATCATCTATGTTATAGTTCAATGCTCGTAGATTAATTGTGAACATATACAGATAGCAGTAATAAACTAATAGTAAATACTGCATTTGTACCATTATCAAAAGTGTGATTGCAACCTTGTTCCGAACATTTTTGTTTTTGGTGACTGGAGCCGGTGTATCCCAGTGGATGAAGTGTTCGACTCGTGACCGGAAGGTTCGGGGTTCGACTTCCTCCGTGGGCATATCCGTATCCTGTCATTCGGATGAACCATTGAAAACCGAGGTCCTGTGTCACGGTAGGCGTGGCACGTTAAAGATTCCTCACTGCTTCGTGTGGGTCCGTTGCAAAGGTCTAAATTTGTATGCAATGCATCAGGCAGATGTCGTCACCATTTACGTGTAATAATCGGGGAGTGACGTAAAACAATAATCAATCAATGTTGTGGAGACACAAGGTTCAGGCACATATCCAGTAATTTCCTCGAGTGGGGTCCACCCCAATGAATTTTCCGAGAGGAGTGTCCACCCATGTTTTTGTGTGTAAAATTACCTAACGAAAAATAACAAAAACAAAAAAAGAGCAAATTTCGCCGAACCAAGGGTGGGTCCCGAGACCCCCGATCTGTCCCTCTGGATCCGTGCATGAAGTTTATATACTTTTATAAGTGACTTTTTCTGTAAACATGTTACCTAAATTTTATTCTAGCTCACTCTGCTCGTTTAGCAATCATCAATCATTTATAGGCATACTTTGTTTTTATGACCTGAGACGCATTACATACATACTTACTAGCAGCATAAACTCATTGACGAATTTGTGCTAGAAGAATTTAGTTGTGTCACTTAAAACACTACATGTAAATTAGCAGTGTTTCTGTAATTCATTATAACCTTAATTTTGTTCAGTATGTATATCTGTATATCTTCGACTACGTGTGAAACCTTTGCTCGTTTCTCTAAAATAATCACACCTACTTTTGCTTCTCCGAGATTAAAAAAAAAGTTGTGAATTATCATTTCTCTAGATAATGATACGCCAAGACAACGAAATCTGTTAAATGTTTACAGTGTCTCTTTCTCTCATGTATTCTGAATTAATTCAAAGTGATGACAAAGTGATAATGTTGAAATAAAATATTAATTTCAGTAAAATTGATAAAAAAGGAACACCGAGTGAGCGACAAGACGGCCAACAGACTTAAGCTTGCGGTTATCATTATATCGTGGATTTCATTGGTAGTCACTACTAGCCAGGGCATATCTGCAGTGGGTAAGAGTCACGCAAGAGGATTGGTAGAAGGGTATCTTGTATAACAAAAAAAAAAAATAAATAAAAATAAGTAGGAGTTGTAGTGTTATTATTGTGGATTAAGGAGTGTTATAGGGTTTTTGTTTGTTTCTTTTTTGTTTTTGGGTTTTATTTTTGTTTTTTGTTTTTTGTTTTTTTGGTTTTTTTTGTTTTGTTTGTTTGTTTGGGGGGGGGTGTTTGTTTGGTGGGTTTTTTTTATTTACATAAGGGTGCCATTTTCTTTTTTTTTTTTTTTGAGCTATTTTTTTTAAATAGAAAATATTATTTGACATCAGAAAATAATTTTTGATATTGATAAATCACATTTTCATATCAAAAATTACTTTTGGATATCATACTATTTTGAATATCAAAAATTTTAAGATATGAGAATTAGAATTGATTATATTTATAGGTTATTGACTGAATACGACGAAATATGACCGCCTGAGGTCTTTGAGTGGTAAAGCTCAATGACCGAGGGCGGTCATATATCGTCGTATTCAGTCAATAACCTTTTTATTACATATTTAACCGTCCATATACATTTAATTTTATAAGTCGAAGTATTTTCGTTAATAGTACTGTCTGCCATGTTTGCTTGCGTACGGTATGACGTCAAATATAAGTATGACGTCACGTAACTGTAAATAGTCCCCGGGCTGATAAGAAGTTTGCGGGCATTTATGGCTCTATATCAGCCCGGAAACTTTCTATATAAACTATTGATAAAATTTTCAAAATATATAATTATAAATATTATTTTCCGATATCAGTATTTGTCGTTTGTTTTCTGAACCTGTGTTACTCATTGAATGAATTTCTCGGCCTATGACAGAGAAGTCTTTGGTTCGACTCCCGCCGTGGACACACCGGTACCCTGTCTTTGGGATGAGACAATAAAAACCGAGGACCCTGTCTCGCAAGGCGCAGCATGTAAAATATTCCTCACTTCTTCGGATGCAAAGATATAAATTTATATGCAAATGCATCAGGCACCATATGCATGGAATAAATATGGAGTGATGTAAAACAATTATCAATTAATCATTTATTGTCTGTATCACAAAACTTTTTTTATTTCAAGAAATCAGTTTCTGATAATTAAGAGGGGTTTTTTTGTGTTTATACATACCGAATGTTGTATCAGACAATATAAACGATGACGTTATCTTTGCTGCCACTTTTGAAACAGCAATTACCCGCTATGTATACTACTCTTTCTTTCTCTCTTTCTCTACCTTTTCGTTCTTTCTATTTTTTTCTTTCTTTTCGTTTTTTTTTAATATCAAGAATTCCGCAAAATAACTAGTATTTATTTTTATATTTCTAAATGATCGTATTATATAAAAATAACTTTCTGATATCAGACAAAATTTTTGATATCAGAAAATACTTACTAATTTGTGATATCAGATAATGAATTTATAATAGAAAATTCAAGTTCAATCTTTAAATTCTGCTATCAGAAAAATTAGTTTCTAATTCAAAAGTGTAATTTTTGATATCAGAAAATATAAAACCGATATAAAAAATTACAATTTGGTACCAGAAATTCATTAATTTTTACTGATATTAAAACATTTTTGAAATAAATATTCATTTTGAGATATCATAAATAGATTTTTTAAGTCAGAAATATCTCAAAATACTACAACGGCCCTTCATACAATTATCTGCAATCTTTGATATTAGATGTATATGTATGTTGTGCAGTAAATGGCAAAATGTTTCAAAATCACACTTACAAGGCCGTGATCCGGTAGGTTCAACCGAAACAGTGGAACAACTAGTCAACTAGTATGGAAAATGTAATATCAACCCATCATTTACCTATAAGTTTAATTACTTATATTACTGTTTTGTATTGGTGTTTATTTTTTGGATGTTGGAGTGTTTAATTATTATTTTGTTTTTGTTTCTGTGGTTTTTCTTTTTGCGGGTGGGGATTGATTGTTTGTTTGGTTGGTTTGGGGATTTTTTTTTATTTCATTTACTTATTTATTCATTTTTCCTGGTTTTTTATTTTGGTTTCGGGAGGCTGTTTTGTTTTGTTTTGTCTGCATTTTTTTTTATTCTGTTTTTTTTTTGTTTGTTTTGTTTTGTTTTGTTTTTTTCTTTAGTATTATGTTGTTTTCGTATACGTCCTTTGCAAATTCTTTTAAATCTCTGTTCATTGCACTTGACTTAAAAATTAAAACTGATAAATCTGATCTACCAACCATGTATAAAAGATCACATTATCAAATATTGTGATGTCGCATTTCATAATAGTAACATCAATTACTTTTGGTCAATTAAAAATTCTCATGAAGTTATAGACAAACTTCTTTCACTAAATTTCAAAGCGACTCAAATTTCTACATTTGATTTTCTACACTTTATACATCTCTGCCTCATGATTTGATTAAAAGCAGGTTGCTGTCTCTTATACAATGGCGTTTTCACAGATAATCTAAAACTTACATATGTACTTTCAATAATTCCGGATTCTTTTCCAACAAACAATATACTTCATATAAATACTGGACTTGCAAGGAATT
Organism: Pteria penguin; assembly: GCA_035048485.1. Taxonomy (NCBI): domain Eukaryota; kingdom Metazoa; phylum Mollusca; class Bivalvia; order Pterioida; family Pteriidae; genus Pteria; species Pteria penguin. The sequence continues at coordinate 52,485,957 of CM068581.1, forward strand.
ATGTAAAGCACTATATTTTATCATGAATAATATATTTGTGCAATTTGATGGCAAGATATATCAACAAATAGTTAGGATTCCTATGGGTACTAACTGCGCGCCTCTGATAGCAGATTTATTTCTTTATTGTTATGAGAGGGATTTTATGGTTTCTATTCAAAAATCAAAACGTTTCGACCTCATTGACAAATTTAATGATACTTGCAGATATCTGGATGACATTTTGGTTATCGACAACCCTGAATTCGAACAATTTATATCAGAAATATATCCACCAGAGCTCAAATTGTATAAAGCTAATACTTGAGATAAATCTACACCTTTCTTAGATTTGAACTTCAAAATTATCAACCACTTAATATATACCAATATTTATGATAAACGTGAGGATTTTGGATTTCCTATTGTAAATTTTCCTTACTTGGATGGCGATGTCCCTCGACTCTCATCATATGGTATGTATATATCTCAATTAGTTCGATTTGTCAGAGGCTGCACCGATGTTTTAGACTTCATAAACGAAATTTACAAATTACTACTAAACTTTTAAGTCAGGGTTACAGATATCACAAGCTTAAGAACATTCGGCAAAGTCTTTAGATCTTATTCAGAACTTCTGTCTAAATTTGGAAATATTTCTTTTCAACACTATGTATCCAATGGAATTTCCCATCCTAATTTTTACGCTGATCTCGTATATAAACTAAGGAAAGGAAAAGGCTCCGATAACGTTATTTTATCATGTAATGAAATAGTCAAACGTCTTCTAAATAGACAATATGACATTGAGCTCATCAAAAAGACTATAGGTCTTGTATTTGGCCCCTCTACAGCCTTATGCAGACTTTTACTTGAACGTTGCACGCTGACTAACAGGGCGGTGGGTACTATATGACGGGCCTTGTCCAAACCTGTTTAAGAGGAGACATGGTCCTGAACCTCGTCCCCTCTGACTGTTAGTCGGAACTCATACAGATCTAGGGTTTTAGCTCGCCTTCAGACTGGCAGAGCACGGTTTATCATGTTGATGTCGCATATATTTTTATAGACCTCTCAATATGCGATACCTGTTGATTCTTGTTCTTTACATGGAAGATTATTTATAATTTTTTAAATGTATGTCCTTTGATTGTTCTGCTGTTACGGTGAGTGGGAATGTGGGCCCGTAAACCGGTTAATCACACCATTTGTTTGGCTTTTGTCAAATTAAATGACCGTCCTAAGTCGGTATCGTAATTGCACTACAATCAAATATTTTTGTAATGTGTTATATGTGCTAGTATATTATTGATATTGTATAGCTCCATGGTGACTTCTGCCACATAACTGAGCCAGTAACTCCTCTTTTTTCTTGCATCAGGCAAATGCTGTGACCAGTAATAATCGTAATGTGACGTAAACGCGGTTTAAGAGAGACCATAAAATATAAAAAGTAAAACCAAACAATAGAAAAAGTAACACCAAACAATAGAAAAAGTAAAAAGAAACCAAACAATACAAAAAGTAAAACCAAACAATACAAAAAGTAAAACCAAACAATACAAAAAGTAAAACCAAACAATAGAAAAAGTAAAAAGAAACCAAACAATACAAAAAGTAAAACCAAACAATACAAAAAGTGAAAAGAAACCAAACAATAGAAAAAGTAAAAATAAAAAGTCACAAAATTTATGTAATGTCAGTAGATATGTCAATCACAGTATTTATGTTATATACATGTACAATTTAGTTATTACATCACATATTTATTTAATCGAAATATACATTCATTAACAGTAATCGGGATTCTCTACCACAGCAACTCCTTACTTGGATTTGGCGTGAGTACAGTTTTTGAAACACATATTTTATTTTATTGTCTTAAATGACCAATATAAAAAAGAAGCTAGGAATTAAAATTAAAATTCAGATTACCTCCATCATCATTCTCATATAGATTATTTTGAAACTACATGGATGTACATAATAGCAATTGAAATTACTCGATGAATAGAGAGTGCTATTTTTTATCTAATATAGTAAGTATTTTCATATATTAAAAGTTACATGTATTTTAAATGGAAAACAATCGGTTGATTTTGACTGAATTGAATTCAACACATTCTGTTCAAGTCTTTATTGTAGAATCTTAAACTAGGGTATCTGTCCCCGATTTATGGTTACTTAGCTATAACACTGAGGCTTTTTGTGAACATTGCCGTAGAGGTCTTCGACTGAGAACATGCACATAATATTTATTAAATGAATTATATAATTGAAAAAAGCATCTTACTTTAAAGATATGGCAACGTTGGTTCGTTTTTCCCTCGGAAAAAGTATAATACATTTCTTTCTACGATTATTTTCTTTGATTGTGATTTTCTACGAATAGTCACTTTCGTTATGATTTTCCTTTTAATCTCATGTCTGCCTTATCTATTGTTATCTAATTATACGTACAGTCCTGTCAAACTAAATATACTACGGTGTCTACAAATTGATGATTCAAATCTTAATATTTACATTACATCTTACAAATTGCTATGCAGTACAATATATAATGTATAAATATAATTAGTCGCATAGGTGCTCTACCAGCAAATAGTGCTTACATTTATTCTCGCATCAAATCTAATATGTTGTTTTGTTGGGGCTCATGTTGGCCTTATTCTTTTGACATATCTTCGTTTCATAGAAAATCCTTAATGATAAATGTACTCTTCATCATTGCGTGTAGAACGCATTTACATGTATCAATAATCGGTCGTACGACAAACCTTGGCGTCAGATTCTCAGAAGAACTGTCATGACATGACACTTAAGTATTGGCCAATCTGGGAAGGTGATTATTTAACGCAAAATAAAATATCATAGCATATCTTTATTCATGCTGTTCACACCTTTACCTGATCGTATCTTCCAATCAGTGCTTTGTGTTATCGCTACCAGACGGGCGTATTTCTTGTCGTAAAGTTTTATTTACAAGAGCTGTGGCTATTGTTAATTATTTAGCATTTGCCACTTGTCATACGAAAAAGCGATATTAAACGATATGATTGGATTTTGAGACGTTAAATTATTTTGGCATTTTTTGTATGTTTGTTTGGTTTCTTTTTTTTTTTTTTTTTTTTTTTTTTTTTTTAGAACTTTTAGTATATGTAGTTGAGTTTATTTATCATAAGCAATACAGATCAAAGACATACAACATAGATAAAATACATATGTAATGCATACAGATATAAATATTTGTAATCAGTAATCAATAATTTGTAATATATATATCACTCAAGAAAATATCATACCGAGAAATAAATGTTTTGGGTCTGAATCCAAATAAAGAGAGAAACGACGAGAGTCGGGAGAGTCGTCTAAATTGAGTCTTTTGCTCAGCTTTGTTATTCTCTTCATTACATCCAACAAAGTATTCTTCATTTAAAAAGTTTATAAATGTCTTGAATAAATTTCCCCTTTCTCCGTTTCCTCGTATATTAGCGGAACAGGAATTTATTTCAGTTTACAGAACGCAAAAAAAAAAAATGCAAAACATATTGATTTAGAGGAAAAGAAATGATTGATTTAAAGGTAACAAAATTTAGAGAAGAATGGAAATTAAGTATATAAGTGAATATATATATATATGGATGTCAGTAGTGGGTATTGCTAACAAACAGGAGATGCTAACTCTTCCCGGGCACATGATTTCTCTCCTTAAAAGGGGGTTATGTATGCTCTTTATGATTGGTATTTATTTTTCCCTTTTGCTACTTTTGCATGCCTTTCGATTTCGTGATTCTCTAGTGAGCTATAGTCATAGCGTGCCGTCCGTTGTCCGTCTGTCCGTCGTAAACTTTTCACATTTCCAACTTCTTCTCAAGAACCGCCGAACATATTTCTATGAAACTTGATAGAAATTACTCATGATCCCTACAAGTGTTGTTGTTTTTTTTATCTCAATTCGTCAACAGGTGGCGCCACCACAGGCAAAGGTAGGTCACAGAGGTTATCCTCCTTTGACAAACTTCTTCAGACCAGGTGCGTACAGAGACAAACTGAATGCATTGGAACGTACTAGAGGGATGTGTGAAGAAGTGTTCTTATTTGTTTTTTTTTTTTTTTTATTTATTTAAATTTTTTTTGGACTTGGTGATTTCAATGCAGAAGTGTGTCATGTTTCTCAGTTAATTGATAATGATGATTTCTTATGGACTGACTATTCTGATCATAATTATAGTAAGGAATATTATTGTGAAAGAATTTTGTCAATATCTAAATATTTGGATTTTCTATGATTCCAATGAGGGTGCATAGGGACAACTCTTCACATTTTAACTTCTTCTGTTATACCTCATGAAAGATTTTGAAACATGGTATACATGAAGTGCTGAAGGTCCTCTATCAGTTTTGTACATTTCATCCAAATTGGTCAACAGGAGGTGCCACCATGGCTAAAATTAGGTATCACAATGGTACATATACTACTTGGTAATTAAAATGTAGAGAGTAGCAGTTCAAATCCAGCTGTAGTTAATTCTTTTTTTTTTAATTTCTTTACACATCTATACAAGTTTTTAGATGTTTTACAAAACCCAACATATGAAATTAGGCCACTTTAAAAGAAACAAATTCTCACTTCTATTTCTTTATTTCATTGAAAGCATAATGGCAGTTTTCATGGATATAATAACCCATGAATTGATTTTCATAAAACTTATACAGAACACTCTGATAAAATAAAAGCATTTACCTTTCGATTGGAAAATATCCCCTTTGCCAGTACAGAGTTATGGGTCTTTGATTTTTTTAATTAATATTACTGGTTTTTATTTCTTCTGTATTCTTCAATGTTTGACGTAGAAGAAAAAAAGGGAGGGGATTTAAATTCGTCTCTGGGCCATAACTTTTTACTGCCTTTATGGATTTCAATAATATTACACAGGGTTGTTGCCCAGGACCAAATCATGTGTTTCCTTGAGTCCCGAATAATTGGGGGGAGGACCTCCACATTTTAAAATGTTTTCCTATCAAACTAAGCTAAGGGCGTATTATGCCACGCTAGGCATTGGTCTTGTTGAGCATTCATTTCCTGTTAATCAGTATAGATTTAAGGGTTAGGAATATATATTTTTATCTGCAAATTTTTCAAGCTGTCAATTGAATAAGCAAATTAAGATCGGGTGAGCGATATAGGCCTACTTGGGCCTCTTGTTTGACAGCGAGTCGGTTTCTTGATTTTTTGACTACCGAGTTGGTTTTTCCTTTTTTGCTACTTTTGCATGCTTTCTGTTTTGTAATTTTTCGTGATTCGTGATACAAACACACACGTGCTCTCTTTCATCCATCTGGAACACACGAGTCGGTTATTCATTGCAATCGGCCTCGGCCTCGGCTAAATTCGCTTGTGGAAACTCCATTAGCGTGGCATGTTGGGTAATGATCTAGTACTAAGAAACAATATTAGCACATAATTCTGCCGTAAATATTGAGATTTCTAGAGATAAATCTTATAAAATGTTCACAATTTTTTTAGAAAGAAAAGATTTGCTCACTACAAAAACCAACTTATTTCCAAAGATCAACGATAACTTCCGAGAAACTTTCCTATAAAGGAAAAAAAAGGCGCGGCTACTTTCCTAATAAGGAAAAAATTAGGCGTGGCTTTAGAAATTTTAGCGGGAAAATTTACAACTGCTCATAAAAAGATGGGTCCAAAAGCAAGTACATGTAATTCCTATTTACATGAAGCCATTTGGCTTTGTTACCAACTGCTTGAGGATTTAATGCTATTCCGATTGCAAACTAAGCTTTTTAAAAAGCTACGCTTGTACTACGTAACAGTAACAAGACTCGGACGTGAATGTATGAATACGTTAAAATTTTACACGTAAATCGCCTACGTATGTTTGTAACTGCGTGAGACGGCTTACAACTAGGTCCGATATCAATCATCTGTAACATCGAGTATTATTCATAATATTCATAATATTTCATATCAAACACTAGGATATGCACATTTAGGCAATTTCGTGAAATATATCATATATGTATTAATATATACCGGCGTGTGTTTGACATTCGCCATTTAAATGTCATGTGACGTACCCTCGCAAATAAACAGCGTTCACGTCCGGGTCTGTATTTCTATTAAAAGAAACCAACCCGTGTGTTCCGGATGCTCTTTCATCAACACGATGTAAAGACAAAATGTCCAACACTTGAACAGCGTATGTTTATTTTTATTATTGTTTTTATCATGATCAACATTATGTTCACAATTGGTATTTGTGAGGTCGACTGTAGACTGTTGATGCTATTCATAGCTCTTATTGAGAAAATCGAAAATAACAATACCTCCTTGTCACATAAATGTCTCTTCCATGCTGTGGGTTGTTTGTTATATACTATTGACGGATTTCTCCTATTTGAAGACTATATATCGTATATCGTCATTAATTTGTTTGAAACCATGACCGGTTTTAAAAATTGGGCAGTGTCAGTTTGAATCTCTTGGTTTAGCAGATTATTGGCTCAACCAAGAAACTGTGAATCATAAAGAAGTGTTTATTGTTACCAAACAACGAATTTTTGATCAATGCAAACAAAAGTTTTTAAGTACGCTAGAAACTTCCTCCAAATCTCATTTTTATAAGCATCTTGTAGATAATTTTGCCTTACAGTCATATATATGTAAACCTATCCCACATTCTTTAAAGAAATACATTGCAAAATACAGACTTTACGGCACACACATTATGTAGAGAAACAGGAAGATTTCGTACACAGCCTGTTTCTCAACGCATATGTCCACTATGCAAAACTGACATAGAGAACGAATTTCATTTTATTTTAAAATGCCCATTATACGTATCCATCAGATCAAAATTCATTAAGCCTTACTTTTTGCGCAAACCCTCCGCTTTCAAACTGGTTCAATTACTGAGTTCTAATAACACCAAAGAACTTTGCGATATAGGTAAATTTTTGTTACATTCTACAAAACTAAGAAATTCTCTTATTTGACTTTACTACTTTTATAGTTTCACTCTTTGCTTGTACCTTATATATAATGATTATTTATGTTGGCTTATATTTGTATATATGTCTATAAGTTGTATAACTGTTGACAAACTCCTACTACTACTAAATGAACATTAGCTAACCATCAACTGACCGTCCTATGTCGGCATTATAATTACAGTACAACAGAATATAATTGTGTCGTACTTTAGTTAACCGTCAATTGACCGTCCCATATCGGCATTATGATTACATTATAACAGAAAATTATTGTATTGTATTGTATTGTATTATATTGTATTGTATTGTATTGTTTATTAATCGTACGCATTTCTGCACATAGATATACATGTAATACATATATAACAACAGCAATATAATATAAATCAGACATAGTCAGATAGTGAGATAATAATTGATAATGAAGATGAAGCTTATACAATGTGTTTTCTAATAATAAAAGCATGTTTTATATATTTTCCTAAGTTACATAGTTCTTTTACATTTTCTGTGCATAAAAGTTGAATTAATTTAAAGACAGAGGGCCTAACATAACAGTATTTTTTCAAAAACTGTTGTCTTAAATGAACATAGTGGGGGCATTTCAGAATAAAATGGTACTCATCTTCAATATTTAAAGTACACAAAGGACATAAACGTCTCTCTAAAGGAATTTTCTTATATCGACCAGTTTCTATCGTCAGACAATGTGATGACACTCTCAATTTACAAATCAGTTTCTTATATAGCGTTGGAATACGTTTCAAAAAATAAGACTGTAAGGTACACTTGTCAACAAGATGTCTATAGATTGAACATTTTAAAGAAGAATTTATGTCAGAAAATAACGATTGCTTATAATGGTCAAATAAACGTTGTTTGACAATTGCAGTCGTACCTTAGTAACTGTCAATTGACCGTCCCATATTGGCATTATCATTAAGGTATAACAGAAAATTATTGTGTCGTATTTTAGCCAACCGTCAATTGGCCATCCTAAGTCGGTATACCATTATCTTTAAACTTGTTGAATTATTATGTTCTTCAAACACAACTGAATTATGCAAAACTTGAAAATGCATCAAGAAAGCTTTTGATTTAAGAAATACTTTATTATGAAATTATTGCAATTGTGATTAATTTATCACGACTCTTACTGATTTAACCTTGTTATATTACTTATGTTGATGTTATATGCATATCTATATGCGGTATTTGCATCCGATGAATAAAGAATACTATATACTATACAATAGTGTAACAAAATATTATTGTCGTACTTTGACCGTCAATTAACCGTCCCAAGTCAGCATTATGACTACCGTATAATATAATATTATTATGTCATACTTCTGTTTGTTATTATTCTGTTTTTCATTTTGCCTCCCCTAATGTCGATTCTGTCACACCTCTGAATCATCTATCTTACTTCCTATCTTTTACTGAAATTTGCAATATTGATCTCATTCCGGTCGTATAATTATTTTGTTGTTTAACGACGACAAGGAATCGAAATTTATTGTATTTATAAGAATAACTTTGTTTATCTCTCCACCTTCTGGTTAAACGTTTTCAAAAGCTACTTCCTAACATAGAAACTGTTGCATAGGTAACACTTCCTTTTATGACATATCTTCAATAAAGAACCCATGATATGTTTCAGATAATAAACTTGACCTTCATATATAAGATATATATTAAATATCAAAACATATATGCGTTCTAATTTTGTACACCAGATGCGCTCTGCATATTTATTTCTACATAAACAAGCTGTTTTTAAAGTATATGAAATGACGTTTTCAGTGTATTTCAGTGAAGATACATTTCCTTGGTAAGAAAAATGTAAAATCTCTGCATTTTGTTCACATTTTCTAATTATATAATAATTTTTTAAATATTATTTACATAGATCATTCTTATTTTTATTTTTTACACAAGATGGATGCCCTGATCGATGCGTTTTCATCTGGAGTTATCCTTTGGAGATTCTATGACAAAGATATATATTCAAATCAAAAAGAAAAAAGGTAACTTCAAATACGATATTATGAATGAAGCCACTAAATACCTCATGCCTAGCACGCACTCCGATTTCTTCTACCGCTAAACAAAAACATTAAATATTTCTCATGTGGCTATAAATGATAAAGAAGTAAATAAATACACTCATATTTGATTTTGCACCATATTTCCTTTGAACATTCATGACGGGTGTATCTAACCAAACAGGAGACGAGTACCCTCTTTGTTTCATTTATTACTATTAGGGGTACATAAATGCCCATCATGATACATTGTTGTCACTTCTACAATTACGTAATACCAGTAACTTCAAGGTTTTACTCCCCATTTTATCTGCATTTATTAGAATTTTAAATTTATCATTATACCTTTATGAACTTCGAAAAATCTGCTATGCTGGATTGTAATTTTCTGGTATCTTGTTTTGTAAAAACATTGTTTCAGTTTATTGATAGAATTCTGTTATCCTTTGGAATGCAACATGAATTATGTATATTACATCTATGGATGAGGTGTTCATGCACTCATAACAATTAAGTTTATGATGCATATTGTATGTTATGTTATTCATGCTATAAATTGTTTTCAGGGCATGTTTAATTATGGCTGGTCTATGTATGGTCTGCTCTTTTGTGCTCACTATTAAAACAGCAATGTCCTTAATACACGAAAAATCAATGTCTCAGGTAACAAAACAATTATAAATTCAGCAGAAGTAGATTTGGGTAAATATAAATTCTTATTTCATAATCAATATTTACCTCAATCATTATGTGATGATATATACAGTGTACTTAATTCTGATAAAATATCTTTGAGTTTTATCATAAAGGCCAAATTTTGGATGAGAATATGCCATAAATAACCAATATTTTTTCCAATTTCAAATCACGGAATCGCGGTTTATTGTCATTATTTCTATTTGTGTAGCTAGACGTCGTGTGGATGGTCCTCCTGGTAAATGGCTGCTATAACGCCGTTTTGGGAATTAGCAAGCTTGTTATAGCGCATCACCTGGAGAGCATATCACTGCGCACAGACAGTAAGCTCTTTGTTTAGACATTAGCGCAATTTTCGCTCTTGATGATAACATGTAACTTACGATGATTCATAAAATCAATATCTAATGCCAATATCTAATGCCAATGAAGTAAGGTTTATTTGACATTTGACCCACATTATTGTTATTATTGTTGAAATTTTATAAATTTTATTGAAAATTTAGTATCACCTTTGGGAAAAGATAAATATTGGTGCATCGGTGATCGAATGGATTAAATTGCTGCACTGTTTAAATTGACTCTGCAGTCGGAATGTGTAAGAAGAAAAATCATGAAACCGATGGGTAAACAAATTAAATACATCAATGAAACCGAGGGGCATACAAAATCACAAAAATATTGAAACCGAAGGGTATACAATATCAACAAATATTAGAAACAAATTGGAAACAAACCAAAGAACATTAACTAAGAAGCTTGAATGCGTGCCAAAAGGAAGTGATATCGGGTGTCTAGGATGTACTGCTGAAATATTTTTTTTAATCTTCAGTATGTTCTAAGCCGGCGTGCCCTAGTGGTATCGCGCTGGCCTTCTGATCGGGAGGCCGGGGTTCCAGTCCCGCTCTGGTCATGCCTGTGTCCTGTCTTTCGAATGAGATAGTAAAAACCGAGGTCCCGTGTCGTGGTACGCATGGCACGTTAAAGATCCCTCACTGCTTCGTTGCAAAGGTCAAAATTTGTATGCCCCGCATCAGGCAGATGCTGTCACCATATACATGAAATATTCGTGGTGTGACGTTAAACAAAAATCAATAAATCAATCAATCAGTATGTTCTAGACATTCATGCTGGGTTTAACTGGCTTATAGGTGGAAGTGTTTACTACTCTTCAGTACCTGTTCTCACCTCTTATTTTCAAGGAACCATTGCGGTACACTGTAAGTGTGACAATGATAAAGTATCAGTTATCCTCGTGTTTTACATTAATTCCTATGATATCACGACAAAATCCACCCGGTTACCTACAACATAAATCATAGAAATAACTACATTAGCTTAGTAGTTTCTTTCAGCATTATATTTTTACCATATTACCGTATGTATATTCTCTCCACAGGTATTATTACAATTGTTGGTGCCGCCATCTGCTTCACTGCTATCATTGCAGTTCATATTTACCACATGAACACAAACCTGTGGTTTATAGAAAATGTAGTAAGCGTCGGGTGCGGTGTGTTTCTCTTGTTTTATTCTTTAATGTAAGTATATACTGTGAACCGCCATTTATAATAGATAAACTTTATCAGCAAAGATTTTTATTTCGCGGAAGATTCATTTAGATAGTTCTCTTGCGAGAAAAAAGTCTTCATGTACATTCTATAATTAAACCATTATACATGTTTATTTTGGAATATTAAAAATGTTTTTCCCTAAATCTCCAAAATAAAAATCTAATGGACAGACGGATAAACGGTCCGGTATATTCCCTGAAATCAATGAAATATATGTTATGTTACATTTTTGCAACTACTAGTATTGAGTTAACGGTATCTTGACAAAGTGTACAATAACCACGCAGACATCTACTTACCAATTACATAATCAATTGTTTTTGTACAAATACAAGAAATAGATCGATCAACTTTACCTGTTTTCAAGCCATTTATACACAATTTAATATAATGACGTCATATTATTTTGGATAAATAATACGTATTATTTGGTGTTATATAACGAAATTCTACCAAGCGTCACAGCATACTAAGGGAGAAAGAAACCTTACTGACTCTGCCGTATGACAGAGGTCACCTCGGAAATATACTGTTTGTAGTAAAATGATCTGTGATATGACAAAAACACACCACAAAAATATTCATTTATAATGCAGTTACAATACCGATTTAGGACAGTCATTGATATGACAATAGTCAATCAATTTGAGCTGTTAACCTGTTTTCGGGCCTACCTTCCCACTCACCGCTACACAGAATAATCAAAGGAAACACATTTGAAAATATAAATATTCCTCCATATATCAAAGGTCAACAATTGTCTCAAGCTGAGAGGTCAAAAAAATATATAAACACGTATGGTAATGCAGAAAAACATTATGGTATCAAAAATATATAAACAGAGTTTGAGAGGGGGTATATTTACAAACTTTTTGATGTCTTTTAATCTTTAATGCTTTCATCGTTAATATGAGATTTATATCATTTCAGGTTGTGCTGTAATGTTTGCAGAGAATCGAATAAAAGTCCATAAGATGAAATGATCCATAAATGTATATACATTCTGGTATATTTCTAATGTAATGTTGATGTCGCAGTAAATTTACTATTCTAGTGTGTTCAGAGTCTACAAAACGCATGTACTTCTGCTAAAAGAGTAGTCTTTATAACTTTATCATAAGTCATATTCTATAAGAGTAATGTTTTGATTTTATCAATTAAAGGGAACGGTATTTGCTGCTCTTTTTAAATACTAAAAGTGTTTGTGATTGTGACACTCACAAATAAGCGGCTGCTGTTTTACTGGCCAAAAACCGCCAAGAAAATATACAGACAACATAAAATAAACACTTCGAACATAAGATGAGTGTGGAGATGACCACAAAACATCATCATTTAGGTGAAAAATATTTATTAAAACTGCTTATTTCTTTATATTACTCATTATGCAAATCACGCTACCCTGACAGAGATATCTTCTTACTATTTTTGGTATATAGGTTCGATTTGTTATGATTTACTCCTTTCTTCGTCCGTGAAACTTATATGTAGAAGTGTTGTAATACAACAACTATTTGTAAGAATTTCCAAATCATTTAACCTAATTGTTCGTAAGTAAAATTACTCTAATAGTTCATAATATTCGTCCATAAAATTATGTCTTTGCATAACCAATTATCATTACTATTACTGAAACATTATTAAATGTATTATACATGAAATATTTCTAATCATTTACCAAGTCGAACTTTATTGTTTTGACATTATTGTCACGTATAAAAATAAGATTCCATATTGCCATGCAGTAAATCTGCTTTTGCAGTGTGAAAATCTGATACATCCATCTTTTTTGTGTTGACATGTTTTGTTGCATTTGAATGACATTGATAAAGGGAGAGGCATATTCCTACAAGACACCTTTAATCATCTCGGATCCCCTTTATACCTGGTAATTATCTCAGATTTCCTTTACTGTCGGGAATCGTCTCAGATTCTCTTTACACCCGGTAATCATCTCAGATTTCTTTACTGTCGGTAATCGTCTCAGATTCTCTTTACACCCGGTAATCATCTCAGATTCCCTTTACTCCAAGTAATTATCTCAGATTCCCTTTTACTACCAGTAATCATCTCGGATTCTATTAATTCCTAGTAGTCATCTCAGGTTTCCTTAACTCCCAGTAATGATGTCAGATTCCTTTTGGACCAGGTAATCATCTCAGATCTCGTTTACTACCGGTAATAAACTCAGATTCCCTTTACTACCGGTAATCATCTCAGATTCTGTTTACTGCCGGTAATCCTCTCGGAACTTTCTTATCGATAACATTTTAGTGGTGTTTGGAGGTAAGGTTTTTCAACAAATTGTCGGCACTCCAATTGGCACTAACATGTGCTCCGCTTCTGGCTGATATATTCCTTTACTCACACGAAGCTGATTTCATTCAGTCTTTGCTTTCGCAAGGAAAAAAACAATTGGCTCTTGGCTTCAATTTTACTTACAGATATATAGATGACCAGCTTTCAATTAATAATCTTTCATTCGCGGATTACCTTAGCATCATCTATCCAAGTGAACTGGAGGTCAAAGAAACCACAGAAAGTAGTAATTCTACTTCGTATTTAGATATTATATTGTCTTTCGACATTAATGGTCAATTGAACACCTCACTCTATGACAAACGTGACGATTTCAATTTCGCTATCACAAACTTTCCTTTCATAAGTAGCAATATTCCATCATCGCCCGCATACGGCGTATTCATATCTCAGTTAATACGTTATTCCAGAGTATGTTCAAATTACAATGACTTTGTTCTGAGGGCTAGGCGACTTTCAGTTAAGCTGCTCAACCAGAGTCATATATGTGCTAGACTAGCAACGTCACTGAGAAAGTTCTACGGTCGTTACGAGACTCTTATTACTTCATATGATATCTCGTTATCCAGACTTTTAAATGATATTCTGGACTGAGACCGATTCCGATCATTTCACACAGATTTGACACCTTCTATACTAGAAGGTTACCTACTTTGACTTCTCCATATATAAATACATATGGAATTTACACGATTTGACTCTTTCTACTGGGTATATGTGACGGGTGTTGCTAGCAAGCAGGAGATGCTCACTCTCCCTGGGCACCTGATCTCACTCCATCACAGGGGTTCACATATGCTCTTCAAGTAGACATATTTTATTTTCCATTTGTTTTTCATTTTCACTGATTTTGTATGTCCTCTGGTTTCATGATTTTTGGACTTGTGGTTTGGATTTATCCATCATCTTTACATCCCTATACTATCGGTAATCATCAATTAAATGCCGGGTAAAGTATCAAAGTTTCCTCTCTGAGTATTTTGGCAGTCAAATCGATCCATTTCAGGGAGTAATTTTATCACCGATACTATATTCCTTCTATGTAAATTATTTTGAAATACATTTGCTGAGCAAAAATTGCAATTCAATTGAAATAAATTTAATTAATCTTTTCATATTATGTATGCAGATGACACAGTACTTCTTGCTGAAACTCCTGAAGACCTACCGTGTATTTTAAGCTCGCTTTATATATTTCATGTCAGTACAAAAGCACTGAAAACTAGACTTATGATGCCCTATGCGACTATCAGTCCACCAGCAGTGACACCGGCCAAGTGGCCATAATAAATATAAAACATATATACCTCTTAATTTTGTGCACCAGATGCGCATTTCGACAACTTGTGTCTCTTGATGCTCATGGCCCAATGATTGGAATTCTCATAATAGTAATAACTTCTTTCTCAATATTAAGACAAAATGTTCTATTTTTTATGCGTAGGTACACAGTTTACTTACATATGCATCAGCCAGAGGTGTGGGGTTTTCACAGAGGTAATGATATCGAAAAGTACATTTAATGTTTTGTAAAAGAGTTTTAGGTCTGAAGAGAAACGTTAGCAACAAACTTGTGTATTTTGAACTAAGTAGATTTTCATGATATATATTTAGGAAAATGAAAGTAATGAAATATTGGCTAAAGTTAAGAAAAACAGAGAGTTGTATTCCAAATACCTGTTAAGAAGATATGGTAAATGTAAATGATAAATGGATTGAAAGTATCAGAGCAGAATTGGATAGATTGGGATTAAGCTTTTTATGGTACAGTAATTTTGACGAAAAGTGTGCTTATATGATAATAAAACAGAGAATTAAAGATATTTTTATACAAGAAATAAGGTTAAAAATCGATGTCATGCAATAATTAATTTGTATTAGTATTTTGTAAACAATCACTCCTTCAGTTTTATCTTACAAAATCACTACCTGTAAAAATTCGAGGAATGATAACTAAATTTAGAATCTCTGAGAATGGAAGATATTTACATGTCAATAGAAGTGTTCGTAAATGTTTATTATAGATATAGAAAATATATACATTTTAATTTTGTGCACCAGATGCGTATGTTATATGAATGAAATAGACGATGAATATCATTTATGCTTCAATGTCCAGTGTATGCAACAGTAAGAAAACAGTATATCAAAAGGTATTATTGTCGTAACAGCAATATTAAGGAGTTAAGGGGGTGGGGAAAATTCTTGGTAGAAGCTAATATCCGTGTCGAATTATCTGCAGATGGTCTGCAAATAAAGTCTAAAATATTATTCATTAGATTGTTAATTATACCACTGTTGTACGCCTACTTCTGTTTATTAATTACATGTATATTTGCACTAATTGTGAAAAAGCAAGAAATTCAACTGTATACATTTGTGTCGCATATATCTTTCGATATACGGAAAAATATAAACTGAAACCTTTAAAAGACTAATATCAGGTTCCCGGTACTCCCGATAATCATCTCAGATTCCCTTTACACTAAGCATTCATCTCAGATTCCCTGTACTCCCGATAATCATCTAAGATTCCCTTTACACCAAGCATTCATCTCAGATTCCCTGTACTCCCGGTAATCATCTAAGATTCCCTTTACACCAAGCATTCATCTCAGATTCCCTGTACTCCCGGTAATCATCTAAGATTCCCTTTACACCAAGCATTCATCTCAGATTCCCTGTACTCCCGGTTATCATCTCGGATTCCCTTTACACCAAGCATTCACCTCAGATTCCCTGTACTACCGGTAATCATCTAAGATTCCCTTTACACTAAGCATTCACCTCAGATTCCCTGTACTACCGGTAATCATCTAAGATTCCCTTTACACCAAGTATTCATCTCAGATTCCCTGTACTCCCGGTAATCATCTAAGATTCCCTTTACACCAAGCATTCACCTCAGATTCCCTGTACTCCCGGTAATCATCTCAGATTCCTTTTACACCAAGTATTCATCTTAGATTCCCTGTACTCCCGGTAATCATCTAAGATTCCCTTTACACCAAGCATTCACCTCAGATTCCCTGTACTCCCGGTAATCATCTCAGATTCCCTTTACACCAAGTATTCATCTCAGATTCCCTGTACTCCCGGTAATCATCTAAGATTCCCTTTACACCAAGTATTCATCTCAGATTCCCTGTACTCCCGGTAATCATCTAAGATTCCCTTTACACCAAGCATTCACCTCAGATTCCCTGTACTCCCGGTAATTATCTCAGATTCCCTTTACACCAGGTAATCATCTCAGATTCCCTTTACACTAAGCATTCATCTCAGATTCCCTGTACTCCCGATAATCATTTCAGATTCCCTTTACACTAAGCATTCACCTCAGATTCCCTGTACTCCCGGTAATTATCTCAGATTCCCTATACACCAAGTATTCATCTCAGATTCCCTGTACTCCCGGTAATCATCTAAGATTCCCTTTACACTAAGCATTCACCTCAGATTTCCTGTACTACCGGTAATCATCTCAGATTCCCTTTACACTAAGCATTCACCTCAGATTCCCTGTACTCCCGGTAATCATCTCAGATTCCCTATACACCAAGCATTCATCTCAGATTCCCTGTACTACCGGTATTCATCTCAGATTCCCTGTACTCCCGGTATTCATCTCGGATTCCATTATCTCCCGATATTCACCCTAGATTTCCTTTACTCCCGTTAATTATCTCAGATTCCCTTTACTCCAGGTAATCATCTCAGATTCCATTAACTCCCGGTAATCATCTCAGATTTCCTTTATATCCGGTAAATATCTCAGATTCATTTTACAATCGTTAATTATCTTAGATTTCTTTTACTCCCAGTAACCATCTTAGATTCCCCTCACTGCCGATAATCATCTCGGATTCCATTAACTCCAGGGCCCTCTGAGAGTTTCCTTGAAATCCACCTTCACCTTTACCTTACAGTTATATAGCACAACTTAGTCTCTTATTTTATTCTGAGGACACAATCAATTTAAATAATCCATACTGGGGCATCGATTTTTATTGAGCTTTATTTAGCAGAATTTTTGCAATATACAACATGTGGATATGGATATCTGGAATATAATGGTTCTCAATTGTTTAGTCCCAAGGAGCGTTTCAAAAATTTGATGAATTATGAATTAGTTTCTTGATTTGAACCGGTTCCTTTCAGTATACGTCCATTACTAATTAATGAGGGATATTAGAGCACAGAGGCATTGAATGTATATTGTTATAAGAAGAGCACCTTGTGGCAAATTGATTATCATTGATGTGAAAGGTAGTGTCTTTAATGTGGGTGGTTATCGATGAGGTTAGAGATCGAAAAACTGAAATTTCGCGAGCAGAGAAAAAAATTTGTGAAGACATTTTCTCTCAACACTATATTTCTGAGATCTGTGTATGGACAGATGTTCATAAAAGTATTGTTTCGAGTAGATAAATTATTCTTGTTGACCTATCTATTCAGTATTTTTGACCCATGAGTTTTGTTATTGTCATTACATTACATACTAAAAATACACAAACATATTTACGACAATTTGCCATCGGTAATGATGTGGATTTGACACTAAACGTTGACAAATACGCCTGAATGTATTATTGGAAATGCATAGTGAAAATAAATGATGATGTTCCAAACACATACACAGTATGTGCGTAGATGTGTTGCTCATGATAAACTGTCAATTTAGTAAGTATAAAATGTTTCAATTGTAAAGTGTCTTTAACTTCAGATATTGAGAGCGTTGGGTTCTTTTATATATATTTTGTTCACACAACGAAAAATAAACAGGTTAAAAGAAAGTTACTGAAGTCACGTGGTGTCAATTTTTCAAAATAAAGTTCAAAATCGTTTTGTAATATATTGGACATGTTAACACTGAAAATAAAACAGTTTTCTACATTACTTTTTAGTTTACAATTGAAGTAGCATTTTTAACAAGTACAAAATCGATAGCTTTATCTAAATAATATGGCAGAGGAGATTTGAGAAGTCAAGCATTGATGTTAATTGCTGCATACTCTGAGAATGTAAAGACTACATATTGTTACGTAATTTTCTTGAAAATCGTAATTTTTCACAATTTTCCAAAAACTTTATCGTGACTGTGATACAGTTAAATCAGCAGAAGATAGGAAGTTTGCAAATAAAGCCGTTTCTCGGAAAATAGATTGAACTAACATCAATAATAGCATAACATGGTCTTCTTTATGTCTGAGTAATCTAAGGGTCTAAGATTAAAACATAAAACCTCTATTTTGCATTGCTTCAATGTACCTTCTGATGGTCGATAATATTCTCAAGGCATTCAAAATTTTACAAACATCTAAACACATATTATCAATGTTGTTGTCGATACTTTACCTTACAAATCCCTTTTGATAACACATGGCTGCCTTTATTTCATTATCAGGTGACAGAGGTAAAACTTCTTTCATGAGACAACGTTTTATCAAATGAGTACTTTCCGATAAAATTGAATACAAAATATTCATCTAGAAATTAATGCCTTTCTCTTTGACATAAAACTGACAGAAGGCACAGAATATGCACCATTAGCAAAACACTATCAGTTTTCTTGTACAAATTCCATTTTTCAATATTCATAACAATGTAACCGAAAACGTGCTTTTCAGCTAGATGTTGATCGAAGCGAGTAGGAAGATGAAGCATTTCTGTGCCTACTGTATTAAATTGGTACATGTACATTGGTATGGAAATGAACATGAGTACATGACTTTCGATTATTTTATGCCGACCCTCAAAACCAAAGCTACAAATTTACAACAAAAGTTAAAGATTATGGTTCGAAAGAAAATTACGCAAAACAATTTAGTTGTTTTAAAAATTCTTTCGAACATAACGTTTACTGTATATGCTAGACTCCTAAAATCTTCGCTATCATGTTTAACAAGCAAAGTTCATGAAAAAAAATCAAAGGCGATTAACTATCTGTTATGGTTTAAGTATTTGTGGTATATGAGTTTGTTCGTTTGTTTTAATAATTACGTAATATACTAACATTTTGGTTGAAGTCTCGTTATTGACAAAATATTGCAAAAAGATTTTAAATATCAGTTTATGTTTTAAAAAGATGGGTTTCAATCTTATAGTCCCATTTTAAGTGAGAAATCTGAGATTTTCAAGAGTCATATGTCTTGCTTTACTTTGGTGTACTTGCTTATTTTTACATCATATTCCGTACAGCAAATGAGACGGGTTTGCACTTTTTAATTTTAAGAAAAATCATTTTGAATTATTTGTCCACTTCCCAAGTGAGTTTGCCAACGCTATCAAGAGCTATCTCTAGCGGTGACACATCGTTCTTACATCATCCATTTAATGTCTATTTCAAAGATATTGTGTTTCTATTAAACAAGTCAATTTGTCATATTTTCCATTGCAACACTTAGCTGTAAAAGTAGCATTTAAAACCTAATTAATGTGCTACATACTTTTGGTAACAGTTCTCCTGTAAAATTATAGGCAATGTACAAAAGGCAAATGTTAAATCTGTGACTTGCAAAATGAATACATTGAGTTTTTTTCATTTATATCGTCATACCTAATAACCTAATAAGTAAATTATAAGCCTCAAAAACAGCAAAATACACCCTTGTGTAGCCAAATTCACTTTAACCTACCATTGAAAAGCAACCTTGAATATAATATTTGAAATGGGAAAGTACAGGACGTGTTGAAAATTAATGCAAAGGTATATTCATACAAAATATTTATAGATATTAATTGTGCTAAAACACTTTCTTCACTTTGATCTTGAAAATGTGGCCTTGAGTGTATATCTTGATGGAGGTAAACATACGAGTGTCAGTCATACCCTGACATGATAAGCTATGATGCAGAACGTGCATCTCCTTTATATTTAACGTAGTAGTGATCTTGAACTTTACTTAATTAGCCGGGCTTAATGCTGAAGGCATAAACCAAGGCTATACCCGCCGAGCACGATTCTCAAAACGAGGCAGTCTAATTATAAGTTTTAAAGCCCTCTTTCTCACTCAATGTGTTCTTGCGCTTCAAAACGTAATCTCTGATATAATTTCTAACATAATAATATTCTAGTTTTCAGTGCTTCTGTACTGACATGTGCTTTTGTACTGACATGAAATATATACTTCAAATTTTCAGTCATCAAATTTAGTAAATCAAACTAGGGAGTATCTCCCTCATACATAGCTCTGTCCTTAGATAGATTCTTTTATTCACTTTTCAGTCATTTTAGTTTCAACACTGCTCTTCAAATATTTATATATTTTGAGAATTCTAATCATTTGGCAACTGACGAGCATCACTGACGAGACATAAGTTGTCGAAATGCGCATATGGTGCACAAAATTAAAAATTATATTTGTTCTATATTCATATCAGAACGTATTGAATCTTTATTCGATCATTAATGATGTGTAACATTGCATATAGAGATATACATGTGTATATTCGTGTAGACTGAAGTTACCTGCTCTTGCTTGATACTGCTGCGCGAAGAGACAGGTGACCACCGCCGTTCTGGAGAGACTTCTTCTACTCCAGCTAGTGTTAATTATAGCACAGGCCGTATGGGTAGATAACAAGCAGTACAGACTGCATGTAGATGTAATTCGTCTGCGGTAGCATACACAACATTATTATACAGTATTTAATGTAATTTATGAGAGGTGCGTGATGTTTAGCGTCGACAAGGAGTTATATATATATATAAATTTAGATATATATGTCCAGGTTTAATGGCCATGGATTGTCAATGCAAGTGAAATAGTACTAAAACAATTAATCCAGAGAGTTATAGTCAAAACGCCCCCCCCCCCCCAAAAAAAACGGTCCACAGCAGAGTGGCCCACACCAAAACGGCCAATTTTTTACCACACCGGCCGAACTTTGTAATATTTTGGCAATGGATATCGACTCTGATTTCAAAATACTTTTTTTTCACCCAGTGTTAAAATTATACTTGATACAGATAGTAAGAGGGTAAATACTTTGAACTTTTGATAGATTGCTTTCAACATAAGATTATTCCCATTTTTGTGTGGGCCGTTTTATTTTTAGGCCGTTTTGACTATACACCAATCAAGAAGAAAGGTCATAATTCTGCTCTCTATAGCGATAGGAGATGACAGATATATCTTTTATGTTCAAGAGAATAAAGCGTGACAAGGGCAGTGTAACTTTTAAAACAGTATTGAATCTATGGTTTGCATCATGATCAAGGGTAGATAGTTTATCAAAGTTAACCAATGATAATCTTCATTTCACTATTACTTAAGAATTGTTCTTCCATAATGAAATGTGTAAATTCTTCTTTCCTTGAATTTATTATCAACTATATTTTAACTCCAATCTAACTTTTCAAGGATAAATAGAATATCCTGCTAAACAGAGTAGGTTTAATGGCCATGGATTGTCAATGCAAGTATATGGTTTGATATGGGAAGAGTTAGCATCTCCTGTTTGTTAGCAATACCCACTACTTACATCCATATATAAAATACAAGCATATACAAGCACAAAGATACTACAGCTAACAAGTCACTAATATTCGAATTTCCGAAGAAATGCCTGTAGAAATAAAGACAAATTAGACAAACGTTTGTCTAATTTGTTTTTATTTCACCCGGGAGTACAATGAACCTTGGATCTCCGAAGAAACACCTGTAGAAATAAAGACAAATAAGACAAACATTTGTTTAATTTGTCTTTATTTCTACAGGTATTTCTTCGGAGATCCAAATTTCAATATTTTATGATAAATTCCATGGATCATTTACTGTGATTGCAGCTAAATGCTTCCTTGGCCCTTTCTATCAATCTTCAATCATTAAAAAAAAAGAAATATATATATATATATATATATATATATAAATATATATATAATATATATATATATATATATATATATATATATATATATATATATATATATATATATATATATATATATATATATATAGCACAAATAGAAACAGTGAAACACCTGGGAGTACAATGGACCTTGGATCTCCGAAGAGATACCATTAGAAATAAAGACAAATTAGACAAACATATAAAGCACAAAGACACTACAGCTAACAAGGCACCCTATATTTCTCCTATATTCGTTTCCCCGACTGGGACTCGAACCCACGACCTGTGGTACCGAATCACCTAGCTGCCACGCATCCGACCGTCTAACCGACTGAGCTACCCGAGATCCACAAAAATAGAGCTTTAATAGCCAATCATTAGCTAATCGTATGCATGACAACACGGCCGCGGAAAGGGAAGGGATTTACCCGACGTAAACGCAGGAGGATCCTCTGAAAGAATGCAATCACTGAAACAGAAATAAACATATAAAGCACAAATAGAAAAAGTGGAACACCCGAGAGTACAATATGGTGAATTGAATTCCGCTGTGACTGGCAAGGTAAGTCATGGTTCAGACATTGTTAAATCTCCAATTTTTCTGTCTATTTTGCATGCCAAAAACAAAAAAAAAAAAAACAAAAAGAAAAAAAAACACCAAAATACAAACAAATAAAAAAAACCGTCAACAAAAATAAAAAACCAACACAAAAACTCAACAACAACAATACACACAATATATATATATTAAAATATAAAATTATAAATTTTGTGCGTCGGTTTTGTCTATACATCGAGAGATAGAAAAATTATTACAGTCGTATTTAAGGACACAAGTCTACAAATGGCTCTCACTTTCCATTACGTTTTCAAATCAAATATAACAGTCTGTTTCATATCAAATAGCATAATGGATGATCAATGTAAATATACATCATCAGATATAATGAAATCATGACATCAAACTATTTTAATACTATAAGGCATCAGTCTGATCTTATTTCACAAATCCAACAATACTTTCAACACTATGATGATAAAAAACAAACCCAAATCTAGAATAATATGTTATGTCACAGTAGTACTGACAAGGATGTATCAATATAGACATCCATTGATCCATGGCTATCAGAGATTAGCCTGGAAGTCCAAGAGAAATATGCATCCCCTGCCTTAATTGTCAATGCTACCGGACACATAGTACCGACATACACGCAAATATTCACCGAACTTCATCAGAACGGGTAAGAAGTAATCATTCTTTAACACAAATTAGGTTAGTGTACCATATAATAAATTATGAAATAATAGATAATAAACAATCGCACGTTTCTCAAGTTCCAAATAGAACAGCTTTTTCGAATATTGTTTTACTCACTTGTCACATACTTTTGTGTAATATTCATCGATCCCGAGAAAATTATGTATTCAGGATATATGCGGCATGAATTATCCATCAAACTAACTTACTGATTTTTAAAGATAGTTACAGTTACGACCGATTACAGAATAAAGTGACATGAGATAAACTAATAGAAATGCGTGAATATATTATAGAAGTTTCTATAGAGGTCGTAACAAGATACCGACAGGTTCTGTACTGGGTATATGAATTTCATTCAATGAATATTTTAAAACATCGCCATTTAATGTAAATATAACCCATGAGAAGAGTTAGTATAAACATGAATGGTTTTAGAATGATTAAATTTGAAACGATGATTCAAGTAATGTAATTAACATATCGTTTACTAATGACTATGACCAATTTTGAAAAATGTTAAAAATTTCCCGTCATAAGATAAAGTACGACCATTTGACCCCTTATTAGCCATACATTGTTCAAGACCTCTTTTTGACAGGATCAAATGTGAAGGTATCATTATTGTGTTCTGTGAAATAGACAAAGTCGTAAGTATTTCACCTAGTAAGTCGATGTGAAACTTTCGTTTCTATAAATGGGCTCGTGAACCTTAATTTGAAGACAAATACCAGTATAGCAGAAGGATCTTCTTTTGAACCCACTTGAACAGTTCTCTTAATGATTTAATATCCCCCATTTGATGTCACTGTAACTGCTTAATCTTATGAGCGTATTATGCATATGCTTATATTGCGGTGTGAGTTATTCAGACCTTTTATAGTATGGGACTCATAAATTTCACAGCAGGCATCAATCTCCAAATCAGAGTTGTCATTCATTTACAATCCACACACACCTCTGCCAACGTCTCAGGTTTTACAAGATTCTTGTAAAATAAGAGTTTTGCTTCTGGATGATATGAATTGGTCTTCAATGGCTTTATTAGTTAAATTTAAAGCATTTACCGTGTTACATTGAGTTTTAATAGGGCTTCTACATGAAATGAACCCTGAATTTATACCGCACTATATTTTCTCAGCGTACAAATCAGCGAACTTTATATATAATACAGTTTGTTAATAACACTATCATTTGCACCTCATTGTCTAATTTTTGCTAAGATAACTTGAATACGATGACATTTTTCCCAAAACACGCAAAACAGTCTATATTTTCTGCCTTCTGTCCAGGGACTACTTTCAGTAGTTGGCAGAGATTAAAGGGAGTGCAAGGATCGTAACTCTGCTTTGGAGATTGAGCAGACATTAGCATGATTTAATGATGTCTTACTTGTTCTGATTTTGTTTGGATGCGATGCTTTCAGTTCACATCCATCTGATGTATCTGGTGGTTAAACTGTTTTAATTTTGTGTTCACAAATCAAGTAAAATCGTCCACAGGAAGTCTTGTATGATAAATTAAAACACTCTTATGGCAAAATTTCGGCCAATTTGCTTTTATGAAGTGAAATAAACTATGTTAAATACCTTAAAACTATGTAAAATCTATGCTAACGTTACAAATCATGAGAATAAAATATATGATTTTTAACTCGAGCATGAATTTTACATAGTTTAGAATTTAGCATGTTTATTTGATACTTGATAAAAGCCAATTGGGCGGAAATGTTTGGAAAGAGTGTTTTTCTTTATTATTTCTGTGTTATTTGTACCATTAGGACAATCATGGTGGATACAGTAAGCCAGACGGTAGACACGCTCATTGACACCTCTTTTCACTTCTGCTTTCATGAATGTCCAAAGAACAGACGGACACACCAAAATAAACGCATTCCAAGCAAGGGGAGGCATAAAACTCGTGGTTCTGTTTTTGTTTTGATTTCATATCCTTCAAAGTTGAATAAAACTCTTTAGGGATATGTTTCTTTATATACTGTATCAATATTATATGCAGTTTCTAACCCATACATATACATCATAGATACTGAATAAACCATACATAATATGTATAATAATTATAATAATAATAATAATAATAATAATAATAATAATAATAATAATAATAATAATAATAATAATAAACTCCAAAACAAATACAACATAAATAAAGTAAAATGACAAATCGTAAGTTGCAGTAAATGCCACAAGATTACTTGGCCTTTCTCGAGTGAAAACAACAATATCGATATAAATGTTATGTACTATACATTCTAACGGTAAAATAAATATAATAATTGTTTATTTACATCATTGGCAAGCTAGCTGAAAATTTCATAAACGAGTGTTTAGAGGGGGTTATTTATTTACATAAATGTACAGTATTATTTATGGGCGGACGTTGCACTATGACAAAAGCTCACTTGAGCCTCTGTTTCAAGTGAGCTTAAAAAGAAGTTGATAATCTT